>JAYKKI010000004.1:8125000-9325000 GCA_039881145.1 Druceiella hillmani
TTCGATGATTCTCTATGACAATTTTCTTCGCTGCTTCAACTTTTTCGTTGGTTGTTGACTTGCTGGGGCGTCCAGGGTGGGCATAGTTATTAACATCTTCTCAGCCTTTTGTGAAGAGTTTGTACCACTTATAAACATTTTATTTGCTCAAAGTAGACTCGCCAATGCCACAGTTAACATTTTAAGTATGTTGGAGTACTTAATTTTATTTTTCACACAAAATTTAATACAGATTCTTTGATCCATTTTTTTCTATAGCAAAAAATTGTCAAGCACAACAAAACACGTCTAACCTTTATATCTGTCAAAGACAAATTATAAATGCAAAATGGCTGATAATGTCAACATACGTACGTAGTCTGCAAAATTGTAAGTCACCTTTTTTGTGAACAGACCTCGTATACCATAACTATATTTTGTTTATAAGTTAAATGAACAATAATACATGTTATAAGACACATTACAGGTACTCAGCCTATTCTTTTGGGAGCGTTTTTTATGACATTCTAAATTTTGCCTAATTTTTACACTAGAATCAATGTATCTAGAATCAAATTTCTGCAATAACGATTATAGTTTTTAATAAATATTCGAATCGCAATTGTCAAAAGTAGTAAATATTCGAATCGCAATTGTCAAAAGTAGTAAATATTCGAATTGCAATTGTCAAAACATAAAATTTCTATGGAAAAAAATTTGACACTGTAGAAATCTTTTGCCACGCAATTTAATTACTTTGATTTTATTTATAAATTTAGACTTTTTCTATTACTGTTTTCCCCATATATGTATTTTAATCTACACAATGTGGGGTAAGATATAAAAATAAAATGATTTTTTATGTCTGTTAGAAGGGAACCTATGTGATAAATTATCAATAATTACTTAGAGATTATTCGACGTTAGTATCATAAAAAGGAATTTTTGAAAACTGGAAACTGAAACTGAACTTACTAAATTTTCCCACAAAATTTCATCTATCTAATTAGGGGTAAGTTATAATAAATAAAATCATGATCATTTTAAGTTACAAACAAAAATTATTTTTAGTGATGTTCATGTAACATTTTCAAAAAAATATATTCATCGATGTTGTGATACATGAAATAAACTTTTTTTTTTCTAAAAATAATGTTTACATCTATGATGAAAACTAATCAAATTTCATAACTACGTTAAAACTTTTAAAATATTTGCAGGTATGGCGTCCGGACATCATCTATCGGAGATATCAACGAGAGAAGGCCAGCCAGTGTTCTTTGACTTCTTAGGAGCCTTTGTGGTGAGGTTCCACATTGGTGTGGCCGCTTTGGTAGTTCTGGTTGTGGTCGCACTCAGTTGTATGCACATTTACCTCAATATGGCCGAGGCACGGAGAAAAGGTATTTTTGTTATTTCATCTTGCTACAAAATTTTCATATGCTTTTATTGTCATTGGAGAATCCTTTATTGAAATGTTTACTGAATAATACATAGAAAATGAAAGAATATATTTAATTTATGATCACATTATCATTGCTATAATTTTATGATCACATTATCACTGCTTTCTGGTGAAAATAGTGCTGATTTTTCATTTATTTTCCAAATTTTAACTCGAGAGATTGTCATTCCAGGGTTGTGAGTTTGTAGGTTTTGTAAACTATTTGAATAGTTTTATTGGTTGCATTAGAAGGTTGTGGATACACTGTGTATATTCTTACATAACTCTCAAAAATAATTTGACACTTAAATAAGAATATCTGTCTAAGATCTGTGACACAATTATATTTAAATCACCGACAAAATTTAGGCGGTTTAGTCATAATTTTGTAAGGTTAATGATGGTTTAACTACGTTAAAAGTTTAAACTCTAGGTTACTGTTACTGGCAAGACCTGGTTGTTCTAAATGTCCCTTTGTAGACTAACCTTGACATTATTAATGTTTCTGTCAATATTATTTTCAATATTACTTGTTGTTTAGAAAATACATTTTAGAATTGCTGTATTAAAAGGTTTACAATATTAATTAATAGAGTTACATTTATTAGTTAATAGATTTACACACATTGATAGGTAAACAACATAAAATTGAAAATGTGAGTAGCGATTCTGATGGCGAAACTGTATTATTGTTGAATGGTCTTAACAAGACCGCCTATATTAAAATCTCTGTCACACTCACTAAAATTGGGCACTCTCTTTTCTAAACCCAACATTAGCAAGTTTAAAACAGAAGCATTTGTTTATTGTATACTTCTATAATAAAATATTTAGTCAATAAAAGTTTCTTCATTTTGCAAGTTAAAAAGGTGTTAACTACGCTAAATGGAGATTATTGTAATAATGAAATTACCATTTGGATGTAATCAACAGATAAATTGTAAGCAGAGTATTACTGACAATTGCTCTAAAGTGTGATTGATTTATGGCCCTAAGTTTGACCATTATTGAAGTTATACTTCTTTAGGCGCGTTATGTAAAAAGTGATGAGAGTGAAATTTTAAGATTCGTCACACAAAAGCTACAGTATGAAGTTGCAGCGGTTGCAGTCTCGAAACAAAAGCTATTGGCACCATCGTCGCCTCTGTTCACTGTTTTCATATTTATAGTATTTATCCACATGTTTCTAGTGTCTACATTCACACACGTGTTTTAGTTACATATAAGTGCGATTTATATATGTGCTGATGAATTATATTCAGTAGTGACTTAAATTCAATATTTTGATTAATATATTTACTATTCGTAAATATTAGTGAAAAAATTGTGTTTATGGACTTTTTCAAGTGCTCCAATATAATTGAGGTTATCTATCCGTATGTATTATTTAATGATGCCAAAGAAGTATAACTTCTCACGCGCGTATATAAGTACATGCACCCTTTTTTGTTGTTATACGACATAGGAACCGTAGAAATAGGAAATCCACTAACTAGCAATCACAGTGAATTTATATTATAATATACACTTTAAATATCCATGTGTGGTCCTCCAATAAAAGTTAGAATGCAAAACACTAAATGGACAAACATGTATTTTAATACATTCGCTATATTCTGCAACACCGCTGTGCGTTGTAAACTTTAACATATAAATGTGCATAAGAGAACTCTTTTACTGCACGAGCAATTTCTTCCCTTTCAACTGAAAGACTATGTATATTAAAAACTTTGTATTGTGCAAGATCACAGTGGACGATAAGTATAACAATTACCATATAAGCAAAAATTTAAGCATTGAGTAATATTGGTTGGGAAAAGTAAAAGGATGGGGAATGAAAGGATGAAATTATGTTTCAGTTTTTTAATTCCTGTCCAAGAACTTGCTATTTCAGCTATAAAGCTATCGTCATAATTTTATGAGTGAAATTTGATTTTATTGGGCATAAAAAAATGCACAATTATTTTTCTTTGTGATTAAAGTTCAGAAAAAGCTTTATCTAAATGTTTTTTCATTTCTATGATCAGAGTTTTAGGAGTAAAATATGTGAATATCTAAAATACACAAATTTTATAGGAAAAATTTTCATCACTGTTTGTATTATACTAGCTGACCCGTGCGAAGTCTTCGCACTATATCGCCATCTAGCGTGTTCCAAGTATACAATTTGGCTAAGATATTTGATGTGTCGCCCACAGATGGCGCTCATGCCAATTGTTATAAAAATTAATTTTTTTATTAACAAAAAGATTTTTTTCGAATTTTTTTATATTTTTCGCCCAAAGTAGAAAACATAAGCTTTAAGTGGGTATTTTTTTAATTTTTTTTGGTGCAGTAGTTAAAGAGATCGAGCCGCTCGACCAAAAAACACCTTTTAGAAATAATATATTTAGATTGGCCATTAAAATAAGTTGCAAATGAAATTTTTAAAAAAAGGTTAATTCGTGAGTTTGCTCGCTGAAAGTGTGATTGCGAGTGCAACATAAGCGACTGACGAATTCCACCCACATTTCATATTAAAAATTTTTTTTATTATTTTTATTCCCTCTTTCTCCTTAAACTTTTTTCCTTTGTACTTATTGCTGTTGTGGGTCATTTTAAATACGTCGAAATTGAGCGAGTTGTACATTTAGCGTCTATATGTGTGCAACACTTTGTTCAAAAGAACGTTTTAAGGTGAATGTTTTTTTCATATTTATCTATTGATTTTTCAGCTTGTGGCACCTGAAAATAGGTGAAAATTGAGTATCTTACGCTCTTATCTTCTAAAGTGTACAAAATAAAAACCTGAAAAAGTGCGTGTAGCTTAGTAGTGTATTTAAGGCTTAACAATGACAAATAAGTTTCATTTTGCCATTTCATGACATTAAGGTTTTTTTTACTTTATGTCTATGAATTTTAAATATACTAGCCAGTATATTTACAAAGCGAAAAATAGAAATATTTTTGAATAATTCGATAGAAATACTATGCAAACATAAACGTTTAAATCTTTAGGTGTATTAAGGTTTTTTTATTTTACGTCTGTGAAAAATATACTAGCCAGTATATTTACAGAGCGAAAAATAGAAATATTTTTGAATAATTTTATAGAAATACTATACAAACATAAATGTTTAAATCTTTAGGTGTATTAAGGTTTTTTATTTTATGTCTCTGAAAAATATACTAGCCAGTATATTTACAAAGCAAAAAATAGAAATATTTTTGAATAGTTCGATAGAAATACTATGCAAACATAAATGTTTAAATCTTTAGGTGTATTAAGGTTTTTTTTTATTTTATGTCTGTGAAAAATATACTAGCCAGTATATTTACAAAGCGAAAAATAGAAATATTTTTGAATAATTCGATAGAAATACTATGCAAACATAAATGTTTAAATCTTTAGGTGTATTAAGGTTTTTTATTTTATGTCTGTGAAAAATATACTAGCCAGTGTATTTACAAAGCGAAAAATAGAAATATTTTTTAATAATTCGATAGAAATACTATGCAAACATAAATGTTTAAATCTTTAGGTGTATTAAGGTTTTTTTATTTTATGTCTGTGAAAAATATAATAGCCGGTATATTTAGAGCGAAAAATGGAAATATTTTTAAATAGTTCAATAGAAATACTATGCTAACATAAATGTTTAAATCTTTAGGTGTACCTGAGTATATACAGAATCTTCGTAATTGTGTTCATATTTAATACAACTTTATTGACATTTTCACAGCTTCAATATCAAAACAGGCATATCTTCAGCAAATAGTAAGAGCGACAATTGTGCTGATGACAGCTTGCTCAGCAGCCATCATTGGTTGTTGCGCAGTCGGCGCGCTCCTCACAGTGTTGAGCAGGGCTATGGCGTGGTATGCACGTCCGCTTTGGTTACTGCCCTTGTATGGTGCTCAGGCTATTGCTACACCCATGGCAGGTGTGCTGCTCGCTTCGAGACGTGAGAGGATGGTAAGTTATTGATTGGTACTCAGACATTGATTATTAAAGGTAAAAGTGGTAAAAAAAAATGTCTTATCTAAGTCCATAAAATTTCTATTTTATATTCTTGTATTTTTTAAAGTTTTTATTTATGTATACTGTACGCTCTATATCATCTGCCTTTCGTCATGTCAATGCTCTCTTGAAATATATTATGCCTATAAAGCAATTTACAAGATAAGTAAATAACGCATATATCTAGTTTTCATTAAAGAGAAACCGGTGAATGTCGCCACTGTGTTACTCCCAGGTTTAATAAGGTTAAAAATGATGCTTTTAAATAGAGAAAATGGAAAAATAAGCCCTTTAATAGCTTTATTTAAGTTGTCAATGCGATAAATGAAATCAGGTTATTTTTCATAATAAATGGCTGTTTCTATGAACCTCGTAAAAGTAGCACGATGAAACAAAGTGCGGATTATGTCTCCTTGTAATCTCCATACACAGATACAACTTGCACTAAAACATGAAACTTGCAGACCCAACAAGTTCACCGAAAAAGTCAAATGAAATTTTGAAAAGAGCGAGAAAACTTGAATTATGGCAACAAAATGTATGTCAATGTCAGTTAAAAGGTTGTTTTCAATGAAATTAGGCAATTGCTACAAATAAAAAAAAAATTATATTTGATTTATTTCTTGGAATCATTTCTAAAGTTATTATGCCCTTTGTTCGATTTCTGTTGATATTAGAAGATTAGATTAGACTTATATACTATAGCTTTACTTATAACTTATTACTATAGCTTTACTTATAACTGAAAACTATGTAGCCTTCAGTATACCAGTAAGTAAAAAATAAAAGCCTTGAACATTCATTCTTATTTATTTTATTAATACTAATATGATTGTAATCGATTTTGAAGGATAGATTGTAGGCTTAAAAAATTTGATAGTGATTTTAAGAGAAAGTTGAAAAACAGGTAAAAATGTTAATTTCTTTTTTTTTATCTTTAATGTCATGCAATCAGATCTGAAAAATTTCTTGATTACAAAAGAGAGATGTAATGATTACAGAAAAATTTTTGCAAATTTTTTTATTTGTAACTTTTTGCTTCAGAAGCTTAGAATGTTTAATGCGCAAATTGGAATCGTAAAATAGATGTGTCTTCTATGATTCAATATTTTTTAATGAATGTAAAATTTGTTTATTACTAACTCTTTGGACGCACTTGTCATATGGGGTGAGTCTGCCTCGGCTGGTGATCACGTCGGATATGACCAAAACTCTTCAATATTCTAGTTATTTCTAAAATAATATAGGCCGTGGAGAAAGTCCACCATCTGGGAAACACTGTTTTAAGGATAGTTATGTAAACTTCAACAATCCAAGTTATCTCATATTTAGTTTTATTTTAATATTTCTGTCTTAACATGTGAATAAGTAATAATTTAATTAATATTACATCTATCAATTCTAGAACCCGCTCCTGCGAAATTGGCTTTTGGTTCAGATCTATGCAGATGCGCAAGCCTTGCAGTGGTGTGCACTTCTTCTGCTGTGCGTGATTTTCCGTATTCGTTCTGGTTTTGTGCCACTCGTGTGGGTCTTATGTCCTGCGATCGCAGGCCTTTTACGTCATGCACTGCTCCGGAATTGTAAAGGTGGGTTTTGCATCTTTATTACAGAAGATTTATAAAATGTTGTTCTTTTGACCTGGTTTGATTGCTTTATATCACGTTCATTGAATTAAACAGGCAAGATAAGAATTTTAGCCATTTGTACCACACCTCTAGAGTAATATTTATGTTCTTTGAGACCCATCATATGTTGGAGACGTGTTACGATAGTCAAGCGTTTAAAAATGTGTTCTAGGGATAGTTCTATTTCTAAGTAATTTCTGCAATTTATGTAGATCACATCATAGATTCGTAGTTTATGTAGTCATCCAGTTGTGTCATTCTCTAAGATGCAAATGCCCAGGCACAGTGCAGATTAAAAGATTTTCAAACAATAATATGAAGGAAATGAGTATGTAAAATCAATGAAAGCTGTGTTATCACAGATTCCATTACGAAGCTAAAACACATCGATAGAGGGGATGAAAAGTTAATGCCAATGGAAACAGAATGTATCAAAGTGACTTATTTTCCACATAAGTGAAGGATTATCACTTTAAGAGAAAATTCTGCAACTATAAATGGTAGTAACTTAAACATGTTTTTTTTATATCGGTACTAATGTTCCATTTATTTATAAATTCAGAAAAAAGAGTTAAATTTATAACAAATTAAAATTGCTGAATTACACTGTACATTTTTGTGAAAAAATGATTTAGGGGGACTTAATAATATAAGTAATATATAGTATATAATTAATAGAACACAAAAATGTTGTTTTTGTAATTTTTAGCCTTTTGCCTATTTGCTTGTAAGTATGTTTATTTGTTTGCACATCATGCAAGACCCACTAAGGGAATGTTTATGAGGTTTAAACTGCTGGAATCAGTAGAATTTGCAATAACACATAGGATTAGTTTCATTTTAATCTACCCACTAGAAAAAATATATGATTTAATGAAAACGATTTAGAGGTCCACATGAACAAATCGGCAATGGACGCAGCCAGTGTAAAATAAAATTAATGTTTGATTTGTCGGACAAATTTTGCACCAGAAGAGGTGTCCTCTTTGTGTCTGACCTCTTGCTTCCATTTTGTTTAGTTTTGCTCTAAGGGCAATAACAGATACAGGTATATCAGTTAGACGAACAGTATTTCAATGATCTCTACAAATTTTGGCATACATTAATGATTTTGATATTGGAAGAAATGAAAATGCAGTTGTGGAGGCATTTAGACTCTCGAAACAACTGCAATAGCTAGACTAATGATAAATGAAAAAAAAATTAATTTGGCAAATGACAGAAATTGTAATAAACATGCTTTTTGATAAACAGCTATATTTGTGATTTGAATATTTAGGTTTCATTAAAAGATAATGATAAAAATATAAAAATTTAAATAAAATATCTTATACTTAATGTAAAGTAGATGCTAAAAATATAAAAATTAAATAAAATATCTTATACTTAATGTAAAGAAATGACAAAAATATAAAAATTTAAATAAAATATATACTTACTTAATGTATATACTTAATGTAAATTTAAAAAAAATATCTTATACTTAATGTAAAGTAGATGCTAATTTGGCTAAAAAAGAAGTTAAAAAAACCTTACTATATGTACAACGATCAACTTTATTAGGCCTATAGTATGGAAGTGAGTGTTGGACTCTTACCACAGCGAGGAAAAATTGTGAGAAACATTTAGGGACAGTCAATTAAAATGATATCTGGAGAAATTGTTAAAATAACAAATTATAGAACCGAGATATAGATATAATAAAAATCCTATTGTATCTGTTCGCTGGAATACATTTTCAGGTGAAATATCATAAATTTTTTCAAAAAAATTATTTTCTCTTAAATTATAAAACCGAGATATAGATATAATAAAAATCCTATTGCATCTGTTCGCTGGGATACATTTTCAGGTGAAATATCATAGGTTTTATCAAAAAAGTTATTTTCTCTTAAATTATAAAACTGAGATATAGATATAATAAAAATCCTATTGTATCTGCTTGCTGGGATACATTTTCAGGTGAAATATCATAGGTTTTATCAAAAAAATTATTTTCTCTTAAATTATAAAACCGAGATATAGATATAATAAAAATCCTGTTGTATCTGTTCGCTGGGATACATTTTCAGGTGAAATATCATAGATTTTATAAAAAAAATTATTTTCTCTTAAATTATAAAACCGAGATATAGATATAATAAAAATCCTATTGTATCTGTTCGCTGGGATACATTTTCAGGTGAAATATCATAGATTTTATCAAAAAAGTTAGTTTCTCTTAAATTCTATGACTGGAGAGCATTGAAATTGCCTTTAATGTCGATGTTCAGGTTTTACTCTTTTATATTGTTGATCTGAATAATTTCACTGCTGGTACAGATTGAGTATTTTATTGTTACGCAGCTATTACATTGAACATTTTTTTTTTCTAAAATAGATTGGCGTCGGCTGCTGATGTATGTGATAGGGGTCGGCATACCATTTGTACAGACATTCTACGCGAGCATCGGTGTCATATACATCTTGATACCGATTCTAGGACGTGCGGGAAACAATCTACATTCTGAGGTATTTATGCAGCCATGATCTGTACTGCTTTTCAAAAATTTATAATATGTTTGAAGAACATTGTTAAAATGTGATAAAGTTTTGAAAGCGGTTTTTTATTATTAAACTACCGTGTGTTGGTGTAAAGTGGTGGTAAGTAGCAATGGTAAAATGTGATAATTTTCTATTCTGTTATTGATCAGATTTAGTTTAATGGCAATTAATTTCCTGTTACACAAGCACAAAAATTATATTTGCTTCTATTAATTAATTTTTTTTTGTGAGTTTTTGGGGGAGTAATTTTTCTGGGAGTCTAATCTAGAGGTTACCAAACTTTTTTACCCTGTAGCCTAATTGCTGACTTCTTTTTTTCCCATAAACATACCACCTGCTTAATATTGCATTTTTTTTTAAATAAAATAAGTTTGTCACATCTAATACAATAGTGCTCACTATGAAAATAAATCAGAACCTAGTGAAGTTGTTATAAAAAATTAATGTACAACTATCATGTTAATGCTAAGAAGGAGCACTGATAATAATTGCTCAATTTTGGCTTGAAATTAGTGAGGTTTTGGCCTCAAATCTCTGTGTCCTGTGATTTAAAATTTATTTTTTTTTTATAAAAAGATTGGCTTGGCAACCGTGCTAAAACCCTTTTCCACAAGGTAAGACTATGGAAAACTATCAAAAACTTTCTTGCAATAATCCATTATGCAATATAAACAACAGATATATCTTTTGAAAACTTGTAAAAACTTGCGTTGCAACTTATATGAAAATTTCTAAATATCTGTACGTTTTAATAGAAAATCACGAAGCAGATACTTAAACAATTTTATTATATCTTTATCATATACACAATTCGTGTAAGGTGTATTATGTAATTTATAAAATGTCTGAATGTTGATGACAATTTGCCTAAATGGTATTCATCCACGTGAATCCCTATATCTTTTTCTTGCTGTTGTGTGGTATGTGAGTAGTGGGGGGGGCTACTAAATCAAAATCGACTCCTGAGTGTCCACATAGCCCACTTTGATAATCGTTTTAGTTGATTATAAAAATTCTGTAATGCTCTATAACACTCCTTTTCTTTTGTTTAAGTGTTATTTATAACATATAATGTTTATACAGCTATTGTATAAATTTTATAAGCAGTAAAAAATGTTATAATTCCTTAGGAGGTGTCATTTTAAATAAAAAAAATTATTTTATTCAACAAAATGGTAATTTATTATTTCATTCTAAAGAACAGACTCTGTAGTTACGTATGGAGCACAGTATCTGATAAATGGTCGCCTTGACTTAATTTTTAAAAGAAATGTTCATTAAGGTTTTGCACATTTATGGCATAGTGTCGTAAATAACAGATGTAATATTGACCTTAAATCAGTGTAGAGGTTGTCTTTAACATAAATTTAAAGGAAATAGTCTTAACAATCTTAAATTGCATGACCCAGATGGCCAATTGCAGTCTCAATTTTCAATTTTTCAAAATTACACGATTAGAAAACTTTTTATATAATAATCCATTATTTTTTTATATTGGCACTATCCTATCTAGACAAATATTGTCCAAGTCCATATCATATATCATAGGCTGAAAAAAGTCACCTAACATAATTCAGTAGTGCTACCCATTCATACAGTACTGATGATAACACCAGCCCGAAACCTACATCACTATTTTGTTTATTAACATCGTTGCAGATGGTAATGGGCCTCATCGCTCAGAATGATTTTCATAAAGAAATTGGGCTCACCAACTTGTATTTCTCATACCCAAACAGCAAATAGTCTATTGGCTACAATTCTTATGTTAGGGGAGTCTTGTAAGCATGTAGACCGAGATCTTTATGCAAAATTTGGTATAGACTAGTGTGAAATGTCCAAATTATTGTGAATGCTTGGAATAGGCAAACTGGGCTTTCAGCAACATTTTCACAACATCAACAATATTGGGGTCGTCACATCACTGCTTCGAAATTGGCAATTATATTCACGACTGTTGTGCGAGATGGTGTTCCACGTCAATCAAAATTGATGCCAATTTTATGAAGTCTCTCCCCATAATTTTCACCATTTTCATAGTAAATTTTCAACATTTTTATTCATTTTCATAAACCATAGTTTTTACTTGATGTTGTTCAAAGAATGGACAGTTCTACCTCTCAGGAAAAAATGATTAATTAAAACAAATTAAATAAACGAATTAAAACAAAATCCTCTACCAAGCAGTGACTAGGCCGATATTATCTGAAAATATCGGTGTTCACACTATGTTGATAAAATATTGAGTAATTTCAAGTGTTGATTTTATTGTAATAGAATTTTTGACGTAAAGAGAGAAGAAATGTAGTTAGAAAGTTTATGAAGTTTATCAAAGGAAAGGTTATATAAAATATAATTTTTGTAATTACCACAAAAAAGTATGTACGAAAATGTAAACGTAAAAAACGCATTTATGCTAACAAAAATTCATTTTTTTGTTTTGCTTTCAAACCAAATTTGGTTTCAAATAAAAATTTTGTTTGACTGTATCGCACAAAATTGTTAAAAAATCTTAGCAGCAAAAATTACTGTACGCTACACATGATTGTATTACCATTCGATTCATTATTTCGTTTTCTTTCCTATAATGTATATGTCGTCGCCGTGGTGTGTTGGGTTGGTTGGCCTATGGCCTTTGATGGCGCGGCGCACCCTGGAGACCCAGGTTCGATTCCTGGCCACTTGTCGAGTGGGGCTGGATTGGTGTTATGGTCGGCTGTAAGAGATTACTTTCGTAGCAATAAGTCTGCTATATGTATCCATTAGATACATTAAAGTAGATAAAGAAATAAATAAATAATTGTCTACATGTTTATCTCATTTTACATATTGAATATATTTGGCGTTAATTTTGTAGAAATTCATTATTCACAATTAAATGAAACTACGTGATGTAGTATTATTTCTACTATCTTCAGATAGTAGAAATAATACTACATCACGTAGTTTCATTTAATTGTCTCATTTTACATGTTAATTTCCACAAGAGTTTAGTGGAAAACTTTACACAGAGGTAGTTAACATTATACTGAATAATGAATTAGTTATGGTAACAATCGTCTCAATATTACTCTGAATAAGTACTCATCGAAAGTGAATCTTTTTAAAAGAGAAGCAAATATTATAAAGTGTTTCATATTAATTACACTTTTTATCTTACAAAGGCTGTTTACACTGAGATCTTTAATTAAAAAAATTAAATTTAAAAAAATTAACACAAGAAATTTTGCCATTTAAATAAGCAGAAATATTTATAATTATAGCTGTATTTCTTACATACATTTGTCATCCCTAGCTTTTGTCTTGCGACTGACAGGTTGTGGTAGGCAAAGTTTGTATTGTATAGTGGTTTGATAGCGGGATTTTCGGCGATGGATTTTTTTAATAAAGTGATATCTCGTTTCAGATTGTAGCAGCCCTTATAGTCTGTTCGCTCTTTCTTCTAGTCACATCTTGCTCTGTACCTCTGGCATTGGGTACCAGCGCACCATGGAAATTGGTATGTTTATTGATATAGTTTGGTTTGTAGTCCATATTTATGTT
Source organism: Druceiella hillmani (assembly GCA_039881145.1). NCBI lineage: Eukaryota > Metazoa > Arthropoda > Insecta > Lepidoptera > Hepialidae > Druceiella > Druceiella hillmani. Next base: position 8,138,139 of record JAYKKI010000004.1, read on the forward strand.
TAAATATAATAAATTAAAATAAATGTAATGGCGATGAGTGTATTTTTGTGTAAAACATATTCACAAGCCAATGTAATAAATTCCATATTGACCCAACATGAGAAAGTTCCAACATGATGATTTTTAACAGCCATTGTATTTAATTATGGACTTTATTGCCATATAATAAGTGCACATAAAATATTCAAATATATTTTTAGAATTCTGCAAAAAATAGAATACTTATAATTTTATCATACCTCTGCCCGTCCGTTTTTCACAGTACCATAACACTTTCAATTTAAGTCTGAAAATTCATCATGAATTTTTACTGGAAGACATATATTAATTATATCAGTACATAAAAACAAATGTTCTTCTCGTCCTCCCCTTTATCAAATTTGAGAATGAAAAATGTTTTTTTTTGTGGAAGAAAGGTTTTTTTAAAATGCAATGGAAAATGTGATACACATTTTATGTTACGGTATCCCTTTGATTAGTTACAAAACTTCAAAGTGTCAAATAGTGTCAACTTCCCTCCTTCAACTTCGTAACTATGCATGTAAAATATCTGGAAAAATTACGATAATCAGTATTTAGGAACTACCACAAAGAAAAATTGTTTTGATTATTAACTTGCATTAATAAGTTAAAGTCACACCTGTAAAAGATATACTAAGAATATAATATTAAAATAGTATTACTAGGAAATACTAGGAAAATATCCTAGGATGGATATACTAGGAAAATAATATTAAAATAGTCGTTGCCATGGTGCGTTGGGTTGATCACAAGGCGTACAACCTTTGACGGCGCTACGCACCGTGGGGGCCTGTGTTCGATTCCCAGCCGTTCGTCAAGCGGGGCTGGACTGGGGTTTATAGTTGGCTGTAAGAGATTGCTCTCGTAGCAATAAGTCTGCCATATACACCAATTAGATACATTAAAGTAGAAAATAAAATTATTGAAATTATTATCCTTAATTGTTTAAATGTTGATATGTATGTAAGTGGGTACGGAATTTTGTAGTTGTGTATATGTGTATATGTGATACAATTGGTAATTATCTTCAAAATTATTAAATATGTGTATATGTGATACAATTGGTAATTATCTTCAAAATTATTAGATTACACGTTATTATCAATATCAAAGGAATATGATACTAAATGAATAAGTACTAAGATGATCATTTGTTCTGAGAACAAGTCATTTAATATCTTTATTGGAATAATTTTTCTCTATTAATATTTCTATTTGTATTGCTGTAATTTGCTAGCTCTTTGCTTGCCATTTTACTTTGATAACGGTGAGATATGTAGTCAATGGTTAATCTTGCCATGGTCCTAAGTAGACTCACATTTTTTTAATTGTTAGTAAAATTTTTTATGCTGTGTCACAATATTTCATGTTTTTAGATTTTAATAAATACAATAATGAAGACTCTATCTAAAACTGCCTAGCAGTTATTAAATGATGCAACTAAACAAAAAGAAGACAAAGAAATAGACAGGCGCATAGGAAAAATTGTCGTCTAGAAAAAGTCTATGCAATATTGTCATTTTATTAAAAATTTAATTCCTTAAAAAAAGCAAAAGAAGGTAGGGGTTTTACAGATAATCTTATCTCTATAGTTGTTTATCTCACAAATTATCTTATTGTCCCATTCTTTCTTCCATATTTAACAGTTCTAAAAGTGACCTCACAAATATTCCAGTTGAAATTCCTCTTTGGTGTCGTCCTCGTCAGCATAGCTCTTATTGTGCTGACTCCGCTCGGTTTCCCCTATAGCGGTGACCCAACTTCTCCGGCGCCTCAACGATTTATGTTGATGCACACTGCACGCACCTTCCATGGCAGTGACGGGGCGGTAATTAAGAGCGATAGTGGATATTGGATTCCCGATTTGGATACGCACAGTCCTCATTCGGTCGATGGTTACGGTGAGTGATGAAATAAAATGAGGTGCCATTATTTTCTACTTCTTTTGAATGTCTAAATGTTTTGATATCTTGAGGAGGAACAATAGTGGGTTTGAAATATTCAGCTAGGATGCGAATACAGCCTGTTTGATAAGAGCGTGTACGACGGAAATTTTAAAATTATTTAAGGCTATAAATAAAATACATACTGATGATAATATAAACCTTAACACTTTATTTTAATAAGTCGTCCAGTCACTTCCCCTATTAATAATGGCCAAGCATCTCCAAGATATATTTTCTTTTAGTTTTATATTTCGCCAAAATTTTTCTTTTCAAAACAGAAAAAATCAACATATAGTTTCATACGATAGCGGAAGCTAAGAATAAACACAAAAATTCAATCATTCATTGCATGCTTGCTACATGGTTACTCTAATTCCATACCAAATTTCATATAATTTACTTGAACGGTTTTCGAACAAAAGTGATTTATGTGACTGGAGTAAGCATTTTTCAAAAAAGTAAAAAAAAAAGCAAAACCTCTAAACTATTGAGTTTCGCAGAACTAAAACTAAACTAAAATGACGCATCACGATATTCCCTACCTAAAAAAACTTGGGCTACTGTAAATGTCCTGTATGTATCAAAGACTTCTTTATTCAATGAACTGTTATAAAATAAAAGGCCTTTTATTATTTTCTGGAACATAATATTTCTGTGATAATAGATTTGATTATAGTATTTAACCTAAAAACGAAATGAGAGCTGCTGAAGCAAGTTATTAATCAATAAACATGAAACTAATGAAATGCTACACAGCAAACTCTATTTTTATTATAAAAATTGCAATAAGTGGTGGGAAATACAAATCACGATGGCAAATATACTTTGAATTCAAAAAGATTTGATCCTCGTTGCAAAGTGCAAACTTGAATAATTGTCCCCAGTGACCAAAAAACATAATGTTTTGTCCCACGAAGGCATTTTTAATATTTTAAATGGAAACATGCCACTCCAAATAAAATTTTGTCTACCTAATTTTGTCTTTCGTCTATTGAAATAAAATTTTGAAATAAAATTCTATTGTTTTCATATTGTACTTCCCCGAATAAGTTTACTTGAATACTTAAATTATCACATCTCTGAAGCCAAGGCTTCACCCATAAATGTCTACTTTATCTGTATTTCTTTATTAATATTACACATTGTCACTACCACATTGAATGTTGCTGCACAAGCAAACAACTCAGTTTCTCTACGTTAATTGATGCGAAAATATTATCATGTCTTATAATTAGTGTAAAAATGTGAAATTACTTCCATTATCAAAGAAGTATCACTACAAGTTTCATCAAAGGTGACATATATTTATAATGACAGTTCTAGGTACCAATTAGAATGTGAAAATAAACTACAAAATAAATTTGTTCTGAGAGAAAAGTTAAAGCATGCATAGAACATTGTGGCATGCATTAAACTTTGATTTGGTATAAAACAGCTCAATTAATTGTATTATTCCAGTTTCGGAAATGAAGGATGCCCAAGTCATATACGAACCAGAGTGCACAGCGCACCTCTACTGTGCTATGCCATACTACTTACCTGTCAGGAGCCTCATTCCACAAACGCACTGGCTGCCCACTCGTAGGCCGCCTCCTAGGCCTCTGCCAGTCACCTTTGAGATTATGCGGCAGGAGAAGATTGGGGATCATGAGGAGAGGTTTCATCTAAATATCACTGGTGGGTATTGAAATTTTTGTAACATTTGATTCAATAAAGATTATTTGTAAATTCTGAACAAGTTATGAAGGTAGAAGTTAATTTTGTCTTATAGTAATGAAGCCAATTTTTTTTATTTTAATATTAAGCACTAATAAGGCGTATTGTTAAAAAATTCCCATATATTTGAATATATTTAAAAATCAGTTAAGTCAACACTTCTATAAATGAGAAACGAATGTATTAACAAAGAAATGAAGTTATCTTTATGAATTGTGGAATCATTCATGAACATACATGATATTTGAACCAAAGATAATTTTCGAGAAAAATAAAAAAATTTTAAATCAATTTATTTGTGAAGTTGCTAATTTTTATATAGTCTTCTGTTACTATACAACATTACTAGTATTCTATTATTATAGGCAAGAGCAAGAAACATAGATGTTGCTAAAAATGTTCACACTACTATATCGGTGAATTCTTATTCTTGTGAAATGGATAGAATCATCAAACATGACTTTCAGTCAATAAAGATTGGTGGAATACAAAAAAAATACGATTGCCTAAGTGTAATAATTATTTAAGGTTGGCTTTATTAATAATGTGACAAAATATAATTCGCAAGACAAAACATAATCCTTAAGTACATTGTAAATTTGTTATTAAGTAATGTTCATCTGTAATTATTACCTGATTATAAATTAAATAAGGACAGTCAAACAAAGAAACAAGTTAGTGAAGTGAATTATTTATTGTTTTCCTTCATTTAATCGAAAAAAACTTTTACTTGAATTTTGTTTTGTATAATAATAAATTACAGTAGCATAACCGAAAGTTTATTAATTTATCACCAGATGGCACTGATAACATATTTCACCTTCTCTTTTTTACATTCAAATTAACTTTTTAAGTTTTAGATTTTGTTACATTATGAACAAATTGGAAATTCATATTACCTGTACTCCTATGTAATAAAAAGTAAGGGTAAAAAAGTATAATATATAATAATAATAAAATAATATATAATAAAAGTATAATATGTAATAAAAAATATGTAGTGAAAAGGTAAGGGTAAAAAGAAAAATCAGATTTTAATGATGTTCAACATTGTGTGTTGGGTCCATCACAAGGCATACAGCCTTTGATGGTGTGGCACACCATGAGGACCCAGGTTCTGATTCCCAGCCGTTCGGCGAGCGGGGTTGGACTGGTTTTATGGTTGCCTGTAAGAAATTGCTCTCGTAGCAATAAGTCTGCCATTTGTGTCAATTACGTACATTAAAGTAGATAAATAAATAAATAAATAAAGTAGCGTGTTAGGTTGCCTGAAAAGTCTGTGTACATTTTTCGTGTCACAAAAAGAGGACAAATCTTCACAAATGAAACGAAATTGAAGCAGACATGTTTCATTCTGTTCACTGACCTTTGCCCATTGAGATTGAAGAGACATAATACCAGTTTTCCAAAACTTAACTGGACGGAAGGAGAAAAAGTGATACAGATGATTTTTGCTTCTGTCAGGGAATGGAATTTTTTACTGGCAAGGGAATTTTCCAGGGAGAGGAAGAGGTAATAATTTGAAGGGGCAATATTCGGTAGGGCCATCTCAACCTAACTGCAACAATTTGTCCCGGGCAATCAAAATTGTGTGCGGTCGTGCATTGTCATGGTAAAAGACAACCCCCCAGTCTGTTGTGCAGTACTGGCAATGGCTGCCTTCTACTCCGCAATGGCTGCCTTCAATCTTTCAGTTGAGCACAGTACTTGTTGGAGTTGATGGTCTGGTTTAGTGGCAGCAGTTCGCAGTGCAGGACGTCTTTCCAATCCCGTCACACTGATAGGGGGATCTTCGGGTGCAGACCTGGCTTCGCTACTGTCTGCAGGCCGCTACCTGGCATCGACTAAGATTGTTTTTGGCTCACATTATCGGAAAGAATCTGCGATTCGTCCCTGGTGACCAATCTTTTCAAAAAGAGGTGTTTGGTGTTTCAAATAAATTGAATCGCAATATCTGGTTCTGCTTGTGTTGGTCCATCAGCTGGTGGGACACCCAAACATCATAGTGGCTTATATGTCCGATCTTTTTCAGGTGATTATCTCCAATGCGTCTGCAATATCTTAGATCACATTACACGATGATTTTCTTCTACGTACACCTTTATGTGGCCCGTATCTATCGTGACAGGTGCTCCACAACACTCTCAATCTTCAAGGTCTAAGTCTCCGGATTTGAACTCCTTAAATCACTTGCAAACTGTGACAATCGAAACTGCATTGCCACCGTATACTTCACAAATTTCAATTTTTGTTTGGATCAAATCATAACAAAGAAAAAAAGAACAACATCAAATGTCGCAAATGCACATTGTGGCACTCTATGTTTTCGAGCTGTGAGTGACATGATTCTACTCAAGGGACGACAATCTCATACTAACGTGAAAGAAGAGAGATTGTTGCATACAACAATGTACGAAGCATTACCGAACATGTCCATGCTTGTTCACACACGTTGTTCAAAATCATGCTACGCTACCTGTATATGGACTTCCCGGATAGCCTAATAAAATAATATATAAACTAAGTGTGTGTAATAAAGAAAAAGTATAAAAACCTGTTCTTTTAATACTTTTTAATGGCCTTATTATTTTCTCTAAGCAGACTGAAAGAATGTTACAATAAAGACAAAAATGTTACTTCAATTATGTTTTAATACCACTTTTGATTGATTGCAATAGATGGTGCTAGATGTATTTTAAATCACGTCAACAAAATCAATGTCACGTTATATGTTAATAGTCTACGTGAACATAGTTTGTTATTCATAGATTTTTCTTTACCGTATCTTCTTTTCGTTTAAATTTTGTCACATTTTCTTCCATGAGCAAGTCGAAAATTTGCATAATGTGTTGTAGAAGTAACATGCGATATAAACCTCGTATGAGGAGCAAACACCACAAACGAACATATCCCATGTTGTTGGGACAATTGTTTCTGATTAAAAATTTCACGTCCATAAATTCTGTGTGCGTTTGGAAGCTGGGCTTGATAATGGGTTAACTGAAGGCAATAGTATAATTAGATGTCTCCAAACCACAACTGAGCTAAGAGTAGGATATGAATTATAGCAATATAATAGCAAAACAGACACAGTTGAAAAATTCATACATCATGAGATAATTAAACATGTTTCAATATTCACATCACTTTGTTGAATTAATACAAAAATTAAAATGATTCTAAATTGGATAATTCTGTGTGATAAAAAGTCGATTATATACAACAAACACAAACGCTTGATGAAACGATTTGATCTATTAATCTAATGAAGACAGTGTTTATGCTCATGGTGATGATCTGAAAGTATTATTCATCAGTTTCATGTAAACCGGCATGATCGTTACAGCAGATAATCAAGCCTTACTAACGATAAATAAAACGTTCTTGATCATACTATTAATGATTACATTATATTATTTCTTACAGATAAAAATTGTTTCAAACATTTTTTTGATTTCTGTTTAATAGATTTTTATAGCAGCAAAGCAAATCATTATTAAAATGTTAAAAGTGCTTTAATAATGTGGCCTTACACTTTGAAAACCAAAATAGACAAGACAATTTCATGCATCATTTTTGCTTTAAAGTTTAATAGCGAAACAAAAAATGAAAGGACAATGTCAGATTCTGTGTAATGTTCATTTAAAAAATTAAGGTTTTTTTTTAATAACAATTTAAGTTTTCTAGTTTCCTGCCATTTCTAAAAACTGAAATTAAGGTTTGAATTGAAAATTTGGTGCAATCACATATTATACTTTATGATACCTATTTTGAAGTTAGAGATATAACATTTAATATTTTATTGCATGTGGTAACACTGGGTATATCTCATTTGTATTGTTGGTATAATATATTCATATCACACATATTTATTTTACACAATCAGATTAATTAGTACAATCATTAAAAGTTTTCAAAATAGTCTCCACTTGTGTCGATACATCGTTTCCAGTGAGATTTCCAGGTATCAAAGGTGTCACGGTAGCCCTCCTTCAGAATGTCCTACAGAGTCTCAGTGCAAGCCTGTTTGACTTTGTCAACTGTTCCAAAATGATATTCTTCCATTCAAACACCCAAGATTCATCACCTGTGATGACGTTGTCTAAAAGGTGGGGGTCACTTTCACACATGTCCTCAAGTGTCCGGCATTTTTCAGCTCAGCAAGATTTTTGCTCGTCTTCGATTTCGTCTCTTAACACTTTGGACACTATCTTTGCACATACTTTTCGCATCTGCAAATCGATCAGTACAATAAAACGGTAGTTTTTGGAAGCTTTATTGTTTGTGCAACTAAATGAACTCTCAGACGGTCTGAGATCAAAAGTTCTCTCACACACATCACATTTTCGTCAGTAGAGCTCAATGATGGCCGTCCAATGTGAACTTCATCCTGACTTCTTTCACGGCCTTCAAGAAAGGCCTTGTGCCACTGGTAGACTTAACATTCCGTCAAAAAATCACCACAAAAATCTTTCTTTATCATTGGAAAAGTTTCCACTGCTGACTTGCTGATTTTCACACAAAACTTGATGTTATTCCTTTGTTCCAACGAGCGCTGCATTATGGCTTACACGAGAGACAAAAACGAGTTTCACGGAACAGCCTGTCCTTACTCTCCGAATGGTTGGAGACTGCTAAGTAACCGCTCGTTCAAAACCTGATGTCCCCTCTATCGATCCCAATAGGTTCGAGCATGTTTCCATGTGTAGTCGCTTCTCAATAAAATCACTGACATTACTTTCAAGCAAACCGTGTCAAATTACAAAATTCTTCTCTCTGGCTAGAACCTGCCATTAGTTTTATTGTATTATAAAAATACTACCGTAGATGTGTAAGGTAAGTTAGATCCAGTTCTGTGACCTGCATAAATTAAAGGATTGGGTAAATTAAAAGTTAAAAATAAACCAAATTCTCAAATGGGGCATAGGTCCATACATTGGCTCTATTGCCTTTTGCAGATAGATGCTTTAGATGGGGACCTTAATTAAAATCTAATGGGGATTTTAACTAAAGTTTAACATATCTCTTGATACTAATGAAATGGGAGTGTTAAATAGGATGCATTGGACAGGTCGTTCAAAATGGTATTGGGGTTCTTTTGAACTGTGGTTATTGAGTTTTATAGAACTTGCAATTTATTAAAACTACAATAAAAGTATTTGTTTAATTTATCGTTGGGCATTAAATATTGATGTCAAATTATAGATATTTAATAATCAATAACTTGAAACAAATACATATATTTTTGTTACATTTTAAGATGGCTACTTTTAAATTAAAGGTATTTTTTTCATTTTTAGGATTTTGTTTCTCAAAATGATAATAAAATCTCAAAATCCTAAAGGGTGCCTACCCTTTAGGATCACTTTGCTTTCTGTCAAAGTCCTTTTTCTCAGTAACGGTTTTCAAGTTAAAATTTATATTGTAAACGAGGAGTTGAGGCCTATGGTCTTATATCGCTGTAAAAATTTAAAGTCTTTTTGGTTCATGCAATAAAAGCATATGGAAAAGGATATTGAAGCCTATTTTTGTCGTTATTTATACCGTCATCAAAACCTATAAGGTACTTCCGCTCAACCTACAGTCTTGAAAGTCATGGTGGGAGGGCTTATAGCACAAGTGAAGGGAAAGATCCAAAAATTAATGATTTCTAATTGTATGTAGAATCATACCTTTTTTTTTAACTATGCACCTACGAAAGATATAGTTAGGTGATTATTTACATTCCAAAAAATCTAAATTTTGCATATAGTTTATTAGAAATGTTATGAATCCATTAAATATTTATAAATGCTTATTCGTTCTGTATACATAACTCGCACTCTGTTCTGTGCATCCCTTGTAGTGTGAGTTCTACTCAGTGGCAAATCCAGGATTTTGGTTTGAGCCAGCTAAGGGTAGGCTTTATCAAGGTAAACACTGTCAGTGAAAATACGTGTACATAGATAATTTTGTGTGCGGGTTTGAGCCCGCCTTCCTGGATTGACAAGATTTTTAAATTTTTAAGCCTCCAATGTAAAATATGACTTTCAACTGTAGATTCGAAAAATCTGAAAAAGTTCTTGGATTTCTCAGATTACATTTAATTTATGTGTGTGCTTCGACGGCCATCTCGTATTCCTTGAGTTATAATTAAATACAATAAAGTAACGTCGATGACGTCATTTACATTTCCAAAGGACCGAACCATCTTGGCCTAATGATCTCACCAGTGGCTGGTGCCACCATGGTGCGACACAGCTTCACGCCGGACTACCCACCTGTGGAGGGGCCCATGTGGAATGGACGCTTCTCATTCTTCCTGTTCATGGCTGATGCATCACCAATCACTAAGCCGTGGATTTTCCACATTGATATTCAGGTATGTAATATGTTTATTCATATTTTATATGAATTATACTGTCACTGATAGTAAAAAAAAGTTTTTTTTTTAAATTGTTTGATATATCCGGTTAGTTTTTTCGAAAGACGGAAATTCTATCCATATACAAATCGATGGTAGACTTTTTAGAATCTTCTGTAAGACTATAAAAAGTTTTATTTTGAGTTCGAGCCTTGTATGGTTTCAGTAATGCCAAAAATCTATAACACATTCATTGCGCATAGTTCTACTCACACTGGACCTATTTTTTGTACAACAAATGCATCAAAGGCTTTAGTGAAAGTTAAATAAATCATTAGCTTAGTGTGAATTAACATGTAATGTATGTGCAAAGGACTTAGGTAGTCTATATGCGTAATCGTTATCATAGAAAACAGGAAACATTTATCTCATCTAGCTATCAATTCAAGTGACTGACTGAGTACTAGTTATGATTTATTTATAAATATAAAAATTTTAAAAATACGTTACTGTCACTATTCTTTTTATTAAAATTGAAGATATTTTGTTCCACAAAAGACAAGCATAATAGTATCGACACAAACAAATGCATGTGTTTTCTCATGTATGCGTGTATCCATACGAATGCACATCTATTTCGTTGAAACAAATAGATGAATAGAATGGTCTGTAGATGAACAGAATCATGAACAGAATGGTCTATAAGTCAATCTTGGGAAAATTGCAACATATCAGATTATGTTAACAAGGCAATCTGATATGTGGCTACTGAATAATTACAGCCGTCAAAAATGAAAGGATGTTGGAAAAAATTAAGGGTACAAAACATTGTTTAAACAGAGATCCAGAACAATTCATACACACAAAGAAATTCAAAAGGAACTTGAGTAAAACACATTTTTTTACCACTTTATAAAAGTAATTTACGTAAATAAAATATTTTCATTATATAGTACGTACCATCACTAAATAGCACGACTTCAACTACTTGTGCAATTAATCATATGTAATCCGGCAAAATGTTATGTTTTTAAATCAGTCCCCGAGTTTACAAAATAAGTTTAAATTTTGTATTAAATCATAATTATGTGTGAATTAGCACCTTGTGAAAATTAGCGCCAATGGTCAATTTGGCAACGTGTAAATTATTTTAGATTGTGAAGTGTCAAAATGAATTGTTATTTATCTGTTTGAAAAAAACTAGAAAGGTAAGCATGGGTTTCTTCTTAATTAACTTAGCATACTTCACTTAAATATTACGGTGGTAATTAGTAGTAAATTAAGTAAATAATGCCCTTAATTAGATACATTTGCTTCCTTTTATCATTTACTCATTTACTAAGTACCTATGCTGTTGTACAATGTTTTGTGACATTCATTAGTTTGTACACACATGTACACTATTATTAAAATTCACATTATTTTGTTTTAGAATATAGTGAAATTGTCTAAATTTTAAGTTCTACTCGGATAGCGCACTATATACATTGTGCAGTTCCGGAATCTAAGTGCTTCGCCAGTTTTATAATTGCATTCAACATGCACGAAAATCGTGTCCAAATATTCGCTTACACTAAAAAACGACATATTCACTAATTCCACATGCTAGAGAATGAATTACAAAAATTAAACAAAAAGCACTGATATGCACAAATCCACATTTTACAAACAATAAATATCTTTTCAAAAAGACTCAAACGTTCTTATCAGTTTAAATGGTATTTGTGAATGTTGCCATAATAAATAATAAATAAACCATACATATTTATTTAGAAATCATAATTAAAATTAAACAAATATTTTTACTAAGAAAATAAATTTATTTAAATAAGTTTATTTTAAAAATCGATGATAGTATTTTTTATAATCTTAGATATTTGGGTGAATTATGGATGTTAAACATTTTCAAATGGCTATAATTTTTATTTACAAATTGTCAATTATGAATTATATAATATTTGAATGAATAAAAAACAACCTTAAAATGAAATTGACCTAGAAATTTAATTTCGTTTTCTTTTCTTTTTTAACCATCTTTTATAGAATTATGCAAATGAAAGGAGTAGTTCAAAAAGTCAAATTCACTATCATTAAGAAGGGTATTTGTGCAACATTGCCACATTTCTTAGGTTTATCGAAATCAAAGACATAGGTTGATTAATTTCTTTATGATAAAAAAACAGGTATATTGCAATTTACCTGTGATACACTATTACGGATTGAAGTGGTGCTATTTAGTGATGGTACATACTGTATTTCTTTAATTAGATTTGTCAAATATATTGTTACCAAAGTTTACTTCCGATTATGCCAATAAAATGCTTTTAAAAAATATAAAAGAAGCTTTTAAAAAATATAGAAGAATTTAAAAGAAAGAGATATTCTTAATTATTCGAAACTCCTTCATCGAACCTTCATTTTTCTATAGACATCACAGTTTTGTTCTTCTTCCTCAATGGCACGACAGCCCAGGGTGAACCCTAGTTTTTTGAAGAAGTCGTCTCCAGGCTGTTCTATTCTCAGCGGTTGTTTACCAATTTTTGACCTTCAGTAATTCTAGATTCCATTCTAAATAATCCTTAAATCACAGTTTGAGTCTTTCACTAGCTATAACATCCACCATTTTTTAAAAAAACTTTCTTTTTTTTTAATTTAAATAATACCCAATCCATTTTATTCTTTATACTTTTATGAAGTTTACAGTATCAAGTTCTCTATAAACTTTATAGAACTCAGAATTCGTCCTTTCCTATAATTTATTCTCAAAATGCCCCTCAGAATTTTTTGTTCAAATATTTCTATGGATTCTTCCTTTGATTCCGTGAGAGTCCATGTATCAATATATATCAGAATATACACTGAAACATGGACCCTTACGGCAGTAACAATATATATCAGAATTAGGCATTAGTAGGGAAAAAACTCTGTTTTACTTTTGATCAAACTGGATTTTAGGTATTTCTCTCGACCATAAAAAGATCATCCAGCAGCAGTAACTCTCTTATGTAACTCTGGGGCTAAAACATTGTTTAAATTAATCTATTCTGATCCCGAGTAAGTAAAACTGGATGTTTTTGGAATTTATATGCTTCTACTTCAGAAGTGGGGTTTAGAATATGCAGTGAACACACGGTCCGATAACTGAATCTAACCTAATAATTGTCAGTAGGAGTGATAATTTGAAAAAAATACATGGGTATGGTAGAGCATGAATGTGGATCAATTAATGTCATACTAAAAAAGCAACGACCAATGCCACAAGATTAAAAAAGATTTTATAGAGAAGTTTGTCTGAGTATTATGCAAGAAGTAGTTTTATATGTCTGAACTATATTAAGATACATTTTTCGCATTCAATTCTATCACCATTGAATGTTTTACGCTATTGAGACGTGGCTTGAGTAGTATATTGTCAACAATAAAAATACAACTTGAAATGTGTCTTATAGGAAAATTTGGATGTTTTTCTTATTTTTGCTAAATTTTTTTCAATACAGCATTCCTTCACCAGTCCACCAGCTAAATGGTTGGACATCTCAATAGCTGGCCACACGCTTTACGGTGAGTACAAAGTGGATTCGGATATGGCGAATTTGGTGCGTAAGTTCCCGCCCTGGACCACTATCAGTGCGTGGACCTCTTCCCTCGACCTCTACACAGTGTGATGTCTTTAACAATGCCAATAAATTGGTGCTCAATTAGTTATCTAGATAAACAGTCCACAGATGGCATAAGCCTGGTATAAGGTATAAGGCCTGGAATGACCCTATACTATGAAATATACACAGTACATACATATCTTTTTTGAACATTTTTTGATTAACGTATTCATTTGTAGAGTCTGTAGAAGATGGTTTACACGTTTTTAAGTCAGTGATAAAATTATTTATATGCTTATGCAACAGATTATAAGTAAACTTTACTTGAAATATACTATTATCTATTTATTATGCAGTAGTAAATTAACATAAGGGAATTTAGTTCCTGCATCGAAAAAATAACACCAAAAGTGTTGTTTGTCTCGTCATTTATGAATTCTCCCGAATCTATGTATTATATTGTTAATGGTATTTTAAAATTTTTTATGTAATTTCTGAACATGTAAGTTACGTTTTTGGCATTAAGCAATCTTTACAAATTAAAAGAAACGCTCTTAACTTTGTGATAAAGGTTGAATATCCTTTATTTTTTTATTCATCATATGAGCGATAGCCAAATCTCTTTGTAGTTTGATTCATTTTTAAGAAAATTCCATATTTATAAGACATTAAAAGAATTTTAGTCTAAAATTATTTAGTAGAAGCTTTTAATATGTATGTAATTAAAAATATAAATAAACAATTTGTAGGTAAATGTGTTGCGATCAAATTGTAGATGAAATTACCAGTGAATTATAGAATTTTTTACCAGTTTTCCTGGTATGTGAGGGTTATGGTTTGCATACAATCTTATTGTCTGTATATATGGTAAATATCTGAATCAAAATGCTGGTTTTTGTGTAGTCAGTTTTGAATTCTATAATAATTACTTGTAAGTATTATACTGTATATTCATGAACTTTATTAATTTTTGAGTTACACCTCGCATACTTATATGCATCGCATATCTACGTATTCTAATATGTAGGGGTGCTATTTTTTCTCAGTGAGTTTTGTATAAACTATGTTTTGTATAAGCATGATATCTTTATAAAACATGTTATATTAAAATGTAATTTTATACAACCAAACTTTTCCTTCAGAAATTTTTAAATTCCCGCTAATAATGATTTTTACGTAGCTAAATTTTCACATAGTTTCCATAGACGGAAACCATAAACAGAGCTTTGTGCATATCGGACATACTGAACACGTTTAGACGTAGTGATCAGTTATTGCTGAGGCTAAATGTCATTTATGAATATACAGGGTACATTCCACTAGGCGATCAAAACGCTCATTGTATCGTTCTATTGGCGACCGCGGTCATTATGGTTGTGGTTAAAACATCATTGATGACGTCGTTGTTCACGACTGCTTTTAATTACTCTGAGCGTAAATTAGTGAATTACACTCGGTGAGCACAACGCTCAAAACGCTCACTGTATCGTTCTCTTAGCGACCGTGGTCATTATAGTTGTGATTAAAACGTTATTGATGATGTCGTTGTTCAATTACTGTGAGGGTAAATTAGTATGTAATAATTAATACATGACAAAAAATAAAAAAAGGGGTGTGGCTGGACACGGCCATGGGTTGTACGTGAATATGTCTATGTAACGTGGATACGCTCAGCCACATTCATTCTTTTACGTTCCTGGCACTGCTTGACTCGGTCATATGGTGTTTTATTATTACCATTTGATTGTTCTTGAGAAGCTCTTTCCAGCCGTATACGATCTCTGTATTTGGTTTTGGCTTTTCGACGCGTATAGGCCGACATTATATATTTTTGATAATATTTTTTATTCTAACACCTTATTATATTCACTGTCACTACTTTAAACTAATGTTTTATATACAATCCATAGATTTTGATGACAGCTGACGATTAAAACTTAAATTTTAAGATTTAGCTTTTCTGAATCAAAAGTTATACTAATTGCAAATCTCGATACGCAGCAAAATAACCTCAATATGGCGGCGCTTCCCCCTCCACCACGCGCGATGCGTCACTGTTCTTGCTTATCGTAATGAATTCTTTGATCCTTTAGCTATCCAGTGGTATAATTTAATTTTTGATGTAGAGGGTAGATTTGAAACTGCAACGCCAAGCTGTATCCCCCGATTTTGTTATCATTTGTTTTTTTTTATTGCCCCCGTATGGTATCAAATGTAAAAACATATTCACGTCAATAGAATGTTATAATTTTTTTATTTTTGTTTAATACTTCATTTTCTCATACTATACGCCATTTTCTCATAGTTACAAATATGTATTGTCCATAACTCGTTCCATTTGGATTGACAATTGCAATGCTGAGAAGCTAGTGGAATGGGTATGACTGCGGTTGTGAGCGTGAGCGTCGCGGTCGGCTAGTGGAATGTAGCCACAATGCATCTAAAATAAAGTATGTGAAGTATAATAACAGATGACATCTACTATTAACAAAAAAACCTACTAATCATGATCTAAATGGTACAGTTTACTTGCTATTGGGCTTCGTTAATTTCTTTCAAAAGTTTTTTCTATTTTACTACTTTGAAAAAAATGTATATTTTTTTAATAAAATCTTATAATTATAATCTCGTAATTTTGTTTGAACAATAAGTTGTGCAGTACTTTCATACACTTTTTTGTACCACACTTTTTTGGCCCCAAAATGTCAGACAGCAGGATGACTTCTAATATTTGTTATCATAAAATTTTTTTTTTCCACTGTTTAATTTTTTAAAAAATGTCAAAATGTGGGAAAATGTTCAAAAGGGATTTTCGAATTCCAATTACAACTAGACTGTACCGTAAGGATATGATTAATAAGTCTTTTTATACGCGATTTTCGTCTGTACACATTTTTGGATAATATCGTACACATTTTTGTTAATATTTTTTGTCATTGCTTAGGGGTTAGAGAGTTGTTGAAGCGAGAGCAAGTTTCGAAAGTTTAACTCTTTCAATAAATATTGTATAATGAATCCTCACAGCCAGTTGGTACTTAAGGTTAGCTATCTGCCGTTTGTCAGCTGTAGGTAATTTGAGACCTATGAAACTATGTTCTTTAATTCTTTTAATTAAATAAATACAATAGTAATATTTTTGCAACTTTTTCCTAGTGATGATTTGAGTAGTAAAATTTTCGCATGGTAGTTATCTGTACTTGAATTTTTGAATTGTCTGCCGTCCATCTAACTAACTTATTGTAAATATAGATTTCTTAATGTACAAAATAGATATGTTGCACTTTTATTTAGTTCACTGCAGTAGAATGCGGTTGATACATGAGCTCTAAACGCTTTATATATAGATTTATGTGACATTTTCATGACAGAGTTATATGACAGCTAACTTAGAATTAGCGATTGTCAAAGTTATTGTTATGTTTATTTCAAACTTTTCAACAGTAGCTAGCTGACTTGCTGTCAACAAAGCTTGAAGTATTCTATTTTTAAAATGTGTTTTTTTGCTTGAAGTAGAATTTTTTTTTACATTTTAACAAGTGGACATCAGGATGTTTTGAGCTACATTTGATGTAGATATGAGAATATATCTTGTTGCTTTAACCAAAAAACTAACTATTATGACATAGATAAAGAGAGCCTGAACTGTTTATAGTGTTTTAAGACTGTTTCATGAAAATCTTAATGATGCATTTTCCTATCAACTGATATCTAATAAAACCACGAATTCTTATGTACGTAATTCTAATGGCAATGTGTCAAACTTATTTGCGGGCAAAATCTAATACTAATGTATAAAATACTATCGGGGAAAGACATATTGCTGGCTCTGTGAAACGAACAATTTTCATTAAGTGTATGAGTCCCATAAAACCTTTAGTTATTAGTATTTCATATTGCATTCAATGTTAATTTTTTAAGACTAAAATTATATTGTTGTGAACAAATTTACAGCCCAAATGAGATTTCATTCCGAACTTATATAATTACATGATTGTAATTACATTCCTACGTGTTTGTAGATGTGGCATTATATAAATTTCACATATATATTATTCATCAATATTTTTAAATGTGCTGTATGGAATACGTTATTTAAATGTTTTTTTTTGTATGAAAGATGTACCTAACCTAACTGACGGAAATATATTGAGCAACAAAAGGTAAGTTTTTTTAAATAATACTGCGTACTATTTTGGGCCTCTGATAGACTGAATCAGTCTGTATCATTAAGGTCTTAAACTATTCATGACCTATTGTCAGTGTTGGCTTCATAGAATAAAGAGTACTCCAGAAGGCGAGAACACGCGCAAAAGTGTGTCCAAAAAACTACGCATAAAATGCGTAGTTTCAAAACACGGCTGTCAGTACAATTTAAGACACAGCTATGAAAGGTTATGATGCTTTCTACGTGACAATATAGCTTAAAATGCCGGCTTGGGCTATTCCCACCTGCAAAAATATCACTGGACTGCAAAAGAAACAAATGGGGATTACTTTTCATACGTAAAAACTATTACTTAATTTCATTTTCAATTAACTATGCAATTTTAAAATATGGAAGTGGATTGTTATCACCAGAAGCGCGCCATTTTTATTGGTGTTGTCGCCTCTTAAAAAATTGTTTACCCAAATTAAAACATCTTAATTGCTCGATACTGAAAAATGTAAAATTTTATTTGTAAAAAAATTGGGATATGGGAAATGTCGTTGGAGAATTTAGTGTAACGATTGAATTCCCGTTATCGTATTAAATTTTAGAATATTTTACGTATTGCGTATATAATCACTATATGTAGGATTATGACAAGAAACACATGTTACATTCATTAATTTCCGCCGTCTTCTTTAATTTATTCCAAATGCGAAACAATATTGTTTAAAATATGAAGAAATTTTATCACGACATTGAATGCTAATTAATATAAATAATTGTTTCGTCCTATTTTGAATTTCTTTAGTATGAGATCGAATATTTTCCAACTTTTATTATGGGCTTTTTCACATTTCTTTTTACTTTAAGACACTAAGATAATTGTTTTCTTTTTGTATTAAAAGTGTTAAGTGATGAATAAAGTGGTAAAATGTGACAAAATTTTTAAATAATTTTAATCTAAATACTTTGGCCATTGGTTGTGGTCAGAATAAACATTTTAGAAATTTAACACGGCGGCCTTAATAATACTTCATATAAGCCAAGCCATGACCATATAAATTGATGCAAATCTGAATCCTACTGCTGCTAGCAAATATATTTATATGTTATGTATAAATTTTTTCTGTTGTTAACACCGTGTGCGTTGGGGGAGGGCGCTAGTAGGCGGAACGCGGCGCCCCCTCCACCGATTTTTGGCTTTATCGCGACCGCGAAGTGATTTGTGCGTCTTCTATATTATGCGCCTTCTGAATTACTCTATATTCTAAGGTTGGCTCATAAATATAATATTATTTTTTATAAGTTCCAAAATGTGACATTTATGTACATAAGTATCGAGTGAGAATTATAATATATACTCATGTTAAAATATAATATCGCATAGTGCTATGTTGTCTACTGATTAAATTATTTTCTTTTATAGACCTAATTTATATAATTTTATGAAAAGCAGACAATATGTCATACAGGTTTCTATTATTTATTTAATTTAATTGAACTATATATTAGTGGATCGACATGTTGCAAAAAAGGAATTAAGTGAAAGAATGTTAGCTCTCGAGCACTGTACTGGATATTTCTATTGGTTTAATAGTATAAGGGATCTAGAAATTTTTTATCGTCTGTGTCCGACATGTCTATTTAAAATATTTCTTCCTAACTCTTAAAATATTTCTTATTATTTCAAAATGGTGAGATAAAATAAATATGCCAGTGAATTCCTAAATTTTAAAATTTGATTTTTTTCTGCTGCATTACCTGTAATTTGTTCCAATAAGTATGATTTAGTGCAGTGAATTTCAAAAGCCGTTTTTAACGAGCACATATACTGGGGAAGGAACGTTCGAATTATAGTTATTTCTAGGCTTACTTGCCGAAGATTGTCACATAATTATTTTATGTCTAGCGAGGTGGCAATGATAGTGGTCTATTAGAAGGGATGTACAACTTATCCCAAGCGTCAAACTCGGTCTAAACTAACTCTGTATTTTATGAATGGCAGCTGTCTTTAAGTTGAGCTTGAATTAACATAAACCCCGTATAGTTCGGAGGGTTAAAAAAAGCTATCTGCCCGGTGTTCACTCATTTACGTTAATATTCAGTACAAATTATATAAAAATAATTTAACCCTTTATGTGTAAGTTTTGTGTATGTGTGTCTGTATGTGTGATTATGTCAGACTTGTTTTAATAAGTTCCTGTAAACACTTAGCATGTAATTATTTTATTTATTGTATAAACTGCCACACATCTTACAATCTATATTTATATACATATAAAACAAAACTAGTAAAATAGTTTAAACTGATGAGTTGGTGGACAAGTATTCAGCAGATAATGTGGGTTGATATGTAAACCTATGGAATATGGCAGCTATAAAATTTGGGACTGCTCCTCTATTCTCATTTTTGTAAATATAGATCAAGCTTTTGTGTATGTCCATATGTTCAAAATTAAATCATAGTTGAAAAATTTTGTTAGACTATTTCGTGACTGTTATAAATAGTGTTTTTAAAATGTAGTTTGCATTTGAGACAGTGTAATATTTATAATTTTATATCTCATAAAAAAAATTTTTAAGACTGTCTGTTTTTAAAATTGCAATTTCATTTCAACTTAGATTTACAATTTGTCTATTTTTGAACTGACACTGATGGTTTTATGACGATCATTTGTTGGACATTCTGATTGTCTTGAAAATTATTTAATTATAAGGCTGCATTGTGACAAACTATATACAAAAAAATGTGACAACATATTCAGTGTGTATGACAGGTTTTCTTGTCATGAATCCTGAATGTGTTACAAAGAATGTGGCAACAATTCATCCGTAAAGGAGATTTTGATCATCTTTTTCTGTAACAACAATTATTATAATTTTGTTACTTTTTTAAATGTAATGTTACATAAGACTTTATCTTTGATTTTAGTTCTGGCTTATTGTTAACATTATATGTCATTGCCAAATTACTTAAGTGTCATCCATATCTTATACCGGTATGCGCTTTTAATCTTATAATAAATACTTTTATTAGTTTTGTTCAAAGGGCAGCTA
Organism: Druceiella hillmani; assembly: GCA_039881145.1. Lineage (NCBI taxonomy): Eukaryota > Metazoa > Arthropoda > Insecta > Lepidoptera > Hepialidae > Druceiella > Druceiella hillmani. The sequence goes on from JAYKKI010000004.1 coordinate 8,158,971, forward strand.
CAATTAAAATTGTTAATTTTGAGAAAACGTAAATCCTTATCTATTTTTTAATAATTAACTTTTAAGTGGGATATAAGTCGAGTAATGACGACATGTCGCAAAGCCTTTGTACCACTGCTGGGTTAAAGTAGAAGTAGTATTTTTAGACTTCATTTTCCAGCCAAAGGTTTGTCTGTGTTGGTAACATAATCTTACTTGCACATTCCTTGTCACAGTACTGGCAGCAGTAGATCATTCAACCTTAAACTCTATTGAATATATTAATGATATACCAAAGTTCCATGTATCAGTTTAAACTCTATACTTTTGTTCTAACTTATTTAAAAAATACCTAATAAAATATAATGTCTATTGTAGATGGAAGAAATAGCTCTAAGGACTATTATAGTCATATATATAGTAAATTTTTGTTGACTATATATATGACTATAATAGTCCTTAGAGCTATTTCTTATTATAGTCAATTTTTTTGACATATTATAGTCAATTTTTTTTACAATTATCTTAACTTTTTGAAACGGATTTAGTCTATAAACTGGGTATTTGACGTTGATTTTCATACTCTGCTTATTTAGAGAACCAGTCACTCATGGATAGTTTCTTCAATTGGTTCAGTTCAAAGCCAGATTCAAATTAAAATTATTAATTTATTTCAACTAAAATCGAAATTGTTAATTCAATGTAATTTATTAATTTAACTACAATTAAGCAAGTGCTTGGGTTCTGGCACTAAGTTCGTCTCCAACGTGCTATTGGAATTATATTAATTTTTCAATATCTAATTCATGATGTATTAACCGTTTTAGTGCCATAGTTTTTTACTCATATATACTTAAAAATGCCAAAGAAATCTTTTGTTTTTGATGTCATTTACTCTTGTCTTGAAAAAAATTGTATCTCTTCCAAAAATTATCCAATTTAATAATTTTTTCGGTGTTTTCTGAGTAGAAACTTATACAAGTATAATAAAATATAAAGAAAGTTATGGTAATATATATTGTGAACAAAAATTATAACAAAAACTAAAATCAAGGTCACATCATATTTTCACAGTTCGGTACATCCTCCGTATCGGCAAAATAATTGTTATCGTCAGTATTATCACTATTACGTCAAATTGTGAGCGCACCTCAATGTCACTCTCACTATCACTTTCTTCACAGCTTGAAAAATGATCATTTTCACTCGAATTATTTTCGTATTTCGACATTATGGGTTAAAAATTTTCTTTTCCTGGATCCTTTTTATATTGTAATTACTAATAATATTATAATTTGAACTTTATGTAACACGTAGAAAGATAAAAAATTAGTAATGCGTGCGAGCGACCTCCCCTACCACGCACTAAACAGCAACTGATTTCGCGAGCGCCATCGCGCTTTTGGCAAATTTAGTTAATACGCGCATGAGCGTGATGGCGCTCGTCGGCACTCAAACGGTTAATAGCACTTCGGGAAAACTTTCTTTGATAGTAGAAAATTTTCTTATTGGAATAATGACTACAGATTTCCCAAATTAGTATCTGATCTGTAGGGCATATATTGTCCATTATAAATATTAATGATAAAGCACTGCATTGGAAATTTTATCAATTTGTAGAAAACTCAACCTTTAAATATTTATTTATTAATTGTATATACAGTGTCAAATGTAAATTTTATTGTTTATGACAAAGTGTTTATTTTTGCCTACAGTTACTACTCTGCATGTGCATGGCTCATGGTAGCCTAGCTGGCTACTATGAGCTATGGGAATGATTTGCTTTTTAAAAAATCTATTATTCATAATTAGAAATCATAGTATGACTGTTGTTTATACACTTTGATACAGTCTTAAATTCATAGCAGATAATCATAAAATTTTTACATTTGGTCATCAAACTAATGAACTGACTTTTAAATATCTATTTATAAGAGAGCTTATGCATGTTTGTCATTCTTTTCTTGAAATAATATTCTGTAGAATTGTTAATGTAAAATACTTTTTAGCAATAATTTTGTACTTAAATAAGACGTTGAAGAAAAATTGGGAAAACCGCATGAGAAAGTATTAAAAAAATGTATAGTAAAGTATATGAAAGTTTTGAAAGGTATTATACAAAATAAGAAATATAAGACAAGAAGTACATTTGAAAAACAAGCTCTATATGATGAGGCCACAATACGGTTTTGGCAGCTTATTTAATCAGATTGACTGAAAAGAGTCAAAAATAAAAAAAATAAAGAGTATAAATTAGAACTTTAAGAAAAGACAGCACATATAAGGTTTATTTGAAGGGGCTATGGAAGATTAAGTGCTGGTATAATTAAATGTTATATTAATTTTGTTAATCCTAAATATCTAGGCCTTTTCAAGATGGCTTCTCTTAAAATTTTATTGATTGTTAATAGTTAAAAATTTAGAAGGTTGTAGAGTTTTATTAGATAGTTTCTTCAATTTAAAATTTTTAGGATGAAAACCTTGTGGAAACTTGCTTACTATTATCAGACAAATACCGCGAGTATTGAACATTTTTCCTCAGGGTTTAGATACTGCCAATTCTATATAGATCAGAATGTTATTAATGGATAATAATTAGCATAAATTAAAAAAAAAGTTTATCTAAAGAAGCTGCAGCCTAAAGCGCCAACTCTTTAAGCTGCAACTTGTTTATGCAATATAAAATGCTTATTACAAAATTTAAAGTTGATTGAGATGTCAACATAAGGACTGTTGACATTCATTCAACTTTTTATTACTATTTACTCTAATAAAATGTCTAATGGTTTTATAGAATAATTGGCATTTCTGAAATGAACTGTTGAAAAAAATTGGCTATTAATTGGTTACAAAATACTGGTAAAATAATCAATGAATTACGAAAATGGCAGATTTTGTAGCCTTCAAATATGTAGGCAGAGTATCATATTCAATAAAACAAATTAATGCTAGTCTAGAGTTAAATGAAAAAAAAATTCCGTATAGATGTTTTTTATATTGAGATATGAGAAAATATATATTAAATCAATTTGCTTAACTGGGCAACACTGTCTTGTTGATGGTGAAGTCGGAATGTTGTGTGATACTTAAATATTTATGTAAAATATTAAATCCAGTGATTTAATGTTTTTTCATAGTTTGCATTTTTTTCTATTTATTATGTTCCTTATAATGGTATTAACTCTATATCAATTGGATATTTGTTAATATATAGGTTTTTAATATTTTAACGATCGTCATATCTAATTATGAAAATGTTTTCTAGACAAATTTGATATTTATATGGAATAATATTTAAATAAATATTGTCTACAATGTAGATGGTTGACATTCTGTTGCGAATGGCAAAATTATAATATAAGCAAATTTAGTGGAGGAAAATTTGAAGTCTAAATATGAAGTTAAAGTGGTGAATTATTAGTATCCTCTTTATTGTCTATGATAGTAAATAGGTTCTGTCAAACTGACATTTAACTATGAAATTATTTTAAGTGTGTGTAATATTCATATCATTAACTCTTGAAGTTTTCATAGGCTTATGGATATGTAACATAAATAAATGAAAAGAAATGTAATGTGAATGACAATAGTATTATGAGAGCCATTTTTTCTTGGTGTTATTAACCAAGAAATGTTTCTTGACGTTTACTGAATATAAAGGAATTTCAATAAATGCCACCACTTAACTTCACACAGAAATTATACATTATTCAGTTTTGTAAATATCGGACAAAGTGTTTACAAAAGACAGAAATTGACAGAATTTTAATTGTATTTGATATTTTAACTTTGTAGAAACTCCACAAATTGGAACATGTAATTCAGCATGAAATAAATGCTATGAAGATAATCTGTGACAGATATTTAAAGATGTTTTGTTGCGCAAAAAAATGAATGTATGTTTTGTTTTTAAAACATATATCTGACATCATGCTGACATAGAAATTTTTTTACTTAGTATATAAATAAATATGAATGCTTTACAAGTTGAGGCTTCGTAAGTCTTAGATTCCTTAAACGAGAGGTGGAAAAAGTAAAGGAAAAAGAAAATTTTATTTATAGTTTAAAAGTTTTATATTATTTTTCCAATCGAGTTTCTTGTATTTGAGGTGTTGGTAAATAAATGTTTGTTTGTTTTTTTTTGTTTGAGCATATGAACCAAAGCTTTTTAGTATGTTTTTTGTCAATGAACATCATGTTTACATTTTTAAAAAGATTTAAAATGACATTTGTGGTTAATTATGTGATATATATAAAGACTATTGATTATTATATATTGTAATTGTATTGTAATTTTATCATTGTAATAATTTAAAAGACGATCGTTTTGCAATAAGTATATCTTAAAATAATGTTTCATGACTCTAATTTATGAATTTACAAGTGGAATGAAATCTTTGAATGATTTTAAAATTGAATCATCATTTTGAATTCATCATTTTGCAATTTTTTATTCCTGTAAAACAAAATTATCTGCATATATTTAGATTTTTTATCGGTATCTTTCATTGTACTCTGTTGTAATTAAAATGCCTTTCGTGCTTTTAAGGTGTATTAATACAATAATTCTTTTATGTTTAAATTTATTTTTCTCTTTCTTTTTTTATTTAAATCTGCTTTTTTTTTTAAAAACTCATTTTGTTTATATAATGGAGTTGTTTTAGAGCAATCTTCATGTTTATTCTTCTGAGCACATTTTCTTGCATCTAAGCACTTTAATTTGAAAAGTATAACATTATAATATTAAATATAAGACAATTAAAAGTACAATAATTTAATAATGCATAATTTAGATTACTTAAATTAAACTGTAAACATTACTTTAAGTTAATTTTTTTTAATAAACCAATCAGATTTCAAAAAAAGTGTTATAGATGTCCCATAGTAAATTTTTTTATTGTATCAATATACCTTAAGGTGACTGTTGGAAAGGGGGAACTTTATAATTTGTAAAAATAATTATAGTTTCTGTAATTTTTATGAGTAAAAAAATTGTCAATAACATGTTTCAATACAATTTTTAAATAATTTATATCAATACAATTTTTAATAATGTACATTACATTAGAAAAACATGTTTAGGCTTCTTAAATTGTGGTTTTTAGTAATTCTTTGTAAATTCATGAATCTTTTCTGGATTTAAAACAGAAATCTAATTTTCTTTAATTATGTTTAATAATTAGCTTCATTTTGATCAAAATAATAATGTTTCAAACATTTCATCAAAATTAAAAGGGATAATTTATTTACAATACTGATTTCTTTTTTGTCATTTACAAAGTGTCCTAATTTTTTATTCATGCTATCTTTTAGTCTAACCGTGGAATGTTAAAAATAATTTATCTTTCACACTTTCGCAGTGTGCAACAAAAACCTTGAACGAGTGACGATACGTAAAAGTAATGTTACTGCAATGAACATGTACTTTTATAACATGTACTGATTGTGGAAATGCCATGAATGGAAGGCATTCTATAGTGTTAACAAGTCATTGACAAACTGTTGGCAATTAGGGTAATTTTTTTTTATTTATGGTAATAAATATTAAGTTTGAGTTATAATATTGTTTTATTGCATTATTTATTATTCAGAGTACTACCTTATTTCCAAGTCCTTTCTTAATATTATAAAAGTTTATTATTAAAAATGAATCACTAACCTCCATTTTATGAGTATGCTGAACTGGCTGTATATTATATAAAATTAGAGCTATTTTTTTGTGTCCATTTCAAGCGTGTCCACGAACATCCCATGTACTTTGACATTTAACAAAGATGTCCAAAATTTTCTTTGGATTGTTACGTTTTATCATAATTCATTGTATTCATATACGATAATGTCATCTTGTTAATCTTATAGGTATAAATAACATTTTTAAAAAATTTGCCTGCTTATTATATTTATTTGTATAAAAACGAAAACCTTACAACAGCCACTCGGTTTCATTAATCTAATGGAAAATAAAAATATTAGAAGAAATAATATCTATCATCAAACCAAAATGTATCGATTTAAGATAAATTTGGTGAATTTTATGAGGCATCTAAACAATGTGTCGGATATATTGCAGGAATTATTGTTTGAGAGAATTAAAAGAAAATTAAGTGTTATGATCGTTTATTTGCACGAGAGTATATATGATAATATTTCATTTTTAATCCTAGAAATGGACATTTTTGAAGTTTATTGATACTATTATTTGGCCAAACTTGTAAAATGGGATTAAATTTTCCTATAGTATTTATTGGCATCGAAATTGCGTAAGAACGGTATGCATGAAACGAGAACATTGTTTCCTGATTTACAAGATCAATTTAAGGTATCTTTGTTATCCTACAAGTAAGGAATGTATATTCCTTACTCGTAGTATTACGTTATTTTAAGAGCCATTTTCTTTAATATCTGAATGCAGCTATAAAAACTGATTCACTAAATAAATCCAGGTCTACAGGTATATATGTAATTTTTGGCACAGAAAATTTAGGCTGGCCAGTGATCGTAATCAATTCATTCTTGTTCAGTGTTTCTTGTGCTCTTTTATACACATATTTTACATTTTATTCCCGCCCATAGAAAACTTTCAAGTATAGACTCTGGTTATTGGGATATTATTAGGTTAATTGTCGAATCTTATAAAAGTTTTTATCAATTTGTTTTGGCATACTCACTACTGTGAATGCTATCTGGTGCCAAAATGGCCATAATCAAATGGCTTCATTAAGATTTTGTGTAAAACTAGTCTAGCATGCCAATATAATAGAGGTCAGTGATTACTTTGCTTGAAAATATCATTTGTATTTACAAATAGGCGACAATTTGAAAATTGGGTGTATCACATCAAGATAAATTCAACACGAGAAAATTTCATTTCTTTTTATGACTTTCATTGTGGTCTCAATCAGCTACAAAGTTATGATGACTTCAAATTTGTGATGAAGTTCTATTCTAATTGTGACAAAAAATCTACAAAAATATTTAAGTGTTCAGAAGTTTGGTGTTAGGTGGATACTCCATTATTTGACCGAAGCTCAAAAACACCTTTGTTGGTGTCATGAAATGTTAGAAAAATTCAACGGATGTCACTCAAATGCCATATTCAACATGCGAAGACTAATTCAAATGCTGCATTCAACATTGTCACAAAAGAGTGAGTGTTACCTTCTGAAGAGTTGCCTACAAAGATGAAGAAAGGTTAACTAATTGGAAAAAAGATGTTCGGTTCGTTCCTCGGGCGGACATATACAATGATTGTTCTGGAAAATAAAAGAACAGTTACTGCAGACTTATATACCAGTAATTGTTTACCTGTTCTTTTGAAAAACGTTCGAGACTGGTGCTCTTGCACTAGAATCCTTCATCAACATGACAACGCTTCTGTACACTTAGCCAGACAAACAACCAAAGATTTGACTACATTGGGTATATAAATTATGCATCATCTGTCATACAACTCTGATCTCACACCATGTGATTTCTATTTATTCTCAAAAAAAAAGATGAACTATGAAGAATGTGTTGCCTAGGTGGCAAGAAGAGATGATAGCTTCCGAACAGGCAGCGGAAGAGATGTTCAAAGAAGAGTGAGCTGGCTGCTTCTCTCAGTGATCCATCGAATGAAACTATGCATAGAGGGCCATACAGGCTATATTGAGAAACAAAGAATAAGTTGCAAACTTGCTAGTTGGTTATTTTTGATATCCTAAAAACTTAAGTTTTTTATTGCATTTCATCATGTCTGTCCGTCTGACGTGTTATAAATGACGTGTTATACGTCTTCCTCTTATAATTTTTCAGCAGAGTTTGAACAATTTTAAAAAATGTTAGATTTTGCCTATTGTGCTTGTACATGTAATTAAAACTTTCATTTCTGTAAATTTGCATCAACGATTTCAAGAGATGTATTATTTTGTGTATGTTCCGTTATACACTCATCCAGTTTTATTTAAATTATTAATATGTTCTTTTTACACCATCATATTATAAAAAAAATAGATAGTGACCTTGGTAACATTTGGTCAATGCATTCAAACATCACGAAACATGTGCATTCAAACATCTGCACACATTGTACCTCTCTTAATTCATTATTATTTTCTTCTTTTGTCATCCTGTTCCTTTCACCTGAGTATACAAAAGGAAGATTCTATTTTAGAGGTGTGAATATACGTGTGTGCGTATATCTGAGTTTATTTCCTAATACAGCCTGAATACGAATTTTCATCTGTGAGATTTTGTTCTATTCGTTCAAAAGGATGATTCTATTTTAGAAGTGTGACTATATGTGTGTGCGTATAACTAAGTTTATTTTCTAATATAGCCTGAATAGGAATTTTCATTTGTGAGATTTTATTCTATTTGTTCAAAAGGATGATTCTATTTTAGAAGTGTGACTATATGTGTGTGTGTATAACTAAGTTTATTTTCTAATATAGCCTGAATAGGAATTTTCATTTGTGAGATTTTATTCTATTCGTTCAAAAGGATGATTCTATTTTAGAAGTGTGACTATATGTGTGTGTGTATAACTAAGTTTATTTTCTAATATAGCCTGAATAGGAATTTTCATTTGTGAGATTTTATTCTATTTGTTCAAAAGGATGATTCTATTTTAGAAGTGTGACTATATGTGTGTGTGTATAACTAAGTTTATTTTCTAATATAGCCTGAATAGGAATTTTCATTTGTGAGATTTTATTCTATTCGTTCAAAAGGATGATTCTATTTTAGAAGTGTGACTATATGTGTGTGTGTATAACTAAGTTTATTTTCTAATATAGCCTGAATAGGAATTTTCATCTGTGAGATTTTGTTCTATTCGTTCAAAAGGATGATTCTATTTTAGAAGTGTGACTATATGTGTGTGCGTATAACTAAGTTTATTTTCTAATATAGCCTGAATAGGAATTTTCATTTGTGAGATTTTATTCTATTTGTTCAAAAGGATGATTCTATTTTAGAAGTGTGACTATATGTGTGTGTGTATAACTAAGTTTATTTTCTAATATAGCCTGAATAGGAATTTTCATTTGTGAGATTTTGTTCTATTCGTTCAAAAGGATGATTCTATTTTAGAAGTGTGACTATATGTGTGTGTGTATAACTAAGTTTATTTCCTAATATAGCCTGAATAGGAATTTTCGTTTGTGAGATTTTGTTCTATTCGTTCAAAAGGATGATTCCATTTTAGAAGTGTGACTATATGTGTGTGTGTATAACTAAGTTTATTTCCTAATATAGCCTGAATAGTAATTTTCATTTGTGAGATTTTGTTCTATTCGTTCAAAAGGATGATTCTATTTTAGAAGTGTGACTATATGTGTGTGTGTATAACTAAGTTTATTTCCTAATATAGCCTGAATAGAAATTTTCATTTGTGAGATTTTTTTTTATTCGTTCAAAAGGATGATTCCATTTTAGAAGTGTGACTATATGTGTGTGCGTATAACTAAGTTTATTTCCTAATACAACCTGAATAGGAATTTTCATTTGTGAGATTTTGTTCTACTGATTTTGGCTTTGTAAGTGTCACCGAATATATGACATTACTTGGAATCTAAAATTTCGAACACAACAGGGCCATGAATGCAATCAGCCATTGCAGACATGACACATTCATAGAAACACTTTGGTACTTGCAGGTATACTCTAATAATATAATTTGATAAATGACAAAACCAAATAGATTGAACCAAAATATTATTGTTAAAAAGCATAAAGTACCACAATATACTGTAAGAAAAAGAAACAAGTTTTATTAACGCTGTCAAAATTTTGTTAAGAGTGATTTGCACATAGGATCCGATTAAAAGTAATAAAGCAATGTTTGTCACATTTTGCCTGTAAACTATTGATAAATAAATTTTGACAGTGTTATTAAAATTTGTTTTTTTCGCTTCAGATTATTGTGTAGTTTTCTTGTTTTTTAATAATAATAAAAATGTTAAATTAAATTTTCATTTATTTTTCTAGTTACTATTATTATTATTATTTAAAAATTATTTTATATCCATTTTTTTATTTTTTCGTTTTGTTTCTATAATGTTATGGGATCATTATACTTGCGAGTATTCATTGATAAAATTCCCTTGTTATGAATACGATGCTTACTGTTTTAAGGCTAATTAAAAAGAAACTAATTACCGTAAAAAATAAAATCTTCAAAAGATGATTAGTGACGTGATATCACTGAGTGCACAACAATGGATATTGTATTCAAAACTGAAAGAGGTTGAATAAAAAGAATGTTAATTTCTACGATTTGTTATCTTTAGTTATTAACCAGTAGGTAACTGGTTAATAACTGGTCTTTTATAGTATTTATAAGAGTTTCCTGAATAATCGAGATTTATTTTTAAATAGATGAACACTGAATTTTTCAGACTCTGTCTCTCTCATTTTTATGATCTGCTTTTAACCACTGTTTATAAATGAAGGCAACTATTCCTGTTGTAATATTGATGATCAAGAAGAAGGAATTCAAAAACTGTAAAAGTGAATTATGAAAAAAAAATATGTGTCAAATTTGTGTCAAAAAATGACTTTGTAGACTGACGAGGAGACCGGTCGTGCTGAATTTAATTTGAGATGAACCCTGTAAATTCTATTATTTATAAGGAATGTCTAAGGGTCAGTTTTATATTTTTAAGAAAAGCTGCAACAAATAAGTATTGTTTTTAAACTTCAACGAGTGCTGAGGGAGAACTAGTTAGGTACGTAGTCCATTGTTAAATTGTTATAACCCCATCAATACAATTTTGCCTTTTTGTTTACACAGACCTAACATTTTTTTAGCTTCGTAGAACATTTTTTATTAATATTATTATCCTATATTCATAAAGTTATTCACAAACAATTTTACTTAGTCTTAATTTGTGGTTCCTACAGTAAAGACGTTTCAAAGATGGGAAAATTTCACGAAATTAGCATTGGTACGTGGTCTGCCATCGTTGTTCTATATAATGAAGGCAAATTCGAACGTGTGAATGCGTCTAAACTTAAATTATCGAAGACCGGTGTTCATCACACCGTTGTATGATACAAGAAAACTGGCAGTAATCAAGATTATCCGTATTCCGGGAGGCCGAGAGCTACCAGTTCTATGGAGCACAAGTTTATTGTTATTACCAGGAAGTAGTATAGACGCCTAACAGCTCCAGAAATTCGCACTGAATTCAACAAACTTGGTCGAAACCCATTTCGGTGACTATAGTCAAAAGACGATTGCTGGAAGCTAGGTTATTTGGTCGCGTTGCTGTCCGAAAACCTCTCTAAAGGCCACAAAACAAGATACAATGGGCCCTTATCCATCGAGAATGGACAGAAGAAAAATTTTTAAAAAGTTCAACCAAATAATTCAAATTTTGATTCGTCACTGAATCAAAATTTGAATTATTTGGTTCAAAAGGAAGAATTTTCATTCGACGTAGTGCCGAAAAAAGATGATGTCAGATTGTGTGGTCCCAACTGTTCAACCTGGTGGTAACAACTCTACTATGGTCTGGGGCTGTTTCTCAGGTCATGGAACTGGAGATTTAGTACGAATGGAAGGAATTATGAAAAAGGAGCAGTATAAAGTGATTTTAGAGAAAAATGTTATTCTTTCCGCTCTAAATTTAATTGTCAATGGATTCATTTTTCAACAAGATAATTATTCAAAGCACAGCTCAAAATTATGTACGGGTTACCCAGAAGAGAAGCAAGTGGGAGGAGGGGGGGGGGTTGCTGAAAAACATGGTATGGCCTCTGCGGAGTCCCGATCTCAACCTGATGGAACTTTGTGAGAAGAGCTCGATCGAAATGTTGTTGTGCCGCTCTTCACATCAGGACATATGGAAGGCTTTACAAGAAAGCTGGAAAAATACCTCACAACACACAATAAATAAATTGAAATCTTAAATGCCAAGTTTGTTAAAAAAATAATTAAATGTAACGGGGGATATTATGATTAAAAATCAGTTTAAATTTCTTTCTGATGTATATTTTAAGTTAGTGTGTTAATATGATAATTAAATATTTTCTTCATACACTTTAAATATATTGAGTTCTATTTTATTTTCCTATCTCTCATCTTTTGGCGGCAGTGTATATCCAGGTTATAATTTTTATAGTTCAAGTGTAAAATTAAGTAAAGTTTTAAAAAATAAATGATAAAACATTGTTTTCTATTGGAATTTATTAAACAAATAATAATTTTTATTTGTTTCAAACCAGAATCATGGCAGTGAGATTAGAACCCAGTGCCGTCGCTTATGATCTGCCGGTTAACATTCAATCATCTGATTGCACAGCCATGCCTGAGATTTTTAGATATAGATGATGTAAGTAAACCTCGTTTATCTAATTAATGGCTCGCTAGAGCATGCTTATTCGTCAGATGAATTATGATAACATTAATAAAATATTCCACCTTTTTTGAGTTTGTCCATCACTGTTGAGAGTCGTGGCCCATTTTTGAAAACTTATTTTCTTTTATTATGTTCCACGTACATTCCTATTCTCGGCATTGTGTAGGGCTGTGATGGATCCAATGAAGAGTCTTGAATCTAGTCTATCCATCGTTGGGCAGGTCTGCACGGTCTCCGTCCTTCAAATATGGCAGTGACAGTGAGCTTCTCAACGCTGTCTAGAGACTTTCATGCAATTTGTCGAAAGTCTGCAAGAATTCTCCAGAGACAACCTTGCTATGATACCGAGTTCCTTCAGAATCGAGATGTTAATTCTGTGTTTAGTCAAGAAATGTTGAGGCTTTGATTATTTTGCGATCAACGATTTTCGGCATCCATAACTAGGCACCGTACAGAAAGATGGACAAGATCAAAGTTTTTATTGAACACTATCTACTGTTGTTGCCGTGGTATGTTGGGTTGATAACAAGGGCCTATGACGTTGCGGTGCACGTCATAGGCCCTATGCCTTGTGATCAACCCTTTTCTAGTTTTGTAGAGCCTATGAGCTCTAGTTTCCCTTCCCTTCTAGTTTAATGTATCACAAATCGTTTGTTGTTAATTGGGTTGTCACCAACATAATGTAGGGTATTTAGCTTTACCCACATATATACCCACGGTGACACTGCCACTCCAATCTGCAAGTATTGGTCTCACGATGCATTCTCTATAAGCATTAAAGAGGATCAGTCATAGAATCCATCACCACCATGCTCTAAAACTTTGGATGTGGTTTTGTGCACTTTCACCATTCCAAAACCGTAAAGATTTGAAGACTGAATACAGCATGGCAACCAGATATTTAGAAACGCCTAATTCATTCATGAACACCATGGCTTCTTCCACTTAACAGTTTTAACATAGGCTTTATAAAACAAATTATATAATGTGTCCCCTACAAATGACCAAATTTGTACAGCAATTATATGATTATATATCATTTCTTATCACCAATGAAATTATTACTGCATATATAATCTCGCAGTTTTTGATAACCATAATAAATAAACCATCAATACTAAAATAATAGTAATTACGTATTTTATATCGAAATCTTAATTTAAATCAATTCAGTAAATCATAGAGGTTATGATGACTACTTCAATTTGACGATGTATATTCAATTATTTCTTTGGTATATTTTCCAACTGGCTGGAAAACTTGCAATTATTGTTTCTTCCAGTGTTTTTACAGTTCACTGTATAACAACCTCCTTGACCTACATTAATTTATTTGTTTAGGAAACTCATTTTGTTTCCAAGCATAATGAATGCATATATTTGATAAAAAAGAAGTATTTGTTTTCCTTTTTATTCGCAGCGAGGGCTCCAATGAATTTGGGGACCTCTCCCCCCACTCCGCGCTTGTAATTTACACTCGGCTAATATATTTAAAAAGTTATTTTCAATGTATGTAGCCTATCGCTACACAAAAGTTCATTTCAAATTAATTTTCCAGATCATACTTCTTGTGATTTGTTAAAAGCCCTCAAGTTTACATTTTGTATAAGAACGCTATTTAAGCAGGTGAAAAAATCTATTCTTATATTACTCAACCATTGTGTATTTTCAACAATGTTTCACATTTTAAAATGCCGCCGCCAGCAGCTGGCCAGTGTTACAACACACTAAAATTACACAGTTACCAGCGTAACAAATTAACGAAGAGCATGCGTTTGCAATTAGCGCCTACGCTTCTATGTCGACCTACATAAATACAACATTCTTTTTGTTTCTATTTTTGTATTCATATCGGTGTAAGCCTAGTTTAGCAAAAATGCGAATTTCTTGGTTATTTTTGTTTTAAATGAAAGAATATATATTAAAAACGGCGTGTTAAAATAACCCTCGGACTTGATTATTTCATTATAAAAAATTGATTTGAAATATACACTTTCTACGGAGAAACGCCCGTCAGTTGGTTGGCAAACATAAATTTCATAACCTCTACGCGATATTTTGCGCATTTTCATATTTTTATTTTTTGGATTTGTTTTTTTTTATATCAATTCCTCTTTGTATGTGTATTTGTACGTCAAATTCAGTGTTTAGTGTTACTAAGAATGGCAACTAAGTTGAAAATTAATAACTTACACTTCCTTGGAAAATCGCACTTTTGTACGGGAATTTTTTTCAAATCATTTTTCTTAATAAAAAAGTCACGACTGAGCTCTAAAATTTGCTGGTGCTTCATTTTTTACCTATATTCTTTCATTTAATCAAAAAGAGTGGAAAATTCGTATTTTTGCTAAATATTTATTCTTTGTACATTTTTAACAACATTCTCATGAAATTCTCGTATCATGGAATAAAATATTCTAATAATTAACCATAGATCACATACTTAAATAATTAATAATTAATGTACATCAAATTGACTTTTCATTAAGATATCATAGACAATTTTGATATTTTATAGACGTACTAATGAAAAATAAAAATTATTATAGTTTATAAAGACTAGAAGAGTGAGCATTCGATGTTTGAGTCTTTCGTTGCAATTTTAGTCAGTGAAATTTTAGTTAGAATTTTAGTCATTGACATTTCTAGCGTCAAAAATTGGTGTACTAAGTTTACAGTGTGCGTTATTTAGGATGATTTTACATGTCCGGTTGATTTAATTATAAAATTAGATAATAATAAATATAACAGCTAAAATCTAATAATTATTTAGAAATGAATGTCGCGAGGTATAAATCGAAAAAATAACATAACATTAATATAATGTCCAAAGTATAAATATTACTTTAATTTGTTGAGTTTTCCTCCTGTATTTTTTTACACTGTTAGCCGATGACTTTGGAACTTAACTATTTGGCTATTTATCTTGCATTACCTACTTATTATATATAAGCAGTTTGGTTTTATCAAACGTAAATTTGATGTGAGATTGAAGGTTTATAATATAATCATGGGTTTTATTGTACCCTCAGCGACATAAATATAAAATTTACAAAAAATTAAAAATAGAATTGTCCATTCAAACATTAGTCAAGATTAAATTGGTTTACCTACATTTGTTAATCGCACAATATTTGCTTAAAGTTGAAGCGAAGGAACAATATTCTGTTATTGCTTTTCCATTATGGTTTTCCATATTCGGAAATGTAATGATACATAGTGTATTAAATCAGTATAAATCGAACAAAACCCAAATCAAATTCAGTTTAAGCCAAAGACAATTCAATTCGTATCTAATCTAAACCAAACAATCTAAATCGAAGCCAATAAATACAATCCAACTCGAATCGAACGTAGTCTAAATTCAATGCAATCTAAGTGAAAGCCAATTTGAACCGTATTTAAATCAAATTTGGTTGGGTTCTCAACCGAAATAAAATTTAACTCAGTTCGAAAACAACCTGAGTTAAAGATAATTTTAACATAAATAAATCCATATCAAACCCAATTTGAATGAGATATAGCCAAAATCATACAGCCAAATTCGACCTCCGATCAAAGACAATCTAAATGTAATTCAAATTGAACTCTGTCCGAATCGAAGTCTACTTATGTCAAAAACAGTTCAAATCGAAGCTAAACCAAATTGAACTCAGTTAGGGTCGAAATCAACGTCAGTCCAAAATGAAACGAATTGAACCTAATTACAATTCAACTCAATTCAAATTGAAAGCAATTTAAATCAAACCCAATTAAAATTGAACTTAGGACGAATCATCTTTATTAAACTATTATAAACAACCTTTATTTTTTAAAGCCAACTTGATTCAATTAAAGTTCGAGTCAAATCCAATACAAATAGAAATCAAACGAAATTTAATTCATTTTAAATCGAATTCAACTGAAATCAAATTTGAATACAAACTGAGTATGACCAAATTAAAATCGAATTCAAATGAAATCGAACAAAATTGAATCCAAATTACAGCACGAAATAACTCAAAAAAAAACTGAAAGAACTTAGTCCAATTTAGGCAGTCGATTTAAGTGAAATATAATATCCAAGTCGACTATTGAATCGAAAGAACGGGTTATAGTAAATGAAATATCACGCGTTTTTCTTTTTAGTCCGTATGTCACAGGATCACAGTTTTCACAGCTCTAGACTTGTTCGCATGACATTTTGTTATAGACGTTTAGACCTCGCTTGTCATTGCTGGGACATACTGAAAAATTAAAATGACAACCAAGAAATAAAAAAGTTATTTTACTGGAAGCCCATGGGTACGAGAGCCATTGTTTTGGATGATATTAAGGCAGCGAAGGTTACATACTGAAAAAAAACGCAGAGAACAGAAATGTCTAGAAGATACAGCTAATAAAAGCTCGTGAATCACAGAAATGTCTAGAAGATACAGCTAATAAAGCTCGCTCAATTAATACGGAGAAATAACACATTTATTAAACATTTTATTTTTGCATTTAAAATGGGAGCGGAAAACGTTTTTTTCGTTTTTGGAACCGGAAAACGTTTTTGTTTAAACTTCTAATAAATGTGTTTAAAAATTTTCAAACCCACGGTGAGAAATTTTTAACGGGAGATGGGAATTACATGCTGCTTTGAGGTTTAATATTTTGTAAAATGAGTTTAAACATAAAGATAGTAAATAGAATTTCAATAATTTGAAGAGACCTATCCAATGGTACCTTAGATGGCATATGCCAGAAAAAAATTACGAAGAATTTCCGCATCGCACAATCATCGCACAATAAAAAAACACTTAACAAAAAACGGAAATCCATAAACAAGTTAAGAAGCATATTACATTTCGACAGTGACTTTGGCACTAAATGCTCAATTTTGGCTTTAAATGGTTGACTTATTAAATGGTTGAAAATAGTTATTATTATAGTTAATAGCGGCCTTGCTTTTTGAATTTTTTTCTCATCTATTTATATAAAGCCAAAATTCCAAAGCAATTTTTTCATAGAATGCGCGACGGCACTTTTTCAAGCTCACGGATCGAACAGCAAATGAAATGAAAAATATATAATAATATATTATAAATAGTAGTTTAGTTCATAGCGGCCTCTGAATTCTGAAATATATATGGAATATATAGAAAGAAAAATCCCATTAAAAACTACAAAACTACGAAAACGCTCGAAATTAACTTTCAATTTCTCCTTTACTACATTAATATTATTACGTAAAATTTATACCAGAATAATCGTTAGTTCACTAGAAATCAAAATTTTATACTTATTTTTGGAAAATAATTAATAATAAAATTTTAAATAAACTTAATTACAACTGCCAAATTGCTACATAATGCGATGCGCCGACCAATCTTTCTCAATATCGCGCAAGCGTTGGTTAATGTTCGACTTGTGGCGAATTTTTTCGCGTCAAACGATCGACCGTAAACCGTATAGTGCGACTACCTAATTTTGATCATGTAAGTGTTCTTTGTAACTTGTTATATTGAACAATTATTTTATATGGAAACACTTACATGTTGACTAATTTTTATTTTTTAATACGAATCTTTATTTACTTACTGTTATGTTTATTTATAGCATGAGTCGAAAAGGCTCTATGTACAGACGTGTTAGAAAGGAAAGATATATATTTACATTAAGAAAAGTAAATGAAGCAAGGTACATCTCTCCTCAATAAACATATAATATCTTATTTTCTTGTGTCAGTTTTCAGCAATTTAGTTCAGCAATTTACACAGTAATTTATAGGAATGTTTCAGAAAGAGTAACTATTACGTCAAGAAACCATTTTCATCTCCCATTTATATAGAAAATATCGACTTAGAGGATGTGGCAACAAACCTTTTCCGTTTCATATTAGTACATAACATAAATCGTATTAATTATAAATATTGTATTGTTTGTAACATATTTTTATATTGGTTACGTACCGGCGACGTTTCTTCATCGTTCACAAACAATTTAAATGTAACACACGAACCGCCAATGCTAGCACGAAATAGATACGAGGTTTAATGAAATCGGAAAATAGTACCTTAAGAAAGAACTTAAGGTACTAGGTGAAAATAATAATAATAATTGTTTCAGGAAGTAGGTTATGTATTTCAGGAGCGGAGCATAATTTATTTTCAGTTCTTTTTAAATCAATTGTTTCATATTGAGAAACATTGTGAGAAATTCGATTGCAAACTGATTAATATGTAATTAGTGCAAGAAAAATAAAATGGACTGATATCAAGATATCATTTTAACTGTCGTATGTGCGGTTTTATTTTTAAATTAAAAACATGCAACGGTACTGACCCGAAATTTGATGTAAATTCGGAAGCGGTATCAGGAGCCATTCTAACAGAAATTGGATTACCAAGTCTCAAAGAAGTCAATGCCTCTATGGATTTACCATTTATACCATTTCGTTTATACAGCACTACACATGATGATGTTGCTAAAATATGGCGAATTACTGCTGAAAAATCAATGAAAGAAGCGGCCTAAGAAGAACGGGGTGTTGCCATGTATCGTGGTGACGTCAATGGTGCTAGAATAGCAATGATAACAGTAGAAGCTGATGCATGTTGGAGCAAATAATCTTATAAAACTAATTATTCAGCTTTATCTGGACGTGCAGCAATCATTGGGGAACATACCGAAAATGTCCTACGCATTCCAGTTCGTAACAAATATTCCGTTATCTGCACTCGCGCCTTTTCTAAAGATGTGTCACCAGGAACTCACGATGCACAAAAAACCATTCTGGAGCAAGCAATTCTGGTAGAAGGTTTTAAGTGCTTAATAGAGGAAAGAAATCTTATATACAATGTATGAATAGCTGTTAGTGACTCTAGCACATACAAGAGCATTCTTGAAAGCCGGCCGTATCCAGACGTACCTGTACAAAAAACAGAGTGTACCAACCATTTGTTCCGGAACTACAATGGAAAAAATATGCAATTGCAAAAAGAAACTACGATCCCTCTTAGTAAAAGCAAACTTTTAACACGAGTTCGTCTTACTAGGTTACGTGCTGCTATCAAGTAAGATTAGAAATAAAGAAAATGTTAGAAACAGAGGCAAAAATACTTAATTTGCAGAAAGATATATCAAAGAGTACCTGTCATATTTTTGGAAACCACGCGGAATGTGAAGATTGTTACTGCACACTAGAAACAAAAGTAGAATAAAATCTCGTTCCGATATTAATGCTGAAATTACGGAAGAACGTATCTCAGTAGACATTTAATTCAAGGAGGCTCCTGCAAAATTTCCCTAACATTTTAATAATATCATATAACAATTTAATACTATCGTAGCCAAAATGGTGGGTGGCAAGAGAATAAATTATTCTTTAAAACGTTCACATCAACCTCGCTGCTACGCAGCAGTAGTCGCTTTGAATGCGGTAAACCGCAGTACACATTATACAAGACACTGTGAGGCAAGAAACCAGGAAAGTCAATAAAGAAATTAAAATGCATACAACATGCTCAAAGTACATACTACATAAGTCGTCCAAAACGCTGTAAAACCAAAGTAAATTTTGGTAAAACTGATTAACATTATGGCTATGAATATCAACGTCCAGATACGAAGCAAAATTATTTTGACAATGCAAAGAGGCTGTTTATATACAACATTAAGCAACAGGCGTTAAACCCTTTTCAGATAGAGCGCAATACTATTCTGCGAGCAGAAAGCGCATTATGGGTCGAACTTCGGAGGTGCATCAAAGTTTTCAAAAATCTGCAAGCTAAAATTCTGCCCCACTAGTGAAAGCTAGTTTGCAAAGTTATAATTTAAGCCTTCCTTCAGACATAGAACAGAAAATGAAACCAAGGTCTTGGAACGGCTGAGTGTACAATAAATATTCAAATTGAAAAATGTGGGCTATTTATCGATGACGAGAACTGCTTTCTGGGAGCTTTTCCTGACTACATTTGTGAAGAAGGATTATTTGAAATTAAATGTCCCTCTTCTCCATTCGTCAACACAGAAGGAGCAATTGCAAGAAAAAAATTAATTGTTTCATAAGGAACCTTCTGGCAAACTTGTTATGAATGAAAAGAATGATTAATTTTACCAAGTTCAGGGCCAACTTCATATTGGGAGTAGGAATATCTGCTTATTTGCAAGGTGGACTGGTCTGAATTACGCAATGAAAGTAGCGAGGGTTCACAGAGATGATGCTTTTTGGAAAACCGAAATGTTCTAAAGACTCTCGAAAAGCCAATTCTATGTCACTGAGGCCCATAGTTTCCTAATTTTTTTATGTACTCCAATTTTAAAACTGCTAACGGTTGCATAATGACTATATAATGACACTGTATCATAGAGTATTTTTTTTTACTTTTAATATATAATTTCGTTCGAAAAAGTTAGGTAAACATTAATTTTTCAATCATTACATACAGACAAAAAGAAATACGGCCTACTTGTCAAGGTATTAGCAATTGATTAAACTTCATTGATTAAATTTTCGATTAAAATTTAATAACAACTATAAATCAAAAGTCTAAGTAATATCAAGTTTGTTACTCCTAGGGACATTTTTTTCGTGGTCAATAAATTTATTTTCTTCAAACTTCATTTTATTTTATTGGTCGTAGATATGTATGACACTGCGCAACTATTTTGTGACACTGTCGCGTAATAAGAGCAATAATAACACGAGTGCTGTTGCGCCTCGTATGGCGCAACATCACTCGTGTTATTATTGCTCTTATTACGCGACAGTGTCATAAAATACTATTTTAATTCAGTAAACATAATAAATAACCCTAAGTAACAAAAACGCCCACTACCGGACATAGGCATAATCAAAATAAAGAAATTGTTGTTAAATTACGTTGGCTAATCATGCCATTTCAGTTTTTGTCAACCTATCCCTTATATATATATTATATATCCTCTGGTTATTGAATTACTGATCATTATTAACAAATCTTATTTAACAAATAACTCAATTGTTTAAAAAGTATCAAAATCGTTTAGTCGTAACTACAGCACGACAGTACCGAGCTAGTTGTCACCGTGCTTCAATGTACTTAATCTTTCAGAACGCAATATTGTGATAGGCCTCTTAAGTATTGGTATACTTAAGCAGCCTACCACACAATAATTGTCGACGTGAAAGAATAATTATCTAGGTTCGTGATCTTTATTTGAAGCAAATTCCTACAAAATTTCATGCACGCGGGTCTAAAACTGTAGAAACTACGAGGATGTGACAGATAGATAGACGCACATACGGACTGGACTATATATATATATATCTATTTATACATATTTGTGTATGTGTATGAGTATATATATATATATATATATATATATATATATATATATATATATATATATATATATATATATAAACCGCATACAAACAGAAAGGTAGCTCCGGCGGGGGTTTAGTATTGCACCTTTGTACCAATTTGTACCAATATCTATGTTATTTGATACACGAAAAAAACGGTGCATTTAATACATATAATTTTTAGTTCATTTTCGTTTATGTTTTTGAAGGTACCTAAAAGCGGGAGCATAATTTGTCATTGTCTGTCGAGCCAAACAGAAAACAATGACGCCTCATTGTCTCTGCATCCGGTTTTGCATATACGGTAAGAAGTTCTATTGATTGATTTATTTAAGAGCATCAGTTAATTAAAATTCAATTTGTGACCGCATCTGGTGTTATAAGTCAGTAACGAATTAGAATTCAATAAGAAATCATCTGTTCATCACGGTCTCTATACGATAGAAGCATCGAAATTTCTTAGAAGGGCCATTTGCAATAAAGACAATAAAAAAATTAATTCAAATTTTAAAAATCGAAATTTTTGACAACCCACTTTGGTGCCTTGCTTGATTTTTCATTTGTTTTGGCGGCAGTTTGCGAATTGTGTGTAATCACATCAAGATGAATTTAATACGAGAAAATGTTTGTTCGTTGATTTCGGTCTTATTTAACAACAAAATTATGATCAAATTCGATTGGCAATTTACTATGAATCTCTATCCCGCGCTACTTTTTACAACTGGTTTAACGAGTTAAAATCTTGTCCTATCCATCTCTAGATGATCCTCACAGGTGACGTTTATCTGATTGAGCAACAGCTAAAGATAACATTTGACAAGCTATGCGCTTCACAATAAAAACTGACAAAAGAGTAACATATCAGCAGATTTGGGCAATAAGCATTGGTCAAGTAAAGAGGATTCTACATAGACGTTTAGGCGTCAAAAAGCTTTGTGCTAGGTCGATACCTCATGACATAATCTGAGTACAAAAATACCGTCGTGTTGATTCGTGAAATGACAGAAAAATTCGACGGAGTTCAACCAAACGCTGTATTCAACATTTCAGCAGGTTACGAAAGTTGTCACGAACCCAAAACTAAGAGGCAGTATGAGCAGATGTGTTTTGTAACAAAGGTAAAGAAAGGGCGATATGCTGGAACATATAGTCGTCTCGCTCTTCGGCTCTAGCACTAACAGATTATTATGCAACGATTGTTCTGGAAAATGAAATAATATATACCGCCGATTAGTATTCCAGCAATAGTTTGCCTGTTGTTTTTGAGAAAAGTTCGAGAGCAATTCCCTTTCTTATCTTCTAGTAAAATTCTCCTTCATCACACAATGCCTCGGCATATTCCACCAAATTAATGATCGAATATTTGACAAGGTTGGGTGTAGAAATTACAGATCATCCATGTCCGATAACGCACCACGCGATTTCTATTTATTCCCAAGAATAAAGTATAAACCGCCAGGAATACCATTCCTAGAAGCCGAAGAAGCGGTGACTTTCACGACCTTTTTGAAGGCCGTGGAAGAGACCTGCAAGGAAAACTTGGCCGTTGTTGAAGCTTGCAATACTACAACCATATTACGAAAAGTTCACCAACAAACAAATTATAAACCATATAACCAGCACGTGAAATTCTGCTGCTAAAATAATAAGAAAGGAAGAAAAGATAAGTGAGCATTTGTTTGTAAAATTTTAAATATGGAAAACATTACATAATTAGATTATTTTTATCGACAATGTGTATAATGGTGGATGCGTGAATGAGGTGAGGAGATGTATGGCGATGACAAGATGTCTTATGGACTAATTGAAAAAAAATATGGAGGGACCGAAACATTAACAAGGCCACTAAGATTCGGTTCAATCGAACTCTGGTGTTCCCCATATATCTCAACGCCGCAGAGACGTAGACGCTACAAAATAAACGCTCTGGAAATGTGGCGCTGGAGAAAAATGCTTGGGGTATCGTGGACTGAGTTCCGCACGAATGTTTCTATACGTCAAAAACTCTGCATCAAGGAACGTCTATCAACATTTGTCCAGACTCGGAGTCTAACATTTTTGGTCATATCATGCGAAGAGATAGAAGCTCCATAAAACGTATTATTGTGCAGGGAAGAGTAGAAGTCACTAGAACACGTGGGAAGTCGCTGATACGGTAGACAGACTAAATCAAGTCTGCTGTAGGCGGTCTCCTGTATGAATGCAACGGAGAGTTAACAAATAGGGAGAGATGGAGAGGCATCGTGAGGCGAGTAACAGTAGCCACCCACATGACCACTACCGCTTTGTCAAGAGCGAAACGACAGAGAAAAATGTACACAATCGTTATACCTAACCCATGTCTGCCATCTTGTGAAGGCCGTTAGGCCGGAGGTAAGAAGCGCGGTTATCTGGTCATTTTCACATCCATTCGATAATTGCGATCCGATCACATGTTACTTGATAACACATGTCATTTATTGTATCCCGAAATTCAAAACGTTGTCTCGCGGCTATTCTGTTTAGAAAATGTGACCCGGTCATTGATCATGCATAACTCGGTCACACATGCGACTTATTGTATCGTGAAATTGTGAAGGGTAAGAAGAGACGCCATGTGGGTATTTTTACAACTATTCAATAAATGTGGTGCGATCACCAGTTATATGGCAATACATGTAATTTATCGTACCGTGAAATTACAAAACGTTGTCTCATGTCTGTTTCTGTAGTTGCTTAGCCAAGATCCGGATGACCCGGTCAAATGTAACAAGTCACAAATTGTATCGTAAAGTTTTGAAGGCCATTTTTGTTTCACAAACCAAATCGAAATCATTAGATTTATGTAGATAAAATAGAACAAGCTCTTACACATAAAAAAAAACTAATAAAAAGTAATGCCACTCCATTTTGGCAGGGTTTTGTATATTTTGAGGTAACTTATTTTCGTTGTCTAAATTACAAAGCAGTGGCTTTATAACGGGTGTTTTTATACAATTTTAAAATGAAAAAATAAGATAAAAATCATGATAAGGGCTATGATATTGGTTTTATTAAAAAAAAGGAAATTTTAATCCATTTTTCTTTAAATACGATTTTAGGCATATGGGCGCCGAAACAGGTTCGAATAATCTGGAAATCCAATTCTCAACCAATTTTTCAAGCATTTGGAGTCGTATATTGGCAATAACGCAGCGAATGTTGTCTTCCAAGTGGTCCAACGTCTGTGATTCATCGACATGGACTAGCGACTTCACATATTTCCAAAGAAAATAATCCATAGGTGTGATATCACACGATCGTAGAAGCCACTTCACAAGGGAATTACGCGAAATTACGCGCTCATGTTTTCTGATGTGAATGTTTCCTGTAATAAATTGATTGTGTCACGCGCCGTATGGAATGTTGCACCGTCTTGTTGAAACCAATGCTCTTCAACATTAATGCCATTCAATATGGGAGCGAAAATGTCTGTGATAATGGATTTAAGGCGTTCTTCATTGATTGTAACTTTCTCGCCGGTATCATTTGTGAGGAAATACGGGCCAATGATTCCACTACTTCATAAATCACCCCAAACAGTGACTTTTTTCAGTAATGGCACTTGGATTTTCTTCACTCCAAATCCGGCAATTTTGTTTATTGGCATTGACGTTTTGTTTATTGACAATTTTGTTTATTCATCAATGAGACTCATTTAATTAAAAATGAGCCTTATTGATGAAGAAATTATTGCTCAAAAAAGTGGTTGATGATTGGACTTGCAGATTGCGCTTCACTCGAGTCAGCCACGGTGCCCTTATGCCTGAAATCGTATTTAAACACAATTGCCTTTTTAATAATGTCTATATCATGGCCCTTATTATATTCATCTGTTTTTTTTTTAATTTTAAAGTTGTATACCTCTAAAAAAACAGCCGTTATAAACAACTTATTAAAGTATTTGAATATAAATACTATACTATAGTTGAATATATTTGGCGTTATTTTGTACAAATTCATTATTGACAATTAAATGAAACTACGTGATGTAGTATTATTTCTACTTTCTTTATGTAGGTTTCGTTGTGTTACAACATCTTCAGGTCGGCTATTAGCATAGATTGCTAAATAATAATGTCTATATCATGGCCCTTATTATTTTCATCTGTTTTTTTTTATTATTTTAAAGTTGTATACCTCTAAAAAACAGCCGTTATAAACAACTTATTAAAGTATTTGAAATACTGTATAATACAAATACTATACTATAGTTGTATATATTTGGCGTTATTTTGTACAAATTCATTATTGACAATTAAATGAAACTACGTGATGTAGTATTATTTCTACTTTCTTTATGTAGGTTTCGTTGTGTTACAACATCTTCAGATGGGCTATTAGCAAAGATTGCTAATAGCCCACCTGAACGAAACCTAGGTCGTGGTAAAGAACTTAAAGAAAGTAGAAATAATACTACATCACGTAGTTTCATTTAATTGTCACATACATATGTGTACTATATATATATATATATATATATATATATATATATATGTATATATATATATATATATATGTTTAAATCAAATATTTCTGTTTGGCTCATCATGAAATCTCCTAACCCTGTAAAAATGAAATTTAGGCCTTAAATTCTTTTGAGTTTTAGGTACTCGCTAAAAATGATTTTTCAAAATTCAACCCCTAAAAGCGTAGATTTCGAAATAATTAAAGTTAAAGATATAAAAATTTGTAGTAAGAATTTCAGATAGAAATAAAAAAACATAAGATTCAGTGCTTTTTGGAAAAACACTAACCTTATATAATTATTAAGTCAAAGAATCAAATAAAACAACATGCAGCCATAGTCTATTATTACCCGAAATGGGCAGGTATTTTAAAAAAACATGAGCACCAAAGTGTAATTTGAATATTTTTAAAATTTTATTTTGTATGTATTCAAAAGTGAATCGATAAGGGAGAGAGGGGCGGTGGGTGGGTACGAAAACCAATTTCAAGCTTAATATTTCACAAACTAGATTTCGGAAGAAAATTTTATTTTATTTAAAAAAAAACCTACCTAAATACATCTTACTAGATGGTACATGAAAAAATTCTCGTCCTCAGTTATTAAATCCAAGTTTAAAAAAATATTTTCGATATCTTTTAAAGTAGGGTAGGAGACTCTCTTAAATTATTACTTTTCGTTTGATACTCCACTGGGGTTTAAAAAAAATTATACGAAGATAATTAATTATACTGCATGCCACATTTCATTTAGTTAGCCAAAAAACAGCATCGGATTCTGCCCTCCTATCGCAATGTACAAAGAAAATAAATGTTGTTAAATTGATTTAAAAAATTTAATCTTTTTTATATCAATTTGGCAAGCAATATAATTAATTATATTCGTATAATTTTTTTTAAACCCCAGTGGAGTATCAAACGAAAAGTAATAATTTAAGAGAGTCCCCTACCCTAATTTAAAACATATCGAAAATATTTGTCCAAAATCACGATTAGCGCTTTTGTCTGATACTGAAACCAGCCCCAAACCTGATTGCAATATACAGAAACCAGCCCCAAACCTGATTGCAATATACAGAAACCAGCCCCAAACCTGATTGCAATATACAGAAACCAGCCCCAAACCTGATTGCAATATACAGAAACCAGCCCCAAACCTGATTGCAATATACTGAAACCAGCCCCAAACCTGAATTTATCTATTAGCTAGTTTTAACACAAGCAATTGATTCATAAGATAACATAACTTCTACAAAAGGAATCTCTTTTGACCAACCAAAGTGCAAGTAAGAATGCAAGTAAACAAAGTTGTCCCAGACTGCAATCAATTATGCATATTAAAGTATATAACACATACTAAAGTAGATAACACATACTAAAGTAGATAACAGTACAAAAAACTATATTTGAAATGTTTTACACATTTTTACATAACAAATATCACGGTGTGTACAATGTACACGAACTTACCAATTACACATATACGTACATATATATTTATTTTATTAACTTTAATACATCACATATATACAGCAAACATGTTGCTTCGAGAGTAAGCATTCACGGTTAACCAAGTTGGCAATAATTACAGATCACAGAGATGTAGCAAACTGCAATCATACACATATACGTACATATATGTTTATTTTATTAACTTTAATACATCACATATATACAGCAAAAATGTTGCTTCGAGTGTAAGCATTCACGGTTAACCAAGTTGACAATAATTACAGATCACAGAGATGTAGCTAACTGCAATCATGCACATATATGTTTATTTTATTAACTTTAATATATCACATATATACAGCAAACATGTTGCTTCGAGAGTAAGCATTCACGGTTAACCAAGTTGGCAATAATTACAGATCACAGAGATGTAGCAAACTGCAATCATACACATATACGTACATATATGTTTATTTTATTAACTTTAATACATCACATATATACAGCAAAAATGTTGCTTCGAGTGTAAGCATTCACGGTTAACCAAGTTGACAATAATTACAGATCACAGAGATGTAGCTAACTGCAATCATGCACATATACGTACATATATGTTTATTTTATTAACTTTAATACATCACATATATACAGCAAACATGTTGCTTCGAGAGTAAGCATTCACGGTTAACCAAGTTAACCAAGTACAATGTACACATATACGTACATATAAGTTTATTTTATTAACTTTAATACATCACATATATACAGCAAACATGTTGCTTCGAGAGTAAGCATTCACGGTTAACCAAGTTCGCAATAATTACAAATTACAGAGATGTAGCAAACTGCAATCATACACATATACGTACATATATATTTATTTTATTAACTTTAATACATCACATATATACAGAAAACAAGTTGCTTCGAGAGTAAGCATTCACGGTTAACCAAGTTAACCAAGTACAATGTACACATATACGTACATATAAGTTTATTTTATTAACTTTAATACATCACATATATACAGCAAACATGTTGCTTCGAGAGTAAGCATTCACGGTTAACCAAGTTGGCAATAATTACAGTTCACAGAAATGTAGCAAACTGCAATTATATGTGACGAGATAATTTAAAATAAACTGTGATAAGATAATTTAAAATATTTCCAAAACTTATAATCCTAACCATGGACCTAAATAACCACTAGATGTTTGTAACTAATATTATAAATGCAATTTTCTGAATCGTATACCAAAGTTCGTGTATATCCTATACAGGAAACTTGGTACACTAATGGATTATAACCTGGATTAACCTATTGACTATTTGTAATCCCTAAATCTGAAGTAATATAGGACAAAAAAATCCTAAATGAAGTTTTATGGTTTCATTAGGTTCCTACTCGATTATATAATTTTGCCTGGAAAATCCTATAACTTTAATTTTAGAATGTATTAACTATTTACACTAATTTCCAAATATGAATGTGGTTCCCATGGAATAACATTAAAATTTAATTCCTTTTTGTAATTAAATCGCAATGTTACTACAGATAACGAACAGATTTTGAAAAAATGGAACAGAAGTAAATTATACCCTGGATTGATGGAGTGACTACATTATTGTAATTCACGCGAATGGAGACACGGGCGGAAAAAATATTTGAAGGAACGGAGGAAAGAAACAGTACATGGGAGAGAAACAAATAATTTTTTGATACGACAATATAATTTTTTGATACGACATTGAATAGCATATATTGATGGAGCATATGCCAGAGTACATAGTATTCCACAACGAATCAGCAAACACCTTAAACGACGCGTTATTTTTAAGAATAAAGAGAATAAGAAAATTTACAAAGGCCATGATCATCTATTATTGTAAGTATAGAGCTAAGGTACAATGGACTATCAGGATTATTTGACATAGAGAATATGTAAATTGCGCCGGCCATGAATCTCCATACAGTCTAGTCACGATGACACACAGAAATACGATCACATTTTGTGAGGTCAAAGATATAATGGATCCACAAATTTTGAAGATGATTTTATTTATTGTATGCCATAGGGGTCACATTTGAGATCCAGATAGCATATATCCTGGTAATCCAGAAAAGGCGATAAAAGTGTTTGACGAAAATGTGTTTTGGTTTCGGTGGACACAAACTTTTGAAGTCAATTATGATATTGTATTTTATTAAAGGTTGGTATATTTTAATGCTGGCATCCAGTGAATTCCATAACTAGGCTTCTCTTGTGGTGTAAACAGACAAGGATATCCGTAAAAGAAAGAATAAATTTCCTTGAATATTCTTCGAATAATGTCCCACACCATCGAAAGATAAATTGGAAGCTGTGCAATCGAGGTACGACGATGTGCTTACATTGTTTAGGATATTATAAAATAGCTATTGACCATGAACATAGTCTCGACCAAGAATTGCCCTCCAATTGAGCCTTGATCTAAATTCAGAAATATGATCATATTTTCTGGAGTCAAATAGGTAAAGGGCACTTTCTAAGTTGTTAAGCTCTAAGTGGATAAGATGTTCACAGCACCGTCCTAGTTAATTAAACGTAATAAAACAGTTTAAAACTAAAACGTGGGTTTTATTTTTAAACAAGACGAATCTTGAAAACCTTTTGGAGGAAGTGTGAGAAGAACCGACGATTGACACCATTTACCTGAAGTTATCGATTGAGATTTTAGTCGATTAATAAACCCAGCTCTTCTACAGTAATAAAGAAAAATATAACAGATTGTTTATTGACGTCTGCGGTAATCTAAGATAAGTTGAAAAGAAATAAAGGTCCCTGAAATATGAGTTTGATGCGTATCAAACATAAAGGTTGTACATAGAAACAGCGAAAATATAAATGAGTAAGACAATTTTCCTGATATAATATTTTCAATGAAATGAGCTTCTTGAAATTGTATTGTACATGTAACATGAATCTGTTTTAGTTTAAAAATAATGTTATCTTACTCGTTCTTGTAACAGATTTCTAATCGACACACGACGTCAGTTATATTACAAATAAAATCGTTTTTTCAGAGTTTGAACTTTAAATTTCATTGATCGTCTAATACAAAAGATCATAAAGCACAATACTGGAACACGCCGTTTTCTGCACCACCGGATATAGCGGCATACGTCCTCAGAGCATCAATCGCGCCAACAAATCGAAATTTGACCAAATCAGTCAACAATGACACCTCTCATTGTCTATGGATCCGCCGATGGCGGCCGCATGTCGCGTCTATTCATTCGGCACCATTTGTATGCCGACCACGCGTTCGTCACTGTCGCCTCTCTCGCAACACGGTTCGACTCGTAGACTATCCTTTTTATTATTGAAGACATCGAAGGAGGGACGTCACTGCGGAAATTTTCGTCACGTGGCCGGCGGAATGGGCTCTAAAGAGGTCCCTTATCAGGCCCGCTTCCGACGGATGTCGACGTTAATCATTTCCTAAACACACCATCCGTAATAAATTCAAACTATCAAAATTCATGACGATCCTCAATGTTTTTAGGTCATTGTCCATTAAATCTCAGCTAGCCTCAAATCAATAATACCAGTAGTGGAATTTCCATCAGTGTACACCATGGAATGCATCTTCACTGAGTCATTCCAATTAAAACTAAAAACATATCGCGTCATAAACCTCAGTGTATTTGGATTTTATTGATTATATATAAAATAAAATATAAAGTTTTCCTGCATTTCCAGCCCCTGGAAATATAATATTTGTATTGACTCATTGCGTGCAACTATATGTGCGTGGAAAAATTCGTTCATCCAATTTTTAGTGACAGAAATGTGGCCAATGATTGATCATGTTGTCTTTGTTTTTTATACTTGCGTCCTATAAAGATCACATCTTTCTAACTTCCTAAATTTCTGATGCAGATAGTCTGCGTAGATGTTTTTAATGTTATATCAAGATAATTCAATTTTTTTCTAAACTCTAATAAGTATAATCATGAAAATTTCTTTCAGATTACCTCAGTAGTATTTGAGTGTTGCCAGCACAAAATAAATAAACATCTTAGAGACAAGACAACAATTTTGAAAACGCTCAATATCCTATTTTTCTCCCAGATTTGATAAATATAATGGTATCTAAATCTGTCTAGCAATTTTCACGTGATGAACGTTTAAATGACAGACCTATAGCATTTTGTTTTTATTTTTTTATCTTTAATGTATAGACATAATCCGTAAAATATTAAATAAGCGCAGGTCGCAACTTTATATATATATATATATATATATATATATATATATATATATATATATATATATATATATATATATATATATATATATATATAAAGTTGCGACCTGCGCTATATTATATTATTATATATATATATATATATATATTAAATGAAAAAAAATTTGAAACGAACTTTTTTATGAAACACAGTAAAGTTAAAAATATTTATTACATACACTAACAAAGTAATACAGAAATAATTGAAACCGAAGCAAGTCTTTGCTACCAATTGTTATTTTTTTGGAGTCTATGCCAAGTGTAAACAATCGACGATATCTAAGGCAATATTCCTTGGATCATTTTTAATTTTTTTTTGTTAAGTTTAATTTATTTTATATTTTTTAGTGGTTTATTAGATACTTATATTTAAATATGGATACGTCTACTAAATCCGCCATTATTGTTGTAACGAAACAGGATAGGGAAAATTGGTTAACAACAAGACAATGAAAATCGTACAATATTTCAAGAGAACATGTTGAACATTATGA
Source organism: Druceiella hillmani (assembly GCA_039881145.1). NCBI lineage: Eukaryota > Metazoa > Arthropoda > Insecta > Lepidoptera > Hepialidae > Druceiella > Druceiella hillmani. Next base: position 8,191,324 of record JAYKKI010000004.1, read on the forward strand.
ATATAAGCTTCCACAAATGAGAACTTGTGAATAGGATCTTGAATAAGAGAACATATTCACCGCCTCAGCTTCATACACCAATATTTGTCTAATCTTTTAAAAAAATCTGCAATAACAAGTGACATCTTATTTTCCATTGAGATGTTCAACTGGCATAAGTCTATACACCATTATCAGAACCTGGTCTAACTGGTGCCGTGATTGTTTGTGCAATCACAGTTGATCTTCTGTCATCCAATGAGTATTTTTATTGTCCATTTAAGGAGTACATTATTAGAGGTTCACAAAATTTATGTATTTCTTGCAATATATCCTTCTCAGTAAAAAAAGAATAATTCAAATCGGTCGTCAAATTGTTACGATTTTTAGGGTCTAGTGTATCAAAACGAAAGCTTATCCGTCGTTATAAGATTGCTAATGGGTTTGCCTGCGTGTTTGTCTGTGACACAAAGAACAAAGAATTTGGAAATTTAGTATTGTGATAAAACATATTAACCCGCACATATCTCCATTACATTTACTGTTATAATCTTCGAAAACTAACACTCAAAAATATTTATAAAGGGGTTAATGAAATATTTGAACTTTTTTAGTTTCGCGTCTCATGTTGGACATAAATTCAAATACCAAGTTATAAGAATTCCAAAATTATTTTTCAAAATTCTATGTAAGATTGTTCAAGCAATAGTGCTGAAATATCCACAAAAAAAATTGCATTGTAGCGAAGGTCCGTATGGTACGTTACACACTTAGTGAATGAGAGCTAACCCGAAAAAAGTGTAAGATTTAGATCGACACTTTTGCTACAGTATAAAAGTATAAAATTTCGACCGACTCTTTTGTTATAGTATAAGCGTTTGCATGTTTACAAGCATATGTCAATGTATAGGTATATTATCACAGTATAGACGTGCGGTGTGCGTATCAGCTGTATTAATTTAGGAGTGTGTGTTTAGCAATCTGTTCGTGCCATAATACTTAGAAACCCTCTCCACTATTTTCAAACTCGTGTTATTATTATCAATAAGGGTCAGGCAAGAACCAGTGTTAAAATGACAATAAGTGAATGATTTATTCTAAATTGAAATTTTGGTATCATCTTTTATTTGCATCGACAAAAGTTTACACATATATTTACTGATACCAAAATTAAATCATGCAATACTCTTCACGTATTATGCAAGTTTTGTTTAATTAAAAGTTGTTTTTCGGATTGCTTCATTGCTATTAATTTTTTTTTTCATATCCATGCAGTTTTTTTCCAAACACTTGGATAAAATTGAATCCCAAACAAATGTGTCCTACTTTATTTTCCACAGACATATCAATACTAAGATTGAATGTATTGATTAAGTGTAAAATTAGTTTATATTTTTATAATAATTAATAATAAAATATTTATTTTCAATACTTTTCAAAAAACATTATTAATTAAAATTTTACTACCATTTCTTCATTTACTTATTTGAATTTTTCATTTAATTACTCTCAAACATTGTTAACTTATTTCATTGTGTCTGTTAATAAATACATAATAAATAGCGAAAGAAACTTGGTTCCAACTGTGTGTCCCACGACACCTCTCGTTCTTTCCTTTTTACATTTTCATTAAATAGAAATTTGCAAGTCAATGAGTTTCATTACTAGGTAGGTTAAATTCCAATTCTGACGTTACACAGTTTCTTAGAAAAATGGCTGGGTCAGGCCGTATGTGCAAGTAATCCCTTTTAACACTACAAAATGTTTGACAGTGAGTCATAAATAATTTTGGAGAAGGATTCAAGGACCTTCAACCACATTTCACCATTGTAGCATAAGAACATAGCAATTTAGAATTATATTGCTATATTTAAGTAATTTTAAAGATCAGCCAAAGCATAAAATATTCATTTTTTAAATTTAATTTTTTTATTGTATTTTTCTGTTTTTAAACATACCTAGTAAGGTTGTTGACTTATTGGTAATAGAAAATTTAATACATGTTGTTATATATTCAAACTGTCATCTATAAAGCACCGTACGTTGTTTTGAACACATTTCACTTAAGAAAAAAAATAATTCTTGGCATATTTTTGTTTAAATGTTTTGCTCTCAGCGTATGTGAAAACCAAATTTGATATGATGACTGATAAAAGCAATTGTTCTTCTTTTTCTTTCATTATTTTTGGCTGTTAAAAACAATTTTTGACAACTGTCGATATCTCTATGGTCAGCAGCCCGAGATGTATTGGAAATTCGTTTAATATAGAATGTATTAAACAAAACGTTAAGCTTCATCATTGATATAAAGACTATTTTGACGTGAATACATCTTTAAATTTGCTACCATACGGGGGCAATCCAAAAAATCTATTGATAACAAAATAGGGGGACACAGTGTGGCGTTGCAGTTTCGAATCTATCCTCTACATCAAAAATTATACCACTGGATAGCTAAAAGATCAAAGAATTCATTACGATAATCGAGAACAGTGACGCATCGCGCGCGGTGGAGGGGAAAGAGCCGCCATTTTGAGGTTATTTTGCTGCGTATCGAGATTTGCAATTAGTATACTTTTGATTCGGAAAAGCTACTATGTTCGTTTAAGTTTTAATCGTCAGCTGTCGTCAAAATCTATCGATTGTTAAAACATGAATATAATAAGGTGTTAGAATAAAAAAATATTATCAAAAATATATAATGTCGGCCTATACGCTATTGTAACACAATAATTATTTGTTTCCTTGCTTTTATCCTAAATACATAAAAAAAATATTTTATTTAAAAAATATAACCCATTACATAGACGTATTCACGTACAACACACAGCCGTGTCCATGACACAGCCACACCCATTTTTTTTTACTTAATGGTGTTCATTCTTTTGTAGACAGATAATCTTAGCCAATATCAACTTAAGACGGGGAGGCTATACGGTATGAACTAAATCATTTCCTAGATATTTGTTATTGTTACCTGCTTCCAACAAATAAAACAAAAATTACATAAAAGATGAAATAAAATGGTATTCATGTACTAGATTTAGTTATTCGATGCAAACTATGACTGACAAAGTTATAATTGGTCATCATGTATTTCATTTGATTTCAATAATTTTGTAAACGTTGCAAGTAAGTTAATGAATATTTATGCGTTGTATATAAGTAGTGAAGCGACAAAGAACTCCGTAGATCGTTTCATAAGAAAAGAGCTAATAAAAGGCTAGAAGCTTTTTTAATCTAATTTAATTTCATTTTCCCAAAAACACGTCTAATTTTTTCCTAATTTCAAATTAATCCTATTGTTAGTAATTTGTAAATCAAATAATATGCAATAACCCATTTTATAAGGAAACACTGGAGTAAATTATGCGCGAAGTGGCGCGAGGCGCGGTGAGCGGCGCTGCAATGTTGGTTCTTTATGAGCCCAACAATACCAGTAGTTTATAAGCGCAACAATAAAATAAATGAATAAAACAGTATTGCGCCATTATAAAATATATACATTCTTGCGATCGTCGGGAATGAAGGTTCAGCGTAGCCTTATCGTTGTTTGTATTTTAAAAACTTTTAAAAATCATAACACTTTGTCCACTTAATGTAATGCATTTTAAGTGATTTGAGACCTATGGAACAAATTTATTGTTTTTCTTTATATATCTAATTAAATATTCTCGTTTGATTATCAATTGAATAAATTGTATGTAATTTACATGTAATATGTAATTTTAATCAAGGGTCGGTAAATTAAGCTAGGTTAAATAAAGGTTAGGCTAAGTTTGTCTTAAAGAATATTGTGGAACAAAAGTTTCATATAAATATTAAACAAAATGATTTTCGTATTTTTTGCTCTCACCCTGTTTTCCGCCAGGAAACTTTGCACGTTTTCCAAATACAAACGTGTATTAAAGTAAATATTTAGATTTTTTTTATTTTAAAAGTATAAATTTCACCATTTTAGCACAATTTTCTTCTACATTTAAAATAGAGTTAAAAACCCAAATTCAAATTTTGAATAAAATAGATATGTATATACAACTACCAACATCAATTAGTCTGTTTACAATATCTATGGTGAAAACTAAACAAATTCCCAATACACGCCTGGCTGCTGACGACATGAACATCAGTGGTCCTCAACAAGTGCTACCCCTCACATTTTTGAGCCTACAGTATATACGGATCATGCAGTCTAGTCTACTTGTTTATAGTGAAAACTTATTAGTACATATACATGTCATTTAATACTCAATAAAGTCTCCTGATTGTAAACTCATCACTTGTGACGCAAAAGTTGTGATAATGTTTGTATTTTAAGAAGATTATTTTTCATTTTAATAAAAAAAGTCTCTTATTTAGTCGCTAGCTTCTATAAATTACAAGGCCTTAATATTTAACAACAAAATACAAATATAAGCAAATGTTGCTTATATTTGTATATAAGCAACATGTGACGTCTATATTGACGCGTTTCATCAGGGGCATATAAAAACAGACGATATATTTATTAAAGATTAATAATATATTATTTATGGTATTAAATTTTTACAATTGTTAGTACTAAAGTATAGTATTTTAAAAGTATAATTTTTGGTATAAAGCGTGATGCAAAATGACTTTATTAATTTACCATACGTATTTTTCAGTGAGACTGTACGTGAGTGATTCATATAAGAAACTGATGCTGATAGTTTTTAATGTTAATTTTATTAGACATCCATTTAATTTAGAGCATTTTTACCATTTATATACGATATTTTATTGCAGAAAATGAAATCATCGAATTAATGAAACGTTTCAATAACTCTTTTTGGGCCACTGCTGACATTAATTTTGCCTTTCGTTTCATTGATCTTTAAGTAGTCACTTTAGTCACAACTAAAAAATTAATTAAAAAAAGAGACAAATTTTCAAGAAAATTTTATTTGGGTGATTAGAAAATGTATATTAAAATGTCTTGGCCATATTGACGGCAAAAAGTAGTAATATAACTTTTCTAAACATCCAAATTACATTTTCTTAGAAATCTCTTTCTTTTCTCTTTTGAACTTATTTTTGTTTATGTGTGTGTATATATATATATATATATATATATATATATATATATATATCGCCACGTGGGTGAGTTCTATTAAAAAACATAAAAAATTAAAATATAAATACTGAGTTAGAATGAAAGAAGTTTGCTAGTACAGGCTTTTCCGTAAGAAGTAAAGATGACATATGGGAATACATTTGGGAATACATATACGTGTAAGCTTTTACTTTTGGGGCATAATCCGGAAGTCTTTGAAAATCTACCGATCAGATAATTAATTTTAATAAAAATATTCACTTTGAAGTCCGAGGCCCTTAAAATCCGCATGATACAACGAGGGGGTCTTCGAATGTCCCTAATAATGTTTCGTCTACTATCGAGCGCTTCCACACAACTGGTTGAGGTAGAAAAAACACTAAAAACATTATGCGCCACTAGAAACTTTAGTAACTCAGTCGACTGTAGTGCAGCACGCTGTCTCCATTTTGTCGCTTTACTTCCATCACACATTGTTGTGACGCCCTTGAATATATCCTTCACCGCGTGATAAGAAGTTTCACTTAAAATACGTTTATGTGACAAAAAACATTGAAGAAGATAATTAAAAGGAGGTTATAGCAAGGTGGAGTTTACATAAGGATTATAAAATTATGAGTGTGTGTGAGAGGATTAATTGGACGAAAAGGACAATCCAGAATAGAGCTGGAACTCTGCTTGGATTGTAATATCGATTTCTGTTTAATATCATTAGGACTATAAATTAATTTTATTATAATGTTTGAACGAGTCAAATCTGTTATCAGAACAAGATAACAGATTTGACTCGTTCAAATAATGTCCGATTGAATTTTTAAAACATTTTCAATTTGAACTCTTAAAAATTAAATCGAGTGGTACTTTTTCAAAATTTTTAGTAACGAATGTTTTTTTCTAAATTTAAACATTCCTGCTTGTTTCAAATTAAAAAAAAAGTTACGTATTTATTTATCAAATTATCTTCTTCGACTACAGCAAAGCTGATAAAGCAATAAATACCCAAAAATAATAACCCATTACTTTATTTATATTTGTGTGTAATATATGCTTTTAGGTTAGTTTTCTTGTAGTCGTTAAACTTTATCGATTTTATTAAATAAGACGTCTGAAGATTCGTCTAAATAAAAATAATATCGTAGGTTAGAAATTAAATAATAAAATTAACATGGCAACCACTAAACATTTTATCGTTAAGGTCGTAAAAAATAGTTCGTTCAAATTACATAGCAAAATAAGACAACTAAAACCCACGACCATGGCTTTGTAGTAAACAATAGAAGTTTTATGAAATTGCACTGCTTATTGATAGCGAAATGATAACGAAAATTATTAAAATGTTGATAAAAAATCATCTAACTCTCCTGCATTTACCACATATGATATTTTCATCTTTTTATTTAAATATAATTAAGTAACGGTTTTAGTGAAGTTATACTTTAGATAATTTCCAATGACAATCTCATGATTTTTCAAACGATTATTATCGATACTTCAAACTACCACATCACTATTATTCACGACAATGGCATTACTACGAGTACATATTAAAATATCCAACTAAATTGATACATTCAGTTTGGTTTTATAACAGAAATAATTTTTAAATATAATTTTTCATATTAATGATCTTCAGACGCTTGTACAAGGTTACATTGAATGAATTGATGATCAGTAAAAATGGCCACTTTAGAGTGGATCGATTAAAATCGTTCGCATTAAACATAGAATATTCAGAAATTTATCCGGAAATTTACAAAAATATGAAGAATATGTTCACCGCTTATAAGAATAGTGCGTTCTTTATACATGTTACTTTATCCACGATTTCTTGTGAAGAAATGAAATTTCGGGGTGCGATACCCAATAGCAGAATCTTTTTAGTTTCAAATGCAAATCTTTATGTTCGTATAACACGGCCGTTTTTTTAGAAACCGATTATGTGGAAGGTTGAAATTTGGCACAGTAATGAAGATAATAATACCCAACAATTTCAAAGATATTCCTGACAATGTTAAGAAAGCACGTGCCTCGTCATATCAGAATAAAAAGTTAAAATTGTCCTGTTAAAGTTAAAATTATAAAAAACCTGTCAAGTGTGACTAGAACTCGCACTATGAGAGTTTGTACGCATTTAGGCATATTTCTATCAGATTGCTTCCAAATATAAATTTGTTTACAACGTAAGTATATTGCCTACTAATTTTTTTACAGGCGTAAAAACATGTTGCATATTTAAAAAATTATAACATTTAGGTTAATCGCTATAGTTTTGCGACAATCTTTGGATAGGTTTCTGAAAACTCAGTTTTTTTCATAATTATAGGTTGAGTACTCACAGAAATAAAGGATGTGGAAGAGGGAACATATTTTTTTGCATATTTTTCAATATATCTCTAAAGATATAATGCCTAAAATTCTGAAAATATATTTTTGAAACCTTTACAACTAACCCTTTGAAACACGCACTATATTTGGAATTTATTTTTTTTGGAGTACTTATAACTAAAATTTCCACCCAAATATTTTTGAGTATTATCTGCTGAAATTAATATGTTTTTCCTTAATATGCTGCCTGTCCGTCTGTCATAGCCGTTGTTCCTGGAAAAAACGGCTAGGACAAACGGACAGATAGACACATGAGTGATTTTATAATGGTTCCGTTTTCCCTTTTAAGTAATGGAACCCTAAAAACGGCCAAGAGCATGTTGGACATGCTTTAATAAGGTTTCGTAGCCATGTTTTAGGATTTAAATGAGTCTATATTAAAATTATATTCAAATATAAAGATAGTGACGATAAAAGTTGTATAAAGAAAACTAAATCATTTGTACTCGCTCCCACAAGAAATAATCATAAGTAAATACATACTTGTATAATACACTGACCTCACATTGGAAATTTCGGAGTATTTTGTTATTGTATATACGCGATTACTCTCTCTTTCGAGTTTTAACACAAAGTTGAAGTAAGGGCTTATAAACCACGTTATATAATCACGTGTCACCATATCGTCACAGCGATGAGAATCGTCGTTAAGGTCACGAGAGTACGCGTGTTATTTTCTTGTAATATACCATTTAAACATTTCTCTTATAGGTTCTTGCCTCGAAAGAGTTTATAAAAAAAATTATCTCACTTAGCCAACTTTATTTTGAAGCCTCATTTGCAAAATACACTTTTGCATTTATAATATTAATTAAAATGAGATTTCCCGGGATAAAAGATAAGGTATGGCATTTATTGGCCCGTCAATTATTTCTTTGCGAAAATTATTTTTCGCCGATCCTTTGTTACGTTGTGACGTGACAGAAGGATGAAACATTTTTAAAATCTTTAAAATTGCTTATATACGTCTCCCATTCCCTAATTATTCAAATGAATAAAAAAATAAACAAAAGGAAGATTCATTCTTTAATACAAATATTTCGTGGACAGATTGTGGAACTCTATTTTTCGTTTCCCGACAAACACTTGATTGATTTCTGTTTAATACCATTATTAACATTCCATTCGTAAATCCACTGCTATTTACTATAAAACAGTGGCATATATCAAGTCGCAACTTGTCCCCCACGCGTGGCCCTCCTCATCTCCATACGGTGTAGTAATCGTGTTAGGTTTCATTGACCGCATTTGAGATTCGAACGTCGTTCTACGCTTCCGTCCTTCCCGCGCGTTCAGCATTCTCAATTGTCAAAAATGTTTTTTTTTATTCCGTTGTATAATTACGAATTGTGCCTGTTACGAGGCGAGTTTTGGGATGAAAGAACATTAGAGGTTATCGACTTGCGTGTAACTACTTATCAGTGTTTAAATGTGAACATTTATTTATAACTTTACGAAGTATTTTAAAACAAAAGAGGCGTGTTTGTGTATTTTTAATACCTAATTAGATAATTTTAACAAAAATATGCACTTTATATGCCACCTTTCTTATAGATAACAAACCGAGCCTTAAGTATTTACGTTTAATATACTTTCTAGAGGATCGTAATCCTGGATGTATATTTTTTGTGACGTCTCAATAAAATTGGTTTGTTTTATTTTTTGTTAAGCTTATAAAATATTTCTTTGGTTGGAGTAATGATTTGATCTACCCTCACTGTACGAATGCGCCAAAACTTCGATTTTGTAGAGCGTTACCTTAAATTTTTTTCCGGGAAGATCGAGTACATTATTAAAAAGTGCTACAACACACAACTTTTTTTTAACATTTTTATTCATTGTCTTATACTCGATTACACTTTACACAAGTGCTTTAAAATTGATTTCCATTAAAACATCGATAGCTTAGCTTATGGCTGTTGAAACATTTAAAGACACAAAATATTTCTTTTAAACTATTTATAATATTATTTTCCCATAACTAACCTTTCAATTGATACCCATATACGACTAAAATAAAAACAAATTGTTTTGCGGCTTATTAAACAGATTAGGTCATTTCGATAGATTCTGCATTCCTTCATTTTTTTTTCAATTGTATTTTCTGTTAAATGAGCAATCGGGAACTAATTTGCTTCTATCTGAGCATCCAATAGATTGCTCTAAAAATATTTCTTGGAGAAAAATACCTCCAAATGGTCAATATCCTCATTTGGTTGCGAGAGGATTTTCTAAAATTCCAGTGCATTAATGAATACAACACACCCACACGCGCGCGCGCACACACACACACACACAGACACACATACACGCACACACACACACTCACACACACATATACGCATACGTGTGTGTGTGTATAAATATACATATTATACAACAATAATGGTTTGTGAAACTTTGCTGAAACATGAAAAATTGTTATTTTATATACCTATTTTCATCACAATTTTCGCTACAGAAGAAAGGCGACATGATTTCTATGTCATGTGTCGACCAGTTAAACATATACTTTGAAATCATCCACAAATCAAATAGCGAGAATCGTTTTGACTGTTACAGAGTGAAGTTAGCTTAACATTGTCTTTGTTTCGAACTTTTACTTGTATGTATTATTTTTGGTAATAAATTTGATGACGTTGGATTTTTTTATTCAATTTAAAGAAAAAATTACGTGCGTTCGGATGGAACTCACTATTGGATATTTGTTTCCGTTAATTCGTAAACTACTTACGATCAAGCTGTCGAAAAATCAGATATATAAAGACAAAAAGTATTAATTCATTTATATACATCTATCAATACATTAGAGTGGAAGCTGTTCATAATAATAAGAAATTAATAGCTTAATAACATTTAAATTTATAGATTAAAATTGAATACAAAAAAAAACACAAGAACAACACTAGATAACGACGCCACATTTCGAAAAAGTTACTTTTCCTCGTCCTAAACAAAAGACACTCTTGTTCAACCGCGATCACGTGGATGAGCAGCGTGATGGGAAATAAAGAGTTCCTGTATAAATTGGCTCTAGAGGATGGTATAGTAAAAAAAGTCTCAATTGCGTGAGCGTAGGATATTGACATATACAAAGAATGAAAGTTTACTTCATAATACAGTTCATAGGATTTTTCCTCTCAATAGCTAGAGATAGACTTCAGAATCTCAACCATTTTTCTGAATTGCAAAGAATGGAAACCTAGCAAACTCAGCAGGAAATCGGTAAGAAACAGGAAAGGAAAGGAAAGTAACGATATTGCCTCTGTACAGATATCATAAGAATGTCTTTTGCTCACTTTCAATCATTAAGCTATATTTCGCTTCGTGTGGGCTCCAAATGATGAAGTTGGGTTCTAATCGACTTAGCACTAATGAAGTGTACAGAAGACAAATTGATGACACAGACAGTAAACCCTTTGAATTATACAATACGATTGCAAGTTTACGAAACTATTTTTGTGTCCACCGTTGGCCCACGAACGTCAATCGCGAATCAAATCTGATTCTCAAATCAACGACCTCATCCAGATAACATTTTTTTTTTAAATTTTAGTACGTGTTGAGCGGCTCGATCCTACAACGTAAGTCTGTCGTTAGAGGTCTCGGAGTTTTCTTTGATGAAAAACTGACATTCTGTTCTTACTACGATTACATTGTTCATAAATGTACCCAACTTCTATTAATAGGTATATATGCTAAAGAATTTAAAAACCATCACACTTTTACATATTTATATTCTTCACTGATTAAAAGTATCCTCGAACATGGATCAGTTATTTGGTCTCCATACTACAAATCGCACAGTGATAGAATTGAAAATTACAAAAGGGGCTCTTAAATATTCTTTGCTACAGATTTCATTTTGGACCAGACTATAGATCCTATGAATTCCAACTACAGAGATTTAATTTATCATCACTAGCCGCACGGAGAAAAAGCACGAATCCATTATATTTATATAAAATTATACATTCGCATATTGATTGTCCCTATCTCCTCTTAGATCCCATATACCATTACAGAGATTATCCGTACTACAAGTCTGTAACCTCTCTTTATAACCCCATAATTCGAATGTGCCAATTACGTAACGGTATTGTTTCTCAACATCCGTCCTTGGATATTTTCGAATCGACATAAAAAAGGAGATGTAAAATATATTATATATAAATTAAAACGAGCTACGATAGAATTAATGTCTTGTTCCGTATGTAGAAAATAATATAATTCTAAGTTAATACTAACTTTGATCACAATTAAATGAAACTACGTGATGTAGTATTATTTCTACTTTCTTTAATTTCTTTACCACGACCTAGGTTTCGTTGTATTACAACATATTCAGGTGGGATATTAGCAAAGATTTTTCTTAGATTAGCAAGATTCTTTAACAAGAATCTTTGCTAATATCCCACCTGAAGATGTTGTAATACAACGAAACCTAGGCCGTGGTAAAGAACTTAAAGAAAGTAGAAATAATACTACATCACGTAGTTTCATTTAATTGTGAATAATGAATTTCTACATAATTAACGCCAAATATATTCAATACTAACTTTGATATTTATCAATACATTTTGTAATATATATAATGTAAGTAACCATTGAAAATGTGTACATAAATACTCTAACCATTTTGTGCATACATAATTAGAGTTATAGTCTAGTTTTGCACTTTGTTCTTTTTATTATACATGTACATGACAGTAACTTGTGTGAGCCTTTCAATAAATAAATAAAAATATTTAAGTTTTGTAAGAAAAAGACAATGTAGTGTAATTCTGCTAACCGTATGTTCGTATTAAAAGGAGCGTGTACTCGGCCGTAACTAACTATTGAACATTTGTTTGCGTTAAGCTGTAAACCACTCACTGCACTCCACTCTACGGTGCTGATGTCATACTGCTGTCGTTCGTTATCTATTGTATCCTTGAGCACTGTAAAAAGCATCATATGGTCCGTGAACAATAAACAATGCGCACTCTTTGCCATACAGCCAATATCATTAACGGGATAGTGAAAAGTAGAAGCCCGAGTTTAGAACTTTGGTTCATTCGAACCTCAATCGTGTAAAGTAAGTCTTGGATATTGATTAGATTCTAAATTAAATAAAACTAAAATTTAGATTCAAAATTAAATAAAACTATGTGATGTAGTATTATTTCTACTTTATTTAAATTTTTTATCACGACCTAGGTTTCGTTATAGTAAACTTTAAGTCTTGGATATAAAGTTTCCAACTCGTAGGTATTGCTTACTATCTGCAAGATACCAGGAAGAAAATATGAAGAGAAAGAAAAGCAGAGAAAAGTGTATATTTTTAAATTAAAATCCAAACTGGACAAATGTCGAAAGTTATCAAATTATAAAAAAAATAAAGCTTAATAATAAAAAAAGAACATTGAACTAGCATCCAAAAATGTCAGAGGCGCACACGAACTGAAATGGTAAAAAACCACTATTTGAACAACTGACACTGAATATATATGGATGAAACTAGTGGTTTGCTTGATATTTCAGCTTTATATATAAACTATGAATATCTGTTCCTAGAAAACGAACACAGACCAGGAAAGGAAAGAAAGACAAATGAAAATGTCTAGTTGGATGAAGAAGATCAAATTGGAAAAGCTAGAACCAAAAAAGTTATTAAAAAAGAAAAGACATTTTCAAAACAAGAACGAAAGTCGAGTCCTAAAGTAAAGGAGATAAAGAAGAAAGATACGAAAATTAATCCGACGATTATTTCTGTATAATTGGCGGAGTTTTATATAAAGAGGATATCGCTGGATAAGATGAGTAGATGTAGTTATCAATAAGCGCATATAGATTATGTCAATACAAATCCTTATTCATTCTCCCGTTCAGAAAGTTTGTTGGATGGTGACTATGAACAGTGAAAATAGATTATCATACGTTTTTATGTCCCATTTTTAATTATTACATGAGAAATTTTTAAGTTCGTTGCCATATCGTAAATGACAAGTAATTAATATTTTCACAAAATTTCAAATCACAAATATTTGTGTTTATTCATCTCACCTCGCCAGTTAAGCTATTATTCCCACATAAATATTTAATATTTACTACAATTAGTAAATATTAAATATTTTCCAAAAGTCTGCTTGATTCACATTTTGTTTACAATATCAAGATCATTAAAAAAAAATTTAATGAAATTTTTCACATCATTATCACTTCTCTAGTCTCTAAAAATTAAAAAAGTCATAAAATTAATATTTACCATTATTGTCTTTGATCCATTTAACGTTAGCTTACCTACGTCACAACCTTTAGGTACTTATAGTAATTTTTCATGGCAAATATTGTCAAAAATGCCTAGGATTAAATGTCCGCTTTATTTATTCGTTTGAAGAACTACGTAAATCCCTTCCAAAATTTTCAAATATTTGTTTAAATTATTACTATTGCGAAATATGCGAATCAAAAGGTCGATAACTGTGTCGACTACGTCGAACTTCTATGTCGAACAGTTTTTGAGAAAAATGCTTGTGTACCGATATATAGCCGACAGACACACACGAGGTTCCGTTCCGTTATAAGAATTTCATATTATGAAATAAAATTTCCGTTCACGTCTTTCTTTCTGTGTCCGTTAAAAATGGAAGAACTGTTAAGTGAATTTCAATTCGGTTCACCATAGCTTAGATCGTTTAAACCAGAAGGTTTTGGTGTATAACACTATGCTATATCATATAAATAAGTCCGAGTAATAGTATGTCATACGTATGCTGCATACTGCGTGTATGCCACATGCAGGCAAAACAATATATAGTACACTCGTTTGTTCCTGAGTTTAAAAACATCTAAAACGCACGTCGATATTCAAGGTTTTTGTATAATTCTGTTTAAATCGGAATCAAATTAAAAGTTATAGTAATATATTCTTTGTTTAATGTAGATTTATTTTGCCCTTTTATAACTTGATTTTTATTAGACGGATTTGCTGCTATTTTCAACATTGTCTAAGAGATTTATTCCGGAAGGTTTAAGTGTATGTAATATTGGGAAAACACCAGAAAAATCTACATAAATTCAATATGAGAGCATGAAATTTCTCCAATGTATGAGAAAACTCAAAAAAATTCAAGAACAGTAAATATAAGAGTATAAAAAAATCCTTGAATTTACGAAAAAGTTAAAGAACTTTCCATGTTCTCATATTGATTTTTCTAGATTTTTTTTTTATTTTCCCGTAAATTCGTCTTTTGAAAAATTTTGTATATTTCTAGAACATATTTGGAGAAACGTTTGCCTCATTAGATTCGGAACATTTTAAAATATTCCAAAATATTTAGAATTGGTTCTCTTCTAGAATTCGTAACTATGATTAAATGGCTACTATTATTTGTTTGGCAATAACTATTAATAAAGATCAGGGACAAACAATGAAAATGACTGGAGCAGATTAAAATATTTAGTTGTTAGCACTATCTAAACAAACGTTGACTATAGCATACAATGAAATTTGATTAAAATGAAAACAACTTTTATTAAAATAATCAATAACCGCCTGAACGAAGCCGGGGCTGACAGCTATAAGAAAGTAAAATGATACCACGATCGTTTTGTGGTATTTATATTTGTCTGCTTGTATGATTATAATTTTTTTTCTACTCGCATAAAAATTAATTGAAATTTTGCTTGTCGTATTTATTAATATTTGTAAAACAAACTGAGATACTTGATGTAATTTTAGAAATAAAAAAAATGTTTCACCACGTTATTATTAACCATTAAAATGTTTCACCACGTTATTATTAACCATTAACATATGCAGTTAATTGTTAAAAGCAATAACATATGCAGTTAATGGTTAAAAGCATATGTTATTGCTTTTAACCATTAACTGCATATGTTATTGCTTTTAACAATTAACCATTAACTGCATATGTTATTGCTTTTAACAATTAGGTAAACGAATTTATTTCACATTAGGTGTATTAATGTGAGACAACCAGTTAGAATAATTGTAATACACTTAATACCGTGTAATGCGTTTGATATATTTACAACACTCACCTAAGTTTTGTAAGTGTAGCTGATTGTATTACACTGTACTTTATTTTTTATACAAATTAGTACCTGGCTTGCTATAAGCGGCGTTCACACTTGACAATAGCGAGAACAATACAGATGGGGCAAGGCAATATTGTCCACGTGTACACATATGACTTTGGGACGAGATAATGTTTTTTTAGTTGTCTTCTAAGATAGAAAACTCGATAATCTACATATGACACTGCCATTATCATGTCCTAGTGTGAACGAGGAGAGACATAGTTGGCCAATAGCTATAAAAGTGGGCAAACGTCCATCACTATTAAAGAGGAAAGTTTTGTTTGTTTTTAGGAATTCGTACAAAAATTACTCATCAGATTGACAAACAACATTCGCAATTTGATAGTCTGAATTTTCAGATTGCCTTTGGCTATATATATATATATATATATATATATATATATATATATATATATATATATATATATATATGTATATATATATATATATATATATATATATTTATTATAACTAAGAAGTTTTACTTAATAACGTCAACATAGTCGTAGAAAAAATCGCTGGTTTGGCGTGATGAAAACCGAGAAAATTATTACATATGCACTAATACTATCTATAGAGGAATTGTAAGTATTAAAATGGTCTATAAAAGTCTATGACACCATTTGTCTATCTTTTATAGATAAGCCACGACGACTGTTTTTTTAAATTTAAAAATGAGTGGGCCAAAATTGGCGAAGTTTAGGTAAATTAATTAATCACCATTAAAATAAATATCATAGTCGGTTTATGTGTTTTCGATAGATGAAAATTGGTCCTTCACATTTTGTAATTTAGATTAGTAGTTTAAGAGAAATTTAAAGGTTTTTGAAAGTATACAAAACTAGAAATAAGATTCTGATTAGATTCTGTTTATTCGCGCATAGAAATGGGGGAACGGGCAGGGAAACGAGAACCATTGGTGCGGGAATATCACAAACTCATCAAGTAGCAATACATTATTAAATTTTCTTTAATTGCAATAAAGCGCAATACTACCTTCGTGAAAGAAAAAAAACAATCAAAAAACCTTAATTAAATAAATTAGTTGCAACCGTACGGATAGGGGCGGGCGGCTTTATATCTCTCTTATATAAGGAGTGTTTAAATTAAAACACACATACGCACAATGTTTTCGAACACGTTTGGTATAATGTTTTCGCACACACAAACGAAGAAGTGGAGAAGGGAAATGGAAATACGTGGCTCGACATTATTACAAGTAAATCATATTGCGGTATATTATGAAATTTTTGTTAAAGTAAAACAGGACTATGTTAACCAATGAAAATGTATATTTCAAAAAGACCTTAACAAAATCAGCCGAGCGGGTTGCTAGCATAAAAAAAAAGCTGCCTGAATTTAACGCCGATTTAAATTCAAAGTTTATCTCTATTAGTAGGTGATCAAAGAGTCTGTGGAGAATTAATCGCACATTATACAGAAATAACAAATATCGTAATAACGAATAACAATAATCGCAACAAACATAAAACATATCAGTACGTTGTATTTAGATCTACATCCGCTTGTAATGGTTAAAAATATTTGTTTTCAATCGAATTTTATACGTGCTCTTTGTTTGTATCTTTAAGAAAAAATCGGGGTGTGGCTGTATCGGGGACTCGGCCGTGTGTTTTACGTGAATACATGCATGTTAACGGGTAATATTTTCTTACTTTCCCGGCACCGTTTCTCTCTATCATATGGTGTTTTTGCAAACTGGACAAATGTCGAGAGTTATCAAATTATAAAAAAAATAAAGCTTAATAATAAAAAAAGAACATTGAACTAGCATCCAAAAATGTCAGAGGCGCACACGAACTGAAATGGTAAAAAACCACTATTTGAACAACTGACACTGAATATATATGGATGAAACTAGTGGTTTGCTTGATATTTCAGCTTTATATATAAACTATGAATATCTGTTCCTAGAAAACGAACACAGACCAGGAAAGAAAAGAAAGACAAATGAAAATGTTTAGCTGGATGAAGAAGATCAAATTGGAAAAGCTAGAACCGAAAAAAGTTATTAAAAAAGAAAAGACATTTTCAAAACAAGAACGAAAGTCGAGTCCTGAAGTAAAGGAGATAAAGAAGAAAGATACGAAAATTAATCCGACGATTATTTCTGTATAATTGGCGGAGTTTTATATAAAGAGGATATCGCTGGATAAGATGAGTAGATGTAGTTATCAATAAGCGCATATAGATTATGTCAATACAAATCCTTATTCATTCTCCCGTTCAGAAAGTTTGTTGGATGGTGACTATGAACAGTGAAAATAGACTATCATACGTTTTTATGTTCCATTTTTAATTATTACATGAGAAATTTTTAAGTTCGTTGCCATATCGTAAATGACAAGTAATTAATATTTTCACAAAATTTCAAATCACTAATATTTGTGTTTATTCATCTCACCTCGCTAGTTAAGCTATTATTCCTACATAAATATTTAATATTTACTACAATTAGTAAATATTAAATATTTTCCAAAAGTCTGCTTGATTCACGTTTTGTTTACAATATCAAGATCATTAAAAAAATTTAATGAAATTTTTCACATCATTATCACTTCTCTAGTCTCTAAAAATTAAAAGTCATAAAATTAATATTTACCATTATTGTCTTTGATCCATTTAACGTTAGCTTACCTACGTCACAACCTTTAGGTACTTATAGTAATTTTTCATGGCAAATATTGTCAAAAATGTGTAGGATTAAAAGTCCGCTTTATTTATTCGTTTGAAGAACTACGTAAATCCCTTCCAAAATTTTCAAATATTTGTTTAAATTATTACTATTGCGAAATATGCGAATCAAAAGATCGATAACTGTGTCGACTACGTCGAACTTCTATGTCGAACAGTTTTTGAGAAAAATGCTTGTGTACCGATATATAGCCGACAGACACACACGAGGTTCCGTTCCGTTATAAGAATTTCATATTATGAAATAAAATTTCCGTTCACGTCTTTCTTTCTGTGTCCGTTAAAAATGGAAGAACTGTTAAGTGAATTTCAATTCGGTTCACCATAGCTTAGATCGTTTAAACCAGAAGGTTTTGGTGTATAACACTATGCTATATCATATAAATAAGTCCGAGTAATAGTATGTCATACGTATGCTGCATACTGCGTGTATGCCACATGCAGGCAAAACAATATATAGTACACTCGTTTGTTCCTGAGTTTAAAAACATCTAAAACGCACGTCGATATTCAAGGTTTTTGTATAATTCTGTTTAAATCGGAATCAAATTAAAAGTTATAGTAATATATTCTTTGTTTATTGTAGATTTATTTTGCCCTTTTATAACTTGATTTTTATTAGACGGATTTGCTGCTATTTTCAACATTGTCTAAGAGATTTATTCCGGAAGGTTTAAGTGTATGTAATATTGGGAAAACACCAGAAAAATCTACATAAATTCAATATGAGAGCATGAAATTTCTCCAATGTATGAGAAAACTCAAAAAAATTCAAGAACAGTAAATATAAGAGTATAAAAAAATCCTTGAATTTACGAAAAAGTTAAAGAACTTTCCATGTTCTCATATTGATTTTTCTAGATTTTTTTTTTTATTTTCCCGTAAATTCGTCTTTTGAAAAATTTTGTATATTTCTAGAACATATTTGGAGAAACGTTTGCCTCATTAGATTTGGAACATTTTAAAATATTCCAAAATATTTAGAATTGGTTCTCTTCTAGAATTCGTAACTATGATTAAATGGCTACTATTATTTGTTTGGCAATAACTATTAATAAAGATCAGGGACAAACAATGAAAATGACTGGAGCAGATTAAAATATTTAGTTGTTAGCACTATCTAAACAAACGTTGACTATAGCATACAATGAAATTTGATTAAAATGAAAACAACTTTTATTAAAATAATCAATAACCGCCTGAACGAAGCCGGGGCTGACAGCTATAAGAAAGTAAAATGATACCACGATCGTTTTGTGGTATTTATATTTGTCTGCTTGTATGATTATAATTTTTTTTCTACTCGCATAAAAATTAATTGAAATTTTGCTTGTCGTATTTATTAATATTTGTAAAACAAACTGAGATACTTGATGTAATTTTAGAAATAAAAAAAATGTTTCACCACGTTATTATTAACCATTAAAATGTTTCACCACGTTATTATTAACCATTAACATATGCAGTTAATTGTTAAAAGCAATAACATATGCAGTTAATGGTTAAAAGCATATGTTATTGCTTTTAACCATTAACTGCATATGTTATTGCTTTTAACAATTAACCATTAACTGCATATGTTATTGCTTTTAACAATTAGGTAAACGAATTTATTTCACATTAGGTGTATTAATGTGAGACAACCAGTTAGAATAATTGTAATACACTTAATACCGTGTAATGCGTTTGATATATTTACAACACTCACCTAAGTTTTGTAAGTGTAGCTGATTGTATTACACTGTACTTTATTTTTTATACAAATTAGTACCTGGCTTGCTATAAGCGGCGTTCACACTTGACAATAGCGAGAACAATACAGATGGGGCAAGGCAATATTGTCCACGTGTACACATATGACTTTGGGACGAGATAATGTTTTTTTAGTTGTCTTCTAAGATAGAAAACTCGATAATCTACATATGACACTGCCATTATCATGTCCTAGTGTGAACGAGGAGAGACATAGTTGGCCAATAGCTATAAAAGTGGGCAAACGTCCATCACTATTAAAGAGGAAAGTTTTGTTTGTTTTTAGGAATTCGTACAAAAATTACTCATCAGATTGACAAACAACATTCGCAATTTGATAGTCTGAATTTTCAGATTGCCTTTGGCTATATATATATATATATATATATATATATATATATATATATATGTATATATATATATATATATATATATATATATATTTATTATAACTAAGAAGTTTTACTTAATAACGTCAACATAGTCGTAGAAAAAATCGCTGGTTTGGCGTGATGAAAACCGAGAAAATTATTACATATGCACTAATACTATCTATAGAGGAATTGTAAGTATTAAAATGGTCTATAAAAGTCTATGACACCATTTGTCTATCTTTTATAGATAAGCCACGACGACTGTTTTTTTAAATTTAAAAATGAGTGGGCCAAAATTGGCGAAGTTTAGGTAAATTAATTAATCACCATTAAAATAAATATCATAGTCGGTTTATGTGTTTTCGATAGATGAAAATTGGTCCTTCACATTTTGTAATTTAGATTAGTAGTTTAAGAGAAATTTAAAGGTTTTTGAAAGTATACAAAACTAGAAATAAGATTCTGATTAGATTCTGTTTATTCGCGCATAGAAATGGGGGAACGGACAGGGAAACGAGAACCATTGGTGCGGGAATATCACAAACTCATCAAGTAGCAATACATTATTAAATTTTCTTTAATTGCAATAAAGCGCAATACTACCTTCGTGAAAGAAAAAAAACAATCAAAAAACCTTAATTAAATAAATTAGTTGCAACCGTACGGATAGGGGCGGGCGGCTTTATATCTCTCTTATATAAGGAGTGTTTAAATTAAAACACACACACGCACAATGTTTTCGAACACGTTTGGTATAATGTTTTCGCACACACAAACGAAGAAGTGGAGAAGGGAAATGGAAATACGTGGCTCGACATTATTACAAGTAAATCATATTGCGGTATATTATGAAATTTTTGTTAAAGTAAAACAGGACTATGTTAACCAATGAAAATGTATATTTCAAAAAGACCTTAACAAAATCAGTCGAGCGGGTTGCTAGCATAAAAAAAAAGCTGCCAGAATTTAACGCCGATTTAAATTCAAAGTTTATCTCTATTAGTAGGTGATCAAAGAGTCTGTGGAGAATTAATCGCACATTATACAGAAATAACAAATATCGTAATAACGAATAACAATAATCGCAACAAACATAAAACATATCAGTACGTTGTATTTAGATCTACATCCGCTTGTAATGGTTAAAAATATTTGTTTTCAATCGAATTTTATACGTGCTCTTTGTTTGTATCTTTAAGAAAAAATCGGGGTGTGGCTGTATCGGGGACTCGACCGTGTGTTTTACGTGAATACATGCATGTTAACGGGTAATATTTTCTTACTTTCCCGGCACCGTTTCTCTCTATCATATGGTGTTTTATGGGTATCACTTCTTAAGAGCAATCCGCTCTTAAGAAGCTCTTTCCAACCGTATACAATGTCTATCTTTCAATTTGGCTTTTTTACTAGTATAGACTGACATTGTATTAAGTTTTCTTAATGTGTAAATTCAACACAGTACATATTCACCATAACCATCCCACACTAATGTTTTATACACGCAATTAATAAATCTTGACAAGAGCTGTCGATTGAGAGCCGTAGCTTCTCTGAGTCGATATTTAAATTAAACGGAAGTTATGTGATACATGGAAACAACTTTAGAATGGCGGCGCGTCCCCCTCCGCTACGCGCGATGCGTCACAGTCCCCATTTAATGCAACGAATTCTTTGATCCTTTAACTTTTGAGTGACCTAATTAAATTTTGGATGTAGATGACAGATACGTAGCTGCAATGCAAAATTTTATCCCCCGATTTTGTTATTATCAAGTTTTCTGAATTGCCTCCCACTATGGTAACAAATTTAAAGACGTATTCACCTCAAAAAAAAAACTAAATTACCGACAGTCACAGTTATTCATGAGAATAATACGCAGAGTAATACGGGAGTATAATACTTAATTAAAAAAATTGTCTTATTCTATATGTATATAGCTGGATTAAAAGTGTATTTTAACGACCAATCTGTAAATCTGAATATTAGTCTGAAATATGTAAGGCATCTTCAGGTTAGGTAAATATTATAGAGGTGAAAATGGAAAAAATTGTCCTGAAAAAAATAATATTATCCTGAATATTGTTTACATGAATATTCGTTTATATTTGTATTTGCATATTGTATTGTTTCTCGAAGTGACTGTCGTAACTACATAAATATTGGTATGTGCGACCTCTACACTATTCGCGAAGTTACCTCGACGAAGTGCTCGTCGAAGTTGATCGCAGTCTGAAGTATGTCTGAAGCACAGTCTGAACTACGCATAAAGCGAATCGAAGTACATCTCTACAATGTTCTCTTCGCCTAACTTCGATCAACTTCGCGAGTAGTGTAGTATTACGGCAACGTCCGTTCACATACTAATAACTCAGAAACTACTGGTTAAGTATTTAATTAGTAGATAAATTATTTTAGTAAATATACCACTGTCCAGCGCGGCTTAGTAGTGCTGATAAGTGATTTTTTCGTGATGTTATTTAGGATAAAAAATGTCAAGATACCTCCACAATAAATAAAGGGGTCATGTTTGTTATTAATCGAATAATTCACGTGGTTTTTGTCTATATTTAACAAAAAAAAATAAAACTGATAAAATTGACTGCCACAGTTATGTATGAAGATTGTATACAGAGTAATGTTCGAGTATGGTACTTAATTAAAATAGTTTAGTTATTTTCATGTATTTTAATATGGTTTTGACGCTCGAATTGCTTAATTGAATAGCAAATTAAATACTGGATTGAAACGCCAAACAAATCATTGTATACTTTGGCTAAGTGACTATGATAGACAAGAAAATATTTTTGGTTTTTGGACTGCACTTATGATAAAAAAATTAATTAAAATGGAACTCATCGAGAATATGCCTTAATAAGTTGATAGCACTGTAATTTTTTTAAGTATCGACGAAAATCAATGATTTTGTATAATGTGTACAGACTTTATACATCACAGCGATGCCCTCCAAAGGCTCGCGTGATGTAGGGCCGCAAAAAGGGCCACGTCAATTTGTTACTATAGTCAGTTTGTTCGAGTTTGTCTCTATTCTCTAGTTTGAGTGTTCGCCATAAGTGATTTTGCTTGTATCCGTTGAAGATGTCAAGTCAAGTACTTTCAGTCGACGTGGTGTGAACAATTAACATCGCAATAACTAGGTGGTGTATATAAATAGCATTCATATCTACCTAGTTATTGTGGTTATAATTATACAATAGTTTCATATAATGTAACTGTAATAGTTATATAACCATTGTAACAATTTATGAAACTAAGTAATTTATTATTTTGCCACATTCAAACTTTTTATTGCAAATTGTAAATGCTCATGATATTAATTCATAAAGATAATTGAAATGTCTCAACAAGGTGTTACGTAAGGTATTTGTGGACATTTAATTATCTAATGTTGAAATAAATAAATTGAGATATGAATCACAATTATACATGCTGAAAGTGAGATAGGCTTCGTGTTTGACGCGTTTCTCGTCTATAAAATAATTGCACATTCCTCCGGACGATTACGATTCGAATATAAATATTGACAGCTATGCAAAGTCACGAGGGAAACTGATTCCGAACACTTCTACCTATGAAATAATTGATATGAATAATGAGATTTATGTAATATATATACATATATATATATATATATATATATATATATATATATATATATATATATATATGTATATATATAAATATATAATATCCACGACTGTAGAAGCTGATTAGATGAAAGGAGAATAAAATATGATTCAACTTCTAAGGAAAAACAATTTTTTGAAAATAAATAAAAAAATACAATTTTCAGATGTCATTTTTCAAATGTCACAAACCACGCTTTCGATCATTGACAGTTCATGTCAACATATCATCCAAAAGTAAAATCAAAATCAAAAAATTGCCTTAACTAAAAATTAACCTAAGAAGAATTTTGTCGTAAAAATAAATTAACATATTTGACTATTTTTTTTATTTTCTAAATCATAATTTTAAGATACAAGCTTTCTTTGCTAATAGCCCAGAAGATGTTGTAATGCAACGAAAGCTAGGTCGTGGTAAAGAAGTTAAAGAAAGTAGAAATAATACTACATCACGTAGTTTCATTTAATAGTGAATAATGAATTTCTACAAAATTAACGCCAAATATATTTAAGATACAAGGCGACGAAGAGTGAGTTTCTTTTACATATCTTCAAAAAAAGACTGAGTTAAAAATGTTTAAACTGAGACAAATACAGCAATACTGGGTTATGACGTCATTTTTAGGAATTCTCTTCGAATTCAATAAGAGCGAACGAGATATCTCTATTCTATCCTTTCTATTGAAATAAAGTCGATTATATTTTAATCATTTTTATTTCATTACTAATATTTATTTAAGCAGTATTTACTAGTAGTTTGCATGATATTTGACTGAAAGCAGCAAAAGGCGTACTCTAACTAATTAACGAAACAAAGGCTAAGTACTCCGTATAAAGAAATGATGGACAAATCAATTCGATTAAATACTTTCGGACACAGTACTGAAATCAAACAAGAGTATCTGTAGATCCTCTATTCTTAATACATTTATATATATATATATATATATATATATATATATATATATATATATATATATATATATATATATATTTATATATATATTAATAATCAATTTGGGAGATGATTCGTACGATATTTTGTTTTTAATAAGGTATATTTTTCCGAAGATGAAAATTAACTATCCCAGCTTCGGTTGTTGACGGGTGGCGGAAGTAACATGCAGCCAAGCGTTGTGGTGTAGCATTAACGCTCAGATATTTTTCTGCTCTTTCTTCGAATAGCAGTAGCTTATTTATAAAAGAATAATTTTCACAGCCATTCCCATGCCAGCTCTTGGAAATGGCTGTATTAGTATTTTCTTTATTTAGAAATGCTTACGTGGAGCGCATTTTAAAAGTAGCGTATAAGAATCTTCCGTCTATGACTTTCATTTAAGCTGGCGGCTCTTTTTGCCATGGCAAACAATAGCCGGCACCTGGTCGTGAGTTGGTTTTTCGTCGTTAGTAACAATTCAGAAACTCCTTACGTCTCAGTCGAAACCACAGCGACTAGCTTAACTTAGTTGGTGAGGTCTTGCCAACTTTCGCCAATAGGCGTAGGTGAAATTTATTATTTGTGATCCGATGAGCGTACTCAAGTGTCGTTCAGCTCAGTAGGTCATTCAGAACGGTCTTCCTCTTCTAGGTTGGTGTTTCCGAAAGCAAAACAACGGCCTTAATGTTTCACTTGTAACTGGTTGAAACTGTTATATCTGAGCGCAGTGTTAATGTCGATTGGTTGCCTATGTCGTGAAATTGCCATGTCAATGATTCCTGGAAGAATATTTCTCGAATAGTATATTTGTCAATTTTCAAAAAAATGCAGCAAGGCAAACTTACGCTGTCTTTTAGACATCCAGTTGCAAATGTTCTAGAATCTTCCAGCTCTTAATAGGCATAACATTATTCAGAATATTCGAAAACAAAAACGTGAGCATTTAGTAAAATTAAATCTTCACTTATTAGCTAACCTAATGTATACATTGCCCAAGTCTTTCTTTCGTAATATTAAAACAAAGTATTGAAGATGAGTTTCTGAATCGAGTCGGACTGGAGACTACAGACAGAGAGTTAAACAAAGCCACAATAGAGGTCGAGCCACAACACACTGTAGTGTTCTTGAAATGAATACCGTCATTTGATTTTCATACGAAGCAACTTATGTCTTCATGTTGGAGAAAATATTTAAAAAACTGAATAGATTTTTACATCATAAAGTGTACAGTCACTTTCCTTATTTGTTTCCTTCTGATTCCATAATGGAAATAGTTAGATGTGATTCCCTTCAACCTCGAAAGGAATTGCTGATAATTTCTCATTTTAGATTTGATGAAACTTTGTGCTTCTGGCGCTTATATAAGAGGATGAAGTTATATTTTATTTCACTTGCCTAAAGCGTACACGAATATTGGGAATTGTTGCGAGAGCCGCCCAGTCTTCACATTGTTTTTACGTAATTGATAATGATCATTTCAGCATTCTTGAAATTATTATCATTATTAATTACATTACTCGCGCATATTCCTGAGGTTTTGCTTAAATATTATACTTCTGAAAAGTATATATGTTCAACGTTTTGGGCCAAGGTGTGCTCTATATAGGAAATAAAAAACATAAATTTTTGAGCATTATGAGTCACTGAGTGCCAAGTTCAATGAAGGATATTCGTGTCGACGTCAAACACTCAGTGATTCGAGCGACACTGTTAAATGATAATACGTAAATAAAACCGCAAACCTGCCACATTACCCACACCTTGTGACGTTATTTAAAAATACCTTTGTATAAATTTATTTACGTCAATATAAGAAATACGTAAAACGGTTTAAACACGCTAGTACTAAGACGGTGACTAAAATTTTCTTATAAGTACAGAATATTAAGTCGAAGTTCAAGGTGCGCTACATATATTAAACGCTACAAAACACGCTTCGCAAGCCGTAGGCTGAATGACGTCGCACGCACGCGTCCTACATACGGTTCGCTTTGTTATATAACGAACGTTGTGGGTACCTAATATAATTTGCTACTTATAAAGAAAACGTAAATGGCTTAGAGACGTCGTCAAAATATCGATATAGCGATATAAAGTTGCTTATATTTAATTATTTTCCCGATACATGTATTTTATAAAAAGCAGCGCGATATTTTATAATACTATTAAAATTTGTCCCTGATTTCGTTAGCGTTCAATTCAATTTGTCTTACTAATTTTATATGAGAGAGTTTTATGTACTTGTTTGTTTTTTTTTGGGTTTGACATAAAATTGCGAGTCTTTATCTTTGATTATATAGCGTTCGTTCTAAATGGCGAGTCAGATTGGCATGAATTCTTTTGTAATTTTTTTTAGAATACGTTTGTGTAATGAGCAGTAATAATTTAAGTGCAGAAAGTTAAAATGTGTTGAATGTATTTTTTAAATTAAACTGGTAAATGATTGTGGTTACAAAAAAATAATATATGAGGACATATACTTCCAATTATTACAGATCATCTATACGACTCGTTTTCGGTAACAAAACTGAACCAAAGAAGTATTTTGAGTTAGAGAAACTAAACAGTCTTATCTTTAGTTTTGATTATATGGCGATCATAAAAAAAACTAAACCGTTACAGTTGCGTCAAAATAATGTTCCAAAAATTGTAAACGACAACAGAGACAGTACAATATGCTGTCAGTGCCACGTGGTTAATAAACTTTTGGTTACACTGCTGTCATTTTTTCGTGTGAAGTTTCCGTTGCGTATGTATTGTAATCAATCAGAATGATTAATAATACCGTAATATGATGTAGTATGTTGTATAAAAGCATTTTAATAATTAATGAAAGCTTACTTTAAAGTAAAACCTGTCAAGCACGAATGGAACTCGCACTATGGGGGTTCCGTATACATTCAGGCATTTATAGACATTAAATGTTACATAATATTCCTATTAAACTATTTACAAAATTTTATTTTTTTAGAACTAAAATATATTGCTTAGAACTCGTATATGTTTCACAGGCGCATATTCATAAATAATATTTTTTACGTGATATAACTAAAAATTAACGATTTTCGGATTACTTCCTTTACTGTGCTGGGGGATCTTGCTTCTTGCCAAATTTTATGATTCTAGGTCAACGCGAAGTACCTTATAGGTTTTGATTTACTTGCGAGTGTCAAAATACGCGGCATAAATGGCCGTATTTTTAGGATTATTCTTTATTGATTTGGCTAGATTTTTTACAGCTCCAAGGGATGGTAAATATTAGTATTTGTTTTAATTTCAACTTGATACCTCCACGCGTTTCTGAGAAAAAGCGTGTTGATAGACAGACAGACAGACGGCCAACTAAGTGGTCCTATAAGGGTTTACAGAACCCTGAAAATCGAATTTCACATTCACTCGTAACATAACATCTTTACGTTAAATGATGTTTACTATTTTTAATTAATATACGTTGCACATCAGTGCACAATTGACAAACATGTCATCAAAAGTTCTTGTTTCTGTCGTTTTCAACCTCTGAGTTTCTCGAAAATTTTTTATAAAATCTGCAAAAGTTTCGGGATCTAATTATTATAAAGTGTTCGTTATAAGTGTACTTATGTTATACAAATTGCGGGCCGTAGAATTCTGTACTCGATTAAATTGCAAAATAATTTAAAAAATCGTTGAATATCCTCTTAATAATTTAACCGTAAAAATAAATATTAGTCCAGCCAAAATAAACAAAACATTGTCTGAACTTAGACAAAACTCTTTACAGATGAAACTTGGTACATATCTTCACATAGAATGAGATGTCAAAACCTAACATCGTTTACGCTCCTGTCAAAAATTAAAAAGACCGGCGACCCCGGTCACACCGCAATGCCGGTCACAACACTATTACACGCTAAAGGAAAAATACAAGTACGTACACGCACACAGTGGGTGACATGTAGTATTACCAGATCCAACTTGCGGAAAATTGTAATTGGTGACTAAAAAATCCGTACAAAGGACTAAAATTGGGACATGAAAAAATACAACAAACGCGATAATTACCATCGCCGATACATTCAAAAACTTGCTTCGATGACTTTTGTGCACTCGATTTTATTGTTAAGTTTAATGGGCGCGATATTTTCATTCATTAGTAGTTTAGAAAAATTTAGATGTTTAGCGCCCAGCGTAGGTCTTACGCGGGACGAGTCATGACTCTCCTAAAAATCAAGACGTCCGTCTCTAATCGGGATATCTGGCAACACAAAGCATGTTCTTACGCGCAACACTAAATGACGCAAAGTTTCAATCAGGTGTAGAGACGTTGAAGAGTGAGGTTGTTAATTTTGCCACCAATTCCATTTAATTTTTTGATCTGCAAAAAATTTTTCGACCGACGAACGTTTATTTTAAAATTATAATTTCATTTTTAATAGAATTTATTGTAACGTCCTAAAAAGTTTACCCATGAAAGTGTTTACCAATTTTTAACTGTCGGTAATGAGTTTATTTTAATTATAGAGTCCAGCAATAGTAGTCAACGGACCGGCATTACTCGCCAGAAGACATAATTTGAAACATTTGATTTTAAGATATGTTATTTTATTTTGTATCTAATACAACTATATCGCAATAATATGTTATTTTGTTCTACATCTAATACAAAGATATGGAAATAATATGTTATTTTATTCTGTATCTAATACAAAAATATTGGAATAATATGTTATTTTATTCTACATCTAATACAAAAATATCGATATAATATGTTATTTTATTCTGTGTCTAATACAAAAATATTGGAATAATATGTTATTTTATTCTACATCTAATACAAAAATATTGGAATAATATGTTATTTTATTCTACATCTAATACAAAAATATCGATATAATATGTTATTTTATTCTACATCTAATACAAAAATATTGGAATAATATGTTATTTTATTCTACATCTAATACAAAAATATCGATATAATATGTTATTTTATTCTGTGTCTAATACAAAAATATTGGAATAATATTTTATTTTATTCTGCATCTAATATAAAAATATCGGAATAACATGATATTTTATTCTGTACCTAATATAAACATTTCGGAATAAGGCTAGTTATAGGAATAAATTACTTTTCAATTGGTCATAAACAGAAAACGAATCAGGGAAGCGGTTCGGGATACTGACACACTCTTTTCAATCTTTGGAAAAGATTAAAAAACAAGAATTAAGATATAGCTGGAAACTTTGTATTCACACAGAACAAAAAGAAGATATGGCTTCACCAATTAAATTCCTAGCAGAGATATTTTATATCTAGACTTCTATGGAAGTTAGGAAGAGGCGTAAAAAATGTGGAATAAAATCGCCCTCAAATATTAATTAATTAGAATAAGCAGCACGAGAAGGAGATGGATCACGTGGAGCTATCAAAAGATGATCCAAGAACGGCTGGTTAAATGCTGATTTTAGTTAACTATTCCAGTCAGGTTTATATTAAAGCTTACGTATTCTACGATACAAATCACTTGGTGATGTTGTTACCACCACATGGATATCACCGTATTTAACTAATGGATATACTCATTTACGACCCCCTGAAAAATGCTTATAAGCAAGAACGCAATTTTTCATTAAGGCAAGTTTGGGACTCACACAGAACGATGTAGCCTAAGTATTCAGATAAGCTTTCCAAAAGTAGGTACCCTTGCTAATGCCGAAATTCGCAGAATATGTATCCTTTTAACCCAGACGTGTTTATTTTTTTATTAATTTGGTTTTATTGAAGAATATCTTTTGCCTACCCGTGTTGATGATTATATGTGATGAAGATATACGTAATCGAGATGACAAAACACCAAATTATTATTTATGGGAATATTTATAAACTCCATTATATTCATTTCGTTGCTATTACGAACGCTGGCCCAATCATATATGGTCACGCATACTACGTCATCTGATTCAGCTATGTCATCATCGTCATTGCTTACTGATGGAGGAAACTTACCGAAACTTTTTAATGTAATACTGGTGCCTCCAAATTCCGCGACAAATTTGTCCAGTTCTCATTTCCTCAGCATATTATTCCATTGGATAAATTATTACTTCAAAAGACCTTTTTCCGGTTCGAAAAAAATGTACAAAAAAGAAAATCAGAGAATACTTCTCCCGCTTTGAAATGTCACAATAAAAACAGGAACCTCTCATAAAGAAGCTCGTATTAAGAAAGAGGTAATAAAAGTGACAAAAGTAAGCAATAATCTCATTGACGTTAGAAGAACAATTTCAGTGTCGCTTCGAAAAGGTTTAACAAAGAATAGCAGACTGTTTACTATTGTGTCGTTATTCTATCGTAAGTGATCGGTTATATCCGATCTTATATTATATCACCTAATACACATAAGAGTAGACATAGCAAAGGCATTAATCGTGATCGTGCATAAACACCAGCTCATAAGAAAATAATACCGCGATATAATACCGCGATTTGAAAACGTTTTTTAAAAAACTTCTCTTGTTTTTTAAGATATTACACTATAAAAATGACATAACTAATGTTTTAAAAACGACTTAACTAGTTAACTAAGGTCAAAGTTAATGTTTTTTTTTCATTTAAATTCTTAAATAGCCCTTTTTATTATGACGTATAAATCAATTTTTAAATTGGATTGCAAGATTTCGAATTGTAAAATCTGCCGATATCAATTTAATAGTTTTTGTATGATGATGTCCGAACAAATATAGGGACATTTGCATCAAATTCTGAAACAGACATTTTTTTGGATTAAGAGACCTTCAATTCTTTTTTCAAAAAGAATTCAATATTCAAACATTTTCGTAAGATCACATTGTTTTATTTATTTTTTGTTGATTAAACGAACTAATTATGGATTCATACACATATGGCTATTTAAATTTCAATAGTCTTATTAATTGTTATTTTATCCAATAGATTTTTTTTATTAGTTATCACCATCGGATGAAAGTGGTGATGTCCGTATGTCAATTTCAATCAAAATACAAAGAATTTTATAGTAGCAGAATAAAAAAAACGGGACGTTCGCAGTTCATTTTTCATCTATTTATTTTGATTTATATCTTTATATTTAAAAAAAAAAGTTTAAATCATCGCCAATTTGGAACTAAAAACCTATTTAGTTTCTCTTTGAATTATAATTTAATCAGGATACGAATTTAAAGTATTTTACATATAATAAAAAAACCAAATTTTATTTCGATCACTTAAAAAATATGGCCTCTAATTTCGTTATATTTCATGTAATGTTATCGTCCGTAGCCTCACTGCTATACCACGACTATAATCTTACATGAAATGCTATAACTTCTTCGTGAACCCACTTGGTTTAGCGATAGTGGCCATGGTTTCCATGTTGTAGCCGGGAGGCTGCTAATTAATTTTTCTATTTTTCAAATTTTTACATCGTATTGATTTACAAATTATACAAATTTTAATTCCTAAATTTTAATTAATATAGCAAAATATTTTTATTTAAGTGTTTGATGAGAAATATGATCTATATTATATATGGGATAAAATACCAATTAATAAGACTATTGAAATTTAAATAGCCAGATGTGTATGAATCCATAATTAGTTCGTTTAATAAAAAAAAAATAAAACAATGGGTATCTTACGAAAATGTTTGAATATTGAATTCTTTTTGAAAAAATAATTGGAGGTCTCTTAATCTAAAAAGAATGTCTGTTTTAGAATTTGATACAAATGTCCCTATATTTGTTTGGACTCTATTGATCAAGGGGCTGTATAAAATTTCTTTACGAATGGTGAACGTAATTTCAGTTTCAGATGATCTAGAATCAAAAAAATACTGTACTAAAATTCGAAAATGGCGGTAGTTCAGATTTTAATTTTATAAAATAAATAGCTAAATTTTAATTAATAAAAATTGTGCAATATATCCTATTTGTTTTACAAAAGGAAACATATTGAATATACTAAAAAACAATTCATTTAATTTTTTTATCATATCAACAAGTTGCAAGATTTGTTTTTAATAAAAAATGCATTGAAGGATTAAGGTATTATTATGGAAAGAATATTATAATTATAACTAATTAGCAATCCCACTGCTATATAAAGTCCCTTGTATGTATTTTTTAAGTTTTTCTATTGTACTCTTTGTATGAGCCCGTTTAGTGATACAACGTTTCGCTGTGCCGATGTTTCTAGTCGTGATTCTAATTTGCATTTGGCATAAGCCATAAATTTTACGCCAAAGACAATTGCTTTGGTTTCAATCACGCAAGAAATTTCTCCAAATATTGTAAATACCAGCTGTTAAAAAGGTTGCTATTTTAATAACTCGTTCTCCAGAGATGCAGTGAAATTAAAGTTAAAAAGGTTGCTATTTTAATAACTCGTTCTCCAGAGATGCAGTGAATTATAGTGGTTGATTTGTGTTTATACTTATTTATAAACGATTGATTTAATGTGTAATAATATAATATAATTTGTAATACCATAAATTAGTTACATAACGTCAATGTGTAAACCTTAGTGAGTAAAGTTACATAACATAAATTTGTAAACCTTTCATTATGTTCGATATTTTTCCACTTTCTACGAAATAGTTTGTCTATTTTCTCTTTTTTCTTAATTACCGCCTCAATTTTTATTTGCTTAAGCTTTATTTTAATGATGCTGCATTATGATCATTGACTATGTTGTTCATCGATAAGTAATCATATGAAGGATAGATCATACAGATACATTTCATGGGGGGATAAAAGCAATGAAATATGTCGCTTATTCCAGGAGTTGAAAGGGATACTGTTTAAAAAATTACAGAATTTAACTATCTTGTTACCACCGTTAGAAAACACACCAGGAGAAGATTACAAATTGGTGATGCACCCCGACTGTACATCGAGTGATGTACACGAAAGACATTTTAACGCACCATTGGCAAATGATATAGTGCCTCTGGTTACAGAAGAATAGCTTGCAACCCGTACTGGTTTGTATACCCGTATTGATAGATTAGCCAGGGTTTGTGATACATATAAATATTATGATGTATTGCAATAACTGATTCTTTTTAGCAAGGGGTCGGAAGGATATTATTTTCACGGATCGCAAATCAATCCAGTAACAAAGGTTGGAGTGACTGATATGATATAATGGCAAGATTTTTTAATTTGAAAGCAAAAAAAATATTGAGTACATTTGCGTTAATTTAGTAGAAATTCATTATAATTAATTTTTTCTAAGTGAAATTGTATAATAATTTCACTTAGAAAAAAATAATTCCTAGTGAAATTGTATAGGATAATCAAAAAAGTAAAATTTAAATTCTCAATGCTATTTTTATTGTTATAGCTTTGTACCATTTACATCAAGTATGGTTTTGTCAGGTGATACATTTTGGCGAAGCTCACCCTTGGCGTATATATAGGATACACTGTAATAATGATGAATGTCCTCTTTGCTTTGTTTTGAGATAATTGCTTTTTCATTTTATAAACGGTGAAAGAAAACTCAGATATATAGATAGGAAAATAATATTTATTTCTGTTAAAGCACATGTTTAATAATATTATTCCTTTGGCAAATAATAACACATGAGCATTATAAATTAATTAAAAATTATATTATCTTAATTAAATTTTAAAATATCTGGACTATAAGCATTACTGTCCACATTGCGTTTTCAATCAATAATGATAGTTGTCAAAATGACTGGTTTAATTAACTTCTGTTTCTTTTACATCAGCACGAGGAAGTTCGTCGTAATAAACTTTTGTTTCAAGCCTATTGAACTATTTAAGGAGCTTCAGGTCCTTATACTTCACAGTTGATATAGATAGCTTGCTCTTATAAGACAGTAGTAGCAAGCAACTTGTTCATTAACATCTACGTTCATAGATGAAAAAGAAAGTGGTGTGTTGACCACACTGGTCTTCCATGGAGTATTATTAAAATATCTCTTAAATATGAGCCATGGATGTTCTTTCCGGACTCTAAATTTACGTACAGTTCTTGTAGGAAACGGACAAGCTTTTTTGTGAAATGGTTTCAGAAATGCAGTCCAATCCTTGAAAGCATCTTGTGAACATTCAGTAACATCGATAGGTTTCGGTCGCTGTCAATCTTCACGTGTTGTTGTTTTCAGTCCATTCGTGAGGGAGTTCAATCCTGATCCTTTGATTTATGAAGGCCATATATCGGTCACATTCCATATACGGATATGAGCGAGCTCTTATCGGGAAAATAACTGTGGCACATTACAATCGATTGCAGTAACGAACTATTTAAAAATGGGGTAATTATTTTGACCACAACATGAGTCATTATTTTGACCACAATATGAGTCACAGAAAATTGTTAGAGACTTCGCTTGAAGACCCATTTCATGAATGTACAGAGATTTATTTCATTGAGCATAAATGAAACAGACGAGGTGCCACATCATTTGCTGTTTTTTTCTAATACTCTCATCTTAGGGGAAAAGTAAGATGACAAATCAACAAAGATGTGTGTATTAAAAAAGAAAGAGCCGAGTTGTCTTTTATAATAAATGTCGTTAGTAGTGATATTTGGCACAGGAAGATTTTTGTATAAGTCCATTGTTATTACAACTCTTACCATTAGTGGTATCCTGCCTAGCTTCCAAACGAGTTTTCCTTTTTTTGTCAAGAAAAGCTTCAGGTTTCTCTTTGTGTGTTTCTTAATTTTCAGTTTTTGAAGTTGAGATAAAATTTTTCTTGACCATCCGAAAGAAAAGCAATTTCTAGAATTTTTTAACTTTTAGATATTTTTTCTCTTCTTGAAATTCGTCGCAAGACGATCACGTATCCATTCTTAGGTAGCTGAATGATATGTTGCAATTTTACTCAAATAATTACGGTTTGTTTCGTATTGTTTGGGTTTTCTTCGTTACAATACGTTCCTCATAACATCTTGTCAATCTTAGACAAGTTTAACTCGTCTGATAAATATATTTCTCGACTCTCGTGTAAATTGTAGTGACCTTTTTTTAGAGTTAACTGATTTAAGAGTATCAATTTGCTTGTATATTAAATCGACTTATCGCTTTGTTTTAATATGCGGAACGCCTTTTATCTTTTTGGACAACGCTGTGCTCAATCAGTGATTTCTGAATAAACATCCAGTGTTCTTCTAGTAATGCCGTGCAAGGATAAAAAAGCTTTTCTACTCTTATATAATGTCGCCAATCATGCGAATCTTAAGAATATAATTTATTGTGTATTTTTGCATTTTCTTCACTTAATTGCGAACGACGATGTTTTACATTAGATACGGTTATAAGATATCCATAAATAAGTATCTTCGTCATATCTGTTGGTTAAACTATTATTTTGAGTTATTATTTTTGTTCTCTGCTTCTTAGTTGTCCTTTCGAAACATTTAAAACGATCACATTTACAGTCATCGTCAATTTCATGACCATGCAGACGAAGTTTCTTTAAAAACATCACGCGTTCCGCTTGTACATTTTCCTTTTTCATATTTTTACTCGTATCGTCATTTTCGGCTATAAATTGAAAAGAAAAATCACTAAACTATTTAAAAACACGTTTAAAATAACCTCACATGATGCCAGACGAAGTAAGACTGATAGATAAACGCAAACAATTTGCAAAATGGCGGGAATTGTCGAGCGAGGGATGGATATTTATCATTACTGCTGTAAACACCTGTGACACTGATCGTTCTAGCGGTGTATTAGAATTTTAAAAACGTATTTTTATCGGGACTGTAAGCGATATTACTGCGTTTGTAATCGAATGTTTGTATTGTTTGTAATAGATTACTACGTACATTAAGTGTCCGAATGACGTACTTACTTTGTTTTAAAGAAATTTAGTACATTCATTATTATTGCAATGGACATTTCATATATTATGTTAATAGATAACCAATACTGCATTTTACATGTAGTTTTCTGAATACAAATAGCTAAACCGTATCTAATTTATATTTACTTTTTATAATAATAAGATCATCACCTTTTGATTAAATTTTTCGTCCAACGGCGGAAAACTTAAAACAATTCCTTAACTTATACCATACAGACTTTCAACTGAACAGTAATTTAAGTGTTAAGCTCCACAAGCACACTAGATTGCTCTTTTCTTTTCTAATCTATTTCTAATCTATGAGAACTACTTTAAAACTCATTATTCTTTTTTTATTTTTCCTTCTCATTCTTTACAAAGAATCAGTTGAGAAATTATTGTGAATATTAACTAAAAGGCAATAAATAGTTCGAAAACCATGGCCCGAATTTATTCGGAAATTTTTGTGTTAAGATGTCGATCTATTGGAAGATGTACCAGCCAACGATTTTTCTGCCTCCGTAATGTGACGATGACGAATTTTTTTCTTTTTTCGTATATTATTTACGTTACGTACTTGTTCCATATTATTTTCAGTCATAGTATAGTGCAAAAGATGCAAAAAAGTACAGGAAGAAATCGGTGAGACAAAATCTTGAATTACTAACATCATCACTATCATTTTTCCATAATTAACATTTTCCCGTTTCCTAATTTTATCTTGCTCCCGTTCTTCAACTGGATTACTTTCTTTTTTCTTTTATTTTGATACATTCTAAAACAGTTTATTTTAGCCCCATAACACACATGTTGGACCCATTGGAATATTATTGAATTTGTCCGATGTTTAATTAAAGGAAAATAATGTATTTTCTACACATTTATTATTACTTACCGAACGATATAACTTTCATCCTTACCTTTTCATAGTATCATAATAATATATGGATTCTATTTCTGCAGAATGACTCATATTTGGAGGCGAAAAATTCAAATAGTGTTTGACTCATTACTGTTTGGTTTTGAATTTAATTCATAAAACCTTGCACAGATAGAAACAGATAATTAAAACAGATGGTGCTAGATTCGGAGAATATGGTAGACGTGAATTCCCAACCAAGTCCTACGATTTTCGGGCGAGTCGCCAAATCAGCACATGGTCTAGACCATTTTCGTGAAACCGTCAAATCAATATGATTTGGTTCCTATTGATCAGCAATGGTCTCTTTTTCTTGGATACTTCTTTCAATAATCCATTTATTGATAATACATTTCTGGATTAAGTATTTTTTCTTTCTGCATTATTTGGACAGCCACAGCATTCTCTTATTGAGGTGCAAGTTGGTTTCGAGTTGGAGAGAGAAGGTTGTCTTGACCCAAAGTGTACTCTTTTTCACACAGTGCTCCCATATATAATCCATTTTTTTATTATTAGTTATCATCCCGTCTAAGAAAGGTTCGTTTTTGTCCCGAGCAAGCAGGCAATTTCGTCATGTATAAATTTTTCACTTTATAATATAATAAATAAGATCCGAAATAGGTTTGTTGTTTCGGATTGAATTTTTTCGATATCTTCGATATTGTTTAAAAATAAGAAGGTAATAAAAATAACAAATTAATAAAAAATAAGTCTTAATAATATTTATATTAATGAAGGAAGCAATGTCGTAAATAAACATTATCAATAAGCATGTTTACAAGAATAAGTCTCACTTAATACTGAGATGATAAAATCAATGTCTAAATAAGAAATAAGCTATGATACAAGAACAGCATTATAGTTTTAAATGTGACATAAAATAGCACAATGGTTCGAAAAACAGACAGTGTTTTTCGAAACATTCTTCTTTCAGAAAGTAGTACATAAGAAATACAAAAACTGGATATATTATTGGTCAAAGACTATCGACTGTAATTATTTCGATTGCAACCACTGGCTTTGGTGTTACTAGTGACAAAAATAAATAAATCTATATGTGTAGTAAATTGACTTGAATAAGGTGTAATACTTTTTATTAGAGTTTTATCACGGTTCGTTTGTAGCTCTCGCAGATAAGTCATAATAAAATGTTCGTTAGGAATAAAATAGTAAGAGAAAAATTATCATTTGAAATAGTATTTTCACTATGCCTCTAACGTGTACAAAGATCTATGGAATTTTTATTTTTTTGGTTTTTCGAGGCAACTCATAAGTCACAAGTCTGTGACATTAGCTAGTCAAAGATACGGCATTGAAAGGGTTAAAGTTTGATCAATATTTGAAATTAATTATAAAGATAACCACTAGATAGAGGCTGGCGGCTATATTGACGTCTTGCGAAAGACACGACAATTGATAGTCTATGATGTGGTTCTTAATTTAAAATTTAATTTCATATTCCGATATTCCGTTACATCGACGTTTTATTTCGTCGGTTTTTTCCGGCAGCCTTAACACGCCTGTCATTAGGTGGGCGAGGAGTGTATAATAGACCAAGGTGGCTTTGTTTAGCGGAGAATTGACAAATTAGCGTAACTCGTGACGTCAACGTGTGCTCTAACACGCCACTCACGCTTCGCGTTACGTATATGTACGAATAACCGAACTGCCTATTTCTATCGACAATTATATTTAATTCAAATTATCTGGATACTGAGTTGATTCTTGACCATGTAGTTATAGCAATCAGTTATGGTAATGACATTCGATTTAAAATTAAAATAAGCATTTTTTTTGTATGCAACAATAGTTTGAATAGAAATAAAAATAAATTTTCGATTTTATTTTTTGTAAAATTGTTTTTCCTTTCTTTTTATTATTGACAAAAATGGTCTGAATCACCTGTGACAATCGACGCGAATAGCAGTTAGTTTTAAAAAATATACTTTTTCTAACTATTTTAAGACAAACATATATTTAACCACTTCTACATTAAACAAAAATAAGTTTCGTTTGAGTTACGATAGATTTTCTCAAACGACATCAAAAAAGGAAGAGGTTTCCAATTCAACGAACAAATATATTTTAAAGTTTGTCCTCGGAGCTCGGAGACGCGTTGGCCAATTTTCATAAATATTTTTTGAAAGGAAATTATTTTAATAATTCTATGTAATATGAGCAGATTCTGATGATTAGCTACGGAGATATCCTAAAGAACTCCTTAACGAAACAATGAATGAATTAATGAAAATACAAAGCCCTTTTGAGTAATTTGATACCGAATTTAAACTCATTTGACATGTATTTAGAAGTATTTCACAGATGGTGGCCCAGGTTTTAATGAGAGAGCTGGTAAGTGGTGTGAGAACTCTTCAATGATGAATTACAGATTTATGGAGTTTGGGGTATTTAGATTTGTAAGGATTCACTCCTTTGGTCACATTTAGTGGTCAGCGTCTGACACTGGACTCATCAAGTGATCACTGGAGCTCCTCAATGACGAAGAATAGATTCGTTATATTTGAGCTTATTTTAATATTCTTGACGAGTAGTTTGGTCACAAGTTACAGCCAGAGTCTAATGATTGAGCCGATAAATGGCTCAGAAGCTCCTCAATGACGAGGATTCGATTCACCGAATTTGGTCATACCTGACTTATCTCAACAAGTCCTCAGGTCATAGCCTCTAATCGTAGTGGTCAGGAACTGATGATGGGCCTAATAAATTATAACAGCTTACATAATTCTTTTTTTGATATTTCAGTAAGTTGAAATTCAAGTGACTCTTCACGTTGGTTGGCCTGGCAGGTTCGTCAACAAGAAAGTCGAAATTATCAAAACAATTCGTGTTCAGTGGGAAAATCCTGTTTTTCTGAACCCGTTTACCGCAGTTTGCATAGTCGCAACTTTCAAATACGCCTCTCCCAACAAATATACAATTTGAAGTTTTCTCACTATACGTATGTATGTATGTTTTTGAAGTTTTCTCACTATACGTATGTATGTACCATACCAGAATGATTGGCTAACCAATTTTCCAATCACTTGCGCATAGTAGGTTATGAAAGGGCACGAAGGCGACGTTAAGTAGCTGCAATTTGGTAGTGGAATAAAAAAACAAGCTAACAATGGAGACATCCACTTCACGCTATCTAAAAGAAAACTCAGTCATTATACAGCCGGACTCATAGCATCCACCAATCGAGCTTTCTACTCACCGGTAGCACCTGTAGAAATGCGAGGTGACTTATGTTGCATAACAGAAATACCCGAATCGTCGACATTGGCTAAACTTGTTGCATCAAATTAAATTTTTTTTTAACTGTGGTTTCGAGATTTTAAAACACTCTTCAACATTTTTCTTTGAAAAACCTTTAATATGCGCCATGGACAAATTTTAGATTTTTTTATGAAAGCATTTATTTTCAAAAAATGGTGTCCACATTTCCAACCAGCTTTCTTCTTTTCCTTAGAAAAAGAATTAGTAATATTATTCTAGATCGCAAGTTCATACGTCATCTTTAAAAGATCCCCAGCCGTAAAAAAATGAGAATCCATTTCTAGAGGGGATAGTATTAGGAATCGAGCACGTTTTACAGATGACCGCCATCATTGGTAAGCGGACAGCAAGAAATAAATTTCAATTATACAACATGAACATAGACACTATAGGTGTAATACAATCGTGGAGAGATCGGAAAAAATATCTACTTTTATGCTCCACATACATCTCCAGATGCAGCTCGAAAAATATCTTCAACTTTCAAACTAATTTTTTTTCATTACTGGTGTACACATTCCTGTATCACTACATCAATAATTTTAGCCTAGTATGACGTCACAACTTATCATTTCTGACAGTCGCCTGACAGATAGAACCATCTACTTACGAGATACCCCGGGAGACGATATTAGGGAAGGGGACGATAATTAGGCCCCTTGCCTCATTGTTGGTTAACAACTTCAATTTCTTCTCGCCATATTTTGACTTTTAAATTTAAAAGTGTCGAATCTAAATGCTACAACGACATGTAATTAAAAATATTTAAGACATGTAAAACAATCTTATTTATTTTACATTTAATAAAA
The DNA here is from genome assembly GCA_039881145.1 of Druceiella hillmani. Classification (NCBI taxonomy): domain Eukaryota; kingdom Metazoa; phylum Arthropoda; class Insecta; order Lepidoptera; family Hepialidae; genus Druceiella; species Druceiella hillmani. Next base: position 8,233,099 of record JAYKKI010000004.1, read on the forward strand.
CACTTGAAGTGACAAAGGTTACGTTTTCGTTGAAACATGTCTTATGCAATGGGGTTATACTCAACATACACGTTGCCTCTACCTTTTTATTTATAAAACGCAATATATGTTTGTTTCTTTCGTAAGGGGGCCGAGTAGCGAGTTTCCACGTAAACGAGGGAAAAGCTAATAATTGCGAGTGGAAAGTAGTATAAACATAAAAGTATATACATAAAACAAGCTCTTCTTGTCAGTGTGTCCATTGGCTTTTAATTTTAGAAGAGTCACTTGAATTTTACTTCATGGATTTTGATGAGGAATCCCAAAAATGCCGGCAGCATTAAAACGCTCATTGACGACTACCGTAGGGGCGCTGCCATAGACAATGGATGGACCAGATCCAAAAAAGACGCTTGACACTCCGTTACATGGTGTACTACACACCGTCGAGAAGAAATTTTATCGAAACGGGGCCAAGATGTTTCACAGCGAATGATCAACTCAAGAAAAATAAATCTACAAGCCCTTATAATTTCGCCACGTACGTCCCTCCATCCATCTGCCACAGCTTCATAGTTTTTACTATTTTAATTCTATGAAATTCTGCAAGTAAATGCTTCAAATGAAAATATCAATTAACATACAATTATATAGTATTTACAATTATAATTAAGTATAGTAATTTACAATTATATACAATTATATAGTTAATAATTTTTTAAAGGTATTTTTAATTATTAAAAAAACCTTTTTAAAAAATTATTAACTGCTTTTTTGCTCACCTTATTGAGCGGGATGTCATTAGTTAAATATTTTTTTAATTGAAAAATGAACTTCACATTATTTAGACCAAATTTTATTTTAAAAATTCTTGTAGTAAAATTTAAGCTTCAAGTAATTATAATATTCAATTTTTAAGTTATTTTGTAATGTGGGGCATATTTCTATTTAATTATTGAATAGGTTAAAAATTATTATATTAAATTAGATCAAAACTTAGTGAGCACGTTTAGTTAAAACGATTTTGGGAACGCTGTATTAATAACACAGTTTACGTAATTCGATACGCATTTGATCTTTCTTTATATAATGCTAATGCAGGTCTAGCGTTTAGTGTTGGATTTATGTTTACTTGTAGGCATAAAAATGTAACATTTCAATGAAAAAAAAAATGTGTTTTTACATATATTTTCTTTTCAAACTCTGCTTACCCAAAAGTGTATCTATTTGACTAGATTTCGCTCATAACTTCGCACTCGATTTAGTACATAATTTAAATCATTTTATTATATATTCGTTAATACCACAAATTCACTACAGCATTTAGTAGTTTTAGTACTCCGTAGTTTGGTAGTTTTTAGTCCATCTCTGTACTCCTCAGTTTTTAAGAGAGGTCCCAACCTTTTGAGTAGTAAAACCTGGTTAAAATTAAGTCATAAGTTTTTGCATGGTGTTGGAATAAACAGACAAAATTGTAATAGATTTTTTTTGGATTTAGAGACATTCAAATAGTCGATTCCAGATACTTTTTCAAAAATATTTTTAACGTAAAGACACATTCTTATTATTGAATGAATACAACTTTCAATTACTAGTATGGTCTTATTCCTTTAGTTAAAAATATTTTATAAGTAGTACGGCCAAATGCTAATTTGGACGTAATAAATGAGAACTGTTTTTAACTAGGTTTTCATTTCCGTTTCCGCTAATAGAGCCAATAGCAGACTTAACTTCGCTTGATGATTTAAAATTGATAAACCTCTTTACCAGCAAATCTATTTGAAATAAATCAATCAATATTCAACAGTGGTATTTTTGTCTTTATCACAACTGAAAAGAAATACACGCTTTCGGTCGATCAATATTTTGAGGTCAAGCAAATATTTTCTGCGGCAACCTGGCAAACATGAAAGCTATACGAATGAGTGCACAGCACATGTGCATCACGAGCTGTGCGCGTGAATTTCGTCACCCTCCAAATGCCTCTTGTCGCTTTGCTGAATACATATTAGCGCCCAATTTATACTTGCATCGCTTTCTATATGCACACTGGCTACATCTAAGTGTAGATTGCACAATTAAAATGCTCAATGCATACGAATCGATAAATCCGAAGCCATATATCTATATTCAATAATCATAACTGAATAACGACACAGCCAAATTTGTCGATCAGTCGTCTATTGTTGGTGTCTATGGGCCGAGCGCGCGCACGTACGCAGTACCGCCACAGGAAACGTCAAATGGGGAGGCGCGTGCGCCGCCGCCATACTTCGTGGAAGAGACGCGCGCGACGCGCATGCGTAATTGGTCGTGAGTGTGCTGGCTGAGTGATCGTCGGGCCGTTTTGAATTCGAATCGAGCCCGGGTTTTAGATTGTTGTGGCGTTCATTGAAATGTCGTAAAACAGACTCGAAAGATTCCGGATTTACCCGAAGTTATTATCTTTCTAAGAGAGATGTTTTTTGTCCAACGAACCTTTTTTGTATGCAAGAGAGCAGAGTCTATTATTTCAGTGATCATTGTTTACAAGTTACAAACGAGATTTGTAGAATATCATTGAGGATGGTTTAATTTTTATTCAAAATATAATAAATTAAACTTCTAAAAACGTACTGTTAAATCGAAAGTTTTGGAGATAGTTTTTTTAATGGATATACAAATTACGTTTTTGTTTTGTTGTTCCCTCATCACATAGTAATAAAGGCCCAAATCGAAAAATATCGTATATTATTTTTTCTTATATATTCCAGAGGAATAAAAAATTATTGCTGTGGTAATTAACAAACAGCCTGTATATTGATTCGATTCTATTCTGTAGAATATTTGTCAATATGTCTAATTACCTGTCTGTAGTCTTTGTTTCATGATATAAGCTGAAATTATTTTTAAAAAAATTTTAAAAATTCATTGAAATTATTTTCTTTTTTATTAAATCAATAATTGTCATTCTCTTAATAATATTAAAATTTTAATTCGTTAAATCATAGAATTTATTTATGAGGGCCCACACGATCCATATACATACTTACATAAAGTAGCTATTATTGTAATTGTCCCATTCTAATCATCAATTTAGTACCCATTGCGATGTGGTTTAAATTCAATATTTGTATCATCCGAGACAAGATGGCGGCCAGTGGGCACCATATTGAATTTTTATATAGTCTATGACAATGTTAATATTATGACGATTTCAACAATTCTCTACTTGTCAAAATTAATGCAGTAGTTTGGTCCCTAGGATGGAACATTTATATCCACTTACCTTTCCACATACATACATTTATAAATAGAGAGACTGCTAAAATCATAACTCTTCCGTTTCGGCCTGGTGACAGTCGAGTAAAACTGGTGACGCCCTTAGTTATAATCAACTGGTACAAAAACAATATGTTGATGTTTTTTGTAGGGTTCCAGACTTCAAGAGGTAAAAAAATACTTACAGAATATTGAATTTATTGGGCCGTAAGAAACAAATAAACATAAAAAACACGAAGCAAAAACCAAATATTTATTTTATATACTTGAAACATGATTTTACCCACAACTTATAAAATGGTCGATCATTGTACATGTATATATATATATATATATATATATATATATAAATATATATACTTTTTTTTTTAAATGAACTTAAAGATTTTTATGAAATGTTTAAGCCATAACGCAGACTACTGACTTGTAACTTCAGTGGCCGATTCTCCACCGACTAATGTCAGAAGGCGCGTTTGTCAGTGAGTATGCGTAGTCGATCAAGCCGACGCCACTAGCGCGTATTCAGTCATATGTTCATTTGATCAGTTCTCCGTTAGCAGGTGCTATGTCGAGTGGTTTATTCCATACTGTTCTCCGTTACCATGTGTCATGTTGAAGGGTCCATGTATTTTTCAGATCGGCGGGAATTGGTCAGAGCTGCTACAGTTGCAGATCAGTACTTTTTCTTTGTGTAACTAGTGATGACCAATTGAATCTCGGTAATCGGATTTTATAGGATCTTTATTCTCGACCCAGATGAAGTCTGTGGCAAAGAATACTCAAGAATCTCCTTTGTAATCATTAAATTGTCTTACTGTATGATTTGTATTATAGTATGGAAACGAAATAACCAACCCATATTTGAGGATATTTCTAATTGGCGAACAGTATTAATATGTAAAAGTGTGACAGTTTTATATCCCTTAATGGAACGGTAAATAAATCCTAGAAGTTGGGTACATTTATGAACAACATGATCATAGTGAAAAAGGAATGCCAGTTTTACATCAAAGTAAACTACTAGATTTCTGACAGCATATTTATGTTGTAACGAGAACTGCCTAACATGTAGCTAAATAAAGTTCTATATTTTATAATAGGCAGAGAGATAATAAAATACTTGTCAACATACAGAAACACCCTGTTAGAGGCGCACCACTCGGCTAATACAGACAGGTTTTGTTCAAAGTTTGGATCATTGACAATGGTGTACATTTTAATACCATATCCATAGATTAAACAGTTAAATTTGAGTAGTTGTACCAGGTAGTTAATGAAAGAGAAGAGATCCTAAATGCAAGTCTTGTGGTAACCCGAAGGTGGTTATTTTGAGTACAGAAAGATGATCTAACTAGATTCTAACAAGCTGACTCCAGTTATCTAAGTAAGTTTATTGAGGCGGGTCCTCAATAAATTCCAGTAGATGCCTTCGAGGCTGTCGTAAAATTTCGAGTGATTGACCTTATAAAAGGCTTTGGAAAAGTCTTTATAAATGGATTCTACCCGTTTTCTTTTCGCAAAAACACCACAAAGATAGTTTTTACATTCTAATAAATTACTTATCGTTGATATTTGTAAACATCACGATGCTGGTAAACATCTTATTAATTTATTTTTTTAACAAATTGGATTTTTTCATTAATTCTAAATTATTTTCGAAAGTTAAAATTAACTCGGATCTAGTTTGACCGATTTAATTTTTAACTAGCTGTGCCCGCAACTTTCTTCGAGTGGAATTCGGGTGTCAGAAAAGTTATTAGGAACTTTTTAGTGTCTTTTTTCTTTCAGAAATCGACGACCATAAAGTTTACTAAAAACTCTAATAGATGGTGTTGGCAACCAAATCGGTCCTGCCGGTTCTGATATAGCGTACACAACGAACAGAAATTAAATGTGTCGTATCTTTTTTATTTGTTAACCGATTGAAATGAAATTAAGTCACTACATATATCACAGTATACATCACTTAAAACTGCATCCAAATTGGTTCAGCCGTTGCTGAGATTAGCGTGAACAACGAAGGTGCGCACAGATAAGCAAACAAACAAGCAAACTGACAAACAGATAAAAATTTTAGAATCTGTTAGTTTAGGCTTATAGTGTACCTTTAGTAAGTAGCACTTACTTTTACCTAAAAATATTTAATATACGGACTCAGTTTTTTATGATCTTATTATACGTATAAATTTAGAATCTCAAACGAAGCCACTCCAGCATACAGAGCAACATATCTGGGAGGTTTACTTTGAATTCAAGTCGAGTAATACTTTTGATTCTTTCCAGCCATCTCAATGTTAGTTTATACTGATTTGAATTGAATAGACAACTTGTAGTTTCGGGTTTACCCCAACGTATTCTCATTAAACGAAAGTTGTCGCTTCTCTAGAATCAATTTGGTATTCCGAATGGCGTAAATCATTGGACCGCGGACAAGATTGTTTAAATTTCGGTCTTTCCTATTGTCCTACTTTCACAATGTTTGATTTTAACTCATGTGTAATGATGTTCCGTCGAAAAAATTAGGTTGCTTGCCTCGTCATACTCGTACAAAAAATTGTATGGCAATGGGAAAATACGACTAGGGCCAAAACATAACAATGAGGAAGAATTAAGGAAGGTATAAATATGTAGGCATATGTATATCTTCCATATTAAGTACAATACTAAGGAAAAATTATGGAATATATAACATTTGTAAGCATATTTCTCGAAAACAAAATGCTCTTTATAACATTTTATAACTTCACGCACATCATACAAAGAGTGATGTGTGTGAAGTTGCCCATTCTATCGCTTTATATTTTTCTGTTTATCAGTATGATTTTTTGAAAGTTTAGCCCGTACATTCGTAAAATAACTTCCAATTGTCACACCATTATTAAGTTATTAAATTTACGAATAAAATTAAGAACTATGTGGAGTATAAACTAGTATTAAGAATAATGTGTGTAAAGTTACCCATTCTTTCTTTTTTATATTCCTCTGTACAAACAGGACAACCGTAAAGATATCTGACATGTTATTTTACGGATGTACGGCCTAAACTTTCAAAACATAATACGGACAACCGTATGATGTTTTGAAAGTTTAGGCCGTACATTCGTAAAATAACTTTCAATTATCACACTATTATTAAATTTACGAATAAAATTAAGAGTTATGTAGAGTAACAACTGACACAGTACAAAAGCTAAAAGTTCGATAAAAGTACAAAAAACGATAAAAAGTAATAAATTTAAAATGAAAATAGCTCATTTTTTCAGTTTCAATAATTAATGGATGAGCAATTTTAATAAACCAACTTAACACTTAGATCTAATATCATGATCGGTATTTAAAAATTGAGACGTAAATTCTTGGATTGTGATTCCAAAAATTCAACCATTTTTAATTCACGAGAAGAGGTGTTGCCACACTAACAAGATATTTCTTCATAGACGAGCAAATTTTTAAGAGTTTATGCATCACCGAAGATACAGAATTTCCATAATTTTTAAGAATTTATATATCCTTGAAAAAAGAAATGAAACCTAAAAGTATAAAAAGTAATATGTAGGACTTGTCAATAGATTAAATGCACAAAAAACCTCTGCAACATCTTTATCGATGGTCCACAATAGATCGTGTGCAGGCACACATATTAGCGTCAGTTGGATACAGCATCGACTGTAAGCAGTCGTGTGTCAACAGAGCTTTTACAAAAAAACACAGTTGGTAGGAGTGAATATAATTACTTTTTCGTACTAAAAGTACAAAAACATAAATAATATTAAAAGAGTGAGATTCTAGGCGTAAACTCGTTATATTAAATAAATCATAATAATTGCAAACTATTGTGTGTTTTAATGTTTACAAAAAGCTTTGTTAGTAAGACATAGATACAATTCGTCATGTTCGAGTATGACAGAGACGAATAACTTAGGGAATGTAGATTTAAACATTGCAATACGACATATCCCGAGTGCGAGGGGGACGAATATCTTTATAAACGTACATATGACTTAGTGTGAGCAATTCATAAACATATATACCATATTTTAACACGTTTTATATACTCAGGGCTTCTGTACGAATAATGAAACCTATACAAGTGTCTGAACGACGGATAATAAAACCAATAAAAGTCGGATATCTTGTGAAAATTGAGAGACTAGACAATATTACATATGTTTACAAAATGGCTTTGTCACTAAGAAATAGATATAATTCGTCATGTCTAAGTGTGATAAAGACGAATAACTTACAGAATGTAGATTTAAACAATGTAATACGACATATACCGAGAGCGAGGGAGACAAATATCTTTATAGACGTACATATGACTTAATGTGAGCAATTCATAAACATATATACCATATTTCACCACGGTTTATACAGTCGGGGCCTCTGTATGAATAATGAAACCTATACAGGTGTCTGAACGATGGGTAATAAAACCAATAAAAGTTAGATATCTTGTAAAAATTGAGAGACTAGCCAACACTAGATGTGTATGACGTTAAACGTAATTAAAAAAAAGTTTTCCAATATTACTTTCATGGTTTGCGAGAAATGTAGAGCAAATCGAGAAATTGTTAATTATTGTATTGCTAAAAATAAAGAACATTTTCCCATCAACTGCAATCACCACCAGATAAATGACTTACTTTTTGTATCTAGCAGATTGTTGTAGATTGGCTAAATTCCTTGTCGTTTCTTTCCTTGAACACCAAAAGGAAAGTATTCATTGCTTCCTAAAATAAATTTTGGGCTAATAAGCTGGGTTACCAAATCCGGCTCATTATTTTTAAATTGTTTTTTCAAATCATCTTTATCTATAAACTTAAATAATCACAATAACACCCAACAAAAAGAGAAAAATCGAAGAATATATGTTAATATAATTTTTTTATTTTTCTTGTTGCTCAATGTATTTTTGACATTCTGTTTTCGGTTATCGACGTTTTTTGTAGCAATATTATCGATGTGTTGTTTTCGTAACATTCGTCATTAACTATTATTAATGAGATCTACGCATTTGAACATATCGGAAATTTTATTTTATTATTTTGTTTAATTAGATCGTATTAATTTAGATATACTTGCAAAATACGAAGCACCTTCTTGCAAAATTCATAACATTATGTAATCAATTCATAGATCTAAAATTTAAGGAACTGGGAGTCTGTGACGGATGAACAAATTGACGGACAAACGGACATTAAAAGGATTCATTATTTGCACTATAGTTAATTTCAGAATCAGAATGTAAAAAACTTTGCGGAAAGTTCTTAAATCTAGATTCTAAAAGACATTAATTTTTGTTTAGTGACATGAGACGCCGTCAAACGAAGACTTTGATAGAATAGATCTTCGACCTCAAATACGAGCATTTTTAAAAAGTGCATGTCTAACAGAAGAAAACACTATTTCTAGCAATCCACACTGGCACCCAAGATACGATTGATAAAAAAGAAGTTAAAAGTATCGTGAAAATTAAGACTTCTGGGAAAGCTGAGTAGGTAAATTGGAGTGATCGAAGCACTGCCAGAACCGTTGTTAAAGCATTTTCGCATTTGGCTATTATTGAGTGATTTTCCCACAACATTTATCATTAGTTATTATTACTACTGAGCTTTTCCTTGTGGTATATTTGTAACATTTGCCATTTCCTTCCTTTAACTGGTTAGGGATTTTTTCTGATTACGTTTTCCGCGGTCTACCACATTTTCTTTTCCTTAATATATATATACTTTTGTTATCAGTCTTCCGTCCATTGACTTTGTGTTAATAATTCACGCTTCGTAACGTAATTTTCTTCACTAATTTCTACTGTACTTTTACTATATGCCATTTTTGTACATCACTGTGGCAAAGTTTCCACCAAAGTTCTCACCAAACTTTCTCGTAACTTTTATTATAGGTACTGCTATAATGACTGCTAAAAATAAATAATATTTTCCCACCAATCGCAGTCAGTTACCGCCACATAGATGGCTAATTTCTGAGTATTCTTATATGGTAAAAGCAGATTGTTCTAGAATGGCTAAGTTCTTCGTGCTTTATTTTCTGAAACACCATAAGGAAAGAATTTATTACTTTATAAAATAAATTTTAGGCTGATACTCAATGGAATTAAATGATATTCCAATAAAACTTTTACTGTCACCGTTTTTTACGTAACTCTGATAGCTGCGATTTATCAGAGCTGTAATGTTGGTAAGCATATTACAGATCCATATATTTCCCATCATTTATCCAGTAATAATTTCCAAAATTATTCGTTAATTTAAAAACTTTAAGAATTGTTTTCCTTTCATTAAAATAAATATTAGTATGTGTACTCCAATGCAATCTAAGTTATTTAATTTACTACAGGAGATGATGTCACTCGGATGTATTTTTGAAACATTCAATTCATTGGCATCGTTTAGTCCAAAATTTAGGAGAAGTCGATGAACCTCTTCTTTTTAACTCTCAATTCTTCTAAGTACAAAATTTCCTACTGTCGACTTTTTCTCCGCCCATGTAGACCCAATAAACACTTCATCGTTTCCATTTTTTTCGTTTCCATTTTGCAGTTTGTAGGTGATTATTTTGCTATGCACATTTCACAATATTTTTTAACTCCTTTCTGTAAACATTCAACGTTGTCGCAAATACAGATTTAGCAAGGAATAGGTTTAGCGTGTCGCCAGATCAATGTATCATTAGAATAGTTTTTTTTTCATTTCTGAATTGGCTTAATCGCTCTTGTTGTTAAATTTCTTGCTTTTTTTTGACTAACTTGGACAATATTTTCTCAAGTCATTTCTCAAAATTTATAACATCCATTAATTCATCACAACTCTCGACATTTTGATATTATTTTTTTCTTGTATTTCACTAATAGCATACGTAGATTTTTTTCACTTTCAGCTTTACTTATATAGGCTCTTTTTTATTTGAATGATCCCAGTGTAACGTCATAAAAATGTTGGTTAGAATTTATCCATGGAAAATGAAGATACACCATAGAATTCCTCAACAATGTACAGCACAGATACCGTGATCGAGCTTTTTGAGTATTTTCTTTGCCACATCACTAGCAGCTTTTTGAGTATATTCTTTGCCACATCACTAAATCATCCCTGTTTATCAAGGACTTAGTTTATATTTTCCATGAGACCCTATTCTGCAAATTGGTTAGTTATTTTTTTTACTCATTTATCTATTTTTTAAGTTTGACCTTTTTTTGATAGTTATAAGTGGCGAAACTATATTTAATTACCTTCTTATAATATTTAAAAATTTCGAACACAAAAGCAACTTACTAACAAATCTCGCTGTATTGTCTATGACTGCTTTACATGGGAATTTATTAGAGAGCTTATTTTTAGTGGTTAGTTAAACAAGGTCTTACTTTTTTTGTAATGAATCCAATCACTTTTTATTTAAAAAAATACAGAAAACAAAAGACGTAATGTTTTGTAATCGACTTCAAAAAAAGAAGAATGTTGTCAATTCGTTTGTTTTTTATTATGTATGTTATCTCGTATCTCCACCATTTCTTAATCAAGTGGTATAATTCCTTTGGACAGAAACTGACTGAAAATTTAAGATATAACATAGAATTCTTTAACATTGAACAGTATAGGTACTGTGATAAGGCTTTAGTGATTTAAGTATAATTATAATCTGTCTATGAATCCAACGAAGACTAAAGCAATGACGAACATGTCAAGGAAAAACATGGAAATAGGACAAGAGGTTATCGAATATGTAGATGAATACATATATTTAGGACAGCTAATATCAATTAGGAAGCAATACTTAAAAGAAATAGACAGACGAATAAGCAACACTTGGAAAGGATATTAGTCACTATTAGTGATGTTTAAAAACGAAACAATACCAATGTCAGTGAAAGACAAACTGTAAACACGTGCATTCTCCCATGTCTTACGTATGGATGTCAATCTTGGCCTGCTACGAGTAAAAACAACCAAAAACTTGCAGTTTGCCAACGCAACATGGAGCGAAGTATTCTAAACATAAGGCTACAGGACAGATGGATAACTTCAAAAATAAAGAAAAGAACAAAGGTGAGCGATGTTTTATAAAAAATAAGAAAACTCAAATGGAACTGGACTGGTCACATCATGAGAAAGAACAGAGAAAAATGGACGAAAGAGGTAATGGAATGGTATCCTAGAAAAGGGAAAAGACAAAAAGGACGCCAAATCGAAAGATGGGGGGATGATTTACAAAAAGAATGGAGAAAGTTAGCTCGCAATAGAGATGAGTGGAAAAATGGGGGAGGCCTATGTCAAGGGATAACCTGACCAATAAACTGGATGCTGACGAACATTTTATCTCATAAGATCTGAAATATTACTGTTTATTCTGTGTAGGGTATAAGTTAAAACTGTATATTAAGGTCAGTGAATAAAGGCTTTATTATTATTATTATTATTATTATATAATCTAATAAGATCTGACTAAGGGTCACATAAATTTGCTCTTTTTCACAATCAGGGTGAAATGATGAAGTCGGAATGTGGCGACAGGAACGATTCAATGAAGAGTAGTAAACTCATCGCATTTGGACTCGTTTGAGTAGTCTTGACGTAGTAAGACAATAATAGGGTTAATAGGTAAATAAGTATATGCGCGTACATACAATATAATTCCAAGCTTTGATCCATAAATTCTGATATTGCAGGTGTATTGCCCGCCTATACATCGATATTTCCAGATCTGCTGTTTTTAAATTATTATTTTGGGTCATAAGCAGAGACTCTGCCATTGTACTCCGATTTCCAACTCTTGAGTCTGCAGGGATACTGCCCGCCTAAACTCTCAAATTTAGAGATCTGCTATTTTTAAAATAGTATTGTAGGTCTCAAGCAGAGACTGTCATTGAACTCCGGATTCCAATTCCTCACTCCTGCCTGCTCTCAAGCAGAGACTCTACCATTAAACTTCAGATTCCAACTCCTCCGTCATGAGGATATGAGGGTACTGCCTGTTTATATTATGGATCTGCTGTTTTTAAGTTAGTATAGTACGTTTTAAATAAAGACTCTGTCAAAAAATTATGGATTCTAACTCCTCAATTCTGATACCAAAGGTATACTGTCTGCCTAAACCGTAAAAACATATGGACCTGCTACTTTTTAAACTAGTTTTTTTGGCCTCAACCAGAGGCGTCCGCTTTGGGATCCAACTCCACAGCCCTGAAGCTGTAAGAATACTGCCTGCTTAAACTGTGAGATTAGAGGATATACTATTTTGAAAATAGTATTATGGGTCTCAAAAGAGGTTCTCTCTTCGAACTACGGGTTTCAACTCTTCAGTCCTGATTCTGCAGGAGTACAGCCTGCATAAATTGTGATACCAGAGGATTTTCTGTTTTTAAATTAGTATTTACTTCTCAGAGACTCTGCTACTAAACTCCGAACTCCAACTCCTCAGTATTGACGCTGTAGGATTACTTCCTGCTTAAATAGTGAAACTCCTGGAACAACAGCAGAGACTCTCTTATTGGACTCTAAGTTCCAATTCCTCAGCCCTCTTTCTTCAGGGTGACTGCCTGACTCAAACGTGAGATTTCAGAATCTGTTGTTTTTAATTGAGTATTTTAGGTCTGAAACAGAGACTATGCCACTGAACTCCAGAAACCAACATCTCAGTCTTGTGGAATACTGCTTGCTTAAATCGTGAAACTTAAAGATCAGCAATTTTAAATTAATATTGTGGGTTTCAAGTATAACTCTGATATTGATATTCTCAAAAAGATTAGAAGCAGATTTCTCTGAAATTCTCAGAAGCAGATTCTCTAACAATAAATTTCGGTTATGTTTTTTCTCGTCTTGTCACTTTCGGTGAAACATGGATTCGACAGTACGATCCGGAGTCAAAACAGGAATCAATGTAGTGGACAGAAAAGGGAGAAAAGCCGCCACGGAAGTTCAAAGTGGAAAGATTGGCGTCCAAGCTCATGGCCACTGTTTTTTGGGATTATGAAGGAATTTTGTTCATCGACTACCTTCTTAAAAATACTATAATAAACGGAGACTATTACGCCGCATTTTTGACAAAAGTGCGTCAAGTAGTTGCCGAGAAAAGGAGAGGCAAACTGGCAAAAGGAGTTCTTTTTTTGTAACACAATACGCCCGTCCGCACTGCGCGAGTTGCGAGGCGTGCCCTCACTGACACAGGATTTGAAGAAATCAACCACCCAGCCTACAATCCAGACCTGGCCCCTAACGAGTATTTCCTCTTTTCAGATTTGAAGAAACACCTCCGAGGACGGAGATTTTCCAGTGACGAAGAAATGAAGGCGGCCGTAAACGGACATTTCGAAGACAAAAACGGCGAATATTTTTTGACCGGGTTAAAAGCCCTTTTTAATAAATGTAAGAAGTGTATTGAAATAGAGGGAGATTACATTGCAAAATACATTTTTTATACATTTCTATCAGCATTTTTAATACCTTAGGCTTAAAACTTTTCAGCCGCCCCTCGTATGTGTGGAATATAATTTCGGGTAAATGACGCGTAGTTGAATCTTGTGGCCACTATACACTGTCAAAGTTCGAGCACATCTATTGAAAAACTCTTTATACCTAAGATGCAAACGGTGCAATAGCCTTAGCTTGATCAGATGCTCGTCGTCCATTTAATGTAAATGCGGCATTCTATTTGTAACTACAATTTTACAAACATTAAATATATTTCCCAAACATTTCATTATTAAATTATTCAGGGAAAATGATGTATCAAAGGTCAAAGAAAGAAAAGCCTGGCCATATATGATGGAAGAAAAAAATCCAAAAGAATTTTTTAAGCCAAGGACTTCAAATGTTTTAATTTTTATCTTTTATTACTTTTTTATATTACAATGTAAAACTTCTAACACGTGTCTTTGGACAATACGGTCTACCAAAATGTGGTCCATTAAGCCATGTTATCTATTTAATATTATTATCGGAGGTTTTTGAATTTTGTTCTAGAATATGGTAACTGAAATATTATATTCGCAAAGAAAAAGTCAAATATTGAACTAGGAAACAATGAAAAATACTATCATAAATTTAAAGACAAAGGAAATGGATGAAACTTCTAAGGTGTAAAATGTATCTGAAAGTAGAAAAAGAAGGCCTGGTAACATTATTAGCTATTTATGGACAATTAGGAAGAAAAATAAATCTTTGACAAATATACTTTTAAAAAAATATTGAAAATGTGTGGGCAATAGAAATTTTATTATTTGGTTTATCTAGAAGACAAATATTTTCAAATGTTAACTATTGAGCTATTTTGAGGTTAATAATATGTTTTATCACTATGTAATTTCAAGTTTCCATGTCAAATGATTTCTAATAAAAAACAGCTACAACAAAAGATGGACAGACCAACCGACACATACGAGATCTTATAAGACTTTCGTTTCTTTCCTTTCGAGGTAAAAACCCTAATTATTAAAAGTGTAAAAATGGAGACCGCAAGTCTTCGAAATCTACGTTGTCGTCTTCTTATAAAAACAAACGGAAGAAATCATTAAAGAAAAAAGAAGAAAATTTAGAAAAAAATTAGAGACAAAAAAAGAAAAGGAAAAGTCTGGGAAAACAACATTAAATACCAACAAAAAACAAATAGCATAAAATATTTCCTAAATTTCGTATCAACATTATGGTGTGTCATAATACCTAGAACACAGACCCTAACTTACTTTATACCTTTTAAAACAAACTGGTCGCGTGTCTATGGTTGCCTGAGCGGCGATAATCAATTAAAAATAAATACTACGTGTTTTAAAATTAAATATATTACTTATTAATCGTCCATATTTGATTAAATACTTGCACAAACTCTCATCTAGTAAGAAGATAGTTTATGAGCTCGATTTTTCCTTGTGTATTTTAAAGGTTTTTTTCTGGAAATTAACGACATTTAAACGTTATTGAAAACGAAATTCACTTATTGATTAAACAAATTAGAATGTTTGCGAAATCACCCATAATACATGTGAGAATAAACAATGACACTAACTTCCTAAGAAGTAATTGTTTACTCCAAGTAATACAACCCCTTATCCCACTGCTTTAGAATATAAATCGAATAATGGCTGGAGATGTAAATATACTTTAACATTTTTCTGCAACACATAAATAATGTATTAATTTATCATTAAGTGCAGATCTGCATGAAACCTTGCCAAGAATCCTAAGCAAGCCAATAAATTGTTGTCCACTTTGACTCATCGTGAAGTATCGAGCTGGGTGGCATCGAGATCTGTAACCGGCTACGCGATATCGACTATCGACCATAGACGAATAATAATGATTTTAATATTCCGTGCCGCCATTTCTACGAAGTGCGCGGCTCATTGAAGCCCATAAGGGGCGAAGCTACGAACGAAGACTGCATAGGAATAACTAAAACGGATATCGGTGATCCTTTTTGATTTTATTATTACTTCTTCTTTATTTGAACTCGTATTCAGTTCTATTGTCATCATGAAATTCTGTTTATTTCCTTTCGATAGTTTATTCTGATGGGGGGGGGGACAATCCGCAGTGGGAAGACGTGGTTTCTGGCCTGTAATAAATACTCTTGGAGGAAATGACCATAAATAGTTCCACTTCAACCTGAGAGTTTGCTAATTTGTTAGTCCCAGGAATGAGGAGTGTATGCTATTCCGCTCAACTGCTTCTTTTGCGGATTGTCTGAGTTAAAAAAATAACGAACTTTTAAAATACGCTAAAGCTTCTAATATTGCTCGTCGGATCTTCGGAAGAAATCGGATGTTGTGGTTTTCAAATTAAATTCACTTTTTTGAAGCATTCTGGTAACGCAATTAACGAAAACCGTTTAAAAATAATACTATAATTGTGCAATGTCATTTAAAAATATCAATACCATCCTTATTTTTAATAACATTATTTAAATCGCTAGCGAAATGATATTTTCTTTTAAAATTACTGTCTGTTATATAGAGGCCATTAAAACAACATAAAAAGTGAAAACCAAACATTGACATAAAACCAGTTATGATTGCCATAGAAACCGTCAAACAAAGTGGAAAGGTTTTTCGCAACTCTATTATTTCCTTATTTTTTTCGTGATATTTAGTCTTAATCTGTTGCAATAACTTATTTAGATTTGTGTTATTTTTATTTTCATTTCATTTTTTATTTTATCTGTATCCCGTTTATTGTTTTATCCAGTTCTCGGTAAGTTTGTTCTTTTGTTCATTTGTTTTATTATTTATTTTTGTGATTCAGGTTATCTTTTGGGAAAATGGACTTAGTTATTCCCCCGAAACCTCCAGACCCTTCTAAGTCTCCTATATGTTTCAATGAATTTGCTTCTCCCACATCGCCTGCCAGTTTTATTACAGTTTCGGATTCCCAACAGGAACTGAAACGAAAAAATAAAAATTGTAAAAGGCCCAACTGTAAAAAAATAAGCTTAAGAATAATCCCTCTTTTCATCCTTCTGATTCTTCATGTACTGAAACAGTGGATACAATCCCTCGTAAGACCCCTCGCACTCCTCTTTCAGAAGCAAGTTCAAAATCTCTTCCTCCAACCCCGACCTCTTCTCCTCCCTCTCTCCCTCCGAATTCTTTTGAGGGCCGTTTATACGTCCCTGGCGACGTTGGTCCATTTATCGTTTACGTTCAGAGAAAAGAACCCCAGCCTAATTCCGGATTTTCATTCCATGCTGTGAAATTTGGTTCCTCTTTAAAAAATTTTAATGTTGATGGAATTATACGAGATGGAGTGAAACAAATTGGCAGGAACAGGATTTCGGTGGAATTTTCATCTGCTGATGCCGCCAACCGATTCGTAAACCACTTTGCCTTCACAGGTCAAAACAAATTGTTTATCCCCTCCTTTAACGTCAGTCGTATGGGAATTGTTCGCAATGTTCCAGTCGATTGGTCTGACGAGGAGGTTTTACATAATATAGAAGTCCCTGAAGGGTGCGGTAAAGTTACTAAGGTCCGCCGCTTAAATTTTAAAAAGATAATTGATGGCCAGCCTAAATATTTTCCGTCTGAGACGATGGTCATTACCTTTGATGGCCAAGTTCGTCCCCAACGGATATATATGGCTTATTCATCGCTTCCAGTCTCAAAATACGAATTCCCTACAATACAGTGCTTCAAGTGTTGTAGGTTTGGACATGTTGCTGACAAATGCCGATCTTCTGAGCGTTGTTTCTGATGTGGTCAAGGTCACGTTGGGAGAAACTGCCCACTTCCTCTTGACAAAGCAAAATGTGTCTTTTGCAGTGGAAATCATGATTCCACTGATAGAAATTGTCCAGAATTCGAAAGACAAAGAAAAATCAAATTCGAAATGTCTGAAAGAGATATTTCCTATGCGGAAGCGTCCAAATTGGTCCCTTCTGCTAAAAAATCATACGCCTCAGTTGCAGCTCACCCTCTAACTCTTCCTTCTCCAATTTCTTCCCAAAGTTTGCTTTCTCCGTCTCGTCCTACCAACTCATCCCACAAAAAAATTATTTCTCTGAAACCCCGATCCCACTCTTCGACTAGTTCCAACCAGGGCTATGACCGCTCTGCTCTAGAACAAGCCTGGGCAGACTTCCGTATTCCTCAACCTGAAAATGGTTGCGGTTTAAATCAACAACCTTCAACTAATTCTTTTACGAGTATTATTCAATTTCTTTTGACCACCTTGGTCAAAATTCTGAGTTCCCCCAATCAAATACCGTCCAACGTTGCCTCATCTATTCTCACTTCCCTTCAATCCCTCCTTTCCAATGGCTTCGCCAATAGTGGCGAGGGTCTTGCAATGGAAAAGTCGCAGTATAATTTCCAACAAAGCAGATCTTCGTCACCTCCTTGTCAAGTATTCTCCATCAGTGGCTGCCATCTCGGAGACTTGGCTGAAGCCTGAATTCCAGTTTAAGATCCTAGGCTATGTCTGTCTCCGCGATGATAGAGCGGATGGTAAGGGCGGATCCGCCCTATTACTTGACAAATCTCTTCCCTTCTCCCAGATTTCTCTTGGCTCCCGCAGTTGTCAATTCAATATTGTTGCTGCGAGAGTCAAAGATATCACTATCCTCTCCATATATGTCCCCATTCCAACATGTTCCGTAGCATTAGAACTACGGGATATTTTATCTTCAATTCCTGGCCCATATATTATTGTGGGAGATTTTAATGCTCATCACCCGTCTTGGGGTTCCACCCGAAGCAACCCTCTTGGGGTCTCCTTGGTGGAACTCCAGGACGATTTTGGTCTGTGTTTACTGAATGATGGTTCTCCAACACGAGTTCCTGTCCCATTTCAGAACCCGAGCTCAGTAGATATCTCTCTTTGCTCCTCATCCTTGGCATCCTTGGTTTCCTGGAATATTCTTTCTGAGTCTTTTGGAAGCGACCATTTTCCCATTTTGATTTCTTTCCCTCACGTTAATTTACATATTGAAAAAACTCCCCCTCTTCAAAAATACAACCTACATAGGGCAGATTGGGTGGGATTCCGTACCTTTCTCAGTGTCGAAGTGGATTCCCTCCCTCCAGTGAACTTGGATAACATTGACACTTGCTATGACCAATTTGTAAAGGCTATAGACCTAAGATTCCGCTCGGAAATTTATCCCACTTAAAAGATCTAACCATCACTTCAGATCCTCTCCCCCCTGGTGGGATGGAGACCGTTCCGCAGCGGTTAAAACCCGTAAAGAGGCTGAAGCGATATATAAATCTAATATGTCGGAAGCAAACTTCCTCTTGTTTCGAAAGACCCAAGCTCAGACTAAACGAATTCTCCTTAAAAAAAAGAGGGAAGGCTGGAAGAAATTCTGTCAATCCCTCTCTCCTTTTACTCCCTCCCGTGTCATCTGGTCTAATGTAAAACGCTTTCGGTCTATTTTTCAGCCTGATCTTCCAAAATCTGTTCACGGGAATTGGATTGATCAATTTTTAAATAAACTTGCTCCCACATCCGTCCCAAATTTAGATGAATTACCTTTCAGGTATAACTTTACTAGCGCCAATCATTTTGTAGAAGAAGATTTCTCCATTAACGAATTGGATTTCACCTTACACCATCTTAAGGATTCTTCCCCTGGTATTGACGGAATGTCATATTCAATGGTGAAAAATACTTTCCCATCTACCCGTTGGTATCTTCTATCCCTCATTAACTGTATGTTCAAATCAGGTTCTATTCCAAAGTCTTGGAAAACTCAAATAATAATTCCCATCCCTAAACCTCATAAAGATCCCAATGTAGGTTCATCCTACAGACCCATAGCCCTTTCTCCTGTTCTAGCGAAGATTACGGAACATTTAATTAAGAATCGTTTGGAATGGTTTACTGAACACCATTCTATTTTTCCAAGGAACCAATTTGGCTTCAGAAGAGCTAAAAGTACGTTGGACAATCTCAGCGTCCTAACCACTGACATCAGACTTGCTTTCTCTCGACAAGAATTTCTCGTTGCTGCTTTTTTAGATCTTTCTTCAGCCTATGATAATGTAATCCTTCCAGTCCTCCAAAAAATTCTTCATAATCTTGGGATTCCGATTAAGATTATAAATTTTCTCCTCAATTTTCTTTTAGAAAGATCTATTATTCTTAGATCCCCTGGACCCCCCCCCCCCTTTTCAAGAACTGTATGGAAGGGTCTTCCCCAAGGTTCTGTTTTAAGTCCATTACTTTTCAATATTTACTCTTATATGATTCACTCAACAGTTAATCCTTTCTGTCGTGTTTTGCAATACGCTGATAACCTGCTTTTATATTCTTCTGATAAATCAATAATTGTTGCCGAAAATGCTTTGAACTCTGCCCTTGTTAACCTAAATAAATGGGTTACCTCTCATGGTATGGATTTATCCCCTTCCAAAAGCGCTGTCGTGGTCTTCTCGAGAAGGAGAATTACTCCTCCGTTATCTATTTCTTATAATTCCTCTTTGATCCCTGTTCTTTCCAATATCAAATTCTTAGGTATGTTCCTAGACTCAAAATTATCCTGGAACATTCACATAGAATATGTCATCTTCCAATGCCAGACTAATTTGAATATCCTCCGCGCTCTTTTGGGAGTGTGGTCGGGCTCTCACCCTTCCACATTAAAGTTAATATATAACGCTCTAGTCCGTAGTCATCTAGAATATGGTTCATTTCTACTTGATCCTATTTCCAAATCCAATGCCACTAAATTGACCCGCATTCAGTCTCAAGCTCTGAGGATCATAGCAGGTGCTATGAAATCCAGTCCCATAAATGCCCTAAAAGTAGAATGTGTTGATCCTCCTTTAAGTCTCCGGCGACAATACCTAGCTGATCGTTATTTACTAAAGGCAGCTAGGTTTTCTACTCAACCTATTTTTCCAAAACTCGCCCTCCTCTCTAGGTTTATTGAACATACTCCTTTTTGGCGTTCTAAGTCCCGACCTCTTCTTATCGTTAGCTTCCAAAGATTCAAATCCCTTACTACCCCCGTTTATCAAAATTCTTCTCTCCCTCTCTATAGCTTCCCATTTGACTCGGTATTTCACAGGCCAAATATAAATTTGTGTTTTGGAGTTGATAAGGAGTCCAAAAATGCTAATTCGCTGTTCAATTCTATCTTGAATTCGTTTTGGATGGATTGGACGCGAATATATACAGATGCATCAAAAACCGGTAGAGATGGCTATGTCGGAGCGTTATTTTACTCTCCATCCACCGCTCATTCAGCTTACTTTCGCCTTCCTAAGGAATGTTCGGTATTCTCCGGGGAATGCCGTGCTATTGTGGAGGCCTTGAATTATGCCCTACACAAAAAGATTCGCAGGCTCCTTATCTTCTCTGACTCCTTAAGTTGTTTACAGTCTCTTCTTGTTAATCCATTTTCTTCAAACTGTAGTTTCCTGATTCTTCGGATCAAGCAACTTGCGCTTGATTTGGAGAGATCGGGATCCGATGTCGTTCTTGCATGGATCCCTAGTCATTGTGGCATAGTAGGTAATAAAATTAGTAGTGAAACACGGGGATCCATGTTTCACTACTAATTTCATTGAGGATCTTCTTCCCATGACTTTGTTTCTGGATGGCGTCTGACTGGCAGAGGGCGTGGGAAAGATCATCCCAGATTACAGGTGCGAGATATTTCCAGATCCAACCTTTTATTCCTTCAAAACCTTGGTTCTCAACATTTACTTTCTCTCGAAAGGAATCCTCTGTGGTATCTCGCATGCGTTTGGGTCATTGTTCTGTTCCTACTCATTTGGCTAGACTGCGGGTCAGAATGTCTCCAATTTGCGATTGCGGGTTTGGAGAGGGCGATTTAAATCATCTCATTTTTTCATGTCCATTAAATAATAGATTTCTTTCGTTTGTTTCCAAATTATTAAAATATAAAATTCAATTGCCCATCAACATAAGATCACTTTTATTTATTGCCAACAAACCCATTTTAGGATTAATCATTCAGTTCATAAGAAAGAACGACATCAAAATATAGAAATTTTTATACTTATGTTTTTTTTTTTTGTTAAGTTTGTATATTTGTATATACTTATTTTGTATTTTCTGTATATTATAATGTCGTTTTCTTCTTTTAGTTTAATTGTAGCCAACTTCTTATTTAGTTTTTGTTTTATTGTATAGTTTATTCTTTTGTTATCAAGCAACAATGACAAATATCCGAAATTTGATTTAATTAGTGTTGCCATAGCCTTTTTTCCACACTTGACATTGACAAAGGTTCTCTATGGAGAGAACGAACGCTATATAATCAAAGATAAAACCAGTTATCTAAACTAAATAACACCTAAACATAGTTTATATGTAAAAATGTTTTTTTGTTAAAATAATGACAAATGTTATCAAACAAATTATAAATATATTAATGAAATATAATTTAAGCACCTATCAAATAAACATCACTGTTTATAATATTTACAAATGTTTTAATAGTTTGGAACACGCCGGAAAGTATACTTGTCAAAATTAGCGAATTTACTTTTTTTATTTTAAAAAATATTGATGAATTCTAAGAATTTTAGGTCGTAATGTGCTCTAAAGTAATAAAAAAAATATACGTTGCAATTAGCGGTTTGTAGTGTGACTTGTGTTTATTGTCGCGTCTCAATCTATAATATTTTTATTTATTTCTAATTACGGTTAGTGTTCCTTTTTTTATTCCATAACAATATTTTCATAGAAAAATACCATAGTTATCTCTTGCTAATATTTGTGTAAGATGTGGTTTTTTTATACATGTCTATAAAATTTCGTCCGATTCCCTTACATTGCTACTTTCGGAAAGGGTTAAATATACATTTCATTATGCAGTGACATCTGGTAAAACAAAAAAGGGCGCAACATATTAATTTTTAAATGAGTATTGATATAATTGTACTTGGTATTGACAGAAACAATAATATTCTTTGATCACCTAACTAAACAATTAACAATGAATATATGGAGGCATGCTTTATTATCAAGAGCTGACGTTGCTCCATAAATGTTTTTCTGGCTTGTGTTATCAAGGTAAAATAATGATACGAACAGAAGGTTCCATTTTATACTTTAAAGTAATTTTCAAATCGAAAGATATTTGTAATAATATTTAACGCATTAGTATGGAGGACGTCAATATGTAAAATTTAAGTTATTGGAGGTTAACATTTTTCATTATAAAAGAACCATCAAATATCATAAACGTTGCATATTACTGATGCTTCCTATTTGTTTTGACAATTATTATAAATATGTTTTTAACGAATACAGGCAACGTTGAAGTTTTCGCAGTCGTATTATAATTGTTCAAAAATAAAAAATAACTATATAATTTATTTGCTTCTTTTGCTTCGGTGTTGAAACGACTTTATCTAATTCAGTTTATTTTTAAGAAAAAATGATTATTAGTTTCTTTTTTTAACAGAAATTGGCAACTTTAAAATAGTTACATTTTTTGCCGCCTACTTTGCAATTGGCAACTTTAAAATATTAACATTTTTTGCCGACTACTTGTTTTAAATATCTGTTATACTTGGCTGAAAAAAGATTACATCTATGAGCAAATATATAAAATAAATAATGCAGAAATTTATTGCAGTTTGTGCTAGCGTGCACCGGCTTCAAATGGTTGTGAACCGGAAACGACTTCTACGTGGAATATTTATTAGAATATTTATTAACTTAAGTATACACGTAAGGGTATGTTTCAATATCCATGATAATTTAATTTCTATATAGTTGATACCTATTCTATTTTTAAAGAGCATACTTTGCTTTCTGTGCATTAAAAGGACTTTATTTTGACTCCCCTTAAATTGACTTTAACTCGTTGACTCGGAAATTGCCCTACGATAAAAAAAAATAAATTGGTTATTCGCATGAGATTCGAAATATTTTCAAATGTTATTTATATATGTCATAACGTTTTTAGATGTAATAAAAGAAATAATTCTGGTAACAATGATTACCTTTGACAGTTAATTGTATTTATTTTATTACATCATGATTTTCAAAAAATGCCACAAATCATCGTTGTAATTTAATATGTTCAAATTTTATCGTGCATGATAATGTTCGTCGTTTTAACATGTTGTCAATGCTTACATAAATGATAGCGAAATATGGCGTTACAGTAGCCTTATATATAGGTGAGACACAAAGAAATTACTACTGTATTTTATTTATCAATACAAACGATATTCCATTTTCAAAAATCTGTCATGAAGAGGATTTCTGGCCAACTTACGAAAAAGTCAAATTATTTTTTTTGTTGTTTTATATTGACTTTATATTGATCAACGAAAAGAGATCAAATTACGCTTTCAAAAAAATTAATAAAAGTTAGTTTAGTTTTTACAGTTTTGAGTCGCAGGAGTGAACTGAAGTAAATATGATCTTGATACAACGTTGAGAAATTAAGAAAAAAGTCTGCTTGTTTGTAGTCGCTTAACGTAAAAACTACTGAACAAATTTAAGAGGTGTTTTCATTGTTGTATTGCTTGGAACACATTCACAATTAATCAATACCTTAAAGTAAGGTGGCCATTAATTAATTGTTGACTTTTTTATCGCGTTTTTCCATTCTTCAATTTTGTTATTAGATATTTTTTAAACTAATACTTTATCTTGTTATTGAACCAAAAAATGACCATATATTAGCAATATATCCATATGACACCACGGAAAAAATTACTTTTGGAAAAGCGTGCCATTAACTTTATATTGTAATTTTCTAACTATGAAATTTGTGGTTTTTTAAAAAACCAGCTTTGCTTTGGCAGGTGTTTAAAATGGCCTACTACCTCTTCTGGCTAAGTAAGTTCGTTCTAATTGTAGAAAGCTAAGAAATATGTAAAAAAATATTACGCAATTTTGAATAAAACTTTTAAAACATAAATGATGTATCATTTATTAATCGATTTCAAGAGACAACGTCATAAGTATTGCAATTTTTTAAACTGAATTGCTTTAAATCAATGAATTTTTAAAGTCGTTTTCAAAATTCTCTAATTGAAAGCAAAACTCAGGTTTTAGTCGTTATTGGCTACTGAACCTTCTTGTGGAAATTTATGTGATTGTTTAATTAATTAGGAACCTCATCTTGATGTGCGAGTACTGGAAATGCAAGATGCAGTCAGCGGTTATGATTTGCATATCGCCTCATTTTTTAGATGCCCCTTGTTTGTCTCAGACAAAGAAGGGTCGGGCGGTATTTTCCTTGGGGTTGTATTGTTGACTGGGTTTTCTTCGACAGGTTTTATCAGATCGTAGTGTTCTACCAAGTTATCTGTACTATTTATTCCTAAAGGTTGCTCTCTCTGTTCTAACGGATTTTTCCAGGTGCGTGTTTTTAATTTTCTATTACTGCATTTTATTTTGTATGTTTATGTTTGGTAATTCAAATGAGAGTAATTTGATGGGTTGTCCCTTTAACTCTTTGTGCATGTTCGTCGTTTTCTTGGTGTTAAAGACGAAGGTGCATCCTTCGAGAATTTTGGGTAGGTAAATTCCTTATAGAAAAGTGAGATTTGAATTTTCACCATTTAGTGTTATTAATATTTTCACAGGAAAAGTTATTGCTTATATTTTCCAAAATATAATATCAACAAAATTTCAGTTGATATTTTAATAGATGTATACTAGCAGGTTGGCGGAAGTTTCTACAGGAGTATCAGACTGTGGATGCTATTTGGATACTCTGGATTCTCAATCAGATTCATTTTATCACAATACCTATATCAATCTAAATTTCTCGCAGTCATTCGTCGTGTGAATGTTTGTTTATGGTGAGAAGGGGTTTGGGAGGAATAATTATTGTCTGGTTTATGGTGAGAGTGGGGAATATATGATAAAAAGAATATTCTTTCAAGTAGATTATGGGCAGTTCGATTGTGAAAACGAAAACCATTGTGTTGTCGCTGTAGTAGGATCCCATCTCTACTATATACACTGTATCATATACTACATAATAATCTCTAATTTCTGTTTGATCATTAATAATTAGTTGATTACAAAAGTAAAGTGTTGTGAGTATTTATGTTGCATAATGTAAGTTTTCTGGTGGAATGACACTCTGGTGTATGACACTAACAGAAAATAATTTTCATTTATGTTATCGAATGATTTCAAAATCATTCGTGTGTTTATTTTGGCTAATCCGTAAACATTACGAGTAGTTATTTTTATACAGAATGAGGTTATTGAAATTTGCCTTTCTGATTATTTCTTTAATTTTATTTTCAATATTAATTTAGTTGTTGACTACTCTATTGATTGCCTCGTTGTAATTTTCGAGCAATGGTTAACTGAAACTAATTACTAATTCTAATTAATTTTATTCACCGTGTTATCTTGCTTAGCTTGTGTCTTGTTTATGATTTTGCTGTATTTTTTATAAGTTTGCTGTATTTTTTTATAACTTTGCTCTATTTTTTTATAACTTTGCTGTATTTATTTATGACCTTGCTGTATTTTTTATGACTTTGCTGTATTTTTTATGACTTTGCTGTATTTTTTTATGACTTTGCTGTATTTTTCACATTGTCTAGATCTAAGTTTTTGGTTATGCTTCTAATTATGGATCGTAAATCGTTAATGAATCCAAGGCGAATACTAATTTTACTAATTAATTTATATTTTAATAATAAATCACACTCAGATCACATTCTTATTGCCCAGTCAATACGACGCGGTGAAACGTCTTTGGTTTAAACAACATAATATATGGGTTAATATGATCTACCACTATGCCAAGTTTCTTCTTCAAACCGTTTCCCAGAAAACCAGCTATGACAGAGAGACATTTATGTAAGTGATCTTATAATGGTTTCCTTTTTTCCTTTTCGTAACCCTATAAAACGCATCATGAAGTCTACCGTAAAAGCGGGGAGTAAATCAATAATTTAAAAATAGTATTTATTTATTAATGAAATTTATAATAAATTAATAATTGCAGGTATTAAAAATAAACATTCTAGTAAAAGGTAAAGCGTGTTATGCCAACCAGAACCGCTGACTCTACATCTTGCATTCCCAGTATTCGGAAAACAGAACGAGTTTTCTAGTTAATGCAATCAATCACATCAGCAACCACAAAATCTTCACTAAAGCACCAATAATGCAAAATGTTTTTCTCGCTTTGATCGATTATTTATTAAACATAATTTAATTCTATATCTATCATGCTATGGAGATGCAACTTATGTATTTGTAACTTCAGCATGATCATCTTCCTCATAGACTTTAGTTTTATTTTATATTTCAGCCGTTATTTTTTTACGAAATTTGAAAGCAGTAACTTCTGTCTAATTTTCGTCCTCGTTTATATCATCTTCATTTTTATCAATAGAATCTGGTAAGTTTATTCTGGCGCAAAACTGCAAGATTGTTCATTTTAAAAATATTTGATGATTGTACTTCGTAGTCTTCCTTTTCAACAATGATGTACATTTTACTTCACATTTATTAAGAAATTATCAACTGGAGTAAGTCTGACGGTTGTACATCGCATCCCTGCTTTTCTTTAACTACAAGATGTTGTATATTTCACTTCACATTTATTAAGAAATTATCAACTGGAGTAAGTCTGACGGTTGTACATCGTAGCCCTGCTTTTCTTTAACTCCAAGATGTTGTATATTTCACTTCACATTTATTAAGAAATTATCAACTGGAGTAAGTCTGACGGTTGTACATCGTAGCACTGCTTTTCTTTAACTCCAAGATGTTGTATATTTCACTTCACATTTATTAAGAAATTATCAACTGGAGTAAGTCTGACGGTTGTACATCGTAGCACTGCTTTTCTTTAACTCCAAGATGTTGTATATTTCACTTCACATTTATTAAGAAATTATCAACTGGAGTAAGTCAGACGGTTGTACATCGCATCCCTGCTTTTCTTTAACTCCAAGATGTTGTATATTTCACTTCACATTTATTAAGAAATTATCAACTGGAGTAAGTCTGACGGTTGTACATCGTAGCCCTGCTTTTCTTTAACTCCAAGATGTTGTATATTTCACTTCACATTTATTAAGAAATTATCAACTGGAGTAAGTCTGACGGTTGTACATCGTAGCACTGCTTTTCTTTAACTCCAAGATGATGTATATTTCGCTTCACATTGAGTAAAACATTATCAAATGTGGTAAGTCTGACGGTACTTGAGTGTTTATGCTGGATATATGAAGCTTTTGTCAACTGAATTTGTTTGGGTTATATTGAATACCACACCGATATCGAACATAAAGTTAAGCTCGTAATGATAGTTTTCGTGCATACTACTAGGAAAATCATCTCAAAAATATAACAAAAAATTAACCCTATAACACGTTTTATTCGATTATTAGGGAGAAATAAGTTCTTTTTCAATAACAAAATATTTTTGATTCCAAATATTTTTTCAATCATAATAACATTTTAACGTTTCATTATCATAAACACAACTTACATTAAGAAAAAACCACTGAATTTGATAATTAATCAATTTTTCAGTCTGCGAAATAATATTCGTATCATTCAGTGTTTAACATTGAATAAGACGTTCAGGTATCAAATCTTATATAATTTTGATGACGCCGCGCGGCACTTGCTTTGCGTACATTACAAGACGTCTAACCCTTGTGGTAACATTGAAATAATGTCTCGGGAACGAAACAAGACACAAAAAATATTGATTATAATCGCTTTATTTTCTAATTGGATTCCGGTGCCCGTTTGCAATAACAATTTAACAATCAAAAACTGTTTTTAGCAGCAACTTTCTTCGCGGTTTATCGTCAATTACTTGTTTACTTCTAGAATAGAAAGAAACCTTATTTTTTCAGTCCCGTATAATGCGGACGCTTTATCACATCCGCTGAACGAATGCATATATGACCGAATCATTGACCATTTGCTCTTGAATATATTATATTAAAATATTTATGACTTCCTTACGATTACGATAGATTTCCAAGCAGATGACATTTCAAGTGTAATATTTAAAACATTAAAAAGTGCGTATCGTCAGCTGCTTGTTGGACAGTAAAATTTTTCTGTCTAAACGTTTCCATTAACTTTGAAATTTAAAACGTTTCACACAACAAAAAACATAGACACTTTAAAGGTACAACAAGGTGTGTCCATTAAATAAGGAGACAGATTAAATATTTATTATTTATATACATCATAAATACATATAAATAAAGGCGAGAGAATGCTTGTCCCCTTTAATATATTGCCTATATGCACTAATACATTGGTGCAGTTACGTTTTCACTGATTGATGCTATAGAAGAAAATAACTTCTGCCAATTGTTGCAGTACATTCACCATTTTCTTTTTTGCAGTATCTGACCCAAAACGCATCAAGTGTTTCTTTAGGCACTAATTTAACTTTTAGGAAAAAATAAACGTCACACGTTGCTAAATTGGGTGAATTCGGAAGATTTAAGTATAGTAATGTGTTTGGGAGTCAAAAACTGATTTACAGAAAGTGCAGTGTTAGCATTCGCAGATGAAGAACGAAACCATTTTTCCACAGTAATAATTCTTATTTTCTGACTTTTTCTCTCACCTTTATCAAAACTTCCTTATAATCATGCTGGTTAACTGTTGCGCTTTCTGGAATCCAACCTTGCAAAAATACACCCTTGATATGGAAAAAAACAATAAACAAAGCTTTGATTTTATGTTTTACTTTGACACGACTTTTCATTCTTTGTAATGAAATGTCGATGTAATGAAATGTCGATGATGGGCGCCTTCTGTGAATTTACTGTCTTCTGGTGTCAGCAAAATACTGGAAGTTCAATTCTAGGTTTACTTTAAAAAAAAATAGATTTGGATCTGCGTCAAGTTTCTGCACGTTGTTCAACTTTAATACTTAGCATTTTTAGATCTACTACAGAAAACACATTCAAACTAATGGCTATTCACAATCATAAAGTATTACTGCTTGTCATACAGGTTCAGAGATTTTCAAAGTCATCAAATCAAACATTTATAACAGGTTCTGCCTACTTCGTTTAAAAAGTGGCATTATAGTTTAGCTATTTAATAGACATACTTCGTAATATATTAGGTGAAAAATATAACATGAATTAGAAAAATATACTAAATAAATACTACAAAGCAGATAAAGTCTAAAGTAAACAATTAGAGGCAACCAAAGATTTAACCTGTAATCTGCTTTTATTGTCTGACACTGGCTGCTACATTGTAATGAGTAAAAGTGAAAAATTGAGATATACTGCATTTGCAATTTGCAAAGAAAAAATATTCTTTTTAATCAAGGCAGAATATATTTTTCTTAAATTTCTCCAGGTCGGCAACGTTTACTAAATTCAAAAAACATTAACCGCAGAAGAAAGTTTTTGACAAAAGAATTAAATGCTCAACAAATAAAACATTAAATTTTCCACAAAATACTATTCTCTTCGAAAAATCATGCACAAGCGGGATTTTTCCGAAAAAATCTTTTTAAACCTCTATAAAACAAGCTGGCGAATTCTCCTGCTTCCCTTTTTAAAAGAACTCCTGCAATTTTTGAATAAGGATCATCTTCAAAACATACAATAATCACTACTCTTACAAAAAATGTTTTTAGATTGAATTTTTATACATTTCTACTGAGCTAAGAGGTCGATGGTAATGAGACTATATTATAGCACTGTCACATGAATAATATTATGCGAAAGAATACCTTTTCGCATTAAACAGAGTATCTGTTTAATGCATCTCTTCTTTACAAATGATTTAGTGTAAAAAAGTTAGGAAGTTAAAAAGAGAGTAAATTTGAAATATTTAATTTTGGGGAAACACTCGATAAACGCGTGTACCTACCCGATCCCTAGTTTCGGTTTCCTATTTCCGTGGTAGCCTATTTCCTAGTCGATAGAATTGTCCATAAAAAAAACCGACAAAGAAAGGTTCGACCTCACCTCGTTAGATTTTGATACACTGACGTTTTAAAAATGATGCGATTAAGATCTTTGCGGCCGATATACTTCTAACTCTATGATATAGGACAATATTACAACGTCTATGTAGTAAATTTTGCTGTCTATAATTTTACATTATAGTATTTGGGTTAAATCAAACGATTCTTTTTATATATGGTCAAATGCTTCAAGTAAATGTCGGGGGCAATGGCTCTAACTGAAAATTTAATATTTGAGTATCGGAGTTATTTTTCATTCATGTCATTTGTAATTGTTTGGAGATGAGGATGAGATTGTTTTTTTTATTTTTCTTAGTATTTACTGTTGAAATGATCATCAAAACTTTCAATCAAGCCAAGATTTGTTTAGGGTTGGTCGAGGTGTATTAGATCACAGGAATTCGGAATTGGTATGCAAACACGAAAAGCTACAATTTTTTACCTAAGACTAGTGCCCCGGGAGCATCCTTCCCTTGGATCATAACTGAATGTCGTAGTAGACAGCAAACTAGTGAAGAAACTGAAAAAAATTATTAACATATTTAGAAAGTCTAGGAATTGTTATTACACTGCAAAATGTTAGGAAATGTGTATATGATTACACAACCCGACATAATTTAAAATCTTAGTATATAGAGTAATCCAGAAGGCGCATACGCACAAATCTCTTCGCGGTCGCGGTGAAGCCTAAAATCAGTGGAGGGGGCACCGCACTCCGCCTACTAGCGCCCCACCCTACGCACACGGTATTACCAGCAGAATCAATTTACCCACCAACTTCAGGAAATCGACGCATATAAATATATTTCCTTGCGGCAGTACGATTCTTTTCTGTAGTAGAAGCAGGAAAAATAATATTTTTTTGTTTTCATTTATATACTGCCCAACGTATTATTTCTAATAAATAGTTTAAAATATTTACGTGATAACTGTATATTTGATTTAGTACGAACTCTTCATTTTTATTATATATGTCATAAGTAGAGAAAATCTTAAAAATAGGTTCTTTAGTGGTATAAATAAAACTAATTTTTTCTTAAATTTCTAATTCAATTTTAAACGAAATAAACCAATAAAATTAATAAAAGAATAGGTTAAATGAAAGAATAGGTATACATAAAAAAGTAATATTTAAAATAAAATTTTAAACAAATCAAGTTATCATTTATTGCAATTACTATATACATATATATATATATATATATATATATATATATATATATATATATATATAATTTTACATTTTTCAATATCGAGCAATTATGATGTTTTAATTTGCGTAAAAATTTTTTTAAGAGGGGACAACACCAATAAAAATGGCGTGCTTCTGTTAATAATAATAATCCACTTCGTTATTTTAAAATTGTATAGTTAATTGAAAATGAAATTAAATAATAGTTTTTACGTATGAAAGTAATGCCCATTTGTTTCTTTTGTAGCCCAGTGATATTTTTGCAGGTTGGAATAGCACAAGCCGGCATTTTAAGCTATGTTTTCACGTAACCTTTCAGAGCTGTGTCTTAAATTGCACTGACACCCGTGTTTTGATACTGTGCATTTTATGTGTAGTTTTTGGACCCACTATCGCGCGTGTTCTCGCCTTCTCGAGTACTCATTATTCTAAGTTTAAAATATACTCAAAACCAAAATTCTTTATCTTTCATTATATAGCGTTCGTTCTCTCCAGAGAGAACCTTTGCCAATGTCAAGTGTGGAAAAAAAGGCTATGCAACACTGATTAAATCATATTTCGGATATTTGTCATTGTTGCTTGTTAACAAAAGAATAAACTATACAATAAAACAAAAACTAAATAACCATAACTCAAAATATGCTCATAAACAATAAGAAGAGATTTAATAGGTTTGTGGAGAGAAATAGGAATATAAATTAAGAACAATTTGTGTATTATCTATCACTAATATCAATTAACTGGTAGATTATAACAATTTGAACAATTATATCATAAAAATTAAAATAATGGATAACAACACCATCAAACATCCAGGGGAGAAAATAATGATTGCGTAACCTGATTTCTTTTAATTGTTTTACAAAATGTATAATTTTATCTTTAGACACCTTTATGCGACTGGTTTTACGTTTAACTAATAGCTTTGTTATCTGAATTTTTTTCAGTGATGTTAGCTCGTATGGCAACACTTCAAATTAATTGTCATGTTAATTTAATTCTAACTTCTACTCCTAATTCCTATTTTAATATATCATCTGTGTTTCCTACCTAACCTTTTCAAACACATCTTTTACTTAAGAAAGTTGTGTAAAGAAAATTGGGAAAAGGAGTAGAATTATACCTAAAAGCGGACGAGTAGCATTATTGCATTGCTAAGAGAGGACCTCAGCGTGTATAAAATCACTATAAGAGTGGATTTTCATCAAACCACTATTTAAAGTTTTCTGAAAAACCCAACAAACCGGTTCTATTGAACGGTTGAAAGTCGTGCTCAGAAAAGAGCCTCTATTTCAGGCTGAAGAAATGTCTTCAGGACCGAAGATTCACATCTATCGAACTGGAAAGGAATTAGGAGGGAGGAAGATACTAGAGTGACTGTGAGTAGTAGAACTCATCGGAATCGACTAATTTAGGCCTAGTCGCACGCTGTTATACAAAAAAGACCTTTCCTAGGTGTAAGTTCTGTTTAGAAAAAATGGGAATTTCCCAGTTTAAATGAAAGAATAGGTATACATAAAAAAGTAATATTTAAAAATATCTGGCGTGATTATTTTATTATAAAAAATTTATTTAAATAATGTTCTTCCTATGAAGAAACTGCTGTCAATAGGGAATCTTACGCAAAGCTAAGCATAGATGGCGGCACCGAAATTAGACGTAAACAAATCTGTCAAGAAAGCAGTAGATTTTTGTGGCGTGTAAAATTGCAAACTTTTATGTGAAGAGAAAATCTGGTGAAAAATTTCGGATATTTAACTACATTAGAATTAAAAAATTAGAATAAAATGAATGCCCTGAACAAAGCGAAGGTTCTGTTTTGTTGTCTTAATTTTTTTGCGACGCACATCTATTTCCCACAGCGTTCGTCGTTGTTTGTCCTTAGGGAACAAATATGTCCAACTGCAACAGTATCCAACTGCACAACCTTGATGCATATTTATTATAAATCGAGATTGAATCTTCGAAAAACTAATGAAATTCAACACTTCTCTGACTATTAGAGTCGGATATAAATTACAAAATGTCACATGATATTTATCTATGGTGGTTACGTCATAGAATTGATAGTAAATTTCACTATTGGGTGTCAAACATAAATTTTAAAACTTGTTTTTACACCCTCCTTTTTGTTTATT
Source organism: Druceiella hillmani (assembly GCA_039881145.1). Classification (NCBI taxonomy): domain Eukaryota; kingdom Metazoa; phylum Arthropoda; class Insecta; order Lepidoptera; family Hepialidae; genus Druceiella; species Druceiella hillmani. The sequence goes on from JAYKKI010000004.1 coordinate 8,267,056, forward strand.
CCAATATTTTGATTTTTTATATCAATTTCTGTTTGTATTTGCCAATTCAGTGTTCGGGTTCTACTGAGACTATTGAATCGAAAAATTTATAATTTACACTTTTTAATTTAAACTTTTACAGGATAATTCCTGTAAAAGCTATGCACTTTGTATGGGACCTTTTTTCCAAATCCTCTTTTTTATAAAATAATCGCGAACAAGCTCTACTTTTACATAGTTTATTACCTATATTCTTTCATTTCAATTAAAACTTTTGGTAAATATTTAATTTATTACCTATATTCTTTTATTTCAATTAAAACTTTTGGTAAATATTTAATTTATTACCTATATTCTTTTATTTCAATTAAAACTTTTGGTAAGTACTTCATTTATTACCTATATTCTTTCATTTCAATTAAAACTTTTGGTAAATATTTAATTTATTACCTATATTCTTTTATTTCAATTAAAACTTTTGGTAAGTACTTCATTTATTACCTATATTCCTTCATTTCAATTAAAACTTTTGGTAAATACTTAATTTATTACCTATATTCTTTCATTTCAATTAAAACTTTTGGTAAATACTTAATTTATTATCTATATTCTTTCATTTCAATTAAAATTTTTGGTAAATACTTAATTTATTACCTATATTCTTTCATTTCAATTAAAACTTTTGGTAAATACTTAATTTATCACCTATATTCTTTCATTTCAATTAAAACTTTTGGTAAATACTTAATTTATTACCTATATTCTTTCATTTCAATTAAAACTTTTGGTAAATACTTAATTTATTACCTATATTATTTCATTTCAATTAAAACTTTTGGTAAATACTTAATTTATTATATATATTCTTTCATTTCAATTAAAACTTTTGGTAAATACTTAATTTATTACCTATATTCTTTCATTTCAATTAAAACTTTTGGTAAATACTTAATTTATTACCTATATTATTTCATTTAAAACAAAAAAATAGGGAATTCTTATATTCACTAAACTGAACTTGTCCCTTCTTCTGGTCTTGAAAATGCGCCAACAACGAATTCAATGATTTAAAGAGCATGTCAATTAGATGGAAGATATGTTGAAAAGTAAACATTTTCAGACGAATCGAAATTTACGTGTCGGATGGAAAGTTGTTTGTTCATCGCAGAAAAGGAGAAAAATAAGCCCTAGAATATTTAGTATCCACCCTGAAGCATTCTAAAGGTCGAATGGTCTGAAGATGCATCAAAACTAAAGGAGTTAGTTCCTTAAAGTTCATCAGAGACACGGTGGATGCTTATAAAACTATCCGTGTTTGGAATAATAACCTGCTATCCCCTGTAGGGAGGTAGTGAGAATTTGCCTTTTCTGCGATGACAGAACGATGACATAGAGTCAAGAATGCAAGCAATTTGATTCTGATTTACGATTTTTTTAAGGTTTTTGGTCTAAGTCTAATTTAGTAAAAATACGAATTTCCCTTTTTTTATTTAAATGAATTTTGAATATACATAAAAAACGAAGCATTTAAAAAAATACGGGTTGTCCCGTACATAAAAAACGAAGCATATAAAAAATACGGGTTGTCCCGTACATAAAAAACGAAGCATATAAAAAATACGGCTTGTTCCGTACATAAAAAAACGAAGCATATAAAAAATACGGCGGCCCGTCAGTTGGTAGACAAACATAACTTTTATAACCTTATTTTGCCCAATCCTATTTACTTACGCTTTTCAATCTTTTAATTTTTTTGGTTTGTTTTGTTTATATCAATTCCTGTTTGTATTTACAAATTCTTTGTTTAGAATTGCTAAAAATGGCAATTAAGTTGGAAAACTTGTAAACTTGTACTTTCTTGAAAAAGCACACTTTGTATGAGGAATTTTATAAATCACTTTTAAAAAAAATAATCGCAACCGAGCCCTAATTTTTGTAAACACATATTTTGTAACCTATATTGTTTCATTTAAAACAAAAAATGGCAAAATTCACATTTTTGCTAAACTAGACTTGCCCCCTAATTTTAGTTATGGTTGCCATTTATGACAAAGTAATGTGACAATTCTCAAATGGTCCGGCAATATCCCAGATTTAAATATCAACCAGAATTTCAGGAAGAAGGCGGGCAACGAAAAAAATCATATTCAAAGGTGAACTACAAGAATGCATTGTGCAAGTGTAGCGTCATAAAATGAACATGGAATATTTGAAAAAAAAATATGTTCAATGCCCACAAAGTGCCAGGAAACAATCGCATCTTTAGGTAACGCCATCAAGTATGAATGTATAAAAAGATAAATGGAATTAAACTGTGTCTAACCAAAATTATTCGAGTATTTTATTTACCCTTAATTAAATTACTATAATTCAATACGTGGTCCCATAATTTTCATTTTGTGTGCAGAAAAAAAATATTTCACCAGAAAATTACCTTCAAAATCGACATTTTACCTCAGATTACACTCAAACCTTATTTTCTTATTATAAATCCAGGTTATGTCATATGATTTATGATTGCTAGATAACTAGCCATAACGAAAAAAAGGAAAACCAGACGGCTATTTGCATTAGTTCGCACACAATGAGGATGTAACGTTATAAACTTGGAAAAAATTGAGCGACGCGAAAATCATTTCCCCAAGGTAGTTTTCGATAGCAAACAATCAGCAAAAAATATTTAAATTTTACTGGAATAATACTTTAGATACAAATTATTTATTCTAAACTGTGTAATAAATATTTTATACACATTACAAAAATTGACATGTGCTCACATGGCGGAATAAAAACTTCTACGATAGTTTTGTTCTGCTTCATTAAAAGATATTAAAAAATTATATGTAATAGAATAAATACAAGCCGTTGAGTTTATTAATTTAAATGTATAATTATATATTGCAATAGCAATAGATTATAAATTTATTTATTAGCGACAATTATTCAAGCCTTACTGTTTGTTAATTGTACATATTTTATTTGTGCATGGTATTTAAAAAAAAAATGCTAGAATTAATCATTATTATTTAAAATGTTTAAAACGAAATCAGAACCTTCAAATTTGTTACGTACGCTAATATCCGATTTTTGAAAATATTGTTTGATACTTGCATAAATTGCAATAAGATAGCGTTATATCTGTGGAATTACCCTTCGGCATTCCATCCAACAATACAAGAGAAGTTTAGATTAAAAAAAATTGAGGAAAATACGGCAAAGAAAGAAAATCTATGAGGTAAGAAGCCGAAATTATGATTCGCTAAGATTTCAAACTGGCAGTTAAAACAAAATAATTGAAAAACGCCGTAATATAATATTTATTACTTTGGCGCCTGACCTTATTATGTATATACAAAGGTAAAAATATTTCAAAATATAAACAATTCGAAAAAAAAATTACCCTTTTAGATGCCGTTATTAAACCATGAAATTCCTCTGTCGAACAAGATCTGTTTCTTCCCTTGTCAGGGGGTTGAGAAGCCTAAATTCAGTTTTTCTTTTCATTCTTCGCTTTCTTTCACTTTCCATCAATTTAAATTGTTCAATAACAAAATTAAAACTTATTTAATCCTCTACAAAAATCTTCAATTTTTTGTAAGATTCTTATTTCTTGAACTTAATCGTTGTCTAAAGTTGAATTCAAGATTTCAGAATCTATAAATGGCAACTTAAGAAATATTAGTATGAAAATTTTTTTTTAAATTATTTCTTGGCGAAAGAAACGAACAGAAATAATATACAAAGACATGTCGTAGCTCTGCCTAGGATAAAATTATATAACAGAAAAAATAGTCAAATGTATCAATTTATCCTCGTGACTTTTACTTATTCTTTTAATTCATTTACAATAAATTTAATTTTCGAAATGATCTGAATCCATATTTAATTTGATAAAACATCGACATGTTTTGAAAAAATATTACTAGATTTTCTAATTTTGTTATATACTATATCGCTCAAGTAATTTCGATAAATCTGTGAAAATAATTTTCGTTAAAATCAATTTATTAACTTAAATTCTATCGAGAAGCATATAAACAGATGAACTTTTTGACTTTTTCGTTATTAAGTATAAAATGAAAGACACATTATTAAAAAAATGACAATCGGTTCAGGCAACAAATTTTTTTTTAAATATGAAGTAATTATTAATTGCGCTAAATAATTTAAATATATTAAGTCGTTTCATTTATATATACTTTAAGTAGAAGTTATTGCAAAAATAATATAAATACATAATAATGAATATTACATATATTAAATTCAAAATTCTGTTTTCTAATTATTTTAACAGCAATGTCATATTAAAACTGTTTCATATAAATCGGGAAAATAACATTTGTAATATATTTAGCTAAATTCTTTTCAATGGTCACATTTAAGACATGAATAAATATTAAATTTTACATACGTGAGGTAATAGAAAACGTAATAATAAAAACGTTTCTGTCAGCACCGAAAACAATATTAGAAAACCATTTATAGTACAGTGGAGACGTTATGAAAGGTGCAGCCGTGTTATAATCACAACACGTACATTTATCGCCTAATTAGTATTCATAGGAACGTCGAAGCGCACCGAAGGTGGGGACGGGTTATTAGCCCTCCCGCGACACCATATTGTACTCTTGTCGCGGCGAGGTTGCCAGCAATGACATTCGAACGTTCTGCGCGGGCGGAGCTGCTCGCAACGCCTTCGGTTTCCAAATAATATACTCACTCGCGTCAATTCATTGTGTAAATATTCCGTAGACAAATAAATTCATTCTTGTACACGCGCGTTTCACTCGTTCTATTCGCTTCAATAGTTACGCAATAAAAAATTACGATATCACTTTTGTTCTTTAGTGTCGTTCAAAAATATTTCCATCGAATTCGCATCGGCGGTATAAAGATATCGAGAAGAGTTCCAATAATCAAAAATCGGTGGCTGAGAAGGCAAGATGTCGGCATAGCTGATTGTGTATGTAAATGCGGCTGTGTCGCATCAAGCCAGCTCTAACCATCGCAATTCAACGATTTTGGAAAGGCCCGCGAAATATTGAAAAATTCTACTGGCCGGAACATTTTCAAAGCAATCGCCTTACCAAAGAAGATTCGAAGGATACAAGAAAGGAAAGCGCGGGAACAACTTTATGGGAAGACTACAGTGAATTCGGGATGTCATGTTACATGTATTAATGTAATTATATGAAAAAAATCTTATTGTCATTTTAATTTTTTCCTGGTATGAAAATTAGATATTCATACCTAATTCTATTCAACTAACAGGAAATTGATTCCACCTTTTTAAACGTAAGGGGAAAGTTGCCTAGTTTTCCCGGACGAACTGAAAGAGAGGGCGCGGCGATCGGTATTTACAATTTGACGGCTCCTGTCACATCGCATACTGCGTCCAATTTATTTTTTTCATCTCGGGAAGAAATTTATTTTTATCTTTAATGACGACAATGAGCTCGTAGCGTGCGATCGTTCTGTGCTTCTGAGTGCTATAGTAGGTGTTGTGACGAAAACGAATTCGAAATAAAAATATTATAAATTACGACGGAAAATGGCGAACCCGGAGCCTATCTTAGGGCCGAGAAAAACTATGTTTATATTAGTGATTGTGGTCGGTTGTTTTGCAGTGTTATGGCCTCGTATTTTGTATCCGTTATTCGTGGGTAACGTGAAACAACAAATTCAGCCGAACCAATTCGACAAGCAAGCAGGTAAGGGCAATATCGAACAGCGTATTTACAGTGCGATATTGGGTCAAGTACTCTTATTCTTGAGAGGTCTCTTTAAAATTTCATTATTTGTGTATATGTTCATTAAATATTCATATGAAAAGACAATTCTTATATGTTTTAATCATAATTTAACAAATCATATTGGTCCTTGGGCAGTTATTTGAATAATCTTTTGTGCAAAATAATGACAGTGGCCCGGAAAAAATATACTTAGAAGTCAAGTCCAAAAAGGTTCTAATAATAGATTTATGTCGGGATAAAATCATTTACCGGCAGTTCTAGATTTGTTTCAACGTAATTACAATGAGACAACGAATTGTGCAAGCATGTTACAGTTCTATTTTTAAGCTAGTAAACCACATAATATGGCTGGAATGGGAAAATATTTTCCAAATTATTCTTAGAACTAATGTCATTGCTAAGAAACGTAATTACGACGTTTCATGAATACATTTCGGTACATCAATTGCATAATAAGCATTTAAATACAATGATTAGGTACATTTTTTAATATTGTTTAAAATTGATAAGTTCTAAAATATAAATAACGATTATATACATATACTTATTGAATGTAAATATAGATAACTGTTTTCGAATCCAGTGTTTTCCCATTGGTATTAAAGAGTTTAACAGTAGTATCTAAAGGTTCTCCAACAAAAAAGACAAATTGGCTCAAAAATAAATATCAAAACATACACAATTAAGAAAGATTAATTATATTAGAAGGGAATATAACATGTTTCATTCCTGTCCTTGTAGCTATTTGTGTATATAGTTCACTAAATCTATGTGCGTCTAATATGATAATTTAAACTGATAAAAATAAATTTGGGATAAACTCTAGGCATTAAGCCTTATTCAGTTTAATTTTATTTTATACTATAATAATGTAACATTTTCTAGCATCGAATTCTTTTTCTGAAGTAAAAGTAAAGATAGGATGTATAGGAATTTAATGTCTGTAGATTACACAAGAATATAATATAATATATAACTTATTTCCCTTTGGTTTCTTGTTTTGGTCAGGAGTATTGTAGGATAAAATATAGAATGTATTAAATATTGTCGATGACACTGCAATACCACATAATTAATATTTGCTATAAGGTGCAACTTCAATTTGATTAATATTGAAAAGAAGACCTTACAGCAATTGTTAGTTACGCGGTATAGCAGTATCAATGACGATACGCCTTCGGCTACCATAAAACTTATTTTGGGAATAGTTGATTGTTGTATTCCAGATTGAAACTGTAATTTTGAAACCATTTTCAAATATTACTATGAATTATAATTTTGGTCTATGTTTCGATTTATCACCATGTTAGGTGAAAAAGGTGGTGGAGAAAGGAATATTACTTAGCACTAATTGCTGATGATACATTCTGTTGTACCATAAGGATGTTCATTTCGTCGAAGAAGGTTTTGTTTAGAAATTATTTTCATCATCTATTGATAATTGAAATTGGGTGGTAAATCAGTGTATAAGTTTAAGCCATTTTATTTGTAACACAAGGGAGATTTTTGTCTCGGGCTAACTTGTGATTGAAGTATATTGTGATTAAAGTACATTAAACATTTAAAATCTTGACCTCAACGTAAATAATTATCCTCATAATTAGTAAATCTAAAATGTTAACCTGGCTTATACCCAAATACATAACTTAAATATTCTCAGTGCTAAATGACCTGTTAATGTTTTTATCATTAATATATCATTACAAGTGCAGTAGTCTGAAGTCATATTTGGGGATAGATTTGAATAATCTTTGTGCACTTTCCTTTCAAGTATAAATGCTATGTCAGAAATATGCTATTTTTGCCAATTGCTTAATTTGACAAACTATGAGACAATGAAAGCTAAATTATTTTTGAATTTTTTATTTGCCAAAAATATTTAAAACTGTACACTGCCCTTTAGTCTACAATGAAGACAATTTTTACGATTGTGTTTAAAAGAAGTCATGTTAAGAAATTATAAAAATATTAAACACATCGAGTGTGACCCGCTTTAAGATTGGATGTATTATTATTGTCACTTAGACGAGATATGTTGTGTGGGTAAGTTAAACAGCTGTTCGTATAATAGCTAATCAGAATAATCAAGTCGGCAGTATCAGAGACCTACAAATAGGTGTATTGTGATGAAATTGATAAAAAGATCATTTAATTATTCATTAGATCATTAATGTATACAATACATTCTGAAGTAGGAATAATTATCTTATATTTTGGTAGTTTATGAATCCGAAAGTCATTTAAGTAGTTTATATTCATTAAAAAAATTATATGTTTCGGCATAATTGTCACCAATACTTTCTATTACCACAAAAGTCTACTGCTATCAACGATAATTGTAGTTATAGAGTAATTAGCATAGGCAAATTTATTAATAACCAGGACAACTCTAAAATCAATTATATATCTTGAAGCTGCTATAGTAATTTTATAGTGCAATCTATTATTGGTGTGAAATCCACGAAAGTCTATCACAGAATTATGAAAGATAATGATGCAGCTCGACAATAGTTTAATTGTAAAATAGTATTATTTTATATAAACAAATTCAAAGAAATTTCAGCAAAATTGCTACTTTTTATTAATGACAATTGATATTTGACCGTCAGAGCATCGATCTTTTAAGAAGTAAATAAGGTGTACTCCTCATTACTTATACATTCTTTTGGCCTATAACCTAGCCAGAATAAAACTTGGGATATCTAGGCAACTAATATTGTATTAAGATTTACAAATGTATTGCATTGACTTTCTATAGGATGTTGCGACATGATATTCGAGACCGACATCAATGCAATCACTATAATGACAGAGGTATGCGGCAACATTCTTCAGAAGCAAAGCGGACAGATCGATGAGAGAACAAAACTAGCTTTTAGCAGTGGTAAGCTTCCTAAGGACATCATTTCGATGTGTAGACAGGAGGTTAATGCCACTTGCGGTATTGATATAGCAACATTCCTTGATCAGAATGTAAAGCTTGGAAAGAGCTATAAGCAAATACTGGATGAGGTCCGCTCGTACAATGGCTCCAACTGTTTGAAGTCACATTTCGGAGTGCCCACTTGGGCTCTCGGCGCAGGTGGTCATGTTGTCGCAAACTCGTGGGTTGTGTCACGTAATTTTGAAAGTTAGTGATATTGTCTTTATTTGAATGCGGGTGCTGTGCTTCTTAACTAACACTTTTATTAATTACTAACAGCTTTAGGAGTGCGTTCTGGACTTTACAGCATGTGTGGATTTCTGTCTTGATTATAGGGTTCCTTTTATGCTGAGATTTAAAATTTTAGCCTCATAAAAGGAATCTTATTTTTGGTTCTTTGAAAGAATATTTCGGAACTCGGGTTATGGTATGTTTGCATGAATAGTAAAATAAACAAGACGTTAAAAATTTGCTTCAAAGTTTTTATTACAAAATAAGAAGAATTTTAAATATTTTATGAATATAAGAGTTATACCTGAAAATTTATGTCTATTTGTAGTAATATTAAATAGACTAATTCAAAATTTGTAATAATAAATAACGACTGTAGTGACTGTTCATTAATGTGTACACTAAATGTGTTATCACATACAAATGAATTGGGTTCTGGCATTATTGCAGTCAATAGTTATAAAAGTAATTTAAAAAAAATTTAAAACAAAGTAGCAATGCTTAACTGGCTATTTAAAAAATGGATTGTGTTTATAGGGTTTAGAAGAAATTAGTTATAATAGAAAATGCAAGTACTTATCAGACTGCTATACGTACAAACAATACAGAAAGGATGTGCTCACAAAATTGGTGAAACATTAAATAATACTTGCCGAATTTTAATTTCTTATTACTAAATATTTATATCTTTTCTCTGAGATCCCCCAATAATGTACATAGATCTTATTTAATTAATTGATTATGTGCATATATTTACCGGACCTTTCTATATTTATTAGTCTATCCTAGAGTCTAATATCTAGAAAAATGTAATATTCTAATTGAAATTGTTTTACATTTTCAAGTTGGTGGCCTTTACGCTTAGTAAAAGCCTCTTATAACTGAGCTTAAAGCCACAAAAGTTTTGATTCTTATCATGATTGGTATCATATGAAACAATATGAAGAGAGACCTTAAAAAATGACATTTCATTATATGGCATTCTAGTTTTTGTCCACTATCACATAACCATGTTTTGTACATTTATCAATAAGTACGTAATAGGGTATATGACTATATTTTTTTATCATTAAAGTAGAATAAGTAATAACATTAAAAACGGTTAAAATAAATGTATCATACCTAGGACTTTTCATTACAAAGTTATAACAACTTAAAAATGGCGAACTACAATTTGCACGAAAACGCCCCATACAAAATACAACTGGATTATGACGTTGCTGGTCCGTATTTAGCTTTCATTATAAGGGAGTTTATTAAATATCTTTAATATATCTCCTTATATATTGCGTTTAAGTTATATATTGCATATTATAAGTTTCTCATTTTTTTTTGTGTGGAAACTAAATCCATAATAATAACTTTTTCTAATTATTGATGAAAAAATGTACACTTTTTCCTATTTAGAAGTTTTGATTAATTGTTTGTTATATACATTATTTTTTTTCTTCCCAAGGTTTTTTAAACTACTCTACAGTTTTAAAACATTTTTACAAAAAATATCGACATCAGTCAAATACCCTATTGTTAATAATATTTAGGACTTTTCATTACAAAGTTATAACGACTTAAAAATGGCGAACTACAATTTGCACGAAAACGCCCCACACAAAATACAACTGGATTATGACGTTGCTGGTCCGTATTTAGCTTTCATTATAAGGGAGTTTATTAAATATCTTTAATATATCTCCTTATATATTGCGTTTAAGTTATATATTGCATATTATAAGTTTCTCATTTTTTTTTGTGTGGAAACTAAATCCATAATAATAACTTTTTCTAATTATTGATGAAAAAATGTACACTTTTTCCTATTTTGGAAGTTTTGATTAATTGTTTGTTATATACATTATTTTTTTTCTTCCCAAGGTTTTTTAAACTACGTAGAGTAGTTTTAAAACATTTTTACAAAAAATATCGACATCAGTCAAATACCCCATTCTTAACAAAATACGTCAGTTTGGTTACATTTAATAAAAAAACATCTATATTTTTTTTCAGAGACAGAACAGTTAAAAAAACATCTATATTTTTTTTCAGAGATATTTTGAGGTTTTAGTGTTATTATTCTTTTCAGTTATTACAATGTTTTAAACGCAGATTTCTTCACATATTTTGTTAATCTATGTACAGTATTAAAAACAAAGTATTTCCTTATTTTGCTAATAAGTAAGTTGGAAGGTACTTACTTGTTATTCTTATATTTATTTTACAATATTCGTAACTTTAACTGTGTAAACTGGGGAAAATTTATTTAATTTAACCATTATATCGATGGCCAAAAATTATTTTCTTAAATCTGATGAGGTGCCAGAGCAGCCAATGAACGTTCTGCACGCAAACTAGTGGTCACATAGGTATGGTGACGCATTGGGTTTTCATACTTACAGTACAGTGTAACTGCCATATACAATGGTATTTTTCTTAAGCTTTGTTCTTTTGTATTTTAATGATTTTGTATTTGCTTTACAAACACCCTTATAAAAATGTCAAAACCCACCTTATCAACTTCCATTCTTTATTGGTTGAATCGATGACGTACATTAAAATTTTTCACATCATGCAACACTAATTTTTTGTTTCATCTGACATATTATTATAATTATGAAGTTATACATAGATCAAAATTGATGCCAAAATCATGACCTCACCAAGATGGTACTGGAATGCTGGGTGCTATTAACCTTCTTCATATGACAGGTTTGTTTGAAGGCTATTTGAACTTAGATTGATCTGTATCTGTCAGCTCCTATGTGTATAAGGCTATTTATACCATTGTATCAGCGTGATAATATTAAACACGTACTATCCATATCTTAAATCTAAACACCTGGTACCTTTGCTAACTTACATTGTTGCATTGCGTTACACCCGCAAATCATGTTGTAACAACACCCACTCTCTGTGAGAATGCACGCTGTCGACTTTCAAATGAGTGTTTGAACTTCTATTTATGGATTTTCCTTGTGGGATTTATGCGTCTAAGTAATTTGTAGGCGGCAATGATTTTTTTTCTAATAATATGTTTAGGAAACTTTATTAATATTTATTACAGTCATATTATGGTTAATACCAACTGGTTAAAGATATTAGTTATTTCATAATTTATAAGGAAGAAATCTCAAATTCATTCTACAATTGAATTGGTTTTATTAGTGACTAATTGAAGTAATATTTTTAAGGTTCAGTGTGTTGGAACAAATAAGCCTTTTAAATTCCCTTTGGCAGCTCTTTCTTCATTTGGCAGCTCTTTCTTCATTTTTCATGGTGAAACATTCTACGAATCGTCTACCAGTTTAAACATACTTTCTGTTTTCCTACATTCAACATATATAGCAGTAAGAAAGTAACACATTGATTTTATATGTATTCCATTCCCCTTTGATCATACTGCTTTTTACAATTATACTTAAAATGATTTAGAAATGAGTTTATTATCTCATGGATAAAATAACTAACCTCCTGGAAAGCTCATAATACCAACCAAGCAGGTTCAAAATCATATGTTTCCAAACCTCAAAAGAATTTATGTAAAGTCTGATTTGTTTGTAATAAGACTAAAAATTATTATGAATTGTGGTTGTTTGCAGATTAAACTTGATTTCCAAGTAAACATACAAAATTCTAAGCTCATATTTATACAATTAATGTTGAATTTCTATTTGTCTACCCTTAACATGACCATAAAGAACATTATACTCTATACTGGAATGAATTCATAGTAGTACGCTATACCATTTGGCACTGGCCATTACTCGGACCCATTTTTTCTTCTAATAAACAGATCTCCATATTAAACAGTCATATATACTGAAAATACTTTTGCTATGGTGTATGCCTGAAATATCACTGGGATATTTTCTAAAAACTACAAATATATTACATATTGCTTGCTGTACTTAGCGAAGTGAATAATATTAGTATAATAATGATATAAATTAATGGAATATCCATCCGCTTGTGGGAGTAGTTTCCTTTAGTATGGCCCTGGGAAATGTCACAAGGTCCATTGTGATATTCCGGCAGTTAAAGAGTTAATAGTATTTATCAAATTGCTCTGATTTTTCGTTCACTTTAATTTCTTCTATTTTATCCAAATTTCTCACTATGTTTGGAAGTCTGTCCCGAACTTGTTCAAAAAAATACTGTTTACCACTCGGCTTTAATTAATTTTATGAAAGGCAACAATGGTGATTGCTTTTTCATACAGTTTTGTGTATTTTACCTTCTATTTCAGGAGGGAATTTTTTGAACCATATTCTAAGTAACCATGGAAAATGGGCAAACAAATGCCAAATACGGTAGTTGACTCATTCTAAATTTTTAATTTTTTCATACAATATTGTGAAATATAAATTAATTAAAAACCAGGCTTGAAAAAAATTCAAAAATTGATTGAAAAATAAGCCAGTTATAGGCTTCTAAATTTGAAGATACGGATAGAGTTGGGTATATCCCTGTCTCTTTTCCTCTTGTAAAATATAATGTGCAATATTAAAAATGACCTCACAACACAGTATTACCGTCCTTATCTAAAGGTGAAATTTAAACTTTCAAAATACCCAATTGTGTCTAAAAGGATTGTTTTTGCATAGACGTACTGAAGTTTTCAATTTAATTTGTCTGTAAGTTAGTTTTGAAACTATTATATTTGAATGTTTACTGTAAAATGGCATTTAATTTCAAAACTATGTTGTAAAAATGTCGGGGAAAATATTGAGATATGTGAAGGAATATGTAATAATTGTAAGGAAATTATAGTAAACTGTTATTTAATCATAGTAAACTGTTATCAGATTAGATTATGTTTTTGGAAAATATTAGTTTTAGAGTCTAGAATGTTTATTTTAAATTTGAAAAACGATAAAGATTTTTTATGAAGGAAATCTTTACCAAAAGTTGTTTGTGCATATGTAAGTTTTGATTCCGTTGGTTATATAAAATAAAACAATAAAGCCATGTTTACACGTTCATGAGATGCGTGAACATCTAGTTGGCCATCGTCTTGAGGTAGAAATTGTTAATAGATTCAAAATTTTCAATTAACAAAGTACAGAATCTTCAATATCCAAGTGCAAGTGAAGTTGATCGTATTTTTTTATATCCAAATTCTTTTATATTTGAGCAACTGTTGTGGGTATTTTAGACTGATGATAACTAACGTTCGATTTATTAGATTGACATTTCAAAGCTAGTTAGAAGAGCAAAGAAACAGTCAATCAAATAAATGAATAATACAGTATCTAAAAACCGCATTTAATTAAAATATACATTTATTTAATGTGCATTGGTTTCTAAAACATTTATAGGAGTTTTGTTTTCTATTTTCATTTCTTTTGTGAAAATCTCTAAATGCAAACGAAATATCAGTAAACAAGGTTTGGCTTTTTAATTTTTTATTACATAATTGTTTTTACAATCTTGCTACAGCAAATACCAGTTTGTCTTATACACAATAGTTTTTCAACTTTAAACGAATATTGACGTTGAAGTATAGATTCATCACCAACAATAAGCGGCCTTGAAGGCATGCGACGCTGACAAGACAAACATAGCTTTAGTTTATTATATTACACCGCATTCACTATATAGTGCTGTTTTGTACATTGCAATATTTCAAGTTAATTGTTTTATTTCATAGTCATATTTTAAGGAGTACTATTATCCCTTTTTAAGGTTCCGTACCTCAAAAAGAAGGAAGAAGCCCTTATTGCCTCACTTCGTTCTCCATCTGTCTGTCTGTCAAAACCCTTTTTCTTAGGAACGCATGGAGGTATCAAGTTGAAATTAATATATGATCTACGGTCCCTTGGAGCTATAAAAAAGTAAAGTTTCTAAGTTAACGAAATAAAAAAAAACCCTAAAAATATGGCCATTTATGTTGCATTTTTTGACATTTGCAAATAAATCGAAACCTATAGGATACTTCCCGTTGACCTAGAATCATGAAATTTGGGAAGAAGTAAGATCTGACAGCACAAGTAAAGGAAAAAATTGTTAATTTGTAGTTATATCACGTAAACATTTTTTTTCTAAATATGTGGCTGTAAAAGATATAATAGGCAATATATATTTTCGAATATTGAATATATTTGGCGTTAATTTTGTAGAAATTCTTTATTGACAATTAAATGAAACTACGTGATGTAGTATTATTTCTACTTTCTTTAAGTTCTTTACCGCAACCTAAGTTTCGTTGTATTAGAACATCTTCAGGTGGGCTATTAGCAAAGATCTTTGCTAGAAATAATACTAGAAATAATTTCATTTAATTGTAGATATATTTTCGATCTAAAATTTTAAAGTTTTGTAAATAGTTTAATAGGAATATTATCTACCATTATGTTTATAGATGCCTAAATGTGTACAGAAGTCTCGTAGTGCGTGATCCACTCATGCATGACAGGTTTTTAAATCTTATAATCTCTTTTTTATACCGATATGTACATTTAAGAATAACTTAATATATTCATAAAAATTGACATTGATTCAATTTTATGGATTACTTTTTAATAATTCAATTCATCTCCCACTGAGGTTAGGAATTATTTCATTATAAATAGGGTAGTAACTTGCGTTATCAGTCTTCAGGTATTTCTAGGGACATTACTATATTTTATTTTGTCTTATAGACTGGTGGTTGATAAACTTAATTAAAAATTATTTGAAAAATTTGTATCTTTGGTGCTTGTCATTTTTTTTCTGAAAGATACAGCAGATATATTCGTGTATTATTTAACAATATAATATGGAAGGTTAAGGTATACAAGGGTCTTAGTATATTTGCATCAAATAATATATATAGTTACATTATACATAATTTATCATACTTTTATACATAACTAATGCTAGAATATATTTTTTCTTTAGTCTCTATACAACCTTTAGTTTTTCACCAAAAGACAAAGTGTTAAATGTGTATGTGTTACTTACTTCATCACTTAATAGACACCTGGTACATCTTTCTTCACACCATATTTATTGCCCAGTTGTAAAAACACCATAATAGCTGCATATGTTCTTTCTGGCAGGACTTCTTTGTTTTGAAAAAGCTGCATTCATGCGATATAATTGCAAATATTTGATGTTCACGTGAAAAACGGTCAAAAAATTGTGCTTGACGTAAGTTAAAACATATGTAACTTGAATTAATTACCTATATGCGTTTTTTATCATTTATTACTTTTCTTATCATTGTGTATCTCATACCCTTTCTATGAAACTGTGCCTGCTTTAATTATATAATATTACTGTTTTTATAAAAAAACATATGAATGCTTGAAACTGTTGTATATAATTTAAGAATGGATCATATATAAATATAATATATAAATAATCTTGTAAAATGCAGAGATGAGTGAAATATCATGAACTCATATGTTTAACACTATGCTATTTTGTGATACCACATTGTTGTTATGTCAAATCATTGAGCAAGTGACGATGACACAACATTGGTGTCACATCAAAGAAAGTGCTGATCATAAATCATTGTAAAAATAATCTTAAATTTATTTACTACTATTTCTATGATCACAAAGCAAGTTGTGGCTTTCTAAAATTGCCGTATTTGCCTTTATTAAGTATTTGGACATGCAGTTCTGGCATTGAAATTGGTTAACAACTTTATATGCCAAATATACAAAATTCTTGACTCTTCAGATGTGGTGATTCACGCTGCAGTACATTAAAAAGTCTCTAAGATAATTCCTTTATTCTTGCAAAGATAATAGCCCACCACCATAATGAATATACCGTATGACCTTCGAGTTGAACGACAGTGACAATGTGAGTTAGGTTGCAAGTATGTTACAGCTACTCACCGCTTAAAAGGAGCATTATCTTCATGTCGTATCTGAGCTTTGGAGTAAATGATGACCTTACATGTCTTGGGATTCTGACTCAATATAAATGATGGAGTCGTATTACAATTTTTCACTGATTTTTAAATTTTGATTGTTTTTATCTTTAAACTGAGTTATGAGTATAAAACAATATTGTCAATGGTGCTATATTCTCATTTAGGATTAGATCTTTAAAAAAAATTAACATTCAAAATAAATATATACAATTACAGCTCTCATATCTAACTGTGAAAGTTTTTTCTTGAGTGTTTTCATAGAAATATAGCTTAATTAAGAAAAATTTTAAACTACCAAAATAATACCAAAAGGTATATAATATACAAACACAAGATGGTCCCATGTTGACTGACAAAAATGTCAACCACTGGATACGATAATATTGTGTTTGTCATTTTTCCTCATCATACCTCTCTTTGCTTCAGAGTTACAATTTGAATTATGAGACCTGTGATCAATGATATTTCCAAGTTTAAAAGAAATGGAAAAACTTATTAATGTACAGCTTTATTTGATTAGCATTTTTATCCTTATACTCTGAAATGTTTTTTAGGTTTTTATCCTTCAAGCATGTCATTTGACTAAATTATCTTAACCAAACTTCGTATTTTCTAGTTACTTGTACATACTAGAAATTGACTAACATTTGGTGAGTTATGTGTATGTTCATGTTAAAATGTTTCGTAATCACCAAAGATTCACTTAATTGCAAATCTAGCAGAAAATTACCGTATTGCTTTTCTAAAAATATATTTTTGTCTTGTCCATATTCATTATACAGACCCGTGTCCACACAACAAACGTTATGTAAAGATATATTTGTGATTGTAAACTTTTGTCTTTATGCGCATGGAGTTATAAAGAAAATGGTGACCTCGACTTCTGCTTAAGTGGACGTTGGCGGCGGTAATAGCAATTAGGTTAAGCCTTATATGTTTTTGATGTAATAAATATTCCGTGTTTGTTTGTCTTGTGTTTTGTTGATTTTTTTCGTTTTATATTTTTTTTATTTGCTTGAGATGTGTTTTATAATAATTCGTTTTATATAAAAGAACTCAATTATATGTTGAATTTTTTTATTTTTATTATAAAATTATGATAAAATTTTAAATCCTTTTATTTTTTTGGAGAAAGTTCATTTTGGTAATTTTTTTAATTTAAAAAAATAAATATGAATAGGTTGTAGATCTTTTAAAAATTAGTCGCATTAAGATTTATTATCACGAATTGCCATAAAGAAATATCCTATTAGTCAGTTTTAATTAATTTAAATTTAATTACATTTATTTAAGGTGGGACACTTATTTCAGTGGATTAATTAGTTTACTATCGTATTAATTTTGTTTTAAACCTTATTAAAGCTATTGCCCCCAATTTTTCAATTTCAACTTATATCTTTTTTGACTTGGAATCTGATCGTATTGCTTATTTGAGACCACATCATTACAAAATCAGTACTTTTTGGATTTAATATTTTTTTCTTTATAAAGTTTAAAGATATATACAAAATAATGAACATTATCTAACCTATTTTATTGAAATACAAAGTTTGGCAAATGAAGGTATATTTGAGTTACAATGGAACATAAAAAAGCTAATAAATAAAAATTTTATGCAAAACATTGTTTTAAATTCATAGTTTTTCCTATGGCGTTGCCTGTATTTAATTTTGCCTCTCGTCCTTAATTAAATATTTATGGCCAGCTTATTTATGAAAATCTCTCTGTCAGATATAATTATTTTATGATAGCAGCTAATGTTATCGGCAGAAAAAATAGTGTTAAAAAGATACAGTGATGTTAACAGTGCATTTTAAAATTAGGGTCATAAATAATATGCAAATTAAATATATTATTTAGAATATTCTGAGTTAAGTAAACTATAAATTAGTATATAATAGAAGATTTCTTTTGCAATTACCAAACCTAAAGCAATATTAGTGCAAAAAATGTTTCCGGATGCAAATTTCAAAGTGTGAAATGTATTAGTGATTGAAGTAGAAGCAGATTTGTATGCAACCATTTCTCTTTGTATTTGTTTCTTTAACCATTAATAGACTTGTGATGTTTGAAGAAATATGTAAAAAGATTAAGCTATAAAAGATAATGAAGACTAATTTTGAAAGTGAAGTGGAAAATAGCCGTTCAGAAATATATGATGAAATTTCAGTTTTATGTTTTATTTCATAAGATTACAGGAAAAATTTTTCCAATTAGATCTGAAAATAATTCATTCCTCATAGAAAGTATTAAATGGCCTATATCTAGCAAACATTATACATACTTTAACCTCTTATGTACTTTAAAGTGGTTGGTTACTAATGTGAGACAAAGAAAATGGTATACTCAATTTTCTTATATGCGCACCTGTTGACCAACCACGTTATGTAAGAGGTTAAAGTATGTACAAGGCTTGCTAGATATAGGTCATTTAATACTTTCTATCAGGATTGAGTTATTGTCAGATCTAATAGGAATAATTTTTTTCCATAATCTTATGAAATAAAACATAAAACTTAAATTTGCAGTAACGGTGATATTCTACAAGAGGACGACATATTTTATTTTCGAATTACGAACATTTTATAGCACTGAATAAATTATTAAGCTAATAAGATTTTGAATCTACGCTCTTGTGTTTCTTGCAGCATGCTATGATTAGTAAGTATTATTATTAATGGATTGTTAACGTTATTGATTGCTTGTGAATTACATAAAACTTTTTTCCCTACAGGCATAAAGCAAGAACGTCCCCTCCAATTACGAGCTGGTACACCACATCCTGCAATCCGAGAGAGAGGCCGTGCCATTGTACCTGACACACACACGGCTCCGCCACGCGCAGCTCCACCGCAGCGAGCCGATGGACGGGTAGGCATCATGAGTCCGCTCTCCTTTTATCTTGAGTTGCAGAAAGAGGTTCGTCTGTTCAATCCTTGTTAAGCACGACGTGTGGTGTGATCTGGCTTCTGGGCCGAGATTTGAGGGCGTGTCGTGAAATTATGCTTAGTTATTATATTAGGTGCTAATAAGGTCTTGGTTATTTTTGGCATTCATCACAAAATTTATTAAGGTGTTTCTTCGTTTTATATGATATGGCTTTTGCTTTTAGGATTAGGGAATGTTTTGAGAAATGCATTAATGCCTAGAGGCTTACATCACATAAATGTCTAACTGAGCAAAATAAGCAGTTTGCTATGAAATAAAGGCATCGTTTCCTTCAGTTAATTATATTCTCTATAAGTATAAATTCCATTTCTAATAGGTAGGTTATATGATGGAAAATGGGTTTCATATTTTTGTATGATGTAACAAAATGGCTTATATATTAACTTAGGTTTGGATTATTTTAAACACAATTTCTGTCTGCGAATTCACTTTTGTGAATTTCCGGTTAAGATTGTGGAATTTGTCTACAGCTCAGTGAGAGTATCACAACATCTCTCTATAGTTAATGTTAAATATTTTGCCACATTCTGCGAAGACATACTTGGTTTGAGCTCTTGGAGCTTACTCTGGACAATAAAATATAATATACAGGTTGCGTAATCAATTGGCATATCGTAGCACAAAATTTTTATTATCAAGTGAAAATAATGAATTTCCTTTGTCAGAAATTATGCTATTAGTATAATTTTGGGTTATAAGTAGCCTCTATGTGCTAATTCAAATAGTAAGCTATGTTTGTCCCAAGTGTCATGAAAATTTGTCAATACATTTAGATGTGGTTGAAAAACAAACATCCAAACAAAGTTTTCGAAGCATTAGTAACAATCTAGTTGTGACTCTGCCACACGAACAATACATATATAAAATTTGGTAGCGATTGATTGTTTGATTAGAGATGTTGGTGACAAAGAAATAAAATTTCGAATTTATGGATTCATTTAAAGGTCTACTGGCCCTTTTGATGAATTTTTATATGAACTGATGCGATATTGTATTATTGTTGCACCGGTGGAGGAACCATATGGGTGACAGATGAGATATTCCTTGATGAGGAATCTGGACAAATAGCCACTGCTACTATTAATGTCACCGAATAGAGAAAAGAGGAAGTATGGTGACTGAGTTGTGGTTTATATATCATTCACTGTAGACTATATGGATTATACAGAGAGAGGCGACATTGTCATAGACTAAAATATTCAACAGATTTAATATATGTAGATTTCAGTCCGCTTATAATTTACTTTAGGCTGTTGTTCATTTTATTTGTTCGTAAGTCTATTGGTTTGTTTTAGCTAGACAAAAGCAGTGACATAATTTGGTTTTTGGGCCTTAAGTTTTATGTTTCGTAAAGTTGTGTAATGAATATATTAGGGATATGGAAATGATTGGTTCAGACCTGAAAACTTTAGATAAGTTAGAGACAATATTTGTGGAAGTATTTGTTCTGTGTTAGCAGTTTAACTGTACTATATATTTATTTTTAAAGCAAAACATTAATAGGACATTTGAGTACTTGTCAAATATTGTGTGTATAGAGATGTTGTAGAGGCTACGATATCTAGCTCCAGTGTTATGTTCGTCCTATAGGGCTACAATGCTGCTTTTCTGCTCTTTTTTAATTATGGTTTCTGATGTCAACGAATGTAAATCTTACGAAAGCTCAACATGCCTTTTATCAACACAAATTTATTGTTACCTTCATGTTAATATCACTTTTCAATTTATATGTAGGAAAGCAAAATATCACAGAGACTCATCACATCTATCAAGTCGGGACTCATCACAGGACTATTAAGTCTTTACATCTGTAATTTGGATAGTAGGTTTTTTAAAACTCGTATATAAATTGAAAAGATAGACTTCCGCATAAAAGGGTTTTTCGAAATTCAAGTTTATTTTCTGTTTATTTTAAAGTTACAGGTGTGTTAATTCAGATATGGACTTTCCATTACAAATAAATTGTGAACAAATGGATCCTGTTTTACCAATTTTCTAAATTCACCCTTGAAGGAGTTGAAAAAGGGAATGATCTAAAATATGTCTACCCCACCAAATAAGGCACTAATACGTTTTTCTATTGGTATATAAAGTTTATTATTGCATTCAAACTCTGAGACATTATGTACACTTTGATTTCAAGCCTCTTCAATTTCTAGTCTTGCGTTATGATTATAAACAAAGCACAGGAACAGAGTTTAAAATTGACTGATATATATTCTTAAAAGTTTTTATGCCAGATATACACAATATATATATATATATATATATATATATATATATATATATATATATACACATATACACACGCACACACACACACACACACACACACTATATATATATATATATATATATATATATATATATATATATATATATATATATATATAGCTTGCCCTAGAATCAATTCATCCAACAGTATACAGGAAGATCCTGAAACCATAAAAGTACCAATAAAGGGTTTTTATGTGGACGAAGATGATATATATGTGTTAGACTGTTATTATTACGGTATTTAATACTAGTTGTTTGTTGACGTCCACATGACAGTGTTTTTTGTTCTTAGAATAAAGTTAGAGGTTAGAAAACTTGAAATATTCTCAGAATTTTAGTTTACAATTTGTGCCAACTATGTAAGGCGCTGATTATATTTAGCAACCGCTGAAGAGGTAACGGAGGTGTTTGTTTATCCATGTGTGATCTGGCTTATGCATCGAAATATAGTGTTAATTTTGGGAAATGCCGTGTGTTGCTTCACTGTGATAGGGGCTTAAGTCTCATTCATTTATAACAATTACTTTTGCTTTCATTATTGGCAAACATACCATAAAGTTTCATGTATATTAATATATAAATTTCCTATAAATTTTAAAGACTGGATTTATTGGTTTTTATGCCAATAACGAGTGGGAATAAAAAATATAGTCAACAATTGAGATATACATAATTACTAGAGATATAACACTGTACACAATTACCATAAACAAAAATAACTGTATACGATTAGATTATTTTAAACACACTTATTATATTATCATCGCCATTATGTGTTGGGTTGATCACAAGGCATACGGCCTTTGACAATGTGCCGCATCACGTGGACCCGGGTTCGATTCCTGGCCATTTGTCGAACGGGACTGAACTGGTGTTATGTTTGGCTATAAGAGATTGCTCTTGTAGCAATAAGTCCGCTATATGTATCAATTAGATATATTAAAATAGATAGACTTATTGGTTCCATAAATACATTATTATGACAATTATCTATGATTTGGATATAGAAGTTGTGCATTTTTTTCTGTGAAAACTTGGCTCGTACTGGAATATGCTTTAGTAGTGTTTAGTTGCATTTTTTTAAATGATTACTTTCGAATTTGCATTATCAACATTACTAATTTTTGTATATTTTTGAGTTTGAAAGGGTTTAGAGTTTTTGGCTTCATATAATGCTGAGCGAAGTGTCATTTGCATTTAGAAAGTAAATGTTTTAAAACACAATAATATAAAACTCGAGAGAATGAACAAGAATATTACAGTTTATAAGCTCTAGGAATAAGCTGCCCCAGTCAGTCGCACTGAATTATTGAATAAGATAGGTGTGATGGAAAACTCCAAAGGCTCCAAATAAAGATAATTTAAAAATCTAATAAATAGAGTAATAGATATCATTTTGTAGTGCATCATATGCGGCAAAAGGATACAAAAAGCCAACGTTATGATAATATGCAATTTTTTAAACCAAAAATTAATACTGTAAAGCACTCATAATGTGTTCCTGGTGTCACCAAAATTTCACACATTAGACTGTGAATTACTATTGTTAAAGGCAGTAGAAATTAGGTTGTTTAGGAATAAAGAACTTGAAAGGACTTTTTACAATAAAACACTGAAAATGCTGCTGAGGTAAGTTATTAGATTGTTTGAATCTATGACTGTATTAAAAATGTGCTTGTATTCTTTGAGGCTTATATTGCTTTCATATTTTTATTTCTAAAATTAATTTTTTTAAGTCGAAAATCTGGTCAATTTTGAGTTTAATTATGTTTGTTTATTTGTAGTTTTAATTTTGTTTCAGGGCAAGTTATGTACAATATGCTTCTGTGAACCGTACGTTGGTTTACAGAATGTTTTCTATAATATGATTCTATTGAATTTGCCATATTATATACAGTCATACAGATTGTGTTGAATGAACATTCAACACTTGTGAAGCAAAAAAATGATCACGAAAGTAATTCAGAAAGTTCTGTACCTTAAGAGATGATGTATGCTATGATTTTATGTTTACTTAAATTATGACAGCTCATTATACATGCAACAAATTCAAATAAACATTTTTTTATTAAATGACAACAAAAAAAATTTATTACGTGTATATTGTTGTCATATGTCGTGTTTAGAGTTTCAGTAAAAACAAATTTTATTTGTACACCTATTTGAATATCTTTCTGTTATGTCACGCCCACTGGTATTGGGAAATTTTTGAAGTTTTGTATAACAAATAATTAGAAATTCAAAGTGCGTTTTAGAAAAGGGAATTACGAGCCTTTATTGTATGCATGATTATAATTTAAGGTAGTTGTCGCTTGACAGTAATATCTAAAATTTATTATAAAGTGTTTTATTTTTCAAAATGTTAATATAACATCATTTTAAATTGACCTAAAAAGCTTGCTCGACGCGTATTTTAAAAAAAGTTAAAAGTGTAGTGAAATTACTACTTTTCCTGTAATGTTAAATATACTGTTTTTGAGAGTGATTTTTACTAAAACTAAACGATAAATTTTTAAATGAGTAGTTTGAATAATATATAAAAAAATTGGTGAATTTCGTTGACAACGCTTTTTACACGACAACTACCTTAAGAAAGGACTTTAAATATTTGTCTGGGACGAATAAGAATATCTTGGAAGCAGATATTTTCTGTTTGACAATTTTTAAATGAAAATGTGCAATTTAGTATTTCTACTATTTGTATTGTACTAAGAAAAAGATATTTACTCAAAAAAGTTTCAGATGTACTAAACACAATTGTCTACAGGAAAGTGTGTTTTGAAAAAGGTGTGATTGTGAACATTATTTCTGACTGTTAGTTTGCAGTTCCGTAACGCCTATACCAGTCTTACTAATAGTTAAAAACGTTTTTCTGTTTCTCATCAATTGTTAGTTGAGTCGGAACAAGAGTCTACTTTACCGACCATGCCCTATTGCACGGTCCATTTGCTAAAGTATCCACACAAAATAGGTTTTAACTATCAGTAAATCCAACTGGGAGTCCTGACCGTGTGTGCATACGGGCGTAAGTGACAAACTCCACAGTCATGATGGAACAAATCCATTTTTAGCTTTTAATCACCTATATTTTGTTTTTAGCTATTATTAAATTTGAAGTGGTATCATTTTCTATCATATAGCACTAATTTATCGCTCATTTTTTTTTAAAGTGCAAAAGAAAATTTCGTAATTTATTTGAATTCCCCTTTATAATTACTTGCTTTAAGACTGAATAGTGCCCACCACACCATAGAAAATACCACGTTATAGAAAATTACATTATGCCACGTTGTAGAAAATCGCATTATACAGAACTGCATTATCAGATAATACAAGTTCACGTATATGTCTCTAAGTTGTAATTATGGACCAAAATATAAATATTATTATAAAAACCCTAATCTGTATATAAAATGCACAAAAAATGTGCACAATAGCATGTGTACACACACACCTTTTGTCCCAATGTCAGTTGCTTTTACAGTCTTAGTAAATCTTTTACCTTTAAGCACCTTTAGTTTACATTATAGTTAACAGGTAAGTGTATACACTTGCTTTTCTCAATAAAAAAAACAAAACGCTGTATTAAAATGTTAACTTATGTTACATGTTATATGGAATTGTTTATCACAGTATATGAGTGTTAGAAACTATTTTTTGTCGCAATACATGAATTTGCATTCTATGGGAGCAGTTACATGGAAATCCACTGTACTTGGGTTCTTAGATTTGCCTTTTATTTACAGACAATAGTTATATTCCCTTTGTAATATTTTTGTGTAACTTCTAAATGGTTTGAATGGTATATTAATATCTCTTATTTAATGTATATTTTATACATTCGACACTAATTACACATTAAGTTTTTGTGCATCAACTACATTTTTTCATTTGCATATTTTTATTCACTACTCAAAAAGAAAGGTCAAAAATGTTTCATACAGAAATAGCAATATTGCTTGTGTTCTCTATGTTCTCGTGATAGTTCTAATTGATTGAATCGACATTGACAAATTTCCTGTTAACAGTACGCTGTTTGGTGATGCTACGTTGATGTCAAATGAAAGCTATAGGACAAATATTGTTGACATCACATAATAATAGGAAATCTTATATTTATTTACATATATCTTTGAAATTTTCAAAAATAAAAAGTAACAGATTTTCATGTTTTTACGGTGTTTTGAGAAATGCCGGCAATGGGGCTAATAGTACCAGCCAACAGAGTCTTGATCATACAGACTGACGTCAAAGTATTCTGTATAATCACATCGAATAACCACATAGAATGATTTATGAAAGTTAGCTGTTTTGTTTTTTATTTTACGGATTTATATAGATTAATGTGTAATAAAATACTGAAAAAATTTAATCAATGTGAAGTACCACCACATACACGTAAAGTATGGATAAAAGCTTCATAAAACATAGTGAGATTTATTTTTAAGCTCCGTTTGTGAATTATAAAAATTCAAAATGACGGGAAATGAGTTCTCCCTTCATTTATTTTTTAACCGCAGAATTGGAAAATGTGCGAAAAACTTTCAATTACGGTTATGTGGGTTAACTTTCATCAACGGTTACATGAGAAAAGAACGACTATCGAAATTTAAGTTATGAGTGTTCCAACACATACTTAGCCAGTTTTTGGAGTTCCATAACAGCCTGCTGTGGAAACTTGAAATTTGGCAAGAAATAAAAACATATTAACCTGCACATATGTACTTCAATAGCTAACACTGTTGAACACACACAAAATGACTAATAATAAGGGCTTAAAAAATATCTTCTTAATTTTAGAAAAAAAGGGTTTTTAGAAACAAAGGTTGCATAATTTTTTAAATATTCACCATGTTTTTAAATCTGTGCAAGACGAGAGGCAATATATTTACGTTGTGAAAAATTAATATTTGTAAATAGTTAAATAGAAATACTATGTATCCTAAAATGTTTATAAGAGACCAAATGTGTATGGAACCCTCGTAGTGCGAGATCTACTCGACAGGCCTTCTTTTTACTTTAAATACTGTTTCCTTGTAATTGTTTATTTTCTGAAGCAATATATTTACGTTGTGAAAAATTAATATTTTTAAATAGTTACATAGAAATACTATGTATCCTAAAATGTTTATAAGAGACCAATGGAACCCTAGTAGTGCGAGATCTACTCAACAGGATTTTTTTACTTTAAGTACTGTTTCATTGTAATTGTTTATTTTCTGAAGCAATATATTTACATTGTGAAAAATTAATATTTTTAAAGAGTTTAATAGAAATACTATGTATCTTCAAATGTTTATAAGAGACCAAATGTGTATGGAACCCTCGTAGTGCGAGATCTACTTGACAGGCTTTTTTTTAATTTTAAATACTATTTCATTTTAATTGTTTATTTTCTTTAAGTTAACAAATGACGCAAGTAAATTGAAGTAGTCACAATCACGCCTTAGATTATTCATCATTATCATATTAAATATAAAAAAATAAATTCCTAAGCGATGATTGTTTTTCGAAAAATTATTGGCTTGTAGTGAGACGTATGACGCATATGCAAATTACGCATAACTCAATATAAGGAGCGCCTGCCGTTGATTTCGCTCAATCATACCGAGCCGAGACGTGCAGCGAAAAACTGTCAGGTTACTATGCTGGCATTACCATAATATGAGGCAGCACATAGTAGCTATACACGTAGGCAATAGCTGTACACGTACACGGCTAGCACTCTCATACAAGAGGTATTGTCCGTGGACCATTAACATTCCTATACGAATGTATTGAATAAATATGCAGGCGGTCAGCGCAAACAGTTTGCCTTGTGATTTGAATACTAATCATCTTCAATGATGCTTTATGATTCAAGTCTTACTTTTTAGAAAAATGTTACGGCATTGTAATCGAACGCGGCGTCTGTATGTGACGATAGCGCTAAATCTACTGTTTAGTCCGGTAGGTATAATAAATATTAGAAGGTCAGCTTCGGTGTGTTAGTGGCGATTGATGGTTTTTAAAAGAAATAAATGATTGGCTCGTGTGCGTTTGGAGGAAATGTAGAAACTAGGTTCCATTTTTCCGAGATCGTACTACAAACTTGGGTCAATCAAAAGGAGAAAGGCTATATTAATCTTTGGGGAATGGTTCTACAAAAAATTGGTTTCAAAAGGAAATATTTATGTACATGTAAATATTTATTTTTGTAGGGTTCCATGCCTCAAACTGTAAAATAGAACCTTTCAAAGATAACTCGCATGTCTGCATGTCCATCTGTCGCAGACAATTTTCTCAAAAACCATATGAAGTAGAAACTTCATATTTCCCATTGTAATACATCTTATTAACCCATTTTTTTGCACTTGATAAATGCCCCATGGTTTATTAAAAATACAGAAATACACGAATATGCTGAGATGCCCGCTGTAAAAGGACAGGTTAACTTACCCTGCAAAGGCTGGAACATCACACAAACCAATTAGCTAGAGCACTTATGGATGCTGATCAAAGTATATTCCGATTGAGAAGGTCAAGACTAGCTTTGATCTGATTCTGAAGCTATACTAATATGGGAAATTTCACGTCATTGGATGTGCTCAATTTCTGAAATTGTTCATAAGATGTCAAAAAATTTAATTATAGCTATCTGGCTGATTGTAAATAAAAAAAAAAAAAATTTTTTTACACTAGTTACTTTTTAAAAATATTCATATACAAATTAAAGAGGAGATAAATTATTTAAAAATTTTTTTCACGTTTTTTTGTATCATACAAAACATACGTTTTGTATTATTTGAAGGGGCTTGTTCTGAGGAATACTAAAATATTTTTGTCATAATTTTAAATTGTATATTTAAAAAGATATTCTAAAAAATATGCATAAATAGATCATACCCCCTTATTTCCGTACACACCAAACCAAAACTCGTGAATAAAACAGGGTTAGTAATTTATGAATAGATGATTACAGGAAAACTATAGCAATTATCGTAGATATTATAATTTTTGGAATATACACCATGTTCTTACGCTCATGAAAGTATGGCAGGCAATATATTTACGTTGTGAAAAATTAATATTTGTATGGAACCCCCGTAATGCGAGTTCTACTCTTGCTTGACTGGTTTTTATTATATAGTGGTTTATATGTAGGATGTTTACCTGGCTATATATTTCCTCTATAACTTTCAGTATTTATAAACAAAAAAACTTTTGTTTCAAACTGATGTTTCAACATCCTCGTGATGTTTATTTCAATACAATTTAAACTAATGTATGAAGACTTAAATTCTATCGCCTTAACTTTTGCAGATGTGTTTCTTAGTTTTCCGAAAATCTAGTAGGTTATACCATCTTAGCGTATTTCGAGGAAGGAAGGCAGTGAGCATTCAATCTATATAATTGTTTCATGTTGCCCAAACTATAAAAGATATAATATGTAGCTATATCTTTGTGAGTTTATAAATTCATCTAAGGCCAACCCGCTGAACTGTAAGAGCATGGCATCCTGTCACCACCCAATAGATCATAACAAGTGATAGATATTTTAGTGAATGAAAGACAGTTTCCTTGGAAATAAAAAGATATAAAAATGTTAAATGGTTGAAAGTGAACCATTTCAAATGTGCACGAAACCTGGTCACTAATACTTGTTTACAAATATCCCTCTATTCTTTTTAATAATGCATATTGACATGGTTCTGGTTTGAATGTGGAGTCACATTTTGACCTATTTGTCTATTCTGTTTAAGATTTTTGTAACATAATTTTGCCTGTTTACATCATTCATTTGTTTTAAAATAAATTAGATATAAATTTTATTGATTTTTTTCCTCTCAGTTTTTTTATCATATAGGTTTAATATATTTTTTGCTTACTCTGTTCTTAGGTCTTTGAATTTAGCCAATTAATCTTTATGTAACGACGTATTTAAAATTGCATCTGACTATAATTTATGGTAAAATTTAATGAAAGCGGTTTTGGAATAATATTTTTATTGATTAAATGTAATTATAAGAAGGGTGGTAATAGGTATAAAACTTTTGGGATCAAGCTTGAGATTGCAAAGATTAATATTTTTTCCATCCTTCTCATATTTGGTCTGGTAAACCTTTATTGAGTAGTGATAAGTATACCCTGTTAGATATTTTTATTTTCTCATCTAAAGTTAAAATCCTTAAAAGGCCAATAAAGACTTGTGTAATTTTGCTCAATGGTTAACTTAAGCCCTTTATATAGTCAAATCACTTTATTTTTTTTTACCTACTTTTGTTGCGAAACACTTAATATGTACGGGGACCACGAATCTAACAAGACTTTTCTTTAACTATCTTTTGTGCATAATATATATACATTTTACTGAGATGAACTTAAAACTATTAGAAGATTAAAAACAAATAATACTTTTTTGAGTTGTCTCAATTCAATGGGGACAATAATTGTAACATAATGACGGTACATATTTATTAATTTTTTTAGATTCCCAATTTATAACGAAAAAGAAAACAAAAAAACAAATACAAAAAGAAGTCTAACAAAAAATGTATACAATAAAATTTGAGAAAATCTCACTAACTACAAATATATCATATTCAGGTATACAAGGAGACATTTTACGAGACCCATACCACAGAATATCCATGCCAAAGTGGGAGTTTTGAGTGGTTGCACCGATTTGGATACACCATTATTCATTTTATAGACATGTTCTTCCCATCGTATAGTACTATTGGTATTATGAATTGTTGGTAGACAAAACCTTTTTTTAAGTTTACAATTAAAGATTGCAGAGAAATGTTCATGAAATATTCATATAAATTTTACTCGCTTTTGGCGGGTTTTATTTTTTGTTCAAACAACTTTTGCATTACTATTTTTATATAAATAATACTTTTTCAATATTAATCATTGAAGTCATCTGTATTCATACCATATTTAGAAAAGAAAGTTAGAAATATTACTTAAAAAACTGAGATTGCGTTCATTGAGTCTTACTAAATATTTACTAATCCTTATTAAGATGATCTCAATTATTTCTAACTGTGTAAAACAGCCGTTGCTGTAATATCCGTGTGGCAGTACTATTATTGACTGTATTTAAAATTGTATCAAGATCATAAAATGGCATTGGATGATATTCATTGCCGTTGGCATGCCATGCATCTTGCTGTTTGTCTTGGAAACTAAATTTAAGCGGCTCAGCCTCTACACTAATCATGTGATTTATATGTATATGTATAAAGCAAAAATAAGCGCTATCTTCACATGGCAGCGCTGGATTTAAAAATTTTCATATAAATAAACGTCTATAAATACTGGAGCAATGAGCTTGTCAAAAGTTACAAATTATGCTGTGGAAGACGTATTGGTAAAGTTTTAAGGTCACTACTTCTTAAGTTTAGATAAATAGTCTACTCTTTTTTGCATGATTAGGAAAAAAATAGGAATACTGTGATAGAAATAGAGAATTAAGATTACGCTATTATAATCATACTTTCAGGGGCTGTTTTACAGTAATCTTCGAAATTGTATTTCGAATCAGTTCCATTGATATCCCAAAATGGAATTATAGATCAAAATAATTATAGGAAAAATTTTATATGAAGGGAAATAACAAACAAAATTGAATAAAAACACTAGATACTGGCAAATATGTCAGAAAATAAAAACATAAAGGATATGGGGAGAATGGATCTGGCATTATGGAAATTTTTTTTTAAAATGTAAGAAAGTGAAAAATTGAGCAATTGTCAATCAGGAAAGAGCAAAAAAATAAAATACAATTTGTAAACAAACCAAAAAAATCATAAAGAAAAAAAAAATCATAAAAAGTTATCATAAAGGCGCATTCATAAAGAAAAACATGATTTCTTTTCTTTCTGATTGACGATTTAAATAAAATTTTAAGAGTTAATTTTTTTCATTTTCTCTAAAAAGCACTATTTTTATTCTTGTAACAGCTGGGCCCACCACTATATGGAATTTTGTCTACCCTCATTACTTAGTAAATTGCCTACTGTGTTACTATGGGGTTGTTATTTTTAATTTATTTCAATTATGAAAAGGTGAATAATAAATACACTAACAAGGCATGATTTTTACTTCCGAAAGGCAATGAGGGAGTGTTTTCATTGTTTAAAAAATACAAGTTGACACTTTTGTGGCAAATTCATAAGCGTTAATAGAGTAGTAAAATAAGAATCATGAAACATTTGTCTATGTCTATCATAGGATCTATAAGTCATCCACCTGTAAAGGACTGCTAGCTAAAAAAAAATTTTAAAAAGTAGTTTTCTCAAAAACCATTTATTGGAATTTCTTGTAATTTTGTATATTGTTACTATGTTATAAGACCAAAGATATGCTTTTCTACTGTACGTAGTTAACCTGCTAGCGACTGCTAAAACATTCGATGTAATTGATATTGTTTGAATGTTTGAAAAAAAAAATGTAATTTACAATTATTAATTCAACATTCAAAAACTGTTATTTGCTGCAAATCTTCTAATGACATATATTTTTATGTAAAATAACGTATATAGAGTTTTGAAAAAAAAGTTTTCAATTAAAATATATAGACAAAAATTCTCAAAATATATATCACTATAACACGAAGATATCACTATGACACGAAGTGAAACTTCACTCTATCTCGTAGGTGAATCTTTATGAAAGTATCAAGTCATATGTAACACATCACAGCCATTAGCAAGAAAATCACCCAGTTATTGTAGAATTATGCAGATTTCAGTCAATATTTACACGAATGACATGGTATATCATCTATATATATAGTACATCGACTAGGAATGTTGTTTGATTTTGGCTTGCTTTTATTAAGTTTTACTTGATTATCATTTACGCATTCCATTAAAATCTCAAGATTACCATTTCTCAAATATTTTAGTCCAGCAATTTTTTTAGAGTTAATTCGGATCATTTCTAATAAAAAGAACAATATTATTATTTTAGACATTAATTCCTCACCGACACGGACATTGTTAGACAAGGTGGATAGTTCTTGCAATCTTTGGATGGAAAATTTTTGACGGTATATGTAATAATGATAATAGGAGAAAATTATGCGATTTTAAATAACACAATCTCTTTAAAAATAAAAGCACAATCAAACAAAAAAAAATTACAAAACTAAACAGAATGAGATGGATAGGTCATCTAAGAGTTTTCTGTAGAATGGGTACAATGATTTAATATAAAATCACAAACTGTAACTTTGGGCAGATTTAATTTCCATGGAAACATGAAGGGAGATCCTAAAATTATATTAGGACAAAGGACTTGTCTTTGGTCAAAATATTGGCTGAATATTATTCGATAAAATATAATAAAAAGGTTGTAATTTTTCTAACACTCCTCTTATGCAAAGCGTTTACTTCAACACTTGTATGTTGTGTATTTTAAAAGTTAATTACATATTCAAAATTTCATCTCCTTTTTCAAAAAGTAGATGAAATTTTAAATGATGTCACAGCAATAACAATTTTACCAACTGCTCTCATTTTAGTAAATAATAAAAAAAATAAAAACTCTTTGCTCTAATCTCTGAACGCATCACGGAAGAAAATCTTCCGTGCCGTTCCGTTTGCCTTCCTTGGTATTAATCAACGTTAGGCATCAAAAGCTTTTCTTTGGTCGAAATGTATATAGCGTTCATTCTGAATGACGGTTTGTAGTAATAAAGTATGATCTTAAGATATTTTTCATGCAATATGTGTGGGAAATATAACTTCATACTTATGAAATATCAATGATCACAACGAAGCATCCATAAAATCGTTAACGTCACTACTTTTTGTCTTTGAAAATTTTATATAATAAATTTATTTCAAAATTGTACCTATATAGACTGCGTTTTCGCAATGTAATGCTTCATATAATTTTTCCGGTTTAATTGCCATTCTTTGTGATACCAATCATTGAATATGTAATACAAACACGACCAATTTTTGGCTGTTTCATTTTAGTCGAAACAATTTTCAAAAGTGGCTTTCATAATATTTAATAGATTAAAAGATTAACAGATTGAAAAGGAAAAAAGGAATTTTTAAATTTAACAGAATTAACTTCATCAAAACTTTAGAAACGGTGAAGCACCAACCTAGTACTGAGCTGTCTTAGAGAGGTGAGATATGGAACTTTTGTGAAAATATTATGAAAGAGTCGGAGAAAGATGAGCCCTTGTTCATCTTTTAGAACCAATTCTGTCAAAGAAGAAGTTGAGAAATACCCGAGATCTCCTAACATAGCAAGAGAAACAGATCTTCTCATTTTTTGGCACACTGAATTTTGTTGCATCTGAGAGAATGTATCCAACTGCAGATTTCGTCCAAACAGACATACGAAATCGACTTTCTGTTGTTCTTGTTTTCAAAATAAAAATCTTAATGTAATATTTGATCAAGTCAAATGGCTACATACTGATGCTCAGCAATGGTGCGAGTTAACTTACATATTTTTTTACTGTAAAAATAAAATAAAACGAAGTCATTTATATATATTACACCTTGCAACATTCTTTTCAATTTTTTCTTCACACGTATATTCTTTTCTTAATTTTAAACTTTTTGTTTACACGTTTTGTACATTTTTTTATTTTGGATGGCCTAACTGATCTTTGACTACTTTGCCTAGTACAGACTTAACATGCATGTATAAGCGTGGCCAAAATGCACTTGGCGCAGCTCGTCTCACAGTCCGGGCCGCATCAGCTTAGTGAGCGGGCCATGCATTGTAGGTAAACAATCATACCAACATCAACGTAAAAATTAATCACAATTAATCAACATTGTTGCATATGTATTTAAAATTGGAAACTATAAGGTTATGATAGATGAAGGAAACAATAAGGGTGCCTTTGTTTCACTACAGAATGCTAAAAGAAATTAAGTCAAAAAAATCTTGAAAACTTTGAACATTCTCTTCTCAATTTTAAACTTTTTGTTCACACGTACATTTTACTTATTATTCTATACATCATCAACATTGCTTATTGTCCATCTAAAATTTGTCCTACTCAAGTATCTGATTACTAATACTCTGTATGAGTAAAACTGGTTCCTCCACTGTAGAAAAAGACCATTGATTCATTATATTTAAACATTTTTCCAATTAGATCATTCACACTGCAATATTATTAACCTTTGAACATGGCTTTCATAACTTCTGTTAATAGAATAAGAATTAATATGTACATTTACATATTTTCCAGTAATCATTTCGAAGAATATGGTACCATATACACTGAATTTGATCGTGAAACGCAATTGAAAAATGATTTAGTGTGATGAAATAATAAAGAAAAATATTTGCACACTAATGTCAATACTAGTCAACGCACGGCTCTCGTACGTAAACATATCTACGGCTACTCATGTGTGTATGAACACATATGTTCTCAATGTCCACAAACTGTTATAAATAGATTGACGTAGCACGGGACGCCCCAATTCCCTTGCCACTGTTGACGATGACATAGATCTAGCTGTTTCGCAGCCTCTGCCTCTGTTCGAATAAAGATGGCTATTTGGAACATGGCAGTGAGCTTAACAAACATGTCACAGTTTAAAGTCAATGTCAATATGTTGTGTAATGTTTTTGGAAGCTCATTTGAATTATACTATGTCCTTTGTATTGGTTTATGGACAAACATTTTGAAGATGTATATTTTGTTTAAATGTATTGTGGAACATAATCGGTTGACGGTGGCATACATACAGTCACTTCTGTGGAAATAAAGATGGATATTAGGATATAGTAGCGAGTTTAAGAAGCGTTTCACAGTTTAAAATCTGCCAGTGTTAATAGACTGTATACTGTTTTCAGAAACATTTGTAATAAACTTTTCGTAATTAAACTTTTTTTTCTTTTCGCATTTTGATTACAAATATTTTGAAAATGTTTATTTGATTTAAATTCCACATTGTTTAATCTTATATATAAAAATCTATACTGGGTAAATAAATGTACCAAATTGATTACGATGTATACTTTTTAAGTTTTAAAAATTGTATTGTCAGCTTGATAGGTTTTTTCATTTTAAAACTTGTCATTTCTGAATAAAATTATTGATGTATAAAGAAACCATTAGGTAAAAATTGAGACAAATAAATGGATATGTTAAGTGAATTTGGTCTTAGGAAATGCTGCTATCGAGGCTATTCTGATATGAAAAATTTCATAATTTCACTACATTTCCATTGCTCATGCATACCAGAACTCGAAAAAATGGGTCATTTGAAAGTTTATATGTATATAGGTGTATTTTTTTCCTATGATACATTTTCACAAGGATAATTCGACCATATATACGGGATAATATATGTATGTATGTATTTATATATGAACGAAATATCCGCTATTGATTATATATAGGTCACCGAGTCATATCTGACTTTCCACAGCAAACTTGCAAAAATTCATAACGCATGCATTCTTCTCAGATTTGCAAAATAATAGTTGATTACCATCAGCAGTTTTTGAAAAATTGGTTCATAAACAAAAGATTGCGAAACAACACACATAAACGATGCACTCACTTTCGCAAATTGTTCAGGACATACATAAAATATGTCCAGCAAATTACATACTAAACATGTATACCTAACAGTAATCAAGTATAGTATCTTTATGTGCAAAAAAAAGAGATACGGTATGGTCCTAGGGTTTCACATGCTGCCTTCTTATAGTTCCATATGGCCGAAATAAAAATAAACAGCTAAGCACTTGTCGGAATATGCATAATGTAGAGTATAGTAGTTTGTTTCTCTTGAAGTTGTTGATGGAATTGAATTGAAATAATTTTAATTGCAAATTCTAATCCAATTTTAGTATTCAAAATTTTTTCAAATCTGTATTAAATCAATAAGAGTGAGGATAACATTACACACCATTTTAAGCGTCATGTTTCATAAATGAGGCTTAAAAATGAAAAAACTTATAAATGTTTAAGGGTATATTTTATTTCTATTAACCTATTTACAAATAATAATTTTTCACAATGTAATATATTTTTTATAGGCGTGAAACATGATGCATATTTCAAAAATTATAAGATCTATGATAATTGTTATAACCTTCCTACAACTTTTGCATCTAAAGATTTTAAAAATGCTATTTTTAGCAAGTTTCTAGAAATGCAATTTTTTTTCATAACTTTAAGTTAAGTAGTTTTGGAAGTAAGGGAACATATTTTTTAGTATATTTCTAAAATATACTACATAAAAATTGTGAGGAAAATTATTTTGGGGCCCTTATTAGTAGTGTTTTCAAATGATATCACATAATGACACACTATATATGTAAATAAAAATTTTTTTTCAGTCCTTGATTTGCCCCGCCGCCCTAAAATTTCTATATAAATATATTTGAGTGTTAACTGTTGAGATATATGTGGGTTCATATGGTTTATTACTATACCAAATTTCAAGTTTCTATGTCAAGAAATTTTTGAGAAAAACGGCTATGACAGACGGACAAACCGACACATGAGTGATCTTATAAGGGTTCCATTTTTCCTTTTATGATGTGGAACGCTAATAATGGTAAATGGTATATCAATTTAATTTGTCATTCCACGATCTGTGCAATAAAATGTTTACCCCGTCTTCGTGTGCATGAGGCACATTAAAATTTTTTTAAATATTTTACTACATATTAATTGAGATTCTCGACTGATGTATCTACTTACAAAATTACACATATGCTAGTCAAAAATTGTAGAAACTGAGGCTATGACAGACGGATGGTCGGATGTGATGAAGTCACAAAAGTTCCTTGTTGGAACCATAAAAATTGGCAAGAACTAATGTTCGTGTACCTATCTGTTGAATCCCTTGTATGTGAAATGTTTCATAGAGGTATATGAAGTTTATACTATGAGAAAGTGAGTGACTTTTATTTTCTTTAGTAGAATTTGAAAAATTAAAAAAAAAAGTATCTTTATTCAAAATATTCTATCCCAAAATTTGCTTCATTAATTAAAAAAAAGAACTTATGACAAGGAATGTCATACAGATAAAAATGTACTGGTATAATAATACATTGAATAAAACATTACTCTTCAAAGCGCGTTAGTAAAATATTTTTAAAATAGCTGGCACCTCATGTCATGGTCACATGTGAAGAGAGTTTACGCTGCTTACCACCAAACCAATGTTTGTGCCAAATAAATTTAAAAACTTTACTTGCTGTACAGAGTTGCTTTGTAAATGGTTTGTCTTGTTTATTTCCTGTCCTATGATTTATTATCTCAGCAAAAACGAGAGAAATTTGATTATGTCCCGTACTGTTGGTAGCGTTCCAACTTATGTCATTTGTAAATATTAGCACGTTTATATGTAAAAACGTACACACAACCGTCTTATTTCCTTCTGTCTAAAATAAGCAAATATATTGCACGCCACATACGTAAAAAAATTCATAATGTGACGTGTATTTCACTATGTGCGTGTCGCTAAGTATAATTTTTCTTTAGTGAATATGGTTATAAAAGAAATTTCCAGCTTTTCCAGTTTGTCAGTTTGGTGGTTCGAGGATTATGTTTAAAAATTTACTCACCTCATCCTCTTCTTTAGCTCTAGCAGTGGGTATTGTTTTAAACTGTGTAAAATATTTTATGTACAATAAAGACATATGAAAACTTTACGTACTCCTCAATATAATTTTTTGTTTTATTTTGTCTTAATAAGTATTGTTCGACTTGCAACTTACTTAACTGTTTTAGTGCCATGGTTTTTTCCTCATGTATACTTGAAAATGCCAAAGAAATCTTTTGTTTTTGATGTCATTTACACTTGTCTTGAAAAAAAACTGTATCTCTTCCAAAAATTATCCAATTTTAATAATTTTTTCCGTGTTTTCTTAAAAAAACTTGTACGAGGATAATAAAATACAAAGAAAATTATGGAAATATATATTGTGAACAAAAATTATAACAAAAACTGAAATCAAGGTTACATCATATTTTTGCAGTCCGGTACATCCTCCGTATCAGCAAAATAATTGTTATCGTCACTATTATCACTATCATTCAAAATTTGCATTAAGCCAAATTGCGAGCGCACCACAATGTCACTCACATTATCACTTTCTTCACAACTTGAAAAACGATCATTTTCACTCTAATTATTTTCGTATTCCGACATTATGGGTTAAAAATTTTCTTTTCCTGGATCTTTCTTATATTGTAATTACTAATAATATTATAATTTGAACTTTATGTAACACGTAAAAAGATAAAAAATTAGCACTACGTGCGAGCGACCTCCAGCACCTGATTAACAGCAACTGATTTTGCAAGCGCCATCGCGCTCGTGGCAAATTTAGTTAGTATGCGCATGAGCACGATGACGCTTGTCGGCAATCAAATGGTTAACACTTTGAACATTTACCGTAATATACAATGGACAGAAACAAAATCCAGAGACAATAAATGAAAATACCTACAATGAATACAGAACATAATGAGCAAAAACTACCATAATACTCCATGATATTGATTTTAGTGTCTCTGAATTGAATAGCAGATTAAGTCAAAATAACAAGATTAAAAAAATAACTAAAAACACGGCTGCAAGAAATAAAGTGAGCAAAAAACTGAAATTTACTTTTTAATACAAGATTATGACATACTCATTGGAAATATGAAACAGATTTCAGAAATAAGAATGTACAATATTATGGCTAGTATATCAATCATTAATACTGGCTTCTTGTGGGTGACTGTACCAGCATTTGTATGATGGTTTCAAACCAGCAAACTCCACATCGGTTCACTGTACAGATTTGTATCTCCAAAAGATATTTAATTTCCATACTATATATGCAAATTAATAAATTTACTGTTTAGCTTTATTCTAGACTTATAAATGCACAAGTACATCTATGATTTCATTTCTATGTCATAGGCTAATGGAAGCTGAAGAAATCACTTTGGTGATCGTTTATTCCAAATTGTCTCCGAGTAATATCTCAGATCTACTAAAATACATTATAAGAAAAAATGAAATAGTGAAAAATTTATATTGGTAAAAATAGATACAAAATTAAAAAAATATATATATAATAAACATACAATGAAAGTTATGAAAAATACTTTTATCATGTTCTAGTTACAGAAATTTAAAATTTTTAGTAGCATTTGAAACACATTCAGATGTAATATCTTCCCTTAACCTTAACGTTACAACTTATATTATAACGATAATATTTATTTACCTGTTTTGTCAAGTGGAACTTCGTACTAAGTTAAATAATCTGTTTTGAAAAAAAAATAAAGTGTTCCACAATTGTTATATACAACAATGTCTTTATTTGAGGCGTATTGCAGTAAGAATCATATTGTTATCTCTCTCTTTGAAATTAAAAACAAAGCTCAGGTTTGATATCTGGAGTCTAGTTCTTAAGTCTTTCAATCAGATTACACTCCGCCCTTCATTCTTCGGAAACCTGATAAAAAGAGAATATCAGATAACTTTATATCGCACATCATCAAAATTTAAGATATTCTAGTTCTCGTAGATAAACAAATTTAATGATATATATTAAGTGTCATTGAAATATATATCTAAAATAATATTCATGAAAAATCTATAATTTGGATAAATTTGTTGATAAGAAACCAAGAACATTGTCTGTTTTTGTATGTGTGTTATATTAAAAGACTAATTTAAGTGATAGAAAAAAGCACATTAATTTAAACAATAGAAAAATGCTACTAATATAGTTGTATTTAAAAAAATATAAGATTAATTTAAGTGATAGAAAAAAGCACATTAATTTAAACAATAGAAAAATGCTACTAATATTTTAAAAAATATCAATAATGCATCACATAGTTTATGAAAGTAGGATAGTTCGTGATTTATAGATAGCGTCATCATCTTAAGGCTGTCAAAATGTCAATACAGGGATGTTCTAATTTTATTTCAAAGTGTAGATGTAAATATATATGAACATTATATAAAAACGTTGGAAAAGCAAAATTACACAAAACCATCATTATATAAAACTGTCAGCAAGGACAGGACGTCAGAGAGCAAAATATTGTATGGGAACTACAGTTGCAGAAATGGAACTACGTCTCTCAATGAGACTTAATTTTGGACTATAACAAGCAAAAATATTGAGAAAATTTTAAACTTAATTACTCACAATAACAATTTTGCAAGTGCAACATTTTGTTATCCAATGGAATAGCAAACAGGTTAAGTTTTTTTAATATTGTGTAATTCTTGACTATATTTGTTACAGTACTATTCATTAGTATAAGTAATAAACTGTAAATATTTTTCTAAATATCAGGAATGACAAAAATTTTTCCTTAAATGCTATCACCACACTGTGTTGTTTACATCTATCAAATAGGAGACTTACATATTCTCCATTTTCAAATATGAATGTGTGGAATAAGTATTAATCAAAGTATATATTTTTATTTATGTAATTTTTTTTGTGGGTAAATTTACTTTGAACAAAAAGATTTCAATTTTTTTTATATCAGTATCATATAAGATACGTTTAGTCCGTAATAATAAGTGATGGGTTTCCTAATAACTAATCTCGAATAGTTTTCATCATAAACACTTAGGCCTATTGTGATATACTATATATTTCATAGTCGTAGTAAATACGATATACTTCGTAGTCGTGGCAGTATAAAATTATAGTAAATATAGCCGTCAATATTTACCATAATTTTATATCGATTTTCCAGCAATACTTGCTATAATTTTATACTAAAAATTAAATTTGGAAATTATGGGAAAATAGTGCATAGATGTCATTATATAGTATAAGCTTCAATAAGAAGTCTTCTTAAAGCATCATCCATAGGATTCCACCTAGCAATAATTGTCCATGGGATTCCAACTCGTGATCGCTTTGTTAATAATGTGATATTAGTGAAAATTACATTTCGTTTGATTATTGTTTGTCATTATTATATGCATTTATTTATTTATTGTATCTTTTAAAATATCTTGCATATACATATGTCCCCATAATAAATAATTATTACTGTATTTTCAGCCCATACCTATACCTGGAGTCCGCCCGCCTATGGGAGGAGCTGGTGGGGTGGTACCACCACCCAAATCGTCGATGGGTTTCTTCATGCCAATATACACTATCTGCATCGTAGTCTTCTTCATGTACACCCTCTGCAAGGTGGGTCTTTTGCAATGTTTTCTGGTGATTATTGTTATTAGTAAACATTTTGTTACTTGGAGGCAATACTTCTTACAGATTTAAAAACAAAGTTATATTTTTATATGTATAATCCAACAGTGTGAAGAATTTGTGTGCAGCAAATGATTATACAGACATAGCTTCTTCAAATATTTTTCTACCCAGATCTTAACGAAGATAATTTATTTCTTCATTAACATTTGAACATAGAAATCTTCTTCTGCTTAAAATTTTAATATTTTCCTCTATGTGAAAAAACATTTAAATAAAATAATATAATCACCTTCTGTCTTGGAAAATGGCACAGGTTAAATACCAGCTTTCGACTTTTCTTCCATCACCCATCAATACATATTTTCATAATTTTTTTCAAAACTATTTTTTTAAAGAAATACTTAAAAAGATTTCAAAATTGATAAAAAAAAGACATAAAATGTTAACTATCAATCATTTAGCATGTTTGATTGGAACCAATTCTAAAGCCCTAATAGACTACAGAAAATTTAAAATTAAAATATATCTACGTTTTCTTGTAATATACCAATGTATATTTATCATGATGAAATTGATAGTTGGCCGTCTTTTTGTAGATAAATCTCCAGTGTTCTTTCTCATATTTTTTTCTAACGTTAAAATAAGATACTCTATATAGAACATTAGTATTAAAAAATTTTATTCTCAAAAAAATGTCCAACAATTTTCTATAAACTCTGCAAATGATCAGTACGTTTTAGGAAAACAAGATGCTTATAATTTATTTTCCTAGAAACAATTAAAATTAATGCACCTTTTATTATAAGTGATGTAACTATTATAAGTAACATTCACACGACGAGAAGTGTGAATGTTACTTATAATGAGAAGGGAGTGGAGGGCTGTCTGGTGCCCCTTAACAATATAAATACTTTATAAGTCCAACAATAAAATAATTTTATGACATTATTGAATACATATAAACAAGGTTGCGTTTTACAAGAAATTATGTGAAATGTACCTGTAAATTTATTATTGCTTGAAGAAATATTTATCTATACTCTTCAAATGGTATTCTTTGTTTTTCTTGTAAACATTTTGTGATGCATTTTTGGTGTAGTCTTTAATCCGCCCAGTAATTTTTTGTTAAATGTCTTCAGTACTGTGATTAACTAAGTAACATTCTAATATAATTGGGCCACTTAGTAAGTCGCAAATGAATCCTTTTAAAAAGTTACCAATGTACATATGCCACAGTATTATGGCTTTTACCCAAGAATACATTGATTATTTCTCTAGCCTTCTTTATTTTTCTAGGTTTGTATTATTAAGGTTGTATAGAAAAAATTTTAATTTGTTAGTAAAACATGTAAAGGAATTGTGAAAGAGTTATTAAAAAATTTGTGGATCGGAACTTTCCCTTATAGAAAGATTATATTACTTTCTGTAATATAAATAACTAGCGACTTGGCCCAGCTTTGCACGAGTAGGTGATGGAAAGGACAATTCCAACTTATTTCGTATTTATTGCCATAAATCAGCCAATTTACACAAAACCTACATCAGTTATACACCTTTATAGTAACATTAAGTATATATGTCCAGATCTGACTGTTGCGTAGAGCTTGTAGGTTAGATTAAAACATGACTGATGTGGAATTTTTTCTGACTTTTATTCAAGTTAACATTTAGTAATCATTACAACGTAATGATTACTAAATGTTAATTATCAATTTTAGTGAAGTGTTATTATAATATGAATTATAAAATAATTACTCCAAGAGAATTAATAATCAGAAGATGTATCTTTATAGACAAACCCAAAATATTTCTTTAAATGCTAAATTTATTGTTTCTGCCGGATTAGGTGCAAGCAACAAATATGTGACTTCCAATATTCCAACAATTTACGGAGTCCATACCAGTCAGGTCCCAGCCCATATCCCTCATACCTGTCCTTTATTTATTGTCATTCCATATGCTAGCCTCTAAATAAAATGACAGAACACTGTCATACAAAAAAAATGTGCAACCTCCAATATTCTAGCGATTTATTTATTGTTATTCTAAAATGTATAGCTGGTAACAAAAAATTACAAACGACACTGTCCTAAAAAACAAATATGCGAACTCCAATATTCTAGAGATTTACGCAGCCCATACCAGTGAAAATCCACCTCATACCAGATTTATGCAGCCCAGAGCTATCCTTTATTTACTGTTACTCCAAATACTAGCTGGTAAAAAAAAATGACAGACAACACTGTCCTAAAAACAAATATGCGACCTCCAATATTTTAAAGATTTACGCAGCCCATACCAGTGAAACCCTAGCTCATACCAGATTTATGCAGCCCATAGCTATCCTTTATTCACTGTTACTCCAAATGCTAGCTGGTAAAAAATAACAGACAACACTGTCGTACAAAACAATTATGCGACCTCTGATATTCAAATGATTTATGCTGCCCATACCTGCCAAGCTTTCAGAGGTCATGATTTTTCC
The DNA here is from genome assembly GCA_039881145.1 of Druceiella hillmani. Taxonomy (NCBI): domain Eukaryota; kingdom Metazoa; phylum Arthropoda; class Insecta; order Lepidoptera; family Hepialidae; genus Druceiella; species Druceiella hillmani. The sequence continues at coordinate 8,311,707 of JAYKKI010000004.1, forward strand.
AACTTACTTGACAATTTTTATCATACTTCGGCTAAATTATATAAAAGCTTCATAAATTATACACCTAAACTTTCCCCGTGAATTACTCTATCTATTGGTAAAAATCACATAAAATTTGTGCAGTAGTTTTTGAGATTATCGGCGATCAGACAGACAAAGCCTTTGTTTTACTATGATACTATGTAGTATTTAAGCTGCTGTTTGCATTTAATAATCAATCTAAAATTAATGATTATTTTTATTGGTATCTACTTACATCAGGCAGATGACAATGGGGGTAAAATTTATGATGGGTACATCACACTAGGTCGCGGGTATGGTTTGTTCATTTAAAACCATCTAATACCATTTCATACGTTTTTAATGTTTTGATTTCTATTTAAATTTTCATAATAGCACTTTATATTATTTAAAAGATTTGTCTATACAAAGCAACGGTCCCACTGCTTAATGAATAATTCGTTATGAAACTGTGACTAAAAATTTAATATATTTTGTGATTGAAAATTAAAAAATATCACAATTTTTTTAATTTCCAATTATGTATCGTATATAATAAATATATTAAATAAAGCCCATATTAATTATACTAAATTAATTTTCACATGGGTTATTCTCAAGTGGTAATAATATTTATTACTCGCCATAGATTCTCTTCCGGAAAACATCTTCAGAGCAAATCAGCCCGTACGACGAAATTAAACCTGATCCCCTGTTCAGGCGAAGAGTCTTCGACGACGGCAGAAGCAGCGAGCGCTCCACTCCGGACACCAGATTAGGTCAGTACATACTGTTTTGAGATAAAACATTGATTTTGAATTGAAATAATTTTTTTTAATTTTAATGATTTTATATTTAAATTGCTACTGCAGGACATAAGGAGAGAGATGCAAGTAAGCTATATTTTATCATTCAACTTAACTTTGTTTTTATTATTAGTTAAAATTATACATAATTTGTTATACTGGAACATTTAATTTTGTATTTATAATGAGATAAAAATAAAATATTAGTCTTAATGTCTTAAATGTTGGAGTAAAGATGTTTTATCGGTGACCAAAGTAAATAAGCCATGACTGTATATTTCTAAATATATTTTGGACAGTCTAAGAAGAAGCAGAACTTGGGAACTGGAGCTTTCTTTTGGATAGTTTTGTTACGAAAAATGGGTAATGGTAGTAGAAAAGAAATTATTTGAAAAGTGTAAAATGAAGGTACAAAATATAAAAAATGTTTAGCATCTTGTGTATTTTTAGACATACAGATGTAAACAGTTGTGCAGGATGAATGTACACTTTTCATGGCACGAATTAAAAAAAAAATGTTTATTATTATTTTTATGAGAAAATTTTGTTTTTGTATCAGTTATATGTTTAATTTTGTACAATTTTTTCCTTTATAAAGAATTTTTATATTAAATTTGCATATTAAATTAGAATGATTATTTTATAACATACTTTTACGTAAAGGTTTCATTCTTGTACCCAGGTTGTAAATAATACTATAACTAAAAAATTGGTATATTTTTAATAATTGATCTGCAATGATCTTCTGGGACAAATATTTGATTTTTTACTGATACTTTTATGGGAATGGTTATTTAATTTCTATTAACCGTTTTAGTGCCATGGTTTTTTACTCATATATACTCGAAAATGCCAAAGAAATCTTTTGTTTTTGATGTCATTTACCCTTGTCTCGAAAAAAAACTGTATCTCTTCCAAAAATTATCCTATTTTAATAATTTTTTCCATGTTTTCTTAATAAAAACTTGTACAAGGATAATAAAATACAAAGAAAATTATGGAAATATATATTGTGAACAAAAATTATCACAAAATTGAAATCAAGGTCACATTGTATTTTCGCAGTCTGGTACATCCTCCATATCAGCAAAATAATTGTTGTCGTTCATTTTCACTCGAATTATTTTCGTATTCCGACATTATGGGTTAAAAATGTTCTTTTCCTGGATCCTTTTTATATTGTATTTACTAATAATATTATAATTTGAACTTTATGTAACACGTAGAAAGATAAAAAATTAGCGATGCGTGCGAGCGACCTCCCCTACCGCGTGCTAAACAGCAACTGATTTTGCGAGCGCCATCGCGCTCGTGGCAAATTTAGTTAGTACGCTCACGAGCGCGATGGCGCTCGTCAACACTCAAACGGTTTATTAACAAAGGTAAATATATTAAACATTGGTTGAGCTTTAGATGTATATTTATAATATTTAGTAAAAATTATTTTTACTTAGTTTAATTAAGTGGTAAAAGTTAAACGAGGGACTTTAATAAAAGCAAATAAATGTCACATAATTTGTAAAGGGAAACCTCCACTTAAATTATATGTACGTCTATTTCTTAATTTTTAAAGATATTCTTAATTGGTTTCAAATATATTAAAGTGTAGGGTTGAAGCAGATCGGGTAGATTTAAAAATCTGATTAGTTTGGATTTTTAACATCTGGAAAAGTTACGAAATTTTAGATGTTTGTAGAGTTTTCTATCGACAAAAAGAAACTGGCAGTACCTTCATGCATATGCGTGGTTCTGACTCACATTGTGTTTTGCTGTGTCTATTTTGGTGACCTGGCGTTTATTTATACATTATCTCGTACTTTTATAAAATGACACTAAAGGTCAAATTTTAACGTCGCATCCCTAATGTCACATTTTTTGGCAATATATGTGTTTTATTTCTGAACAGCTATTATCATCAATTTCACAGTAAACCTTCTTATCCTATAAATCTATGTAAAATCTTTTCATTGTAAATCACTGTTTTATAATGGTACATGTCGGATTAATAATAAAAAAATATAATTAGGTCATTATAATGTCATATGTTTTCTGTCTTCGAAAAGTTGCAATTTAAATCTGGGAAAAGATTATTTTTTGTTTTAAACATTACATTCTGTGCCAACCCTGGTAAATATTACTATTATAAATACATATTTAATTTTTTATTTTAAACATTACATTCTGTGCCAACCCTAGTAAATATTACTATTATAAATACATATTTAATTTTTTATTTTAAACATTACATTCTGTACCAACCCTGGTAAATATTACTATTATAAATACATATTTAATTTTTTATTTTAAACATTACATTCTGTGCCAACCCTGGTAAATATTACTATTATAAATACTAATTTAATTGTTTATTTTAAACATTACATTCTGTGCCAACCCTGGTAAATATTACTATTATAAATACATATTTAATTTTTTATTTTAAACATTACATTCTGTGCCACCCTGGTAAATATTACTATTATAAATACTAATTTAATTGTTTATTTTAAACATTACATTTTGTGCCAACCCTGGTAAATATTACTATTATAAATACATATTTAATTTTTTATTTTAAACATTACATTCTGTGCCAACCCTGGTAAATATTACTATTATAAATACTAATTTAATTGTTTATTTTAAACATTACATTCTGTGCCAACCCTGGTAAATATTACTATTATAAATACATATTAAATTTTTTAAAATTGGTCAAATTCTTATAAGAATTTGTATAATTTTTTATTTTGATATAAAATTTGAAGCTATTTCTCTAATATTTTATTGATAGGGGTTTAATAAAAATAAGTGGTGACATATTTACGCAGTATAGATATATAGTATTTATATTTAACTCTAAACATTGAACTATTTGGGGAATGTGCCGAGGGAAGCAAAAAATGTTTGTATAAATTGATATTCAGCTGATGATTCTATCATTTGTTGGCATCTAAACAGTTCAGGCAAATGAAATTCATATATTTTGAAAACAATCTTGGTAATGTCACTCGCACATTCCCTGAAAAATTTATGAGATCTATTTAGAACCAAAGCACTGTGAGTGAAGAATCCTACGTAAAACAGTAATAAATGATACACTAGGAGACGAAGAATTGGACATGCTGAAAGCCAGACTAGCTGAGACGGAGCGCGCCATGGAGCGCATTGTGAAACAACTGAAGGGTCCACTCGCGGCCCAGGTCAGCGCAATGTAGCTCGTATCACAGATCAACAAATCAATATTTTTATGTGTGTTGTTTGTCTGAAAATCAGTCTGTTAGTTGGCCTTTATCTCACCGAGTAAAGGCCAATTGTTACTTGTAATTTGTGGAACCATAGTAGCGGAAATACATCAACTTTGCATTCAAATTTGTTAAATTTGTTTTTATTACTCCACATTTAAGTTATTTTCAATCTAAGCAGAATAAACAGTAAAATGTTTTTTCTTTGTTTTCCTTTCTTCTGCTTTTGTGAGTTCTACACGTACATGTCCTTTTTGTCAAAGTTTAGTATCTGTATTGGGTTGGCTGATAATTTTATTAGTTACAGTTTGCAACTTTTCTAGACAAGCTGTTGAAAGCTTCAGAGTTAATGGTAGTTGTCAAACCTTCCAAAGCATTACAGAAAAAAAGATGAGTTTATATAATAAAGTGGACTTTTCTGCTTTAAGTTAACGTTCGTTAAGAATTATTGATATTAAAACTTCGACTTACTGAAATAATTAGCAACTGGTGAGGAGAAGTGGGCAGTTACAACATTAGCATGAATGCAAAGGCCAATAACTTAGTACAGGACAAATATGAGTTTCAGTTCCCACACCTGAACTAAATACCTGAAAGGTAATGCTGAGCTGCTGGTGGAATATCAAGGGCATGATTCATTGGGAGTTGCTTCCAAAGCTAACTACTGTAGTTGTAGAGAAATACTATTACCAGTTAGTTCGAATAACTAAAAATTAATTAGTTAACCGAACGGTGTTGTTTGTTTCCGAGATGGTTTCTGCTGGTATATGGTCATCTTATTCATCAGATATTATGCCATCTGATAATTACTTGTTCAGAACTCTTAGCAATCATTTACAAAATAAACAATTCTACATTATGGAAGACCTAATCTACAATTCTACATTATGGTATCTAATACTCTTAATTTAAATATCTTTTGTGTTAAAACTATAACGTCATTGTCTGTAAGATGGTGGCAAGTTGTAGATAAAGATGGTCCAAATGTACTTGGTTCCGATTCTATGTGGCATTTAGATTTTTAAGCAATTTTTGTAAGAATAAGTTGATATTAAAAACATAGCCAACCCAATATATTTTCTCCTGAATTTTAACAACCATCACCTGTTCTTCATTGTGAGTTCGTCAAATATAAAAAAAAATATTCTAGAAACTAGTTTTTATTAATTTATTTTAATCATATTTATTTTTTACTTTGTTAATAGGGCTTTTTCTATTGCACTTAAGTTATTTTTCCATATTTGTAATATAATTGTTTATATTATTATAACATTATACACTTCTGATATTTTAGTAATTTTGCCTACATTATTAATACAGCGCCATCAATAAACATCGGACAAGCAACTCACTATCTTCTCATTTGAATAATACTTTCTACTCCAGTTATTTTGTTCGCTCGATTATCAATATATATATATATCGAATTTTTAGTAAATACTAATTTGGATATATATAACAAATATTAATTCTTTCGTAAATACTAAATCAGCTAACAAGTTCATTGTTGACTGTGGGATAGCTGTTAATATTCTAAACAATGACGATGTTGGTACTATCGATTCAAAGTCCTTAAGGCCTTTCTTATTGTTTATTTAACTGTATGTTTTGTGAAAAAATAGTCTTTTTTCACAATATATGACCCATAATTTTTGCTATTCTTTTGCATAGGTTTCCTTTACATAGTTGTCACACGATGGTTAGGTTCAACTTGTTCAATTTTTTTTCCTCTGTTCCTTCTTTCTCATATCCCGAAACTAAAGGCGTGCTCTCCAAAGTGACTATTTAAAAAAAATTTAACAGCTCTAGAGTAGGTGTATTTCTACTACATAAATTGAATTTTAACATATTCTCTATTTTATGGTCGTTTGATTATTGTTGATCTGTGATCAATACAGTACACAATGTAAACTGGTTCCATTGAAAGTGGCTGACTTGCTTGTTTTATTTTATTTTGTATAGTTGGTAATTTTGGTATAACCGTCATCTGTGAATGAACTCTATTTAATGAAAACTTTGTCCAATTATGAAATGTATTATATTGATTAACTGGCAGGTATACAAGTATTTCTTGCGTATTTTTTGATAGACATTAAAAGAATGAAATTTTTAAATATGGAAGAAAATATCTATGGTAGCCAGCTTAATGTTCTAAAGAAATTTGAATTGATAATAAAACTTGTCATACTATCATAGACATACTGACATATATATATAGAATTTTTAAGCTATGCTCAAAATATAATTATTGATTTTTTTGATTGTATAAGGTGATTTAGTTTCTTAGACATGGGTTCAACAAACTCCATTGGAGTTTGAAGTCCTAATTTTCTGCTGAATTTATAAAATGTTGGTCAAGTATGGTTTATCTTATTTATAATTTGGTTAGACTTTGAAATAGAATAATACATTTCATACTTTGACAGCGCAATGGAATGTAGAAAATACATTTGTCAATTTGATTAATGGGTCATAATGAACAACACATGGATTGAAAGTAGTTGCGTTTGTTTTGTATAAACTGTATCACAAAGGCTGATGAAAATGAATTTCACCACATATAGTTTCACTATGTATGTAACATTATATAAATAATATTTATGTTTTAGTTTTGTAGCTGTCTTGTCGATGGTACTCGCGCATGTGGTAGATTCATTTTAATCGTTGTTTTTGTGTTCTGTTAATAGCTGCTTTGTGTAATGGCAGAAATGTTTAATTAAATTTTATTCTTATAAATTGTGATAGGATATGAAATGTTTTCTTTACACAGGCATATAATGTAATGTCTATTAAATGTGTTTTATTTTAAACCTACTTATGAACAGTAAGGATTTTCTGCAAGCTTCCATACTCTGATGGGATTCTTATTTAAGAAGATGAACTATTTCTAGAAATTAATTCACTATTCTATTAATCTCTTTCTCTTTCTAGCCTTTAATAAAAATCTTCTGTATAATTTTCTTCTCTAGACAGTTCTTTCTTGTCCTCCAATTTCAACTGTCAGCTTCTACTTTTAAGTTTCAACAGTTACAGAAAATAATGTTAATTTACGACTTTTAAGCCAAACTTTTTGCAGCAACAACTCAGAACTGAACTATGGTAATTGGGATTGGAAAAGTCTGAGTACACACTGGATTTTTCAAAGACCATAAATATATCCGTCTAATTTTTTTGTTCGCAGTCGTGGTAAAGAATACAACTGATATAAAAGCTTACGCCAAGTTAATGTAAAATGTGATGTGTTATAGCACTTTGTTTTTCTTTCTTTTCGTTTGCACATCCCAGTCGTTAACGCCATCTCGGGTTTGGTAGCAGAAGTTCGCCAGCAGATGGAAGAGACGTATAACCAAAGCAATCAAACAAATAACATACAGGTAGAAGGATGAATAATGAATAGAAAATACTGTATAATATGCCTGCATCTTTAAAATGAATTTTTTTCTTTGTTTAAAATTTTCTTTTTTTTTATTGCATTTTGCCAGTTTTGTTTAATTGTGTCGTCGGTTTTCATTAACCTTGTTATTTTCGTTTAAATGTTGTTTTTTTTTGTTGTGCTAATATAATTCTTTCTAGCAAAGTAGTGTACAATATTTTTATCACTTTTTAAATAAGAAAAGCTTAAGTCACATTGGTAATGATTCACACTGTTTTTTTACTGTTGTATATGAATCTATGTTATCGAACTTATTGGATCAGAGACGAATTTAATTGTGAAGTGCCGCATTAAGTTTTTTCTAAGTTATGATATTTTAAAAACATTCTTTGTCAGAATGAGACTAACATGGTACAATTTTTAGGATTATGTATTTATGAATAAAAAAAATAATCCTTATGGTGAGACTTCAGCGTCTTGTGTGTCACGGTTGTTTTTTTTGTAGCATTATTGTTATCGACTCGAAATTTGGCACAATTGTAGAATTTATTAGAAATATTTTTATTCAAAATAGGGTATGAAATTTTAAAAGCGGAAAACAAGATCGAATAGCGTTTCACGCAAAGGGCTTTGTTTATTTTTTAACAAAGGAGTTGTACTTTCAGTTTATTTAACAGTTTAGTCAGAGTGAACACAGTGATCAAATTGTTCATGATTGAATGATCTGTCCAATCAATCTGTCAGTCTTATTGTTGAGATTGGATATTGTTTATGTTGAAACGTCCTTTAATTTTGGTCATTTTATTAGCTCTAGCTTGGCTGTGGCTTTGCTTACGTATATTTTCGTTAATATGGAGGAGTTTCTCTATTTCCATGTCTAAAGTACCCTTAACCTGGATGAAAATTAAATTGTATTTCAGTTTTAACTCTAAGCCCATCCACTGCGAGACTCTTATCGATAATTTCTATTTATTAATTCTTAGGCCTGTGCACACGGCTCTTGCTGTCTTATGAAAATTAAATTGTATTTCAGTTTTAACTCTAAGCCCATCCACTGCGAGACTCTTATCGATAATTTCTATTTATTAATTCTTAGGCCTGTGCACACGGCTCTTGCTGTCTTATGAAAATTCAATTGTATTTCAGTTTTAACTCTAAGCCCATCCACTGGGAGACTCTTATCGATAATTTCTATTTATTAATTCTTAGGCCTGTGCACACGGCTTTTGCTGTATTATTAAATTTTAAGTCACTTAGAGAATATTAAAACGAAAGATACTCTAACTTTTAAATTGAATAAAGATATATCAAAAAGATATATCATAAAAATAGATAATCATAAAGAAAAGAAATTAATAAATGTATAGATTGTTTAATCAGGACAAATAGACAAACAGAAAAACAGATAGATAGATAAAAAATCTATTATGGAATTATCGATAAGGACAAAAAGTAGCCAAAATTCTACTCTAAACCCCAAGATATAAATCAAAATTCTATTTAAAATAGTCCCATAACTTTTTGCTGCTCTAACAAAACAAGACAGATAGAGAATTGTAAATGACTAAATGCAAAAACCTGATGCAAAATTCTATAAAAAAATATTCAGTATAATAGTATAAAAATATATTAATATAATATACTCTGTATCGCTTGTTTGACTAACCAACATGGCTGTAGTTTGAAATTAAAACGAAAAGCTATGCTTGTCAGTGCAGCAATTTAATATTGTTGAAATAAAATATTAGTCTTGATTTGGAATATAATTGAACTTACTTTGTGGTATCACTCAACGTGTGAATGTACTCGTTGGCAAGCATAAACCTGATATTCTAAAGTAATGGTACAAAGTATTACATCCATCGAGATACAACAGTCTCGTTGGCGCATGGAGGGAGGGCTTACTGGAGACACCACCCATAACAATTATATCTAGAAACTGCATCCATAATCTCAGAACGGACCTTACGTAAGCAGAAGCGGAGTAGATATTAATCTGTTTCCCTCCATCATTGTATATGTGTACATGTGTGAATAAGAGAAAAAGTGACAAAAGAATTATTTTTTATTTCGAGTTATTTATGTTCTGTATAGTGAAATGATTTAAGTTTCACTTTTACCACTTTTGCTTTGTCTTCTCAGTTAGTGGTAGGTTCGGAGCTCCAAGATCACGTGCAAAGAATGATGACCATTTCCTACACAAGCTGTGAATGTGTTTTTTTGGTTGTTTGAGAAGTTGTCAGCTTTGTCATTACTGAAATAGCTAATAACTTGTACATTATTGAACACTACTTTAGAGATTGATTGGCTGTGAGGAGTGAGTTATAATTTTTCTGTCACGAGAAAGCGCTCCTGAAAGTGAAGGTTTGTTAAATCATTTTTTTTATAAAATTCTCCCAGTTTACCAAAAATATATTTAAACAGAAATAGAATAAAAGTGACATACATTATATGTAAGAGATGCACTGAAAAACAAATGCAATTTGCATAGAAAAAAAAGGGAGAAGGGGGGCCCTTGTCAAACTGATAAAATTCTATAGAGAAATAAAATGTTTGGACTTCTTAGGATTATTATATTTAAGAAATATTTACTATTTTTATGATCTGAATCTTTTCGCAGCACATAATTTGATTTTCGAAAATGTGTTGTGTATACACATAAATTCGGTAGACTCGTATTAGTCTGATTGCTATAAGTCATTCGATTTTGGCACTGATTCTTTTGGAAAAAAACGCCTTGCATGTTAGACATACTAAAGTGAAGAAAACACATCATGATAGCATCTTTAATTTCAAGATAAACAATTTTAATCAACAGTATGCAAAAAAATATGACTAACATTTCCTTGATATAACATATATATAATTACATGTAGTGGAAATTTGCAGAACTGCTTTTAATACTCCTCATTGTCGAAATTTTATATCGGTATATTTATCGGTTAGTTCCATATAAAAGTACCGTTGATATATTTTATATGTACGTTGATATATGTATTGGCAATGAGATTTCCCTGGTGGCCACTCAGGAATTAACATATGGTAGAATTGACAGATATTTTAAACAGCTTATGATATCAGTTTTAAGGATTTTGCTACAGTTTTCAATATTTTGACCAATTTAGATGGGTACACTTTAGTATAGACATATAGTTGAAATATATTTTATAGACCACATTAAATTCCTTGTTTACAAAAAGATTATGGTTAAAAAGTTACATGTGAAAGGGTTGTATACAATTGGCCATATGAAAAATTATATGCCACAAAGTCTATATCAGCAATGTATAATGTTTGGCCCTATGCTTTGTTGATGGTAATCAAGAAACGAAGTTGTTGTAATTTATACTTTTCATCTTGACAAGCAGTCCGAATAAATTAGTCCAATAATAACAAGGATATTCCTCACCATTCAGAAGAGGAATGGGAAAGACTTTTGTTTAGTTTTTTTTTTGTATATATGTGCTAGGGACGTTTTTCTTTTTTACTGTCAATGGGATTCATTTATTTTTATTTTCAAAAAAATATTAATCTTTTCATAATTGTCTTTTATTTTATGATTCTCAAATTAAGATAGAGTTTGGCAATAAATTTGACATCGATATATTAATCGATTTATTCTTAATATTTCAAGATTTGTTGGAAGGGTGACAAATATTATACTATTTTTTATATTAGTATAAACACTCAAATATTAAATTTTAACTTATGCTACCAAAACTAGAAAACGAAGACTTTCTTTTGAGCAGTCTAGTATTGTTATGTTTTTATTAGAAAAATTAAAATAAATATCTAAAATTAAAGTCGCGTTTCCTGCTCTAAAGAAAGCAAATTCTAGAATACTGTTGTAATCACAAACTATATTATTTAAAAATGTAGGTAAACAACTTTAGTACAAAATAATTATTAGTTTTCGAACGTAATTTTATTTAATACCTCAGAAAGTAAAGCCCTTATATCGATGAGAGTCAAAGTAATCTACTTTGAAACGCGTGATACGAGACAGCGACAAAAATGTCTATGCCGAGAGATAGCAGAGAAATTAATTTTTGTTTGTAATAATACATATATTTGTTTATGCCCTAAATTAAAATTTATAACATTTCCCAAGATCAACAACGTTCAGAAAAACTATTACGTCATAGAAATACTTTTAATCTGAGAAGTATTTTGAACATAGCAAGTAAAATGGGACTCTCTTCGCTTGTATATAAACAACCTCTGTCACAACTTCTGTCTATTTCAACACGAAAATTGCCATTTGAATTACTAAAAATTTGTTTATAATTTTAAGAGACAATATCATAAAAATTAAACAAAACCTAAATTTTTATACGAAATGTGTTCTTTTATTCTTGGGGACAAACCACTGACTGTAAAAAAAGACAACCCGTTAGTCCTTTCAAATTTTATGTTGAATTTATTACATTTTTATAACAGAAATTATAAATGGAAAGTCACATTTTTACGCAATCAAAACTTTGGATGTCACCTCCTAAAGGGTCTGGACAAAATAGATATACATCATTTCACTAATTTAAAGTTTAATCAACATTGTTGTAATAATGGAGAAAGGCATAAGAATTTAAAGCATCATATTGTCATACCCGTGGTAGAAAAAATTGTGAACAGTTATATTTGCTGGTAGCAAAACACTTCAGTTTATAAAAAATACACTCACAGACTCAGATAGACATAGAAAAAAAGAAAAAAGTGGTTTTTGTCTTTTTGGCGGGAGGCCAATCATAAATTTTTCCAAAACAGGATCTCCACCCAAAAACACTCTTGTTGCACATCTCGTCACTCCTATGACGCATATGTCCTGCCCAGGTTTTTCATTTCAGCTTCACAACCCAATGGCTCACACTAATACTGAGATTGGGATGTTCTTGTTCTAGACCTCACCGTAGAGTTATGCTGAATGTGTCATGTGTCATTCTCTTCAGGGCTACTTTGAGATCCCAAAGAGAATAATTCCACGATCAGAATATGTGTGTCACTTTCATAAGTTGTAGCCGGATAATACATTGGTTGGACACTTTACGCCCATATGCACCACACGCGGTCATGACTGTTAGTCAGACTTATTAACAGTTAAAAACGTATTTCTGTTTCTCATTAACTGTCAGTTGAGTCGGAACAAGACTCTACTTTATCGACTGTGTCTTCTTGCACAGTCCAATTGCTAAAGTATTCATACAAAATTGGTTTTTAACTATCAGTAAATCCGACTGAGACTCCTGACCATGTGTGGTGCATATGGGCGTTAGACTTAGCGACTGGGAGCTTAAGAGGAACATTTAAGTTTTCCGAAGACTGTCCAACCTAGTTGGATTCTTCAGTTTATCTGCACCACAATAGAATTCTGACCTAAGTTTATCAGGTATCTAATAATATATAGGTAATCTAATAATATATAATTTGGTACTAAATCAGTTGTGGCCAAATTTAATCTTGCCCCTACTCATCTTTAGTCCAGTTTGTAGAGACACAAGATATAGTTTTAAGATATGTTTCGGCGTGGTTTGCAATATTAATATAATTGCATTCATGAAATAATAATAAATATTAATATTGGTCTGACAATTGTACCAGAATTTTTCCTGTGCTCATAATTTTGTGGTCAATGAGATTTCAAAGAATTTATTCTTTCCCTTAAGACCAGCAATGATAACTTATTAGTAAGAGGGAGTAAAGACTTTGTGTTTCGAAAGTCTTAATATGATCTAAATTTAACAGAACAAAAAGATATACCCCAAAAGTATTTCGAAAACTAAAATTTAATGTGTACTTAAACTAAGTCAATGTATTGGCCAAGATAAAATGTTAATATGTACATCGTTTGAGCATCATATTACTAAAGTAGCAGAATAAGGACACAAATACTGTCATATATGAATAGAAGTCAGAGATGGCTAAATTAGGTCTAATTTATTTACTATTTACTTAAATTGTTTATTATGTAACTATCTCATTAAGCCCATATAATAGTGAAAGCAACTTTACTGACAGTTTTACATTAAATAGACCTTTTATTGCAACATTTTTCCCTTAAATGTATATATATATATATATATTTTTTTTTTTTTGTTCAGTGGTCTCGTCTCCAGAATAGAATCCATAATTGATCAAAGTTTTTTGAATTGTCACAGCCTGTAGTTTTAATCGTAAGTCATATTAAGTGTGGTGACATAAGCTAATGTTACACTGTATGATAATAGCCAGTTCTCAGTTGGCTCACCAAATCCAGTAAAATTTACTCTCAGTAGCAGGTTCATTGCAGCAATGAAGTTTTAAGTGAACATCAAACAAATAATCTATATACAATAACTTTAATCCAAAAATCAATGTACAAGTATTAAAAAAATAAACAAAGTACTGAAAAATCTATTTCAATAACTAAAAAATAAAACCTTGCAAATCTTTAAAACCAAAACTGAATTCCAGGTTTTTGAGGTAGTGAATTTCTTTTTAGATTTTAAAAGTTAAAATTGGCATATTCACAAAATAATTTTTTATAAAGTCATGTAACCCTAAAAAAATTGGCAAAATGGATATCTTAAGATATGAAGAAAAATATATGTGACTGTGTTTTTGTAGTATTATTGTATTTTTTTATATTTATCATTTCTTGTTTTTTTTATGTTACTATAATTTTGTTAAACTACGATATTTTGAAGATACAGGCACTGTTATGAGGATCATCAGTTTATGTCGGTCAGGATTTACTTAGCTATGTTTACTAAAACAATAATTTCTTATGGACAATGTTGTTTACTGACAGTATGCATTGACGCTGCTTGTTAATACCACTTTTTTTCGTGCGTTTACCATTATTTGTTGTTTCTGGCCAAAAGTATTGGCGAGCGTGAGGCTTCGTGCTGCCAGACCTGGATGCTTTTACAGTTATTTCAGTCATCTTTAATCCAAGTTATATATAAAATATTAAATAAAAAAGTAATTGAAATTTACATGACAACTTGTGTTATTTACCAGTTTTCCAATGAATTTTTTTCAAAATGAGCAAAAATAGAGTTAATCACATACTTTTATCACATTCTTTTGCCTTGTAAATATTTACCTTAAAATACAAATTATTAGATATAAATAAATAACACCTCCCGTAATGGACTAAAGGAACACCAGATTTGTCTTTGTTTTTCGTATCTTATTTCTTGGCTGTTTGTTGGTACTTGAAAGTATTTGTATTTACTCAAGTTCTTGTTTATTTTGTAGGAAGGTAAGCATTGTTTTGGTTTTTGTGCACTTTCAAATGTTCTTTTGTATATTTTGCACGTGATTTTATTGTAGAATTTTTACAATTATCAAGGTTGGTACAGATCTGAAAAAACGGGAGAACTCCTGGAAACTTTCAATACTCCTGGAAAAGTTACGAAAATCAGAAATATGTTATGGGTTAAGTTTGCTAAATATAATTGCTTTTGTACAATACTGTTATACTTAATAGGGTGCGAAGCAATAATAATTAAATTGGTTATTATGATTCGCTAAGTGACTCCCAAATTGAAAACAAATTTTCCAATATTTATATAAAATAAATAAATTTTATTCAAGTACTAAAGTGTTTTTGTGTTGTGCGTGTATAGCATTAGCTTTGTTTTCAATAATAAGGATTCGCCGAAAGGCAATGCATTCCTGACTTAACTAGCAGCTACCATAATTTGGAAAAAAAAATTTTTGATTTAAATCAACATACTTTGAAGTAAATAATTTTACGAGAATGACTTAATGCGAAATCATAATATTCTATGGTATTTATTATAGTATATTGTTATAATTAAACAGGCCCAAGAAAATGTTTACGTTCGTCTGGAAAACCTTAGAAATATTCAGGAATTTTTTCATTTCATAATCTATACCAACCCTGATAATATAGCAAGTGTGTTAGATTAGTTGCTATTTACAATAAGAATTGAATACGTTTCTTACATTTTATTTTGCTGCAAATGTTTTTTTATTAATAACAACACACAGACTTCAATTAAATTGTTTATTATTCAGGTTCATGATTGAACATTTAATTGAAGGTATTGCCAAAATATTCTGATGTATTATTTATGTTAAAATTAATTAGATATATCGTCAAAAAGAAAAAAATAAAAATATACTTCATAGAAAAACAAAAAAAATTGCAATCCAGTATTGAGACTTAACTTATATATCAAAATGCCTTCTTTATTAATTCAGAACTATATGAAATATAAGTTAAATTGATAGCCATTTGTTTTTTCATCTTTATTTTCGTGACGTGGTTTCACACACACGTATGAGATATGACTAAATTATCTGTTTGAGTTTTTTAGGAATTTATTTTAGTTTCTTTTGTCAACACAGTTGGATATGCATTTGTTTTCTGTATATCTTGATGTAAAAACTTAAAATTCCAATTTTTTTAGTTCCCTGATTTTACATTGTGAATGTGATACTTATCAAAACAAGCTCAACAAAATCCTGAAATTAAAAGTGACTTTTATCATTTAAAATATTTACTTCACAACACATTGTTTTTTTATTATTGTTAGGAAAGAAACAATATATGTTTTTGTAAACATCACTGTAAACTCCATATCATTATAGAAGAAACTGAATTAAAATTTATTATGACATTCTCTATTAGGAACCAATAACAAACCACAACCATGCAAACGGCAATGTCCACGGTCCCCGGCACGAGCAGACCCCTGTACGTATTATCGCCCAGGAACTCCCCCAAACCCAGAAAGAAACACCCAGAGAGCCATCACCAGAACCCAAAGAATCCATTGTGGAACCCAAGGAGCCAACTCCGGAACCAAAAGCACCAGAACCGAAAGAACCAAGTTCGGAAATAAAAGAAGTTGTTTCAGAATTGAAGGAATCTGTTCCGGAACCTGAAAAACCGCAATCTAATGAGGATAAAGAGAGCTTGTTGAATGTACAGAAGGCAATAGAGACAACGGCCACTCTTCAAGATATAAAGAGGGAAACCAAGGCCAAGGCACCGGAGCAAGAGAGCGATGAAGAGCTGAGTGAAGAGGATATAGAGTATGACGATGAAGAGGAAGTGGAAGAAGCGCCAGCAGTAAAGCAATTTAGGAGCAGTGTTGAGCGTGAAAATGCCTCGGTTAAGGTGAGAGTCTTACTTTCATTCTTCGGACGATTTACTTCTGACTTGATTCATTAAAGTAATTCCACATTTATGTCTGACTTGATTCATTGAAGTAATTCCGCATTTTAATTTTTGAAGATATTTTCTTTTTTTTTAATTGAGGAAATAACCATTTTATTTTTTTTTATCTGCAGAATTCCGCAATTAACATGAAATGTTGGTTTGAATTTATGTAATCAGGAAGCTTAAATATTTGTATAGTCTATATAAGGACACAACTTATATAGATGGATAGGAACATGTATTAAGCATATATTTAAATCTTTTTTTTTTTAAATGGCTTTTGAAAATATGCAATGTCTATTTATTATGATTAAAACTAACTAAATAAAACACAGAAGACAAATAGTTAAGTCAAGATTTGGAATGCCATTTATATTTTTTTGCCATTATATTTTTTTTTATTTTTAATTTATATTTTTTTTAAACACAAATTATTAGAAAGTTTTAAAAAATTACGAACCACAGCAATGTTTGTTCGCAGTGTGTTTTTAAAAATGCGATTTGTAGTGATCATGATTGCAGCAAGTAAACTCATTGGAAATAAAAAGAACAGAATATAATTTTACTACATTGAGTGGGTCGCCTTAAAAAAAAAACTAAATTTTGATTTCATCGAAAATGGTGGTCATTTAAAGTAAAGATCTTACTTTCTAAGAAAAAAATGTTTTTAATAAAAAAATAACAAAGAAAAATCCTTTGGTCAAACAATGTTTCTGCATCTTAAAGAAGTGTGCAAAAAGAAATTGGATAAATAGTTTGAGAAACCTCAATCACGTATTTGCGTAATAGTGTTTTGAGAAATCGTGATTGAAGTTTCGAAAGAAATTTTTGTCGAAATAAAATAATTAATTTTTTGTTTAATAATTATTAAAAATAATTAATATTAGAATTTAATTATAATTAATTTCTTAAATAAACTAGGTGTATGCTAACAATGAATGACACTTATAAGGAATTAGTCCATGCACAGTGTTCTATTGAAAACGAAATAATATTGGCTCTGTGCTGCAAGGGGTCTAAGTTTGTAGGAAGACTTACTAGTTTCCTCTATTACCTTCAGTTTTACACTTTTTTTTTCGATCAATCAAGTCGCACATAACTTTGTTTATTTAAACTGATATACGAGATTAATAAAAATATTTGTTTACGTAACTAATTGCTTGATTACATCTTGCTTGCTTGCATTGATCCTATAGTTTAGCTTATATTGAATTTAAGTGCTGAATCCTAAGATACATTGTCGAGATTTAATAAAATTTACAATATCATATTGAGCGTTTGATCATTCCTGTTAAGTTAGTATCAACACAGAAAGTTGTTATTCAATTGACAACTTAGTATGAAGATTTTCTTTCGTGGTACGTTTTTAGGTAAGAAGATTTGAATTATTGTAATTATGTGGTTTGTTTTCCCAAGTGATAACCAATGTTTATGTACAAAAAGAGATATTTACCGCATGCAGGTGTTGGGAATGGAGATGACGGCTCACTGCGAGAGTGGTACCAAGTGGGGAGACAGCGCTGGGGCAGTGCCTACTCCCACGCCTGCCAAGAAACTGGTACGACAATACTCTTACACTGTTCACATCACACAGACCCTCTCTGATAATTGATGCTGGCCGTCTCTATTTTTTACGATTAAAACACTTTCTTTTTAAGGCAATTTTATTGCCTTTTCCATTTTCTGCTAGTATCGAAGCAAAATGTTTTGAATTTGATAGTTAGAAAATTTTTTTAAATAATAAAAAAGAGTAACATTATAGTGGACCACAGAATGACTTCCATCATCTCCATATCTCAAAAATTTGGATTTTTAACTTTTAAATGTCAATATTTTGATGAGGTTATTAGTTTCGTGGTCTGTGTTCTATGAGAGATGTTAAACTATATTTTTGTCTAATATTTATTTTAAAGAATTTCAAGGTTAAATGGTTTATTACAATAGTTGTACTTATGTTTTCAATATTGTGAATGAAACTCGATTCATGGTAGATTTCAACACTGATAAAATAAAATAGTATCTAGTTATATTAAATTTTTTTGTTGTAATTATGGAAAACATTAGAATATTCTTAATTGTACCTGAATGTTGCTTTTGTCTAACTTCTCCATCTTGGATATTCATTGAACTTACCTTGTTCTATCTCACACATAACCTTGTATCTAATCTTCAAATTAATTTCTGTTAATTTAATATAGCCTTATTTCTCTTATATATCATTCTTTAATCAGCAATTGATTGTCGATGTGATAGGACAACATTGGGACATTTTGTGCTGAATCCCAATTTTTAATTTTCATAATAGAAATAATATGAAAATTTTCACAATGGATTTCTGTAATTGAAAGGGAGTTTAAAATAACCGATGACATGTGATAGGGGTTTTAATTAATTTTATTTTTTATCTGCGACCCTGTGATGTTCAAATTGTATAGATTTAATCAAAAGTAAAATAAATAAAAGCTGTGGATTAATTTATACCCATTTATTAAAATTCATTTTAATAATTACATTATTGTGTATATTATATAAATTGCAAAAAACTAAAATAAATATTTTTTACAAAATATATTGTTATTTTTCTTAAAGTCTAGTTTTGCCTTATTTACAAAAAAAAGAAAAAATATTAAATTCTGCCACAAATTTAAAAAAATCTAAATATAAAATAAAAAAATCTGTTTGTGATAAATGTCTAAATCAAATTTGTCAAAGTTTTTAATATATTTTCATAAATTATTTTTCTATAAATTCATAACATTTAAATAAATTTTCCATATTTTGATTAATTTACTATAAGTATAGACATTAAACAAATTTATTTAAAATATAACATTAATACAGTTCATATCTTAATGAAATTCAATTTAATGAAAGTTAAGCACAAAATGTAAAAACGTGTCACAATTTAATGTCATTAAGAACTAAATAAAATAATTTAATAAAATCACTAAATAAATAAATATTTTTAAAAACTTTAAAACACAACCGTCTCCGTCAAAAGCCAATACCTAACAGTGCCTCCTACAAACGTTTTTAAGGTTAATTTTAAATATATGAATGTCATTTAAAAATATATATTTATTTTCACCAACCGGCCATATTTTCATCAATTTAATAACGGTAAAGTCTATTCTCATCGGGCGAACTGCCAATTAGTTTGCTTTTTTACAGAATTCCTTCCCAACGTGCGAGTTGTTTTTGTATTAGTCATTTTTTCCAAATGTTTTCAAACGTTTTTCTCGCCTTGACGTCGTGCTGTTCTCACCATGCAAATGAAAAATGGAAAATGATTCACCAGTGTTATGAGTCATTGTACGGATAATTTTAGGTTTAAATGCTAACTTATACGTTGCTTTCAGATATGTATATTTTAAAATATAACATAGTTTTTAATTGTTTGTATATTATCATTGTTTTGGAACCTAAACCTGCTAATTTCAACTGCAAAATTTTTCAAATAAAACACTTGCCCTTTATCTTTTGAAATTCTTGATGGATGTTAACTAAAATAAATTTATAATCTAGAATTTTTTTTTAATTTATAAATTCTATGATTGCGAAGTGAAAAAGTGAGGTAAAAGATAAATTGAATGTTACTTTGGAGCTTAATATTTCGGAAAATGAAAAATGGGGCTTTAAAATTTAAAAAATGAAGTGGTAAATGAAACCTCAATTTTATTTTAAAATGCCTACCCAATGATGCTCTATTCAATAAGATGCATGGGAAAAAATCTTTGCACCCACTTTACAGGTATGCGGTGATACCTAAAAAAACAAAATTTTTTTTGTATGTTGCCAAATATTGATTGACCTACAAATTGTTGTTGTAACTGACAGGCGGACATGATGAAATTATAAAGATTTCTTTTTTCACTGTGAAATCCTAAAAAGAATATGTTTACACCAACTAATACTGACTGAAATATTATAAGTGTTATTTAAAAATAACTATTTTTTTCAACAGATGAACATAAATTTATAAACTGAAGAATAGTAAAAATGTATCCTCATTAGGCATATTGCCAATTAATATATTTTTTAAAAATAATTTTTCACTAATGTGACACTTGATTTGATATTGGTCTTGTTACCATTTCTCACATTTTTTTCGTGGTTTTCAGGTTTTAAAAATTTTTCATGCCAGCATTTAAAGATAATTTTCTATATTGCATGTATTAGCTGAATGCGCTGGAATTCTTTACAACTTAACTCTTATGAAATGTATGAGTTCTTTATTTGTAAATACTTCAATTAATATTTGACAAATGTTCTCTTATACTGGGCATCTTGTTTTGTCTCAACACGGTCTTTCATAAGTTTCAGACGTCGGTAATTTAGAATGAACCGATTACAAGATATTTATAATCATCCTTAAAATATACAGTTATAAATAAACCGGTGTATAGACATTATAGAGAATAAGAACGATACAATTTTTCAAAAATATAAATTAACCATACACTTCTAAAAAAAAAAGATATATGAAAGACGCATAATAATTTAACAACTAAAAACAATATTGTGTGTTGCTCTTTGTGTATACATCAATGCAACGCATCTTGACAGTTAAATTTATATATTAATATGAAATGCAATTGTTGACAGCCACCACCACCGGCTGAGGTATCCTCCATCTACCTGGAGGGCTCACTGCCACACCAGTCCCGTCTGCTAGTCACAGATTCAGAGACGCATCGTGAGGATCCAAATACACACGGCAAGGATTCCCCTGTAAGTTATTTATGAAATTCATCACTGTAGAAATGTTTTTTCAAGTTTATGTCATTATTCTGTAGAAATAATTAAAGTCGATATTATATGTCCAGTGTCCAGCTACATTTTAAAAAGCTCTTCAAGTCAGTGCACTTAACAATTTTTTTACTAAATTTTCTTGCTTGATATTATAGCTCATATTGCTCTTTTCACAAAGATCTATTGTGATGATCAACGACAAGTTGTTGGCGCATGTCAGGCATTTGTCATATTTGTGCATGCCATCAATCAAGATGTATGCGGCATGTATCCACATTGCACAAGACACGATTCACAAGAAAACCATATTCACACATTCACAACATTTACAAACATTTTATGAATACATTTGGCGTTAATTTTGTAGAAATTCATTATTCACAATTAAATGAAACTATGTGATGTAGTAAACCTAGGTCGTGGTAAAGAACTTAAAGAAAGTAGAAATAATACTACATCACGTAGTTTCATTTAATCGTGTAGAAACATTTTGTTGAGACTTGCCTTCACAAGATGAAACATTTTTACATCTTTAATAATTACATTCTATAATCAATTTTACATAAAATAAATTCTATGTTTATTATATCTTATATATGTTTTAAACACCGAATGATCTATAAGGTATAGACAAATCTTTATAACCAAACACTTAAATATACAGGATGTAAATTTAAATATAATAAAGCTGTGGACAGGTAATTAACTTCAATATCCTAAAGAGAAAAATGAAAATGGTTTTTCAGAATTTCAGTCGGTTCCGGATCTGTTCAAGCTCAACATTTTAATTTTTTTGCAATATTATAATAATTATCATATTTTCCACATTCTTCATCTTCTTATTACAAAATCAATATTATCAATAAAAAATCTAAAATTTTTTCTATAAAATCAAAAATATATTGAAACAAATTATCCATAACAATATTTTATATAAAAAATCATACTGTTACAAATAAGACCTTGAGAAGATACGTGTGTACGTATATTTACGTAGTGAGAGAATAATTTCATCTTAATATTACAAATAATTTTCAAATTACATTACCATTCTTTTCCCTTTTCATGCGAGCAAAGCCACAGTTCAAAGCTAATATACTGATATGTCTACAACTTGTCATATTTATTTTTAACAGCTTTCATCTGACACAATAAACGTGTACAACGCCACAATAAAGTTTTTGTATCCTATGTCTATGTCCATTGGTATGATACCATTGTCACTGTGTCAAGTAATAGCTCCTTAAATCTAACGGTTTTCGAGGAAGACTGGCAACGAGTTAAATATATAAATTATTTCTTTTTCCAATTTTTTCTTCAGGTGTTGCTTTTTTATTGATAAAATTATTTGTTATATATCTAAAATGTTTTGTGGATGAAAAGCGATAATTGTTTTAATGTTTCTTTCACATTTGTCTGTAGTGCCGAGTTACTTTTGACCGTTTTAGTGCCATGGTTTTTTACTCATATATACTTAAAAATGCCAAAGAAATCTTTTGTTTTTGATGTCATTTACCCTTGTCTCGAAAAAACTTGTATCTCTTCCAAAAATTATCCAATTTTACTAATTTTTTCAGTGTTTTCTTAATAAAAACTTGTACAAGGATAATAAAATACAAAGAAAATTATAGAAATATATATTGTGAACAAAAATTATAACAAAAACTGAAATCAAGGTCACATTATATTTTCGCAGTCCGGTACATCCTCCGTATCAGCAAAATAATTGTTATCGTCACTATTATCACTATCACTCAAAATTTGCATTACGCCAAATTGTGAGCGCACCACAATGTCACTCCCACTATCACTTTCTTCACAACTGGAAAAACGATCATTTTCACTCGAATTATTTTCGTACACTTATGACATTATGGGTTAAAAATTGTCTTTTCCTGGATCATTTTGATATTGTAATTACTAATAATATTATAATTTGAACTTTATGTAACACGTAGAAAGATAAAAAATTAGCGAT
Organism: Druceiella hillmani; assembly: GCA_039881145.1. Classification (NCBI taxonomy): domain Eukaryota; kingdom Metazoa; phylum Arthropoda; class Insecta; order Lepidoptera; family Hepialidae; genus Druceiella; species Druceiella hillmani. The sequence continues at coordinate 8,335,033 of JAYKKI010000004.1, forward strand.
GCGTGCGAGCGACCTCCCCTACCGCGTGCTAAACGGCAACTGATTTCGCAAGGGCCATTGCAGTCATGACAAATTTAGTTAGTACGCGCACGAGCTCGATGGCTCTCGTTGGCACTCAAAACGATTAATACCATTTTTGTAATGAGTCTTATTTATATAGATATTGTCTGTGTTAGGATTAACACAAACGACCGACAATAATTGCTCCGACAATAAACTTTAAAAATATAACGTATGATATTTAATATTTCACTGCACACTTCCCACAAATATAAGTCCTACAAAAAAACTAAGAGTGACTTTAGCAAACTCTCATCAATTTGAAAAAGAGATAGAGTATTCAAGTTAGCACATGATTACGGAGAAAAGAATAGCCATATGAGTGAGCAGGCTTTAACGGAAGCAGCAAACATTTAGTTGGTGGCGTGTACCTTTTGATGTGTGCATTGAGTTGGTAGTCGGCCACCAAAATTCTCTGAAAAAAGTCAGCTGTTGTCGGCCACTGCAAAATTCTGCATTATGGCAATGGTCAAAGATCAGAGTTTTGACATTTGTAAGATTGATTAGTAAGAACGCAGCATAATAACTGGATGTATTGATTAAAACTTGACCTAATTTTGTGTTTCTATTTTGATTAATATATTTATAGTTAATCCACCTTGCATCTACCTTTGATCAATTAAAATTCCATCGTGTGCCTTTTTTTATACAGTGTTTACAACATCATGCCTCCTTAAATTTTTTATTGCCATATTTTTATTTGAATTCATTGATAGGTGTGCAGTTGTTTATTTAAAGACCTTTTTTTATATTGTAGAGACTTTTTTTATAATTAGAGACTTTTTTTATATTTTTATTCAATATTTTGTGAAATTTACCTTTCAGATTGTGCTTAGCGGCAAGATGACATTATCACTTATCAACGATGAATCGGTTAAAGCTAGTCCTGAGCGGGATACAGGTTAGTTTTTAAAATGTTATACCCTAAATTAATTTATACTTGTTAGCACTCCGTTGGGCACAATGTGTTTCGGAACATGGTCGGGCCATTGAGCCTGAGAAGCACTACTTTATTTACTAATTTTTGTGTATAAAACATTTTATTTCTTGCAAAAAATAATTGTTAACTATTATTATTAAATACCCACAAGTTATAAAAAGTCCAAAGAGCAAAAAAGTTTTCTGTGGTCTTAAAAGAAACGTATATTTATATAAAAAAATATATGAAATAATCGTTAAAGTATTTTTATTAAAATAGTTGTTATAAGATTTTAATGAGCTTTAATTAAAAAATGCAAAGTGTAATTCAAAATACAATAAAGTTTATTCATCTGATTCCTCAGAAGATGTCTGCCCTTCTATTGCTCTCTTATAGCATGGAAGACACATAAAAGTGAGAAACAGGTAGCAGTGTGACTCTTTTTGCATCCAAATTGGCTTAATCTTCTCTGGCAAATCTCCAAACTACATGTTTCATACCTGCGTCTTTTTAGAGGTATCTGGAGCTCATCCTCATTTTCAATTTGTTGTTCGCGGGTGGAAGCGAATCTCTTCAATTTTCGTTGGAGGTGTACTAACATCTCAATACTCTTCAAACTTCTTTGAGCAAGTTGACTAAGCACAAATTCATTGGAGAGTTGTTTTATGAACAATCTTCTTTTCGGAGCTTCAAGTTCCATTACTCATGTGTATTGATTTAACCAATGTTTAATATTACAAAATTATACATTCTGAGTTACATTATATGAAGCGCACATTTTATCTGCAATAAACCTAACCTAACCTAACTTTCTTGAACTATAGAAAGTGATTATTTCTGGTTTCTGTTGTTCTTCAGTAAAAATATCATTTGCTTGATCTTCATGCCATGATGATACAAGAATGTTTTGTTTTTTCTTGTAGGATACCAAAGTATTACCATCTCTACTGAAACGAAAGTACAGGTGTATTTTACCTGACCTCTGGTAGCTATAAAATATTTGGTAGCTCTCTTCGGTTTTTCTGGTCGTGCCAACATAAGATAGTTTTTTTCTCTTTCATTTCAATCAGAAGATTCACCTGTGTTAGCCAGCAGTCAGCCGTTATGTTTTTCCCATACCAAACAATGTCTCTGCCAATCTTTTCACCACATCAAGAACCTTATTTCTTATATAGAAAGGTCCTTCATTTTCTTTGTCAGTGTAAATTTCTAGGTTGAAGGAATAGAAAATTTTGGAACAAGAAAGAAAATTTTTATTCCATATTTACTTAGTTTGGACAAAATATATTGCCTAAAAGGACAGTTGCCACGGAACAGGCAACATTTCGTCAATTGTGAGGTTTTCATCAACACGATAACTCTTTTCACAGTTGTGTACAAATTTATGAACACATCACGTTTTGGGCCAGTTGGTCTAGTTCTTTTCTGGTGCATTTTGTTTCACGGCCATCAAAATGGAGGCATCAAATAAGAAACTTAAACCTCTTGATGTTCATAATAAGACTGAACTTCCCCAAAGATTCTCGAGACTATTCGAGTCGATTCGGCTTGTAAGTACTAGCTAAGTAGAGTAATCCTATATTTCAACCAAATCTATATGTTTTGGATCCCTTTTTCTGGTCCTTTGATAGTATCTGTGTAATTAGCATTTTTTTTTACATTTTAATATTTATTACATAATCGGGCACCATCTGCTTAAAAAGTTAGAGCCCAAAAATAAACTCAATTTTATAGATAATTTTCAACTGTTTTATAATATAAAATTATTAACCTAAAAATCTGACATATTATTAAAATTTACTAAGAAAACTTACTTGACACAATATAGCATAATTGGGCATAATGAGCCTATTCAGTTGTTTTGGTTATCAATTGGAAATGAAGAATGAATTTAATTGACTGACCTCGCTAGATAAGGAAAAGCTACTAACTTGGACAGAAGGGAATAATGATTGGAGAGGGCGGGGCAGACCATAGGACTTGAGGTGTGCCCAACGAATTAGTTGTGCCCAACAGATTAGTTGTGCCCGACAGAGTGTTAACATGTAAATTAGGTGATTAGCAAAATGAGAATTAATCAGATTATTCTTAAGTTTTTTAAAAGATTTTCATAATAAATTTTTTTATGATGTCAGACAAATTTTAATTTTCAGAGATTGTAACATTATATCCTTACCACGTGGCGCTTGTTTATACTTGCAAACAAATGTATTACAAGTATATTAGATGAACGTCAGTCGTCTTGGTTTAGCATTATATAGCTTTATATATTTTAGCGTTATACAATAGATATATAGTTTAGTGTCATATCATATGTCTTTATAGAAATTATTTAATGCTGGGCAAAGCAAATGTCTATTATTACCAAATTTCTAAACTGGATTACCACGAAGTGCGGGTAGAATATTGATGAAGCATTGTTCTCAGAAGACGCGTTAGACATCGCAGACGATGACGATTTCACAACAGCCAGCGCGACGACTGCACCAAAGCAGATGTTGCAAGTGAGTACCGCTCATAGAGGTGACGGGAATGCGAAACGACTAACATTTAATATAATGTGACCTAATTGCAGGCATATTTTTAATACGTCAATCAATTTCTGGAGATATTCTTAGGTATTTGAAAAGGTTTACGAAACAATATATTGAGTGGATTAAGGATTTATGGAATGTCGGAAAATATCCAAATTGAATGGAAATCAGTTTTGTTCTAGTCTAAATACGAGATTTACCTGAAAATTTCCAAAATATTTTATTGAGCATATTAAACAGAAGATGCATTAGTTGGATGCATTTTATACTGCAATTATGTAAAAGAAATGAATAATAACCTAGTGTAATGCTCATGTGGCGTCTTGCTTAATTATTTTACTATGTCTATTTGTGTCGGTGCACGTCGCATATTGATGCATTTAAACTGACCAACTTTCAATGTGGAGTAATTCACAAAAAAGTTATTGTTTTTTATGAAAATTTAATTATAGACAAATTAATAGGATAAAACATATAGAGTTGAATAAAAAATGAAAAAAGAAGCGAGGAATTGTTTAAGGGGAAAGAGCTGGATAGAAAATTTTTCTTTGGTTGAATGTTAAATGGAAAAGTTTTGCTCCTAAGTGGAACGGAGACATTTTTATCTAAAATATTTTGGAATTTTCTGTTAAAACTTATATTTCGTAAATCCGATTAAGAGCTACTCAAGCATGTGAATGATTAAGTATCTTTATATTTCCCAGTAACATTTTGAGGTCAGTGCTAAAACAGTACGTAGAAAATATTTTATCTGAACCTTGTGGGATTTTTAATAAAATTTATTGTATACTTTATCACTTATACTGACGCAGTTTTACGTAATTGAACTGACGTGTGTAAATAAGCTTATATGACCTTTTACAATAATTTTGCCGTGAACTTTTTAACTATGGACTTGCATTGATAAGTTTTAATATTATTTATCTTCAAAAAAGTGACCACATTTTAATGACATGTTATACACACAATAAGAGGACTTTTGATGTGTCAACCTATATATTATTAGTTAAAATATATTAACTTAGATGTAATTTTAAAATTGTGATATTAAGCTTAAGAATCTTATTAAACAAGTTGAATTACTACATATAGATAAAAATAATTTAGAAAATATTTCAATTGAAATAAAAAATAAATCAACCCTTGAAAAAAAAACAATATTGTAGCTCAATATTTTTTACCCATAACTAATGTCATGTGTACGTAGACCCATGTAAAGTATAAATCACAATGTCAGAAGTGTTAGTCCTTCATAACATTAGTTGAAGGTCAAATGTAGTAAATAAAAAAGCAACTATAGTAAATAAAAACGACTTGATATTATTATAAACTATGATACTTTTATAATATTATTATAAAAAACTTGTTTGGGAAATTAAAATTAATGTTGATGACAAAATATAGTAGGCATTTGAAATTTAAAATAGAAAATTTCATAAACATTAGAACGTTAGAATAGAGCATAACATTGAAAAAAGTTACTTTTTTTTAATGACCATCATCCATATTTACAAACATAATTAGATTTACAATGTTACTATGTACTTTTTTAACTGTGATTGCAATATCCACTGAGTGATAAAATATTAAAAAAATACTAGATAAAACTTGTAAAATACTAATGTACTTAAACATAGCAAAAATATTTACAGTTTTATTTGTCAGTATACTATATTAGTTTTTTTCTAATTTGTAAATTATTTAAAAAAGGATATACACATTAAATAACGTCACAAACAAATGAAGTTTAAAAAATGAATTTAATACATTTTTTGAACAACTTATATCAAACTTTTCTGAAAACTTCCATTTTGGGTGCAATGTTGCACAATTCAAGGGTTGATATAAACTAAGAAAAATAACTATGAAAGTTTTAGAAACCTTTACTCTATTATAAATATATGTTTTTATCTATATGAATGGTTTTAAAGAGAAAAGCTAGTTAAAAAAAATTTACTTACATTTTGACTTTATGCATCAATATTGACTTCCTACTAGAATGAAGAGAGAGACGCTTCCGATGAAGAGGACAATTTAGATGAGTTGATTGATGACATATTGAGAAGCGATGATGAAGTTTTGAAAAGCGATGATGATTTATTCAAGAGCGATGATGAGGCACCTAAAGAGGACTACGATAAGTCACCGAAAGCTACAGACATGTTACAATTGAGTTGTGAAGCAACAAAAACAAGTGAAATTTCAAATGTTGAAATCAAAGAAGCTGATAAGGAAAAAACAAAAACTGATGTTGCCTTAAGTTCCAGTGAAATCATTAAAATTATCGACAAAATACCTGAAATGGATGAAGTAGCACATAATGATGAAATGAGACAATCAATCCAGGAAGAACCAAAAATTGTTGAAAATATTCAAGCCGATAAAGAAGAACCGAAGGTGTTTATATCTGTCTATGAAATGCCGAAGACTGAAATTGAAAAATCTGTAGCTGATGTTGAGACAAATGAAAAAGAATCATCTAAGAGTATTGACCAAATAATTAATTCCCTCGATGGATCACAACAAGACGATTTAGAATTAGTGTCTAACAAAGAAGATGCAACATTACATAATGATAATGAAGTACCAAAGACTGAGGGCGAGATATTTATATCTGTTTATGAAATGCCGAAGTCTGAAACGGAATCTTCTGCAGATAAGGATAAGATAACAGAATCTATTGATGATGCTTTAAAAAGTGAAGATGAATTATTAGAGAATGATGAGGACATAATGGAATGTTTGCATGAAGTACAAAAACTTGATTCAGAGTCCGCAAATAGAGATGCAGAAAAGGCTATTGATGACTTGCCAGAGACGGATGTTGAGGTAATAAAGGAAGATGAAATTCAAACTTTACTTAAAGATGATTCAGGAATATCTACAGACAAAAATGACTTAAAATCAATAAACGATGATGAAGCATTAAAACCGGATAAGGAGGAATTTGTATCTAAATATGAAATGTCAAAATCTGAAACAGAAACGTTATCTCAAAATAATGAAGAAGTATTAAAGAATGAAGATATTGTAACAAAATCTCACAGTGAAGTAGAAAAAGTAGACCCAGAAATATCTACAGACAAAGATTATGTAAAATCGATAAATGATGAAGTATCAAAACCTGATGCAGAAGTGTTTATATCCGTATATGAAATGCCAAAATCTGAAACTGAAACATCGCCTCAGAAGAGTGAAAAAGAAATATTAAACAATGAAGATATCATAAATAAACCACCCAACGAAATGGAAAAAGGTGTTGTGGAAATATCCACTGAAAAAGATGATGTAAAATCAACAAGTGATGATGTATCAAAACCTGAAGCTGAAGTATTTATATCTGTGTATGAAATGCCAAAGGCTGAACCAGAAACATCTCTTCAAAAGAATGAAGAGGTCATAAATAAATCTCCAAGTGAAGTGGAAAAAGATGACATATCTGACATATCCACGGACAAAGATGATATGAAATCAACAAATGATGATGAAGTTTCAAAACTGAATGAAGAAGTATTTATATCTGTATATGAAATGCCAAAGTCTGAAACAGAAAAATCTCCTGAAAAGAATGAAAGCAAAATATTGCAGAATGAAGACGTCATAACTAAATCATTCAGTGAAGAAGAACAAAAGAACATAGAAATATCTCCAGAGAATGATGATTTAAAATTAATAAATGATGATTTATTAAAACCTGATACTGAAGAGGTGTTCATATCTGAATATGAAAAGCCAAAGTCTGAAATGGAAACATCATCTCAAAAGAGAAAAGAAGAAGCATCAAAAGATGAAGATGCCATAAATAAATCTCTTAATGAAGTAGGAAAAGATGACATAGAAATGTCTGATAAAGATGATTTAAAATTAATAAATGATAATATACCAAAACCTGATACTGAGGTTTCTACATCTGTATATGAAATGCCAAAGTCTGAAATGGAAACATCATCTGAAATGAATGCAGAAATAAGTAAGAATGAAGATGCCGTAAATAAATCTCTAGATGAAGAAGGAAAAGATGACGCAGAAATATATACAGATAAGGATAGCAAACCTGATGCTGAGGTGTTTGTATCCGTATATGAAATGTCCAAGTCTGATACAGAAATTTCACTTGAAAAAGATGAAGAAGAGGTATTGAAAAATGAAGATGTCATAAATAAATCTTCTGGTGAATTAGAAAAAAATGACATTGAAATATCTTCAGCTAATGATGATGTAAAATCAATAAACAATGATCTATCAAAACCTGATGCTGAGGTATTTATATCTGTCTATGAAATGCCAAAAAGCAGTTCTGATATTGCTGAAACTATTGATGAAATAAGTACAGTCGAGGAGGCACCTAAAATTCATACTGAAGAGAAAGAAAATGAAATAAAGAAAAATGTTCATAATGAACCTAAAAGTAATACTGAAAAGTCAACAGAGCATGTTGAAATAAGTCAAACTGCTAATGAAGAACCAAACAATACCCAGACATTTGTTTCCACCTATGAAATGCCAAACTCTGAAATAGATATGTCAGTAAACAAGGAAGAAATAAAGGATGGTGCTCCAAAAAGCAATGTTGATTTAACAAAGAATGAATGTGAACTAATTAAAACTCTTAATGATGTTCAAGACATTAGCACAAATGAGCCTATCAATGTGGTTGACAAGTCAAAATCTGATGATGTTTCCAAAAGTGATGTGGAGATAATAAAGGAAGAACATAAATTAAAATCTGATGTTGAAAAATTGCAAGCTGTCCTCACTAGGGATCCTAGTATAATTGAAGAACATAAAGATGAAGTATTGCAGAAAGATGAAGTATCGCAGATAGTGGAATGCGCTATTAATACTAATGAAAATAAAGAAATCATCAGTGAGAATGAAGAGGCTGAAAGTCCAATATTAAAATCCGATGATGAATTTGTAAAAGTTGACAACGAAGATGAGAATGTTGAATTGTTATTATGTGATGAAAAAATTTTAACAGCTGGTGTTGAAAATTCTCATAAAATAGATAATGAAGAAAGGGATGATAATGAAGAATATGAAGAAATTATCCATATTGGTAACGGCGAGGGAAAGAATACTGAGGTTGTATTATTGCCTGATGGAAAAATTATACTACCTGATGGCACTGTGTTAGATTCCGATCCAGAGTTACTAAGAGATGGCTATGAAGTACTCGGTCTCAATGATATGGTCTATGTAGTAGACTTTGATGTAGATGGAAATGAAATAATGGAAGACGATGATGATATAATGGAGAATGTGGAGATATTAAGAAACCATCCTGACATAATCAAAAGTGTTGACGATATCATAGCAAGTGCCACTCAAGTAGTAGAAAGTAGAAATGAAATGTTCCAAGTCGATGATGATAATATCATTAACGAAATATTGGAAGAAGATGAGGAAAATCTTACAACTGATGATGGTAACGAAGATAATAAAGTTATTGATGTAACATCAAAAAATGCTGAGGTTTCTGAACCGGCCCGTGAGCAAGATAAGGTCAGTGGAGTTGCTTTGGGAACTAGCAAAGACATTTCGAAATTTGGAGTAAACGAAGTCAAGCCAAGTCCAGTGGTCGTGCTGCAAGCCACCGAAATGGAAGTAAATGGAATTTTCAATTAATTTGCCTTGAACCAGCAAATAACGAAGCTAGCTCTCTCTTGGCTTGCTTTTAATATTATTGCAGCATAATTTTGTGTTTGAAGGCTTGCTGTTATAATATTAATGTTGAAACCATCGTATTGTTTCGTTACACATTAATGGGTGACTGAAGCAAGGTTACGGATGAATGACAGATTTGGTTGGTTGAATATCTTTTTCTTATTCAACCACCCAGTGAATCTTTTAACTATGATTTCTTCTGTATTCTTCGCTTTACTTACAGCACCTTGCGGATGTTCACAACTTTTTTAATTTATGTAATGTAAAAAATTTCTCTGTATGTGTTTTTACTACCAGCAAATACTATCGCAACAATAATACTAATACATAGGAATATTTTCAGTTATGTTTTAAGCAATTTCTGAATTTGGGTTACCAGATACAATTGGTAAAATGCTATTTTTAGTCGAAGGTTAATTATGCGATGAACATTCCCAAATACCATTTGTTCATTAAGCATTTGTTAGTAGACTGTCAACAGGATACATGGTTCGTATGCAATTATTAGATACAGGTGTTAAACATTTGAAAGAAAACAATAGACAAAATTGTATGTCTATATATTTATAAAAAAATTAAAGGCAACATTTAGAATAAAATTGTCAAATTGACAATTTAAATATTGCAACAATTGTGACTGTAGCCAATTCTTTATACTTTAATAAACCTTTGGCAATTCTCTATTTAAAGCAAAGCGAAAGAAAATGTTTTCTCTATTTTCTGGTTAAATTTCCGACTCTGACTAAACGAATGTTGTAATATATTAACACAGAATCTCGCATGTATCTATGTATATTAATATTTAATTTTTTTATGAAATGTCCCATACATTTCATGTTTTTCATTTAATATTGACATGCTTTTTCCAACAATTTATAATATATAATTTTATTTCTTTTTTTTTCTATGGCTGCTTCTTTGTATGTTTTGACACACTGCAACTGACAGAAATATAGAAAGGCTTATAACTGACTTGCCGCAATACTTTAAACTTAAAATTTTGAATTCTTTGTTTTATAACAAAAATCAGCTGCCAAATATAAATGGGCAGAAAAATACCAAGTTTCACCTACCAAGTTTCAATTTACAGGATTCCGTAGCATAACAATAGACCCTATAACTTTGTTATGTCCGTTTGTCCGTCATACAATTTCTACAGTCTAGAAGATCCATGAAATTTTGGAAATGTGTTCTTCTAATGGAGATTTGAAATAATATGAACCGATATATTAAAATTTTTTTTTTTTTTCATGTACACCTTTGTATGAGGTAACATTGGACAAATGTATCAAAATGAAATTGAAGTGACTTTTATCATTGTTACTTTTGTAGCCCCATTTTGTAAAATATCCAGAGTGAAAGGCAATGACCCCCACCTTTAATTTTTCAACTCTGGATTTGTAAAATCTTAAATCTTGTTAAAATTTATCAACAATTTCAAGAGGTAAAAATGTAGAGACTACTATGGAACCCTACGCTATATTTGGTTTGACATGGACTTGAGCAGTGTTTTTGTGTTATTGATTGTTTGTCATTTTTTATATTTTGTACAGCCATTTGAAAATTTACTTTTGCAGGAAAAATCCCACTGTGACTTACAAATAAAATTGTATGAAATCTGTGTTATGACAGACAGAAAAAATTTTGTTTTTTTTATTAAGTAAATGGTATTTGTTGCACATTTGAAAATTGTTAACTCTCTAACGCTTTCAATGCGTATGATGTTACTGTACAGTTGTGAGACTGTAAAATATTATTATCAGTGTTAAACGTGTTAATATGTTCCCTGTCTAGATTAGTTTGTTTGTTTGTTTTGTATTGCTGGAATATGGAGAAAATATTTCAAGATCAGGACACTTCACTGTCAAATAATTAAATTTTTTTTATATTACGTGAAATAAAGATAAATTAAAATCCCTATCTACTGAGCATACAGCCTGTAATGTTTCATAAAGGAATAATAACGCAAAATATTTGGGAAAATGCGTCAATATATTTCGAGTGTTATTGAGTATTACATTATCGTGGTCGTTAACTTGATCTCAAGGATGAAGCAATGACCGATGAAGAATTAGAGGAAGACGAGGAAATAGAGGAAGACGCGCCGGAAGTGGCGAGTAAGCCTCTGCTCAAGGCCGTCGTGCAGACGCCAGTGGTATTAAAAGCGGACGAGAAAGAAGTAACTGTTATTAATTTTCAGTTACTAACATGATTGTTATACAATGTCGCAGATAACTAACCTACATAAAGGTTTCAGATTTGCTTTCCTGTCTCGGTTTGTTTTTAAATATTGTACTTGTAAACAATTTGATTACATTTCTTTTTTGATATTTAACTATGAAATATAATGCACATTCAAATAAGCAATACTTCATAACGAAAAATTATTTTGAAATATATATGCCAAATTATAAAACTGTCATTTAAAAATAAGCAATTTATGATCTCTACTGGCTGCTGTTTTTGGTTTCCGCTAAATATTGGTTCATGATATTTTTTTTAAAGTTTGCCTAATGATATTTGAGAACAATATTTTGCTTAATCGTTGTACACCAACAGTTACAGTCAATTGTGTACAATGGGGTATTTGACTGACGTCGATATTTTTTGTAAAAATGTTTTAAAACTGTGGAGTAGGTTTAAAAAAATATTACATATAACAAACAATTAATTGAAACTTCTAAATAGGAAAAAGTGTCAATTTTTTGGTCATTAAATTGAAAAAGTTATTAGGAATTTAGTTTCCACACAAAAAAATGTGAAAGTTATAATATGCAATATATAACTTAAACGCAATATTTAAGATACTAAAGATATTTAGTAAACTCCCTTATAAAGAATGCTACATAACTGGCAAGTGACGTCATAAGCCAGTCATGTTTTGTATGGGGCGTTTTCGTGCGAATAGTAGTTCGTCAGTTTTTAAGTCGTTATAACTTTATAATAAAAAGTCCTTATTACGATATATTTTTAACTGTTTTTAATGTTATTACTTATTCTAAAAAAAATATAGTCAAATACCTTATTACGTGCCGAGTTATTTAACGTTTTTATCAAAATGAACAGTTTTACAAGTTTAGCACTTGCAAAATTGTACATTTTAATAAAACGTGTTCAGTATTACTCATAAAATTTTTTTATAGAAAGTATTCTTCAAATATTAGTAATAATACAAATTTTTAATTCAATCACTAAAGTACAAAAAAATTAAACAACATAGTACCATTGTGTGTAATTATCTTTCGCACACGCATAGTTTATAATTATTTAAAATGAAATTATGCTATGTCATCGAACCTAATTTCAAATTGTTTATAATGCAGTTTAAATTTAAGCCGAGGTAAACGATTTATAAGTTTTGCTTTTGCCGATCATGTTTTTTTTAAGTTTTACATCTAACATTTAACACACATAATATATATTTTATATTTTTAATACTGCTCACAAGCTGGTAGGTCGCTAATTTAATCAACACATTTTTTATTGCCAACTCGATCCTTTTCTGTTTACTCTATTTTATTTTGCAGCATCATCTGGGAATTTTAGTATTTAGTTATAAAAAATTGCAACTCAGTGCCACATTAAAGTTGGATGCTGATATAGAGCAACACATCATTTCGTGAAGACTTTGTAAATATAGAAATGTGGTACGTCAAGCCCTTAGGTTTCAATATTTTACGCAAATGACGAATGGTAACCAAATCGAACAACTTATTGTTAATTTACAATTTGTTAAGTTTATAATATAGAGCAAAATTATATAGAAATAAATGTCTGAGTAATCAGGAAAAGATATATACTCGTATATTAATGTAAAATATTACTTTGGCCAATAAGTCCATGCGATTTAGTCTAAAAAAGGTAGTGAAAGGTAACTAACTTCATTTGCCATTTTAAAACTTATGGTTATTTAAAATGTGATATAAAATGTCACATCACATATAAAACATTACATAAAAATTAATGGTGATTTATGATATAACATATTTCTTCGAAAATAATGCAATAGTTCATCAAATTTTATTTTTCGAGTTTTTTGTATTCACAATGATGTGTTGGCTAGTACAGGTTAACAGCCACGGAGTCAATATATTACTCGACATCCATCTAGGTTATATATCGAAGCAAATCACAGACGTCCTCTTGATTTTAAAATAAACATATGGATCTCTTTCGGTTCCACAACAATCTAAATATGAAGAACATTTTTTCATTGAGATTTATAAACAGGTTTCTCAACATTGTATCCGATCCAATAGGAAGAGTATCCAAACCAGTATTGAACTATGCTAGTTTTGTGTTACACTCGAGGTGGTGGCACCCAGGATTTGCATATGTGATGGGCGAAACATTCAACATGTTAAAAAAATATTTTCTTTCCTGAAATGAATGGTAATAGTACAGAAGGACAAGCGCACATAAGCAAACAAAGTATAGGCAAGACTTTTTGCCTTGTCTCTGTGATTTTACTGTGAGCAAGAAGACGGCACAAGACAAAGCATTTTGTCAGTGTTAACCACGCACACTACAAAGATAGCCTGTAGGTAATCTTCTTACTTCAATGCTATAATTGAATAATATAATTCAAACAAATTATAGCTAGATGTAGATAGCTAGACTATACATGCATACTCATCACTCATTTGAAAAGGAAAAACGCAGATAATGTTGGGTCCACCCTCTTTATAGCGGGAGATAGTGAAATATTTTATAACTTGACAATTTAAGAGATTTTCCCAAAAAAAATTTTTCTTTTATAAAAAGAAATTATATTTATATTATTGTTTAAAAGTTTACTTTTGATAATTAATAGAAATATTTTATTTCCATTACTATGTATATATATATATATATATATATATATATATATATATTTATATATATATGTGAGGTAAATTTGTGACATGATTAAAAACAATTTGGTTTTTATTTGCAAGTTTTATTTTCTGCATATAATAAAACGATTTTTCAATTTCAATTTTTTTAAAACCTTTCTGTACTATATAAATATAGGTGAATATAGATGTATCTTATGGGCATATCGCGAGTGCCAACTAGTGTTCCAACTAGTTTGTATCTCTTTCTAACAGTGCTGAAAACGTCATACCAAATGTCCCGTTCATTAACTTAAACAATTATATTATTATTTATGGATGTGTTTCTGGGTCAACGTAATACAATACAATGAGAGTGACCGCAGACAGTTTTATGTTTGTGCACAGTTGCATACGTTTCAAAAGCTCGACCATCAGTTGGCAGAGATGTTACAGGCTGTCTGGTAGACCCAAAACTCATAAAGGGCAGAACTTCAATCAAATGTTGGGCTGGTTTATTGTCCTACAATGTTTGCCACCCCATGTATAAGACTAATATACGAATGTTCTAAGTGGCCACACAGTTTTTGTACTAATTTAGTAAAAGTTGAAAGGTGTCATGATGTACGAGATGCTTTGAAGATTAATTCAGTTGTACGCTTTGGCTATAAAGACAATCTGAAAATACCATTTCTCGGAAAACATCAGAAGTTAATAAGTTGCAAAAGTATTATATTTCATCATGTTACTAACGAGACATTATTGTAGGCAGCCATGGTTGCAAATGAGCTGGGTCCTTTTACTATTTATTCCATAAACAACAGTACTTTGATTCTGAAGAAGCTGTTGAATGTCATCCATAAAATTTTTATTTTTCAATCCAGATACAATTTTTTTAAGTGTAGAATTATGGAGCTGCACAAAAGATGGCAAATAGTTATAGAAAAGAGTGGACAATACATTATTTGTTAAATATATATATATATATATATATATATATATATATATATATATATATATATATATATATATATATATATATTAAATATATGCTAGGTTACATTTTCATGAGTAACCAAATTTTAAGGAACGATTAATAAACAGTAACTACATCAGGTAAAGAAAAAAAATTAATAAAAACTTAATTTTGTAAACATTTGCTAACATTCCTGTTTTAATAAAACAAAGCATTTAACAAAATTATGATTGTTTTAAATTTATATTTCATTATATGCTTTAGTTTCTGTTTCTTAATCATTCCTTGAAATTTTATCACTAATCGAAATGTAATGTAACCATATAATATACACCTAAAAACCCATGTGGACTTATTGGCCAGTAATATTTGAAAGTAATATTAAATGTACATAATAAAAAGTTACAAAAAAATCACACCTAACGGCTAAATTAACACTATTGTTTTTAACGTTACAAAATGTAAATATGAATAGAACTACATGGTTTAACAGGAAAGTGAGACCGAAGAAGAAGTATCGGAAGAGGAAGAAGAGCCGTCTGAAGAAGTTGTGGTGCCAGTAACATACGTTGTCAAAAATGTTTTGACCAATGGCAGCACTGTAACTACTGGCAATGCCACGTCTAACGGAAATACTGTAGCTAATGGAAATACTGTGGCTAACGGCAACCCCGTGTCCAATGGCAACGTTCAAAATCGCAACGCTGTCACTCAAAATACGCCAGTAAAATGATATACCTTTTTTTGCAACTAATATATTGACAACTGAATTAATTATTAAGCTCTGTGCAAATTCACAATTAACTGTGACATCTTCTATCAATTTTTTTATTAATTTTCAACTGTGAGCTAATGATTTCACGATTTAACTTGTTTTTCTTGATAATTAAAATTATTCTGTGGCGGCCTCAATTATAAAGCACCTTTTTATTTATGAGAAACAAGTAACTTTCTCTATTTCTTTTCACAAACTTGTACTATAGTGTTTATATAATAATGTAATTTGTGCGTTTGTCAATATAACATTATTTTTAAGTATAAATTTTGCATATACAAATAGTCTTTTGTGTGCAGAATCTGTGTATAAGTCCAGCTTTTCATTTAAGCCTTTAAAGCATGTATTGGGATATTATTATTTTTATTAAAGAAAGGAAAACAATGAAGTTTGTGAGGTTTGGTGAAAGTTTTTGGCTGCAAGTACTGTCATTTAGCTTATTGAATTTAGCGCAAAGTGGCAGACAAGCAGACGTTAAAATATAAAATATGTAGATATTTTTATAGATAATTATTTACAAATTTGTAGTGTACAATTTCCAATTTAAACTTGTCCGCGTCAAACAATGAATTCGAACTTGCCATAAACCTTTTATATTTCATGCACCTAGAAAACAATGAAGTTTATGAGGTTTGGTGAAAGTTTTTGGCTGCGAATAGGGAGAAATCTAGTATGTCTCCATAAGATAGCCACTAGATGGTTGTCATAATATGAGAGCAGCGTTCCACATTTTCAATCCAAATTCACATGTGCAGTAATAGTTTGTTATGCTACAGATTACGGTGGAACTGAGTGATGAAGAAATGGGTAGATAGTTGTAATGTATATTACAAAATTATACTGTTTAGGTCCTTACAATATATTTCCAACTAAGTATAAGTCTGAGTGAAAAGATAAGACTATGTGTGAATTTTACAGGATAAATTTTAACTATGCCTTTACCATTTTTATGCTAAATTAAATTTGAAAAAAGCAATCTATTCGTTGAGTCAGTTTCTGATAACATATTGACTAAACAATTTAATTAATAAATGACTATCACTTGATGACTAAAGGTAGAAAGTGACGCAAAAGACAAAAAAAATAAAAAAGTTATGCGTATATTGAAATGAGAATAACTGTACCCGATGGTGTGCTTATACTAACAATTATTTGAAAAAGGAAATTTTGAACACTTATACTAACAATTATTTGAAAAAGGAAATTTTGAACACTTATACTAACAATTATTTGAAAAAGGAAATTTTGAACACTTATACTAGCAATTATTTGAAAAAGGAAATTTTGAACACTTATACTAACAATTATTTGAAAAAGGAAATTTTGAACACTTGCACTAACAATTATTTGAAAAAGGAAATTTTGAACACTTATACTAACAATTATTTGAAAAAGTAAATTTTGAACACTTATACTAACCATTATTTGAAAAAGGAAATTTTGGACACTTAAGAAGTAAATATTAATATAGATTGTTACAATTTTTTGTATCATGACAGAAAGAGTTTCCATGACAAAATTAAAAATGACTATATGTATAATTTACAACATGCATAGAAGACTTGGGCAAAGTATACGTGATAGTAATGTAGGTAGTTACTGAAAAAATATATGTCGAATTGTGGCGGTTCATCATTATTGCTAATCTTGCTAATGCGGAGATCTAATGAAGAGGGCAAATATAGATAAACTCAAAAAGAGCGTATATCTAGAATGCTACAATTTTCTAATCTAATAAATTTCGCTTTCTTCTCTTTAACATGCGATTTATATTTTTACGAAGTCCTTATGTTGTCGTTTTCAAAATTTTATTTGCTTGAGCCAATGTGTTTTTTAATCTCCCATTAATTTCTAATTATTTTATTTGCGTATAAAATTTTTGTAAATTTTTTTTTATCTTTAAGCTCTATATGAAATATTCTTTACATAATTATTGATAATACTTATGAAAAATTGGAGAATTACATTGTTTCAATGTGATGACGTTAATGATAATTGAAGCACAAAATAATTTATATTTAATAAGTGAAAAAATTAAAAAAAAATCTTTTTAATTATAACTATAATCTAACTATTTCCATAATCAATCATTAAGGTGTAAGTTAGCCCATTAGGGATGAATTCCGTTAATAACCTAGGCAATGATTTTGGTGATTTCCGTGACCTTCTCTTGACAAGAATGATCCTGTAAGGACATCTTATTGTCACATTTCAGTGCCAGGCTGACAAAAATTAATCTCGCAAAATCAGTACTTTTCTTATACTGTTCTTTATTTTGTAGCAATTCAGTTGTTCGTACTAAAGGACGCAATCGGGAAACAGTTTACATTGTGTTTCCTGATTGTGTCCTTTTTATGTATAAAATGCAACAAAAATAGAAGGTTAACGATGTAGGTTGTGGTTTTAACATTTGAATTTTTAACCAGTTTTCGCTTGTGGCTAAAATTTGCCTAAAATAAATTTCCATCTTCTACTCTGTCGCTTAGCATACTGTCGTTAGCTTATTGAATTTAGCACAAAGTGGCTGACGAGCAGACGTTGAAATGTTTGTTCCAATTTAAACTTGTCCGCATCAAACAATAAATTCAAACTTACCATAAACCTTTTATATTTCATGCGCCTAGGCCCAAGCAGAAGAGTTATCTGAGGAAGAAGAGGAAGTGGAGGAAGAAGAGGACGAGGAAGAGGAAGAAGAAGAAGATAGGAAGCCAGCACCAGTCGGTAGACCATCTGCTGTCAGAAAGCATTGATTACTAATACGATTTCGGCAAGTAAAATACAGATCGGACATTCGGTTGCTAATTTTTGTAAACGTAAAATTTAAGTCGGTAGCAACTTAGACTGATTCAATATTTTTAGGGAAGGTGTCAAAATTGTAAAACGAGTGGCCAAAGTAATTGCTCACCGAAACTTATAAATTTTGTTGTAACATCGGGGTTTCCGACAAACAGCTGATGATATGTATGTACATAATTTTTCAGCTCAAGTTATAGAAAGTAACATTTATGAAAAATAAACTAAAGAAAACAGAAATATTATGCAAGCCATGATTGATATCAAGTTATTATTATAATTCAAAAATTAAAAAAAAGTCTATAAAAGTCTTTGCATTTATTCTGTGACTTAAACAATTTATTTGAATCAATTCACCAAGTTCATTAAAGTGTATTGTCCATTGTGAATAGTTTAAAAACACTTTGGAATTAAATTTACTTTTTTTTGTGACTATAATCCTTAAAGTTGCCTATTTATTTCAGAAACAGTAAAAAGTATTTAAATTTTCTGTCTATTAAAGTCCAATAACAACTATTTAACTTTGAACACATTTATTGTTTCTTTATAATTTCTGTAATATAATTATATAAGTAAAGTGTTTGCTTAAAAAATATGTGACGCCAACTATTTTTCTCCTATTAGTTATTAATTTCTATGTAGAATGGCAAATATTTACCAAATGGTAGTAAAATTTATCGTAGTTAAGATAATGTTAATAGTAATTTTGTAACAACAATATTATTATGCGCAGTAACGTTATTGCCATAGCGCATTAACTCACATGTGCCACTTTGATATGCCAAACATAATTGTTTTATGTAACTGTTTCATTTTCACTTTTGACATTACGTACGCATACAGTGAATATGGTAATGCGTACATTTCATGGTTTGCGATGCTTAATGATTGAGTGGGTGAAATTTAATTATTGCTGGCTCTAATGATATCTAAAGCACGTTTGAACAGCACAACCGTAAAGACAATATTATAAATTAGTGTGTACAAGTTATACTTTCAAATTTGTTTCAGTAAAGTAGCATTATTGCCAGTTGTAGTAAATTTTGAATACATTTTTAGGAAAAAATAAATAGCGCAGAGGAATTGGTTTCGGCAATCAGGCAATATTTTTTTAGTTCCTCTACTCAATCAAAGAGATGGTTTCTTTATCTCAGTGGAATTATTTTTTTAACACATTGATTTTTTTCAAATTGCACTTAATTAGATAGATTTAGTTGAATATAAGATTAACAATAAGTAATATATACAGATTTAATACGAGTTAGATTAGAAGAAAATATTAACTGAATTTTTAAAAACTTTACATAGTGTCCAAAGTCATGCGATTATAAAATGCCCCATCTTTTGAAATATTAAAAATGTCTCATCTTTTGAAATATGTTTTGAGAGTATTCAGTCGCATAAGTAAATTTTCAAGATAAAGACTGTAGGAAAGCTTTTTGGTGAAAAGTAAAATTGTAAAAAACGTATCGTAATGTTGAAACATAAGCTGAAGCTCTTATGAAAAATGTTTATTGTTAAATCTGTAATTAAAACGAATTATTACTGTAAAATCAAATCAAAGTTAATATTGATTTACGATGAAAGATTTGAGCACGAAAATCGTAGCTTTTTATAATGTTTCTACGGATTTTATTTGCTATTTAAAACAAAAGTAAGTCAAGTAACACCTTAGTTTCCGGCTGAAACGTTTGAACTGGAGCTCTCGTCATTCTGGTATTATTTACATAATTTCATCATTATCTACAGTTTGTGACTTATTATTTTTAAAAACGTACAGATTCTTTTCCACGTTAATGTGATTTTTAATTGTTCCTCTTAATGAAACCTCGAGTTAATTAATTTTATATTGTGTTATTCTTCCGAACAATGCGCTTACATATAATAATGAATTGCTTTATATTTACAATTTACATATTATAGCATTTTATTTATTTTATATAATGAGAATATATTTACATTTCATTTGTATCTTTAGGACACCGGTTGATGTTTGTCGCGTTTGTTATTGTAACACTTATTTTGTATAGGTTATATTGTATCTGTATAGTATTGTATTAAAGTTTTATTATTAAATGTGAATTTGTGTTTTATTTGATTAAAAACTATGAGCGCTTTGTCATGAATAATAATGTCACTACACAAAAATTGCGCAGTGAATACTACGTATAGTAATATTTTAAGACAAAAATTGTAAAAGTTATTGGAAACGATTCCGTAAACCAATGAAGTGAGTGTGCAGATAAAATAGTAATGGATCAGTACAAAATATTTGAGTTTAAAAAAAACATGTTTGTTCAAGTTTTGGAACTTGAATTTTGGTTCTGTGACAATGTATTTCTTTTCCTGTTATGGTTTGACACAATTTCATATTGTAATTGAATTAAAAACAAACATCTTGTTAATTGCGTTCCGTTTATGACAATAAACTCTTAATATAAATAAAATGACATTTTCTCTAAGCTAATATGGTTATAACAAGGACTCGGATGTATTTTGTAATAACTGAAAATGTACAAAATAAGCGAGTTCCATCGGATTATTATGAAATTAATTTTATTACTTATAAAATTAATTTCATAAAAATCCCATACAATTCTTTGCAATTATTGAACTGATTTTTCTGTAGTAATTATTTCTGTAACCTGCTGTGGATATTTGATATTGTGTTTGTTTTTCAGACATATAGTTTCACACCATGAGTGAAATGGTGAAACTCATGTGTGATGAGTGTTTATAAAAATTTGCCTATTTAAAAATTAAGAAATGTGGCGCTGCTACAAATGCTTTTCTTTTATATAGTTTTCAAAATCGATGCTTTACTGAATTTATTTGAATGGACTAGTCAAATTGTCATATTTTAATTGGATCCTTGTTTCTAACAGAATCTTAAGTAAAAAAACTGGCCAAGAGTATATCGACACGAACAAGTAAGGTTCCGTACTCGTCTACATTTTATCAAATTATTGATACAGGTTAAGCAAAATAATTTTATTTCAAAGTTTTAACCAGAGTGTTCAGAATTTTTGCAACCTATCCGATTTTTGAAACCCACAGTTGAAAAATTAGAAGCAAAACACATTACAGGTCTTTTTGAAACTTAATGATTCGCAAATGAAGTTTATAAATTAAGAACGGTAAATAAAAAATTAATGTAATTTTAAGACTTGTGATGATACCCCAATAGGTAAGATGTGCAAAAAAATTCACTCCCACGTTATACGTGTACAAGGGGCGGCTGAAAAGTTTTGAGCCTAAGTACCTTTAAGTATTACTAATGACTCGCGCAGCACATCACTAATTGCGGGTATCTTAAGAAATATAAATGTCATTAGCATCATTACGCCATTAGTAACGAAGCCATAAACGTCACCGTGTCCGAGTAATCCGCACTTTGCACGAAATTGGCGTACAGAGCTGTCATAAAATTCCTTATAAAGAAGAACAAAACGCTGACGGATATATTTGAAGAGATGTCAGCAGTTTATGGGAAGTCTGCACCTTCATTTGCGACCGCCAAATGTTGGAGCCAAGAGTTCGAACACGGCAGGGAGTCTCTCGAAGATGATCCCAGGTCAGGACACCCAAACACCGCCGTTACCGAAGAAAACATTGAAAAAGTGGAAAAATCGTATATACAAGTACTTTAAAAAAAATTTCCAATAATGCATATTAATAAAGATCTCCAAATAAAGAATCTACTTAATATTTCATAGACATAGATCTAAAAGTTTAGAAACCGCAGAGACAGGTGGATAGACATGATGAAATTATAAGGGTCCCATTTTTACTATTTGGCTATGGAACACCAAAAAGGAAATTATGGTTATTAGTGAGTTATTTAAACAATATTGTATGAACAAAAAATTGGATGATGCAGTTATGTTAATGCGAACATAGATGTCGTACTTTCAAAGGAAAATAGACTAAACACCTAGCTCATATTCGATAAAAAATTGTTTTCTTACAACACTTAATTAATATAAACTACTGTTGATAATATTCTTCTTAATGAGATAATTAAAACTAATAACGGCTTTATCAGAGAGTTAACCTAACGATGCCTAAAATAAATCTTCGTGGGAGTTTAATTTGTGTTGTTGGTTTCTTCTATTCTGTAGTTGTTTTTTAATACAAAAAAGAGCTGATTGTAGCTAAGTGCAATGTATTCTTATTAATCTTTTGACTACGAACAATGCCTTAATGTGAGCGATGTCAGATCTTCGTCTGTAGTCAACGGCACCTATAAGTGCTATTCATCTGTTTTAATAAATTGTACAAGATTATGCATGTTGATATATTACTTTTAGTGTACTGGAATTATAGACATTCTGTTCTGAATTTTTTCCACAAAAATTTAATGCAATTCTAATAAATTGAGTTTATCTGTAGCGAATGGGGCCTATACATAAAAATGTAGTAGCATGTTTTGTTTCTGAATGTTTCACTGTTACAAGATCATGTTCTTTAACAATAAAAGGGGTGAGGGACTTGATTCAAAAATATATTGGTGCAAAGTTTTAAAAAATTTATTATACCACTTAGGAGATATCTGTAAATAACTTTAACATCTAAATATCTTCATCAACTTCGTCTCTTTTCACTAATTTATTTATGTCAAATTTATATTATTTTATTAAATTGAAGTGGTATTTTTTTATAGCTGTATAAAATATGGACAACTTTTGTCAGTCAAGAAAAAGACAAGATAAAGTATCTACAAAATGAAATGAAAAAATACAAAGTGTTAAAATAAAAAATTGTTTGATTGTCTAATTGTAGATTGTGGCCAAGGCTTTCATCTCATGACTTGTTTCTTGAATCATAACAATTTGACTGTGGCACATTTGGATGGCTAAATAATATTGATTGTTCAACGACAACATAATTTATATCTCTGTAAAAAATTGTTTATTAAATGTGTATCCTGCTTTTGTTTATTGGTGTAAAAATGGTTAATAACTTATTTTCAGAAGTAATATTGTTCATTTAAACTTTATAATTGCATAATCAGCATCTCCCAGATTAACATTATTAACTTGGACTCAATGCACTGTGATGGAAATTGTGAATTTATAAACATTTGGAATTGGGAAACTTCAATATTAGACCAGAAAAATTCATTTAAATTTTGGTAGTATGCAAGGAGAGACGCCGCTGACAATTTTTTTATAACTCACCATGAACAAAAAAGTATATTTAAAAATTTTCCGCTAATATTTTATGCATATTGTAATTATTAAATTATACAGACTTATATTTGGTCAGTCTGTGGGCTAGTAAAAGCATTTTCTGATTGATGACCCCATTTAAATCACAGGCTATAATTATAGTCAGAAACTTCTGTTGAAAGAATATATTCCTGTTTTACCACAGCTATTCACTACCAGCTATGCTGTCCCTTTTACTTCAACTGTAAAAGATCTTGGCCTACTGATTGACCAACAACTCAAATGGCACCCTCAAATAAATTGTTAGTCGCAAGATTATCTTCAACTCAGAAGAGATGTGCATTTAATGAAATTAGCTATTAAAAGGAAAAATTCTATGCCCAGTATTATTGAGTAAACTTTTATTCTTCGTAGCTGACAATTTCCTGTGCTCATGCAATCATCACCTTTTTGCTATACTACTTTCTAGAACCAAATTATATCAGAACTCTCTAGTTTCCCGCAGTATTCAACTGCTCAACCATCTGATCAGTGTTATTTGTTTATGTTGAGTGAAAGTAAATTTGTCGAAATGTGTTGTCGTTGTCTTTTGTACTTTTGTATTTATATTTAATCTAAAAATGTTAAACCATTAATTTTTTATCGTTACGAATAGGTTTCCTGGAATGTATCGATAAATATGTGTGAATAAATAAATAAAAAATTTTCAGCCTTAAAATAATTTGACAGTATGGCTGAGTAACAGTCATGACTTAAGTGGTTTAAGATTTGTGATTTTGTGAAATCCCATTTTTTGCATATATTATCGTAAATAATCTCTTTACACCTTCATACCTCAGATCTGGATTCCAATACCTGTCATCCCTCGACATTGAATTATGTTCCAACATCGAGTACAGTGAGGAATCTTTCCTGTATATGCTTCCAAATTATGAAATCAACTGAATACTAATACACAAACTGCACCCTTGTTGTTTGCGTTTGAAGTCATTTTAAATTACATTGTCATATAGATTGCATTGCCCTTCTAGAACCCATCATATTTCGACCCTGCCCTATCGTGTCGTATTGCTTTTGTTTTATTTAATCTCATCATGTAAACTTATTATTATCAACTTTATGTTATTGCTACATGTATATAAGTTTATATAAGATATATATATATATATATATATATATGTGTGTGTGTGTGTGTGTGGCAATATGTCGGTCACTGTAAACTTAGTATTTTGAGCTTGTAGAAAAGTTGAATGAATAAATAATATTTTAATACTGGATAATTAATATATAACATTAATGGTGGTTATATTAATATATAATATTAATGACATCAGCTTTCTTAAGTGACAAAAAATAATATAAGATTAGAATAAAAAAAATTCAATATTGTTTTTACCCGACTGTCAACAAGGCCGGCACCAATTTTGCTGACAGATTTTTCATAGGTAAATGTTCATGCAAAGCACGAAAAACACATTCAGTTGAGTTGTTAGCAACATTGGTTATTTCGCAAATGCAATATTATGCACTTTGTTAATCATTTCTTCAGCTATGATCTCAGTCGGCCATCTCGGACCCACTGCATCAATTGTACAGGTTCAACCACTAGTAAATTCACTAAACCACTTGCGAATCATTCTACAAGGAAGACCATGGTTTTCACAATAATACAGTAGTTGACTCATTTTAAATTTTGATATTTTTCATACAATATTGTGAATTATAAGTTAATTAAAAACCAGTAATTGAAAAATAAGCCAGTTGTAGGCTTCTAAATTTGAAGATACGGATAGAGTTGGGTATATCCCTGTCTCTTTTTCTCTCGTAGAATATAATGTGCAATATTAAAAATGACCTCACAACACAGTATTGCCGTCCTTCTCTAAAGGTTAAATTTAAACTTTTATAACTCGGTCAATTTTTAAGATTATTAAAAAAATGTTTCACTCTTCATCAGCTTGTACCTTAAAATTATGCTTAATGAAATAAAAAAATTTAGTCAAATACCCGATTGTTGAGTTTTCCTTCAATTTCATTGATCAAAAATCATGGCTCAGCACATGGAATTCCTCTTTCTTTATTGTAAGAGCAAGACCCCTTCGCGCTTGATTTCCCAAATATTTCTAATGAATAATAAATGTAAGTCTTGCCAAGTTTGGAAATACTAAAGAAACAAAAATTCTCACATATTTTGTACAAATATCCTAGATAGAGGTAATAGATTCGCCTACAAATTTAGGGTGTTACTTAAAGATACACATACAAATCAAGATTCTTAACTAGCTAATTCTTACTACGAAAATAATAAATTATTGGAATACATGAAAATATAATTCATTGGAGTACTAGTGGATAATTGCTGAAACTGAAGACATAAAAAATCTATAAACTAATTATATACTATGTATTTGGAACATACAGAATGTTCAATTCCACAGTTGCCTATATCTCCTATAATTATTGATGCAAATGAACTGAAATACTCGTATTTAATTTAAAATTGATGAATAATGAATATTACATTTCAAAGGTGGAATATTGCACATCACTCAAAACATAGAACTCTATAGTTGCTTATGTCTCTTAAAATGATTGATGTAAATGAACTGAAATAAAATATTTTTCTTAAAATTTAGGAATAATGAAAATTACATTTCAAAGGCGGAATATTGCACGTCACGCAAAATACAGAATTCTATAGTTGCCTATGTCTTAAAATTATTGATGTAAGTGAACTGAAATAAAATACTTTATTTAAAATTGATAAACAATGAATATTACAAAGGTGGAATATTGCATGTTACACGTAACACAGAAATCTATTTGCCTGTGTCTTAAAATTGTTAATATAAGTAAAATAAGTCTTAAAATTGTTAATATAACTAAAATTAAATACACTATTTAAAATTCATGAATAATGAATATTACATTTCAAAGGCAGAATGTCGCACATCATGCACAACATAGAATTCTTCAGTTGCCTATATCTCTTAAAATTATGTGAGTGAACTGAAATAAAATACTTTATTTAAAATTGATAAACAATGAATATTACAAAGGTGGAATATTGCATGTTACACGTAACACAGAAATCTATTTGCCTGTGTCTTAAAATTGTTAATATAAGTAAACTAAAATTAAATACACTGTTTAAAATTCATGAATAATGAATATTACATTTCAAAGGCAGAATGTTGCACATCATGCACAACATAGAATTCTATAGTTGCCTATATCTCTTAAAATTATGTGAGTGAACTGAAATAAAATACTTTCTTTTAAATTAATGAATAAGAAATATTTTTTTTGAAATGCTAAATATTGCCATTAATATTAATATTTCTCAAATAGAGTTTAAAAATGAAAAATGGCAAATGAAAAACACAATTTTATTTGGAAAGACCTATCTAATGATATTCCACCTGACAGTATAAGTGAAAAAAATTTTGCAACTCATAAACAAAAGAAAAAAACTGACCATTGAATGTTTTGTGTTGCGGCCAATACGCATTCTTCATCAGGATCTATTTCTTCTAACATTGAATTCCATTTTTGCTTGCTGCTTTTTCACTCGTTGCAATTTTGTGTTATCACGATTATTTTGCTAGCACCAAACTCAAATTTTTTCCTTTAGTTTTTCAGAACTCTGCTTTGTTATGTATGGCTTTCTGGATACGTCTGAATTGTGGTGTCTACTGAACAATTTTTCATATTTACCTAACAGACTTGTTACTATTTCGACATTAACATAAACAGTCTTTGTATTAGCAATAACCCAATATCATTTCTGCACTGCATTTCAGTCGCTTTTAACTTAATAGTGGAAATACACACATTATACCTTACTAAAGAAAGTATGGGGCGTTATATCTAAAACTTAAATTTACCGAAATAAAGTTCTGGCAGTCCATCATTATTGACAAAAATAAATTTCTAGACAAAATATATATAACGTCCTAGATAACAATCAAGGAAATTTAAATTTGCCAGTACATTTTAGACCCTTCAGCATTTGTTTTAATTTTGGCACTGAGATGGAGTGTTATAGAGGAAGGGGTGACTTGCCTTTTTGAATTTTTTTTAATTATGACAAATTATAATTTCATTAGTGAGGTTTTTTTTAAACATGAATATTTTAGATTGAGAATCATTTTTTTCATTTTAATATCCTCTTGTGCATACTATATATATTTAAATTTAACATTTTAGTCATCGTTACAACTGTAGTATGACTTTTAGAATGTAGAATAGGTCACCACAATTAGCCTAAATCATATAGAATCAAGTTTATCTCACTTGTCTGTAGTAACTTATCAATGACAGCCTTAGAACTTGCCAGACTATTGTGATTTGTCATAGAATAAGTTGTCATTGACGGAAATTTCAATTGCCAAAAGGAACCTGTGTTAAAAAATTATATATGTAGCCATACACAGCGTTTCAATTTCTATTGATTTGCGTTTTTTACGCTTAAACAATTTTTTTGTGCTGTAATTGCTGCTGGTTTATCTAAGACCGAGCCGCTTGTTTATAATTTTTAGGTTGAAATCTTAGTGTTTGGATATCATTTTATTAATATTTTGGTAATCCAAGATGGCGCTCAGCTATAAGAGGTAAAATAAAATGTCTTATTTATTTGCCTCCAATAAGGTTAGAAATAAAATACTCCATTTAAATAACAATATAATTAATAATAGTAATAAATTTAAACAGTGTCGCTATTGCTATAATAACATTCACAGAATCTACAATTGGGCTGATGTTCGTATTCTCCGCAGTAACATTTTATTCTGAAACAAATTAATAAATGTTAATAGTGTTTGTATTCATTAAACAAACTTTGACATGAAATACATAATCTGAACATTTCATCTTTAATATAAGTACACATTTTATGGGCCGCAGAAAATTATAGAAAAACTAGAGAAAACAAAACTATTCTAGGTAATAAACATAAATAAAAATCTTTATTGAAGTAATCTAGAAGTCGCTGGATACAAAAAACTATTTAAAAAATAACTAAAACTTATTCTTTACATGGAATATAATTACTATTGAATTCTCATTCATTTCTTGCCCACATTGACTGATTATTATTAATTGCTATAATTAAACTTGAAAGGAACGTAAAGATCAAACCTGTTTTATAATTCTTTGGCAATTCTTCAACTAAAGACCAATCTAGGTTCGCTGTAGTGGCAGTCTTGACAATGTGTTTCGGCTCTGGGAAAAACACCCACCCGTTATCGACACCAACCTTCTTGGTGACACCGGCGGTGCCGAGAATCATAGCTCCCACGAACCCTCTGATTGCAGATTTCTGCCATGCACCGAATACTCCCCCTGCGGCAGCACCGCCCAAGAAATAGTTTATAGCGTCGTTCTTGCCTCTCCAATGCACGGCTAAATTGGAGGTGGCTGTAAATGCTGCAGCCATACCGACGAGAGGTCCAGTATGATAAAGGTAACGACCGATCGTTGCACCCATACCCTGCGGATGAGAATACATTAAAACATCGAGTGTACCAGCGCCGAGACCCGCAATAGCTGCATATTTCGATGTCACAATGAGCTTCTTGTAAATATCCTCGCCGTCGGGCGTATCGAAGTATTTGTAACTCATTGTGGTAGGTCGATCATAAAATATCTTTATTTCTATACACAAATGTCAAATCGTTTAAGGTTACACAATACTTCAAGAATAGTTATTGCCATATTTTTAAGATCATAGATAATTTAATGGTCAACTATAGGGTTATCGTTTCATCTAATAAATATTTTAAGATTATTTAATTACAAAATCTTTTATCTGTATATACTTTAAAATACGTGTTTATTTAACTGACAATGAAATAAAAAAAATACTTGTAAATAATTTATTGTAGTAGATTACGAAGCATAAAAATTGTACCATAAATTAAAACTAGATTTAACCTAACTTAGAGTGTTGCCGTCCTCATTACTTGTCAGTTGTGTCAAAAAACCCAACCTATCAAAAATGGCGGCTGACGGTGACGAAGTGATCAGTGATCAAGAAAAAGTGAGAATTGTGTCAGATTTTATTCTACATTCACCCCCAGGTGAATTTAACGAAGTATTTAACGATGTGAGGGTTTTATTAAATAACGACAGCTTGTTGAAGGAGGGCGCAAGTGGAGCCTTCGCGCAGTACAACAAAGACCAGCTCACCCCAGTTAGGGTGGAGGGGTCGGAGTTGCAAGCGCTCATTACCGATCACAACGAATTAGGGGGTGGACGATTTTTCGACCCGCGCTCGAAGAAATCGTTCAAGTACGACCACCTGCGCAAAGAGGCAGCCGAGTACGAGACGTATGAGCCCGATCGCGTCGCAGAAACATGGCGCGCGGCGCTCGACGAAGAGATGACTGCCTACACGGCAAGCCACTACAAGCATGGTGTCTGCACGGTAGTGGGCCGCGCGCTCGACTCGGGTGCCGTCTCGCTCGTAGCTTGTATCGAAGACCATCAGTTTCAGCCGAAGAACTACTGGAATGGGCGGTGGCGCTCGGTATGGTCGCTGGCCGTAGGCCCGGGTGGCGGTGAGCTGCGCGGTGTACTGCGCGTACAGGTCCATTATTACGAAGACGGCAATGTACAACTAGTGAGTTCGAAGGAGGTTCGCGAGGCAGTGGTGGCAACGGGTGAGGCGGCGACGGCACGCGAATTCGTGCGGCTTGTGTGCGAAGCGGAGAATGCGTACCAGACTGCCATCTCGGAGAACTACAAGACGATGAGTGACACGACATTCAAAGCACTACGCCGTCAACTGCCTGTTACTCGTACCAAGATAGACTGGGCGCGCATCGTCTCTTACACCATTGGCAAGGAGCTCAAAAGCCAATGATGCCGCGTGCGCCCGCCCGGCTGACTCGACGCGTCCCCACTGCGCCACTGTAAATAATCATTCTCTAAGAGTAACATTCGGTTCAAACGTTTAGGTATGGATCGTCTCTCCGAACTCTGTCTACGGTGAAATTAATGAACGTTAGCCGATCGATAACGAAGCGTAGGCCTCTCCGAGCGATTTGTTTGTAAATAGACGAGGCGCAGCCGCCCCGTATTTATCTGTCGATATTATAGTGTTTATTATGATCGCATCTGTTATCATTTATGTGCATTTTGTTAACTGTTACCGTTCTCGAGGAGGATCCGGGCCGACCGCGCGTACGCTTAGATAGAGTCATCTTCTCATCGTACCCCTTAAACGAGTGAAACTATTATCGATCAATTATTAATCATTGTTGAAATGTTTTAAATTTTACATAATAATTATATAAATATGCTTTCAAATAGTGGATTTAATAATGATAGGACAGAAGGGAGAAGTCTGCCCCGATAGGCCGGGTGCGGACAGTCGTGAGCGCCGACGGTAGCCTGTAGACATATTGAAGAGTAACAATACATTTAAATATAAAATCTAAATATTTTCATATTGGATATTTTTATCTACTTGTCAGCCTTGGTGCGCTGCCCCTTTTCGGTGAAATGTTTAATCTGCAAGTTGATATTACAGATACGATGTGTGCATGAATCGTATCATCATTAATTACCAGATAAGGAAATTGTTCTAAGCATTGCGAATGAATGCGCGGCGATAGTGATTTTTCACTAAAAGAATTTTCATGATAAACCCCGACGATGTAAATTAGTTAAACCTTGTGCTTTAGTTTAATTTCTTACAATAAATGGTGCATTTAAATAATTAGTTTAATATTTGATTGAGCTTCAAAAACCACTATTTATAAAAATTTAATTGTGTAACATCAAGAGGTAATATTAAGTGCAGTCATAATTTTATGTCATTCGTACACAGTTTATAGTCCTTGTGTTTTTTTTATAGTTATTGATAATATACAACAAAGATTTTTTAAGCCAATGCAGAATCCGCAAAATTGTTTAATTCGTGAAAAGTATATAGTGAAAAATTGCTCAATATTTAAAAGTATTTAATGAAGTAACGAAAAGCTGTAAGTTGTCGAGCTGTCAACAGAGTATAATAAGGAAGGAAATTGTAAAAGAGTACATAATAAATATTTGCCGCTAAAGGTGTAATTTGCATTATTTTGTTTAAAAGTAATAAATGCTTATACAAATTGTTTACATGAAGAGTTTCGTGTCTTTTATTTGGGTGATGCTTGTGGTGGAATTGCCTTCGACTATTCACTTAAATGCCATGCATTAAATGCGTCCAGTTTCAAGTTTTAACAGATTTGTTATACTGGTAGTATTTTTTAAACTATCGTGCTACTATTTGGCTTCATTGCGACTGCCTCTCAGTGTTGCTCGCACAGAACATTCAACCGTTGATGACCGAATGAAATAATTTTATTATGACGTACATACTCATTCAAATGTTAAAACGCAGACTATGACCCAGTTTATTTCAAATGCTTCGGTCTACATTCCAATCCAGCCGGTTAAATCACACTGGGTATTAATAGTCACTATTTGTGTGAGGTTATAAATAGACGATGCTTCGCATTTTGACTTTCAGTTGCAATTAAAGGCTTATTAAAATCGTAATAAATCATTCCAGGTTGTTGTAAAATGACTCGCTTTTAAATGAAATATTTCTTGTAACGCAATTTATGTATTATTAATCGGTTTAAAATGGATGAAAATGATATGGAAACTCTTCATGAATAATCTTTGTATATTTTGCATTGATGTATTATCGATAATTATTTTATTATTAACTTCCTTTGTAATCCTAGTATGTTTTTAATTATTACTTTTTTATGATATGTATATGAATATAAATAAATATTATATATATGTAATAAGATGATATAAATGAAGATGCCAATGTGGACTTATTTGTAATATTATTTTTAGGAAACAATTCTACATTGGATAATTTCAAAGTATTCTATGATGTATGGGTAATTCATTTGAATAAATTATATCAAAACGTTATTCGTGCATTTTTGATATTTACTATGGAAATTTCCGAATACGTGAAGCATTTGGGGAAGAATCAACAACCTCGATTATTTTATGATTATTTGCCGAAAATTTGTGCCATCTATTCTTTTTTTGCTTACATAGCAGTCGGTTAGTGTTTAATTTCTTATACAACTATTATAAGACGTAAATGATTCGCTTTTGCTTATGTAAAGTTTCCATTACATTTTCTTAGTTTGTTGAATGTCTAGTTTTGTATTTTGTATTAATAAGCCAGTGATTATGTGCTAATTGAATAAATTAAAAAATTGCACAAAATTGTTTAGTCATGAAGTCTCTTGTGTTATAAGTACTACTTTAATTAATTAGACGGATGTTTTAATGAGAATTATAGCAGTTTTAGTAGTTTTTGATTGATCCTAGGGGCACAATATGGGCCTGGTCTCATTAATATATTTTTAATATTTCTGTAATTGTTTGGCAGGTTTCAAATACCTCTTATAAATATATACGATATATGTAAAGTATTTCCGAAATTAATTCAGCAGAACTGAATGGATAACTGCAATATACACAATTAAATGAAACTATGTGATGTAGTATTATTTCTACTTTAAGTTATTTACCACGACCTAGGTTTCATCGTATTACATCTCCAGGTGGGCTGTTAGTAAAGATAATTTTTGCTAATAGCCCAATCTTTGCTAATTGCCCACCTGAAGATATTGTAATACGACGAAACCTAGGTCGTGGTAAAAAACTTAAAGAAAGTAGAAATAATACTACGTCACATAGTTTTATTTAATTGTGAATAATGAATTTCTACAAAATTAACGTTAGATATATTCAACTGCAATATAATAAGTATTAAATCAATAATGGAGTATGTCCTAAATAATATGTTTTGTGTTAACATTTACTAACTGTCCGGGATTATGTGTATCTCTTAAGATGCTCAATATTAATATTTCGTTTCCGCTTTATCTGCTTTTCCAAGTAACATTTCGAAAAGTATAAAATTAATAAAAAAATCATAGCTAAACTTATTTTTGTTAAATCCTATGAAGAAAATAATGAGAGAAAGTCCTGCTAAAACAAGACAACAAAGTTTGACCACAACCTGTTATGAGAATCTGCACTACACTGTTTTATGAATAACATTTGTAGAACAATTATCAAAGTGATTGATAAGCAAGTCAAAATACATACATCTTGCTTGTTAAAGAATAAAAACTAGAATAAATAATAAAAGTACACTTTTATTTAAGATGATTTAAAATTGTAAAGGCTTTTGGCCTTTTAATTATAATTACAAAGGTTTTTGACCTATTTAATTGTGAATAATGAATTTCTACAAAATTAACACCAAATATATTCACTATTTAATTAAAATCAAACATGTTGTGTTCGACAAAATTAGTTCAAACTATACATTTAAAGGTTGTATGGTCTGGAGCCGTGAACGTTATGAATACCAATTGTTGTATAGCTGTTATCAGTTTAACATTGACTGGTTAATAACCACATTAAATAAAAAAATGGAACATGGCACAGCCAATTGGATGAGTTTACGCTATAGGTTTATGTATATAAGCTGATTTAAGCACATAAATATCTAGAATTTATCTTTTTAAAAAGATATTAAAAAACTGTTTGAGCTTATATTGTTATAAAGAGAACAAAGTTCTTATCTGATAAGAAATAAACAGGATAAGGCATAAAATTGTGTCATTTCGACAACAATCAAGTGTTATAGTAATGGTAAATTTTCTTTCAATTATTTGCTCTGAGTCTCCCTCAATGAAATGATATAGATAAGAAAGTAAGTACCAGGTCGTATCGAGCTGTGGATACAAGTGATTGTATAGTATTCATTGATGAGTCACTGCTGGTGACTCAATGTATAATATTTGACTTGTTGAGTTATAGTAGTTAAGGTATATATGACAATGGGGTCATTTTGTCAATTTAACTATTTGTTTATTTTGTTTTACCGTAGTAGTATTTTGTTAGGATAACAAATCAACACTTAACTTGATTGATTAAATGATGTTTGAACACTGGTTATCGTGATGAAACTTTAAAACTAAACTAATTGAGACATACTTTTACATTTTGTTCTATTCGCATATTGTTAACAAACCTCTCCAACGGTCTTGTGATTTGTTCAGGATATTATATTTTTAAAAGCTGAATCGTTATAATTTTACCAATGTTTTTACTGAATAGATTTCCAGTTAGAGGAAAAAAAGCATTTTAAGTGGTAGTCATTAAGTTATATTTTCTTACAAAATTAAATGAATTCTATCAAGATTTCTATCTATCCGGCGCACTATGCTCTTTTCTTTGATAAGCCATTTGACTAAAAAAGTTTACCAACTCTATGGTTTTACTTTGATAACATTTAGACATTTGGAAAAATTTACTATGTGGGAGTAAAATAGTCTTATATTATTATGATTATTTTACAATAACAATTGGAGACATATGTTTTGATAAACTTCATCAATCTATTTTTAGATTAATGGAAGCAATAAATTTCTAAACATAAGACGTGTCTATCGTGCACTAGTAAGGAATTAATTCATAATTTATATTTAATAGGAACTCTATTAAAAAATGGTATGTTAGTAAACCAATGAACTGGTTTTTATGTGTTTTCACTAATGGAGTGACACCTACATGCTCGTCAGTGACACCAATTTTTTTGGCTTCGTATACTTATTTAATGATAATAGAAAGTAGAAATGAAAGTTGACATGTTAAGTAATGAATTTAAATTATTATACTGAATTTGGTTGAAAAAAATAGATATTATAAATATGTTTGCACATTTGATACACAATTAAATGAAACTATGTGATGTAGTATTATTTCTACTTTCTTTAAGTTCTTTACCACGACCTATGTTTCGTTGTATTACAACATCTTCAGGTGGGCTATTAGCAAAGATCAGGTGGGCTGTTAGCGTCTTTGCCCGCCCACCTGAAAATGTTGTAATACAACGAAACCTAGGTTGTGATAAAAAATTTAAAGAAAGTAGAAATAATACTACATCACGTAGTTTCATTTAATTGTGAATAATGAATTTTTACAAAATCAACGCTAAATATATTCAATACTTGATACATATCTTACGATTATTACCTTGCTGCAAGCAATGTATTTGATAGAGCCAAATTGCTACAAAAAAGAATAACAGATTCTCACACTACCAATTGTTTATTAAATGTTGCTATATGCATCATATGCTGCATTATTAGTTGCTTTTTTAAGTAACATTATACGAGAAATTCTAGAAATTAAAAATTTGTGATTTAGGCTAAAAAGACATTTAAGCCAGTATTCATCATCTAAATTTTAATTAAAAAATGTTATATACTGCTTTTAACAAAGTTACAAGTGTGAATTTGTCTTAAGGAAATTTGACGTGAAAAAAAAGAAATTATTTTTATCAAATAGTTTTTATATTGATTTCTGCTATGTCAATGTTGTCCACTAGGTCTCAGGAATCACAATGCAATGGCTTGTAATAACTATGAAATAGAACTAAAATAGAAATGTATCATATATTCTTAGTTCACTTGACATAACAGAACTAGTTCACTAAAATAGTACAATTGTTCAGGGGAAGAATCAAAAACTTAGCGGAATAGGAAGAAAAATCGGGAAAAATGTGGTGCTATTTTTTCTTTTTGATATGTTCTTCTTTAACTCTAATACATTTCCCAGATCTGTCGATCATTTTATTTATAACCTCAAAAAGAGATGTTTTCTCTTAATCTTGAAAAGTAAACAGCACACTTGATCTTCTTATCATCACTGAATTTTTTTCCAAAAAGCTCTATTTTCATTTTTAAGGACAGATAATAGCCATAGGGGCTAAGCCATAAGCTGCACATGTGAAAGGCTGACATCGCAACATGGGTCTTGTGTACAGGTGCATTGTCGTGCAAAAGCCTTTTCTCCTTCAATGCTTCTTTAAGCTGCTCCAGTAGATCAGTATAGTACTCTCCTATAGTAAAAACATCCTTATCTTTGATGTCAATGAGCGGGATACCCTCTGTTCCAGGAAACTGTCGCTTAACTCTTCTGACTGATTGCTGCACCTTGAAATTCTTAGGGGTGGGTACCCCACCACTAATCATCAAAATTTCATCCTTATCCTTTCCACAGAGATCCAAAAATTCACGTGAAGACTTGACATGTTACTTTTGCGACAGTGTGAGCATTCTCAGCACCCATCTTGTGCTGACTTTGGACATGCCAAGATGATCATGAAGAATATTTAAAATGGTTGTAGAAGATACCCGAACCATTTTTCTCGACTGCTTCTTTAATTGGGCATCTTCCAATACAAGTTTTTTAACTTTTTCAATCAATGTCCGAGGAGGCAGCCGTTCTTATTGAGGCTCGTCTTCGATCAAAACTCTGTCTTGTTTCAAGAGATTATGCCACTTATAAATCATGGTTTTACTAGGGCAAAAGTCCCCATAAACCAATGACATCTCATTCAATATGACATGTGGTGTTTCCCCTTGCTTTGTCAGGAACTTGATGACAGCTTGAAATCTGATTTTCTCCATAATCAATGATTTCTTCCATAATGAGTTGCTTGATCTATATTAGCTCAGAGGTTAATGACACAATAAGGCTGAACATTGGTATATACATCCGTAAGAGTCTCTCACTAGCGATTATGTAGTAAGAAACCCCCACCCCTAGCCACCCCCTCCATTCGACGAACTTTTCCATCCACCTGCATACTGAAAAGAAACTGACAGCTTTGCATGTGTGATTTGATATGTTTACTATGTGTCCCCTATTTCACTTCCTGGCCGTTAGATCGTTGTATTGTTAAATATACATACAACTAAATACATCATCCATATCAATTTGAACTATAATGTGTACATTCTTTGTAAATAAAGGAATATTTGTTGTTTCAGAATTTATAATATCTAAAAAAGGATTTTAGTTAGCAGCAATCAATGACGACTCGTAATATAACAATTAAATGTTTAGTTAATTTTTTTATTAAGAAAGTGTTAGGTATGACAGTTGTTGGCGGATAAATAAAATAAAACAATATTTATTTTAGGAATTTAAAATTAACTTATCTTTAGTATAGGCATAATACGGCATTTTGTAGGGAATTAAGATTAATAATATTGTTAATTTGCCATTTATAATACTAATTTTGCATATATTCGTTTTCATTTGTACATTTTGCAGTACCTGTACAAGCGGTCTGCTCTTTGAACTAAAGTATACTACAAGTGAACTAAATTCATTGGGTTATGCATTCATTCTGTCGAAGTGAAATAGTATATAGTACTAGTTCTTACATTATAGTCAACAGACAAAAATTTGCAATACAATCAAATAATAAATTTCGGAGTTATAGCTAGTTTGGAGACTATCTTTCTTCAGATTCTATGTTAAATGTGACTAA
The DNA here is from genome assembly GCA_039881145.1 of Druceiella hillmani. Taxonomy (NCBI): domain Eukaryota; kingdom Metazoa; phylum Arthropoda; class Insecta; order Lepidoptera; family Hepialidae; genus Druceiella; species Druceiella hillmani. Next base: position 8,373,122 of record JAYKKI010000004.1, read on the forward strand.
ATAAAATTGTGATTTTTATTATAACTAACATAATAAAAAACAAACACATTTCTTTAAAATCTACTTTTTGGTTAATTTCAGTAATACTTATGACCAATTGATAATAGCAAAGTTTAGTTTTAAAATTGAGTATACGTAACGTCTCTGGTGAGACCGATTTAAATATTTGGCAACTTTTAGCTGTCAGTTTTTTCTTATCAAAATTTAAAATTGTTGTTATCCATAGATTACGTAATATTCCGAAATTTACTTTTTTATGTTTTCGAAATAAGAATAATATCTTCATTTCTATTATTAATAAATCTATATCCAATTCTACTGCAATGTATTAAACATTAAATTATTTAATCTAATGTGATTGTTCTTTATGATTATATATGGTTACGACTATGGTCCATTATTCCGATTGTATTGTAATTTGTAAAAAAAGTTTCTTAAGAAAGTAATTTTTTTCTTTTTTTTACTTAACACAATTAAATGAAACTACGTGATGTAGTATTATTTTTACTTTTTTTAAATTCTTTACCACGACCTAGGTTTCGTTGTATTACAACATCTTCAGATGAGCTATTAGCAAAGATAATTTTACTAATAAATCTTTGCTAATAGTCCACCTGAACATGTAATACAACGAAACCTAGGTCGTGGTAAAGAACTTAAAGAAAATAGATATAATACTACATCACGTAGTTTCATTTAATTGTGAATAATGAATTTCCACAAAATTAACGCCAAATATATTCAATATTTCCTATTTAAAATAATGTGACAATATGGAAATAGGATTACCATCTAATGTTAGCTCCAACAGCACTGAGAGTGACTAACCTTGGTGAGTGCAAGTAAATCCTGACCACGTTCGCATTACGCTAACAAAATATTATTATTCGCATTACGCTAACACACCTTAAGACCCCCGCAGCTGTTACTAAACAACTTGGATAAAATCAAACACTTGATCAATACTTTGAATTGTTTTGAAGTCAATATTAAACCTATTCTTTATATAAAATTAACATAAATATGTTAGATTGAAGTGGTAAGAATTAGTTACATTTAACATTTTTATAACTCAGTGTGCCCAAAGCACTTTAAAAAATTCTATAAATAATAGACTTGTGGTACAATTTAAGCGAGTTGATTTATCTATATAAGAAATATAATAAGAAAAGCACAAGTAGAAGAGAGTTCTCTTTGGGCAGAGGCGTTTTCTCATTAAGTAAGTTACTATACTGCCAGACATATTTTGTGATTAATTTAAGATGAAAATTCTATTTTGAAAAAAGCTATTTTGTCAAACTGTCTTGAAACTTATATGACAAACTCTGTTAAATGGTTTTTTCCTTAAGATACAATATTTTCATAAAAAACAATTTTTTTCAAATTACATGAATATTTCAGGTTTTAAAAAATTTAGCAACAATGAGTAGACAATTTAAAAAAAAATTGTCTGAAACATTTTATAATTATTTTTTTAGTTATCATTATATAATAAATTCGGCACTTTCGCTTAATAGTGATTGTCAAAATTTTACTGTCATTGATAATTCACAAACCATTAACAAACTTACAGGTAAATAGCCTCATTTTTTTTGTAAGTAAATAATAAAATCTTTCAAATGTTTAATTCCTTGGTCTTAAAAAGAATATATGTTCGATATTCAATGAAGTTATAAATTTGACAGAAGCAAAGGTTGATTGACCATTAGTCAGAAATGTTGACTGTATTTAGATGTCTTCGATCGAAGCAAATGAAATATAATAACTTCAAGTAAAAGATCCCTTGTCATCTCTTAGGCTGGATAGTTATGAGTTAATAATAATTATAAAACATTAAGATTGTATTCTATTTATAATAATCGTGAAATCTTTTAAGACAGTGGTTCTTAACCGTTTGTGGACTACTGGTTGCCCCTCAAAGCATCCAAAGTTGTCCCCGAAGCCATTGAACAATTATTAAATAAATAACAATGAGCCTACCATGCATCACTGATGAAGAGCCAGTAGCGAACAGGGTCGGGGCAAGACGCGGATGCAGGAGTGTACAGTGAGTGTCTTACTCGGTTCTTTCGATTCGCCTTGATTTTAATTCAACTACATTTGTTGTTATGAGTGCTTGCTTATTCTCAATTGTCAGGTTTAACAGTAAAATTGGATTGGATCTTTGCTATTAGCCCACCTGAAGATGTGGTAATACAACAAAACCTAGGTCATGGTAAAGAACTTAAAGAAAGTAGAAATAATACTACATCATGTAGTTTCATTAAATTGTGAATAAAATTGGGGCGAAAATCGCTATGAAGGGCTGTACAACGTCTGCTTCTGATTTTAATAAGTAAGTAAAATAAAACATGTTTTGTTTGTGATCTCACAGTTAAGTCACTAGGTAGGTATTGTAATACTATACTAAATCACGTCACATGTTGGTTTGTCCAATCGGCTAGGTATGTTTTTAGTTATGATTTACTTTGTATCCAGTTTCAGGGATTGGTAATTAAAATGCATATGTTAATGATTTTATTTATTTTTTATTCAGCTTTATATTACAGATTTTTTATGTGACCACTGTTAGAAATCAAATTATGTATGTAACTAAGTAGTTAAAACCTACAAGTAGTTAAGCATTATAAACTTGTTTCAGAAAAATACCACCGAAATGAAAGTATGACGGCGATTATATTAAATTTGGCTTTACTTCTATAGAAATAAATGGGGAGATTTGACTTCAATTTTTAATATGGGCAACTGTTTTTGCGAACGATGCTTTAAAGTGGGTAAAGTTGAAACATCATTTAAAAACCATACAACAGAATTATTTTGATTGTATACCATAATTATTCGAAGGCAAACCAAAGAATCTAAAAAAATTAACTTGGATTCAGCGAACACATCATGCAGTATCTGAAAAAATATTGGCTGCATCATTTGAAATTTCAAAATGAAATAAAATCATGGATATAGCATGAAACTCTTCGGACTAGGAGAAAGAAATAGTTGACTCTACGATTGTACAGCCATACAGACAGCGCCTTCTCAACAATTAAGAAATCTAAACTAAAATACCACTATATAAATATGAATTGGTATAATTTATATTTTTTTGATATCTAATTATATGATAAACTATATTTTTTTGATATCTAAACATTAATGAAACTATATGAAAAATTTGTATTTTTAATGTGGTATTTTATTGAATATCTTGATTTTTAGATAATAATGCCTGTATCAATGGCATGTTCCTAGCTGATTTATGATTGACCATAACTAGCTATAAAAAGAGAAAATGACCTTAAATTATTTAAAAAGTAACTTGTATGGTTTTTAAAAATGGTTAAAAAAATCTATAATAAACCTAACAATTTATATACATATTAATTTAAATATTTCTTTATTTTTAATGGATAGATTACATCATCCTCCATTAGTAATAAAAACTTTCCTTTTTTTGAAAGCAAAAAACTTTTTAAACCAAAAACACTTTAAAAACTATATTTAAACTTTTTTATAGATAATAGTACATTTTTATAGTGTAAATAGTCAATATTGGACAATGTACGATACCGGAAAAATCTTTGGATTCATTTCAGAAAATTCAGCAAAAAAATAGAATCACAAAGTAATAGCTACTTTGGGATTCTGTTTTTTTATATTTTGTAACTTTGCTACCCAAAACATCGACTTAAGGTAAAGGTTTTCATGAATTTCAATAAAATCTTTACCTGTATCAAGTATGACATTTTTAACAAAGTAAAATATAAATATTCTGATTGATTATGTGCTGACCCATCATACCTCGCAGGGTTGATTTTTGGTATATACGTGGAATTATATTAAAATCTCAAAAATTTTAGTCTTAATGTATTTTTAATTTGTTGCCGTTACTAAAACATAATTTGTTTTATTAATAAGTATTTAAAATTAAAATTGATATTTTATTAAATTACTAATATATATGTGTGATTTACTTTATCAGAATTTAGTTAATATCTGAAAGATACATGGCAGACTGTATTTTCTATTTCCGAAAGTGACGAGTCAGTAAAAATTATAGACACAAAAGTAAAAAATGGTAATTTAGTGAATATAAAACTTTATTGTCATAAAACAATAATTTCCCAAGAAAATGATACACTTGCAGAAAGGATTATAAAAATTCATCTTTTACACATACACATTCAATATTATAATATTAAATAATTTAAATATCTCAGTAATATTCAGTAAAACCAAAATCTTACATTTCGACTTTCTAGTCCCATAAGCATATGTCATGCAAATTACATCCAACAACACTTAAATAACTATTTGTTCACAATAAAATGGTATAATCCCATCATTTCAATTTTTTCCTACATTCTACTAACACTGGTTATTAAATATATAATTAATTTGACATAAATATATGGCTATTTTTACAACTATGGTGGCGATGTTGGCGTACTCGACAAATTTTCAGGTAGGACCCAGACGGTTATATTGTCCTCCATAGCTCCAGGAATATCCATGTCCATTTCCGTTTGTATCCAGCTCTGTTGCTCTAGAGGACCATTCACGCCGCTTGAAGGAATTTCTGGAATGCAGCACTACAAGTCAATTTTTATGCTATTTTCGTTATTTCTATATTCACATTTATAAACTCGATTGCACACCAACTTACACGTGCAATTTCATTTGTAGTATTTTGAAAATATTGGTTCAAAAAATTGTTATAGAGTATTGATCATTCTCACCTCCTATATATAGATCATTCTCTCTGTAGCAGCTTAAATATTAGGCCAGCAGAGAATAACACTAACCTACTAGAACTAAATGGTATGGCAACACAGTACATAATTTCTCTCTATAACAAGAAGGTTAAAAATTTAGACAGTTTTTTGTATAGAAGAAACAAATCAATTTTACACAAGGCATTTTCCTAGTTTGTTGTTTTAGTTAAGATGTTAAGTATTACTAATAACAAGTAATTTTAAATCATTGGAACTGTCTTTTGGTTTGTTTAGATTATGGTTTTTTAGTTAAGTTAAAGAAATGGCTATTAATAAGAAATTTATCACATTTCATACAAATTGCTCACACACTTGCTAGCACACGCATGCACGTGCACACACACACACACACACATATTTGTGTGCGAATATGTATATATATAATGCTAAAGCAGTATACCTAATCAATATATATATCAAAAACTTGAGTTAACATAATTACAATACTTTCTTTAGACTTTGAAAGTAAGAAGAATGATAAAAATACTATATCTGAGCTTTTACTTAATTGAATAAATGGATTGATATGAAAGAAAGTATATGTTACTTATTTCATTCGATAAAACAATTGAATATTGATCTAAACGACACTAAAAAGTAACCAAAAAAACCAAATGAAAGATGAATTACATACAACTTTATAAACATTAGTATGACAATATTACCCTGCAACACAATTAAACTTAACAGTATTATGACAATGTAAGCTTAAAACACAAAATAACAAATTAATATGACGATGTTACAACAATATAATTTTAAAAAACTTGTGACACACGAGTAATGTACACGAGTAGTATGATAAATCATACTACGCAGGTTCCGTACATATTTAGGTACTTATAAACATTTAAGGGTACATATTGTAGAAACCATATTCTTTCCGAATTTTAAGGTTAGTAGTCTCAGAAATAGGGGGGGAACATATTCTTTGCATATTTTTTATTACATCTCTCACTATATAGTACCTAAAATTATGGAAAAATAAAGGTTGACTGTGTGGTTGACACGGCCGCAGGTGTTGAACATAACAATGTCTATAATGATGGGAATAAAAATCATTTTACAAAAATCAAAACGATTTTTGCTGACAGTTGTGCTTTGGGTTGTATAGGGTTAGGTTTGGTTGAGTTTGCTTTAGGTTGGGATGGATTTGCTTTGTTTTTGTTAGGATTTTTTTAGGTTGTGTTGGATTGGATTGAGTTAAGTTGGGTTTGCTTCGGATAGATTTGAGTTGGGTTGATTTTGGTTGAGTTGGTTTTGGGTTTGGTTTGCTTTGGGTTGAATTGGGTTTGGTTGAGTAAAATTGGGTTTTTCTTGGATTGGCTTGGGTTTACTTTGGGTTGGGTTGGATTTGCTTTTGTGTGGATTGAGTTTGATTAAGTTGGGTTTGCTTTGGATAGGGTTGGATTCAGATGACCTAAGAACAGTTTTTGGAAAGTTTTTGAACATGCTAGCCTAATACTGTGAAGAGTGCACAATATAAAACTGGAATTGAAAAAAAATTTCTTTCCAGCACTTAATTCACTTCTCCGTCTAAAATTTCGACATAAATATTTTTGAGTATTATCTATTGATATATGTGTGTGTGCATGTTAATATGTTTTATTACTGTACTTCAAGTTTCTACATCAAACGTTTTCTGAAAAAAATGTCTGTGACAGACAGATATTGTTCCATTTGAGGTACAGTGACGTAAAAGCAAAATTGTAGAATAAAAAATTAATAACAGCAGCTAAAATGCATATCTTCAAAAGTGTTTTAATTCTTTACTAGTTACATTGTTGTTTAGGAACGTCATCGATCACGATTAGATCATCGATCACAATAGGAACGTTATCGGAAGCAAGCCAAGCAACACGCAATATATGAGAAAAGAAACCTAAAATACATATAACCAAACTATTCGGTCTGTACAATTTTAATATACATACTTATAAGTTTCTACTCACCATCTGAAAATTTAAAATTGTCAACTTCCTTGTAATCCCAAATGAAGTTGGGTGGTGCCTTCACAATTTGTGGTATGGGCCCCTCTAGACCTTCTGGAAACTCCAGGTCCATGTCGCTATCCACCGAATGGAAGTTATCCAGAGGATCAGCCAGCTCGGGAGTAGTCGTCTCAATGGGCGGAGAATCAACCGGGTGAGGGGCCGTAGGCTGAGTTTCGACTTGTTGAGTGGCCAAAGTTTCTGATGTTCCATAGAGGTTATCTGAGTTCACCATATCGGTAAGTGGCTCGTTATGTGGTCTACGGTTTCCGTTGTATGGGCAATCTTCAGGTACAGTGTAGACCTGATAAACATTTTTTTTAAAAATGAAAGATATGTTATACACATAAATAAGGGTAGACCTTTATTATATTACTCATTTTGATATGTTTTATATTCCACCATAATCTATATTTCTTTATATGGAGTTATAAATTTTTAACGAACAAGCGGCTACCTAAAATCTTGATTTAATGATCCATGTACTGACAGGGAAAAATTTAATATTTTTTTATTTTGCTTCATTCTATAGAGGAACAAATTATGATTTTTTAGTAATGTCAACAAAATTGTTTACAGTTGTGTCTAGCTATTGATAGATAATTTGTTTATTTATTCATAATTTTTTCCATCCATTATAGACAATTTTCAAATCAATAATATTGTCATAATAAACTTATTATCCAATAACCATGAGTTACTTTGGTGGCTTCTTACAATTATGTATTTTAAGAAATTGTCAAAAATGTATATATAGTTTTTTTAAAGATCTGTTAAGAATAAAGACAATTTTGGATTTATTACTTATTCACATATAAAATAAAAAAGACTGCTTTGTTTGAGAAGAAACGGGTAGAATTCAGAAGTATAACATAAATATTTGTTGCTAAATTATTTTAGTATGTCAATCGTTGTGGCCTACTGCATATTAGCTGAAATTTTACTTAATCTTTTGAGTGCCGACGAGCGCCATCGTGCTCCTGTGCGTACTAACTAAATATGCCACAAATCAGTTACTGTTTAGAAATCAGTTGCCGTGTGGTAGGGAAGATTGCTTGTACGCATCGCTAATTTTTTATCTTTCTACGTGTTACATAAAGTTCAAATTATAATATTATTAGTAATTACAATATAAAAAGATCCAGGAAAAGAAAATTTTTAACCCATAATGTCGGAATACGAAAACAATTTGAGTGAAAATTATGGTTTTTCAAGTTGTGAAGAAAGTGATAGTGGGAGTGACATTGTGGTGCGCTCACAATTTGGCGTAATGCAAATTTTGAGTGATAGTGATAATAATGATGATAACAATTATTTTGCTGAAACGGAGGATGTACCGGACTGCGAAAATACAATGTGACCTTGATTTGAGTTTTTGTTATAATTTTTGTTCACAATATATATTTTCATAATTTTCTTTGTATTTTATTATCCTTGTACAAGTTTTTATTAAGAAAACACTGAAAAAATTATTAAAATTGGATAATTTTTGGAAGAGATACAGTTTTTTTTCGAGACAAGGGTAAATGACATCAAAAACAAAAGATTTCTTTGACATTTTTAAGTATATATAAGTAAAAAACCATTGCACTAAAACGGTTAATCATAAAAGCACACTAAAAGTGCACAATTTTTCATAAGTAAATTTTGTATAACTGAGCAACTTGACAATTTTTTCCAGGGAAAAATAATTTGTCCAGGTATTTATATGCGTATTTTTAGTACATTCCAGTAATCCGGCGTTTTCGGTAATCCGGCAGTACCCTGGTCCGATATTTACAAAATAGAAGTCATCTACATACATATTATGTGTTTGTATGACAGTTTCCGTAACAGATACAAATACAGTGTGTGTACATAAAGCATAACTGTAGAAGCTTGTGCAAGCTCAAAACAGATTGATACGTTACATTGAGACAACCGGTGGGGCTGTCATGTGGGGGCAGGGAGTTATTGTACCATGGAGTAAGCGAGTGAAGAATTATGTAGTTTTGAATTCACATAAGTTAGGATAACCTAAATAGAGATATTACTGTATAACATATTTTATTTATAGAATGCAAGTCTGTATATATCCGCCTGTTCTCGTAATGTGCCTGCCTGTTCTCTTAAAACTCAATTTCTGCTAGATTTTGAAGAAATTTCTAGCATAAGCTAAGTTGTTTATTCCGACATGTTTTAATGTATATAACATTAATGTATTACGAAAAACAGTGTTTGTGAGGCAAGTGAGAGAAAGATCTCTGAGAACAAAGAGGTCACTGTGTATTTTTGCTTACGCTGCCTAAATCATTTGAGGTAAATGACCATTATTTTCCACAGAGTTATAACTTATATTCAGCTTTACAAAAAAGATCTGTATTAAAATCATTTGTAATAAACGATAATCCTTTTTAAATTCGACAGTAAAGTAAGGAAATGCAAAGATATTTTTATGAACATTTTTGAACTATAAACAATGAACTTATCGAAAAGTATTCAATATGCATAAACTAAATTAAACATGCAAGCATTATACAGCACGACATACAACATACATTAACAAAAATTTTGAATGTTTAGGGCAATTTTAACTATTTAGACATCAATGTTAATAATAAACACCACACTACCATAAAATTAAAATCACAAGTTTCAGGTGAATGGAGCCACAGGCAATTCTATATTATTATATACTACTAATTCAAAAGGAAAAAGCCAGTACATTTAGTGTAATCGTATTTTTCTCATTCAATTTGTTATTGCTTTATTACAATGAATCGCACTTAGTTCTTCACTGTCATGATAATCAGTGTAACTCCGAACAGTGATGTGCAGCTTTTATATAGAAGAAGCTACAGGTGCGCACAAATATTATAATTAAAATAACCCTTACCTCAGATACGTTCCTCTCTGGATGATAGTAATCATAGACCTTGATGAAGGAAGGCGCAGTGTATAGTTTAGGACCCACCAAGAAGATGTTGTAACACTCGTACGCTTTCGGAGACACTTGCAGCGAATTTATGGCCAAGTAGAAAATCAGCTTTGAGGGATTTTCGGTTATTTCTATGCGCCGTAGTACTATAATTTAATATTGTATTAACTTACATTTTGGTCTTACAACACTTTAATTTTCATAATTATTCAGTCAATCCTATTATTAGTCACAAATAAACTCTAATGGGTACCGAGTATTCCCAATAAATTTTTTGTCACCCAAAATATCAAACTTCTTTTAGTGAGATATCAAACTAAATCTGGTTTTGTTTGATCATTAAAATACAGAAAGGCTTAAAGATTTAAAAAAAAAATAGAAAAATCAGTTTAAATTTTATTTCTATTATACACGGTGTCCGGGAATCAGTGTCAGACAATGAAAGACGTTATTCGTTGACGGAAAAATAGTTGATTGTCGTTAAAACAAATTTTAAAAGATGACTTTTTTCAGAAAATTGAAAATAATATTTATAATAATTTGTCATCTTTTTTGTACACATAATTCTTGCGCACATTATTCCGCGTCGCTTAGGAAAATAACCCGCGAACAGCTGCGAAGACATCTAGCTGCCCAAGTACTCCAGGCAAGTACTGGATGTGTTAAAAAGATTTATGTGTAATATTTTTTTTTGCATTAGAAAAAGGACATATTTTACCTTTTATTTTAACGACAATTTACTCCTTTATAGCCAATGAATTGTGTCTTTCTTTGTCTGACACTTATTCCCAGACACCGTGGATATATATATATATATATATATATATATATATATATATATATATATATTTGTCAATAAAATTATTAATTTTTGTAACTAAATATTAACAATACTGACAAATATTATCCTTCTTAATGAGCTGGTAGAGCAGTGTCTTGTCGGCAGCGTAGGCGGTGGGCACTCCCACCTCCATGATGGCCATCTCGGGGAAGTCCTCCGATGAGGGATTGTTCCAGAATAGACATATCTGATGACATCAATTTTGACGTGAATCTTTTATATGTGAAATAGTTGAACAGTACCCAAAAGTGATTATAAATGAATGTATTTTAACACAGAAGCGAAGTAAATTGTGTGTAGCAGGAAGATTTTTCAGAGAAATATCACATTTAGAACTGACTGAAACCAATGATTTTGTTCACATGGACTGAACACAGCCCTATATATCTATATTATGATGGCCATCACATCACATTAAATTTTGATAGCATGTAAAACTAAATAAGCACCCCATTTTTTATAAATCTGAGTAAATAACGTCTTTAAATTTACTTTATATTTACAGATTTTTTTAATAAAAATTTATTTTCAATAACTCATTATACATAAAAAAACTATTTTGAATGCAGTTATTCATCTTGAATGACATAAGAATAATAAAACATTATAATAAACAAATGGTATTTGTGCATTTACACATAATTTTTAAATATGAGAGCCCTCCACAAATTGCTATAATTTTTAAAGATTAATGAATCAATGTCATTAGAGGTTATTCAGAATGCCCGAAAAAATACATTCACAACTTTTTTCAACATAAATAATACAGAAAAAATTCAAAAATATTCTTGTAATACAATATTGTAGTTACAATCTATAGAGTTATTAATAAAAAGTCCAAGTTTTCATAATAAATACATTTAATTTTAATCTACCATATACTGTTTAATTTTTTTGGAATTAAACAGTTTAGCTCCATAGACTTTAACTAAAATATTGTATCATAAGAATCTTCTTCTTTTATTCAATAATATTACAATAGAACTTTTCTCAATAAAGAACATTGAACAAATGATAGACATCATATGTTTAACCGTTTGACTACCGACGAGCGCCATAGGGCTCGTGCGCGCGTACTAACTAAATTTGCCATAAGCGCGATGGCGTTCGCGAAATCAGTTCCTGTTTAGCGCGCGGTAGGGGAGGTCAATCACACGCATCGCTAAGTTTTTGTCTTTCTACGTGTTACATAAAGTTTAAATTATAATATTATTAGTAATTACAATATAAAAAGGATCCAGGAAAAGAAAATTTTTAACCCATAATGTCGGATACGAAAATAATTCGAGTGAAAATGATCACTTTTCAAGTTAATCTATAAAGTTGTGAAGAAAGTGGTAGTGTGAGTGACATTGTGGTGCACTCACAATTTTGCGTAATGCAAATTTTGAGTGATAATGATAATAGTGACGATAACAATTATTTTGCTGATATGGAGGATGTATCGGTCTGCGAAAATTATAATTTTTGTATTTGTTATAATTTTTGTTCACAATGTATATTTCCATAATTTTCTTTGTATTTTATTATCTTTGTACAAGTTTTTATTAATAAAACAGCGAAAAAATTAATAAAATTGGATAATTTTTGGAAGAGATACAGTTTTTTTTCAGATAAGGGTGAATGATATCAAAAACAAAAGATTTCTTTGGCATTTTTGAGTATAAATGAGTAAAAAACCATAGCACTAAAACGGTTAAATTAATTTATGTGTAATTTCAACAACACTTATCTTCTTTATAATAAATACATAGAAATAAAATAAATAAACAGAAATAAGAAGTAGCTGGTAAGAATAATGTAGAGTACATAACCATAGATAATATCAGAAATCTAAACAATAATGGAAGCAAGTCGAGTGAAAACTTTTTTGCTTTCTGCCTCAAATGAAAGTGAAGTACTACATATTGTTATATCAAGAAACTGCTTGCCTCTAATATGCCAGCACACTTGCACCAGCTGGTGTTTTCCTTGCAGTCGAAGGCCCCATCGGTAGTTATTTTCGAATAGATGACAAATGGGGATTTCTGTTCGCCCAAGTTCCTCTTCAGTGTGCTGTATGACTGCGTCGCCTGCAAACAAGTGATATTATGAATATGCTAATTCTTACTGTAGCTCTACAGCAAGTTTTACCAGATGTCTAGTATTTCTTGGAGCGCCTGTATTTTAAGCTATACTTTAAGTATCTCCCACTGAGACAACAACTGTTCCCAATTTTTGGGATTTGTAGCGAATAAGACTGCATTTACACAAAGAGAGCCAGTAGCATTCGTCTGTCTATGACAACTGAATAAAAGCGGCAAGTAAGCATTGTGACCATCGTTGTTCCAGTCCCCTCCCAAGCTTTCTTGAGACAAGGGCAACCATTATAAAAATATTCACACTAGATGTAATTGTTACATAATGAAAGATAAACAAATTAATGTATAATTTTAAAGAAATTCCTTGTTTTCTTTCTGTCCCTTATTATATTATGAAATCCTATATCTATTTCATATTATAACCTAGAGTGGAGAAAAAAATCTAGTGACGCTGCTTATAGTACTATTACACCAGCAACATAAAAAATTTTTTCACAATTGTGGCTCATTTCAAAACGCCTTCGACTTCATGAAGAAATATCAAATTTGTTTAATGGTTTATGGACTAAACTTTCAAACGCACTTGATCGTGGCTTGTAAGTGTTTGTATTACAAATATTATGGAACTCTAGAGCCATCTATTGAAAGAAATACCACGAGGAGTCATTTCTATAAAATAAGCGTGATACCCATAATGTCTATGGATCACTTGGTAAGAAACCCAATAATGGCACAATTGTTTATATGCACTTTTCAATGATGCAATCTGATATACTCGAGGAGAGTAAGAATAGAGTGGTGAGGAAAATGTCAAGTCAGCTAGAAACAAAATCAAAAGTGCCACAGTAGCAGCTGTGCCGCAATTTTCAATCAAAAGTGCCACAGTAGCAACTGTGCTGCAATCCCTTTGGGTTTTCATATAAAAAATTTTTTTTAAAGAAATTGATCTTCTTACGTTTGTAATAAGATTTATTTAATTGGGTAATTTCGTACAAATCTATTTCCTTTACGTACAAAAATAGATAGAACTAACAATATCAACTAAGTGGAAAACATAACATTAGCATAGCATCGCATTCAACATTGCATACCATCAAAACTGCATAAAATGTAATCAAAACTTTTAGTAATTCTACATTTAAGATTACTACAATACACTGTCTTATTGCTTATGGTATAAAAAGATAACGTAAAAAAATAATAAAGTTGTAATATGACTGGAAATATAAAAATTTAAATCTTCAAAACGTCATATAACTTTTCCATACCTGAACCATCACACAGCCAGACCCACGAGCCTGTATCTTCAGTCTATGTCCATTAGTTGCATGCTGACTCTCTAAATCTTCCACCACAAATGTGTTCAGATCATATCTGTCAGTTGGGCGGATGACGAAGTGCCGTCGTAGTAAGGGGCCACTTAGTGTTATGTCGATACCGTATGAAATATGTGGGAGGTACTTGCTGACTGCGCTTATTGCTTCTAGCGCTATTAGTGTGTCCTGATTTGAAAGAATGCATAGATAATAAATTTAACTTTATTTTGTTTCATAACATAATATCACCCGGTTTTGGGCCAATTTTGGACCAAACCTCTTAGTTGTACCAATACAAATTGATGAATTTTGGTAAAATTACAGAGAAGTATTAAATGTTGGAATAATCACCATGTGAATACTAAAATAGTCTTCAAAATCTGAATTCTCATATAACTTAGCAATGTTCTATTCTATTGACATAATTATAATGTATACATAACTTCTTTTGTGAATTTGGAAATTCACAATAAAAAGTAAATATCACAATAAAAAAGTAATATTCACAATAAAAAAGTAAATATCAAGGAGTCATAAAAAGTTCCAGTGTATTTTAAGAGACAATATCGAAAAATCTTAAACAATCTTAAAAATCTTAAATCTTAAACTTGCAGTTGGTAGAAGCATTTTCATTACATTGGTGAGGAATCAAACACGTTAAAAATTAAAATACATGACAAAGAACTGATTTAAGCAATAAATTAGTACCAAAAACAAGGTCACTTAAAAAAGTTTTACTCTCTTCAAGGATATTCCACTGCTATCAAAGTAGGCCAAAAAACAAAGTATAAAATGTTGTTCTAAGAAAAGTATATATAATATAGTATATTATACTAGTTAAATTATTGTCAGTTTGGTCTCTTTCTTCATTTCAATTAGCTTTTTGTTTAGGGGGTTATATAGATAACATAATGTGTTGCAACAAGGTATTATATACATACTAAATAGTAAATATATTTAGTATGAAAAGAGCACATAGTATACAAGGTCCGTACACATTTAGACACATAAAAAAATTTAAGGATATATAGTATTTCTATTAAACTATCTACAAATATTATTATTATTTTACACTATGTAAATATTTCACCTAGAATATCTTTCAATGCCACAAAAATATTACGCATATTTCAAATTCTAGGGCATTTAGAATCAGCCTATAGTTTCTGGAAACTAGGTAAATTTCTAGTAAAACTGGTTTTTCCTTAATTTTAACTAGCATTTTTAGGGATAGAGATGGAAGAACAACTTGTTCTTTTAAATGATATTTGTCCTGTACAAATGAGATTAAAAAAAATTTTTTTATTTGCCCACCATCTATAATTACGATTTGAGATGTATATAGGTGGTTAATTTCCCCCTCTATAGTTACCACTTGAATAGTTTTGAGTATCAACTATTGAGATGTATGTAGGTGGTTAATTTCCCCTTCTATAGTTACCATTTGAATATTTTTGAGTATTAAGTATATATACACATTAATATGCTTCACCAAAATGCCATATTTCAAGTTTCTAAGTCAAACGATTTCTGTGTAAATTTTAGTGGACATTTTCAGCAAAATTTCTAGACCTATTTGACAAAACATTCTCAAAATTATAATTCTGAAATGTTTATAACTCGCTATTTTATATTGATATTCTACACAACACAAGAAATAAAAAAAGTTTGAGTTTCATTTGTCCCATCAAAAATATCCATATGATTATTTTTGAGTGTTAATTATTGAATTAAGTGTGCTCACTTAGCTTTGTACTGGTCACAGTCGTTGCTCTGTGAGAAGCTGCATTATCATGATGCAAAATAATTGAAAATCATTGCAAATAATTCAAAATCCCGCAAAACATTGGTTAAAATTACATATTATTTTATTAATGTTCAACTCTTAAATGATAATTTTCAAGAATTATTTGATTTTTTTCAATGTCATCGTCAGTGGTAGAGGTTGAAGGCCATCAGGGATGAGGCTAATCTTTGACCACTTCACACTCCTCTTTGAACAATTTGTACCACTCGTATGCCTATATTTTTGACATATTTCAGTCCCCACAGGCCTTTTTTAATATTTTTAACGAATTGGCACAATCAATTTAGTTTGAAACACAAAATTTAAAGCAAACTTTTGTGCAACTAATTTATCCATAATAAAATTTGCATAATAACTCTAAGATTGACCAATTACAACGGCTGCTGTAAACACACTAGTTAACAGTTCGTGCTCAAGTCTGACTTAATAATTAAGTGTTCATTTTAAGTTCCTTTTAAGCAGTTCATATAAATGACAATTCCGGATAGTTTTTATACAGAAGGTACTTTACAGTCATCACTCGCTTGAATTATAATGTAATAAACTGTATTCTATATAAGAGCATGCAAACAATATTCGACATTTTTTACCACAAACTCACCCACATGGAACATCCTGCTGTGTTGTGTGAAAGATGTAATTGTCTTCTAACGAGAATACTGAATATATTTTGTTATATATAAACATAAAACTTCAAAGATTCACATAGACAAAATCTTATCAGAATTTTGCATGGACAACCACTTTTCCTTTTGAAATTTTCAAAAGCAGATTAACTTTAGATTAAACCTTTGGCCAAATTTCACAGCAAGAATTTTTAATTTATGAAGACCCTCGCTAAAACTATTTCTGAATATTATTTGGTATTTTAAACAAAGCTTTAAATTTAATTACGATTATTAATATTTTATAAAGTAGACCTTATATTTTACCTGAGTCGAAACAAAACCGCCGTTCTTACTACGGTGGTTTGAGAGCCACTTGACTGCGTTAACAGCGTCAGATGTAGATTCCATCTCACCTAATGCCAGCAGGCATAGGATTCCATAGCTAGTCGTCTCTATAGACACAGCTAGTGTATCTAAAATTAGAAAAATAATTTCTGACAACAATGCCTTTTATCAGACAGTAAATTGGGATTTAGTTCGGTTAAATTTTTATGTAATAAATATATTTATAATTTCAACATTTTTAATATTATATTTACAAACTAAATAAACTAAAGTAAATCATCTTTATAAAGTAAAACCTACTTAAGACATGGGAAAACGTTTTAGATGGGAAAGGCAAAAAATGAAATATGTAAGTACGTAGTTATTAAACATAATCATGATTATACATATTTTTGACACGTAAGTGATGACCTATTTCTATTAATTTTTTAAATCTGTCTTTATTATCACACAATGAAGACAGAAAAAAATTTTAAAAATGCCCGTGTAGTGCATCATCACCGACCAGGAAATGTGCACAATGTGATATTGTACACGCAGTGACGCGAGATACAATTAAGCCGGAACCATACCAAATTAAAATCCATTCAATAGGTTTCGCGTGACTGACAAATAAATTAATAAACAAACAGACAAAACAATAATTCTAAAAACAGGTTTTATGACTTCTGTTATCATACTTTACGCTAAATCAATCACTCTTTAAAATATTTTTTATGTACAGAATTTACTCTGTTACAATTTTATTATAGATATAGATAAAATAATAAATTGAAAAAAATCGTTACAATAAGAAAAAATTAAAATATTTTATTTCATTGACCTTCTGATCATATTGATTTAACTCCCAGTCTGGAAAAACCTGTCTTTTGAAGTCGTCAGCCAGCCAAGGGACGGCAAAAACCCAGACCTTGGTGGCCCAGAGAGTGGCACCGAGTCCACCCACCCAACCACAGCCTAGTTAGACCCGGCCTAAGACTTGTTTACTACTACCAAAGCTTGAGCATTTGACAATATCCGATCTGCTCCTCTTCATCAATATCATCAGCATCTTTAGTTATCCTCTGGATGTTGTTAGCATCATCAATAAGGTCTTGGATTGAGCGCACATTGTAAGTTACGACATAATCATCTATGGATGAATGCCAGAAAAATTCTGTGAGGTTCAGATTTTTCTAACATAATGCTATCTTCATTCTTTAGGAAACTTTCTTCTGTGGGGTCTCCAGCTTAATTGAATCTCGCGTCACTACGTGTACAATATCACATTGTGCACATTTCCTGGTCGGCTGTTTTATTTGCATATATCGCATAATAAGAATAAAAGACCACTTATCGACACTTTTTCTTGATAAAACCTTTCTACTAAAACTCTCTTTAGTTTTTCATACTTTGCCACTTGCAGTCTGCAGCGGTAACATATTATGTATGAAGACAATTTTTGATAAGTATAAAAAAATGGATGAAAATATACTTCAATTGCAAGAATCTGTTTAAAAGGGTGTATTGTACGAATTGTATTAAATTTGATCGCCTTAAGTTTTTCTAATATTTTTTGTAATGTAGATAGTCTGACTAATTGTGTGTTTGATTGTAATACACTTTGAAATATTTGTGAGATGATTTTCATTGCTAAGCAGAGATAAAATGTGTGCAAATTTCAATGATAAAATATGTGCAATCTTTAGCAATGTTGTTTTTCACAATATTACAATGAACAAACGAAACTTATGTGTTGAAGACAATGTTGTTTTTCACAATATTACAATAAACAGACAAAACATATGTGCTGAAGACAATGTTGCTTTTCACAATATTACAATAAACAAATAAAACATATGTGCTGAAGACAATGTTGTTTTTCACAATATTACAATAAACAGACAAAACCTATGTGTTAAACATGCAATAAAGTACATCAAAATTTCATAACAAATGTCGCATGCTCATGAATAAAATTCCTAAGTATAATTTCAAGATAATCCTACATTTTTAATTTATTTTCAATCTGAAATTAATGAATCAAAAAATTAATAATTTACAAATCAATTTCAATCAATTATGAGGTCTGATGAAAAAATTCCAGGGCTTTTTAATTCAATCCTTCCAAAGAGACTCAACTTCACAAAATCTCCATAATCTTCTTAGTTGCAAACCTATGGTTGTTTTCTTTTAGTAAAATAAGTTTTCGTACGCCGAATTTGAGAAACGAAACAAAACGAATGATAGTAGAAATTGGGAAAACATTCATGGAAATTTTTAAATGCTATGGATAGCTTTTAGGGTTGAACTTTTGAGTCGTTTTCCATGTAATAAATGGAAGGTTCACAGATCGACTGAAGACAATCCTCGTACGCCTCTCTTTAATGTTTTCTTCAATTGGAACAGTGTTGTCTACCACAAATTTCTTCCACAAGATGAGAAGGTTAATTATCTATGTAACCTTAAAAACCTTAGAAAATTCTACGAAGCTGTGAGGAGAAAACTGAACCGAAATGTGGCCGAGCAGGTGTGACTGTTGTATCACTACGAGATGGAAATGGTACATTTGCCATTGTTCATTCAATCTTGCTGAATCACAACTATTGCACAAAAAATTACATGACAGTTATCCTCCAGCTCTATTTCCAAAGCACAATCATGTTCCACAAGTCTAGATAGAAAATTATTTTTCTACCTTTCCTTTATATGGGGGACACCTCAGAATTAAATTAACCGACATTTTACATGCAATTTTTAGTTTTATCCGTGATGTAGGAAGGAGACGGCTCTCATCTGCAAATGGGAATGCCAAAGATGTAATAATCATTTATGATCATTGTAAGATGTTACATTACAATTATTATAAATGCTTATTACATTCATTATACATGTTACTACATTAGTATAATACTATTGTTGAAATAAAATGTTTTAATTTTTTTTGTGTAGTGATTTTTTTCAATTTAAATTCATTATTCACAATTAAATGAAACTACGTGACGTAGTATTATTTCTACTTTCTTTAAGTTCTTTACCACGACCTAGGTTTAATTGCATTACAACATCTTCAGATTGGCTATTAGCAAAGATTCAAGATTTTTTCAAAGATTCAAGATCTTTGCTAATAGCTCACCTGAAGATGTTATGATACAACAAAACCTGGGTCGTGGTAAAGAACTTAAAGAAAGTAGAAATAATACTACATCACGTAGTTTCATTTAATTGTGACATATAATAAAATTGTAACAGAGTAAATTCTGTATATGAAAAATATTTTAAGGAGTAATGGATTTAGCATAAAGAATGATAACAGAAGCCATGAAACCTGTTTTTAGAATTTTTGTTTTGTCTGTTTGTATGTTAATTTGTTTGTCAATCATGCGAAACCTTATTCCGAATTTCATACAAACAAATTTGTAGGCACATCTAGTACAATATAATTTAAAATGTGAAATGAAAAAGATCTTAATATACAAATGATGTCAAAAAGCAATATAATACGTCTCTTACCAGCCTCCCACCACAGAAGATCACCACTTCTTTTGGCCACACTTTGCAACAGCTTCACGGCATAAACTGTCTCGTTACTCAGCTCATTCTTCTCGTGTATAGTACGAGTGAACAGGACCACGGTCTCGCCAGATGCATTTCCAAAATCATTCTTGGAATTCACCTCATTGTGCGCTGATTTACTTCGATATATATCCATCTTTATCTGCGCCAGTGTGGACAGCACGAATGTGTATATCAGATCTGTATCTTTACCTAATTCAGGATGAGTTCGATGAAGATTTTCTGGTTTGAATTTGAGTGCAGTAAGGCAATAGAGGGCATTTTGTAGAGTGGATGACTTGAGAGTGACATCGGCGTCGATAAGTGATATCATTATGTAAGCAGCCAATGCTACATTTGAAGAGTCGCTACGGAGTCCCCCCTAGTAGGTATAAAAATTATCATATTATAAAGTCGTATTTATTTCACATTAATGTCTTGTAAAGTATACAGGTAAGTATGATATTGTATATAAGATCATAATCATTAATCACAAACGAATACAAAAATGAATCATGTTATCGCTGCAAGAATCTTGTTTCTTTTAATTTGGTAAACAAATTTGAAACTTTTGGTAAATTTCAAATTTGTCAGTTTCAATTTACTTAATTCATTTCCATTATTTTATTTAATACTTTTTCGAACAATTTAAAAAAAATTTATAGCAAAAATATACCATTAAGAATGTCTTCCTCTTTGAAGTCGGTTGAAGAATAATTCAATCCATATTATTTTACAAAAGTACTTTAGTTTTATAATGAAAATTTTCCTTCGGTACATTCAAAAAGTAAAATTTCTATATTTTCAAAACTTTACATTTCAAATGAATTCCAGGTTCTTGAAATAAATTATAGAAAAAAGATTGAGTATTTTTGATATTTTTATCTGTTTGTCAACAGTTCAACACGTTATGATTGTTAGTCGACTGACACTTTTGTCTTTACTTCTCACGTTATAGAATGTTAATGAAACATAAACTCCGTTCCTTTGCTAGTCTCAAAATAAAACAATAATATAGACCTGATATTCCTATTTGAAGTCTAAGATAGAACCTGAAGTGTAGAGCATGTTTGGAATATTTGTCTGCCTGTTTATTTCTTTGTCTTGCCTCTCAGCAAAAACAACTAAATTATGTTAAATGAGATTTCCATCATTGTATAGTTCCAAGTCTAAAAAATAGACCAGTAGTTTTTCATTATTTTACTGTTTGAAGGCAACGATAAACCTGAAGTATTGAGTGTGTTTGGAATTTTTGTCTGCCTGTTTATTTCTTTGTCTTGCCCCTCAGCAAAAACAACTAAATTACGTTAAATCAGATTTCCATCATTGTATAGGTTCAAGTCTAAAAAATAGGCCAGTAGTTTTTCACTATTTTGTTGTTTGAAGTCTAAGATAGAACCTGAAGTATTGAGCATGTTTGGAATTTTTATCTGATTGTTTCTTTATATTGGCTCTCAGCAAAAACAAGTAAACAAAGTTAAATCAGGTTTCCATCCTTGTATACTGGGTTGTTAATGACAGTGACAATATCTGTCACTAATAACTGGGTAAACCAAAGAATCCACAAAAGCACGGAAAAAGTTTCGGACTACAGAAAATTCGGAAAACAGATCAATTTCTGTCATTAATTTAAAACTCCTATCCAAGATTTTCTATTCCCGGTGGCAAGATTTTCAATTCACTTTTCTATAAATCCCAAAAGATCTGATTTACTGAGATATCTTAAATAAAATTATAAGTACTGCTAGATCTCATAGCTCTTTCTTGTTTCCCACATTCAAATTGCAATATTTACGCAGGTAGAATTTAATAACTTCAAAATTCCCCTCAATTCCCTTTTAAATCCCAAAAGATCTGATTTACTGAGATATCTGAAATAAAATTATAAGTACTGCTAGATCTCATAGCGCTTTCTTGTTTCCCACATTCAAATTGCAATATTTACGCAGGTAGAATTTAATAACTTCAAAATTCCCCTCAATTCCCTTTTAAATCCCAAAAGATCTGATTTACTGAGATATCTGAAATAAAATTATAAGTACTGCTAGATCTCATAGCGCTTTCTTGTTTCCCACATTCAAATTGCAATATTTACGCAGGTAGAATTTAATAACTTCAAACAACTTTCATACAAGTCAGATAATAAACTTGTTAAAATGTTTCTTAAGAGTAACCATAAACAGCAATCCGCTTTAATACTACAGACATAGGTACTACCTTCATTTCCCTGTGAAACACCTGCCCCTGGTTTCTAAAGCACCCATTCTCCATTTGCATGTTCAGCAGCCAGTCTTGGGCGGCAGTCATCATGGAAGGATTCCAGCCGATGTTCCATTGATGCTGTAGGCGGTGCAGGTATTTAAGTGTAAAGGCTGTCAGCCAGGTGGAACCAATATGGTCGGCTGGACCAAAGGCTGAGAATGCTCCATTGCCGTGGTGATAGGTGAGTTGACGTTGATATCCTGGAGTAGTGCGGTATAATAAAATATTTGTTCTGGATTTTGTGATCGTTAATAGGAGAACTGGTGTTATATTTAAATGAAGAATAGTTTTTTTCTTTTTTTTGTGCGTTATTAAAAGAAATGAAAAAAAATTATAATTATTGGAAAGTTCTCATTAAAAAAAATTTATTTGGACTGAATGCGTTACTCATGTACATTTTTGTGTATGTTTAAATCGGCTTCGTGACAATTTCTGATTAATTGAATAAGTATTGATCAAATTTGACTTTTGACGTAATTCAATATTATCTGTAATCAATTTTGAAAAGAACTATATTTATCCTGATAATGAGCGGAACGCAAATGTAATAAGAAGACACCAATTTTGAATGCTTAAATCTTGGACACTAATATTCAAGTAGTAACATATTTAATAACAAAAAAATGTTAACTTCTCCCTTTAATCTTCAAATAGCACTAGAAATTCAAGATAAATTTCATACAATGCTGGTCCGTACTATGTATGAATCTATTCTAATTACATTATATACGAAATATAAATAATAATGAAAGGCACTGAATAAATATTTATCTTTTTCTACAACAGACCAGGCCAAAGGCTTAACACTATTTTTTGTGAAACCAAAGCAAATCTTTAGGTTACACAGCACTTTTGTTTCAGACTCAGTACTAATATCCATTCTCAAAGTTAGACAACTTGGCAATATATACACTCTACTATAGTTTCCAGCATATGTTGAAGTCCAGGATGTCAAAAGCGCCGATACATTTGCTAGGAGAGCTCAATATCTCAATACCAGCAATACAAGTACTATTACCTTCTTGGACACAAATGTTGTAACAAATTATAGATTGAAAGAACGCCACGGAGTTATCAATGTGTCAACTGGATGACAATTTACCCTTAGTCAGGTGGAGAATTGACTACCAGAGAGGCAGACATAAACAGGTTTAATACCAAAATCTACAAAAACTGCCAGGACACAGAATTAACACCTGCTATAATTTTTGTCCTGCTATCATTATTGACGGAACATCAATGAAACTCCAAAACCCAAAAAACATAGCGACAAGACCGTCAAAGATCCCCAAGAACTGTGACATCGTCCATGGTCCTGTTTATAAAATATATCATGGACATAAAATCAGCACCAACTTCGTTCATTTTTTGAAGATTTTATGGAAATAACCCTAGGCATCAAAACTAAAATATTTTCTGTAATCATCTGAGATTTTGAGATTTTTTTTTCATAGATTTCTTAAATAAAATGGTGGGAAGTACAATTTCAAAATATACAATTTCAGAGTACAAATTTTTATTGAAGTAATTTTACACACTATTGGCATTCTTTTATAACATTAGAATTCATAATTTTTATTTTTCAATCTTATTTTTACGTGTTTGTACAATACATGCCTTTTTTTACGTGTTTGTACAATACATGCCTTTTTTTACGTGTTTGTACAATAAAATAAATGTAAGAAATGGCATAAAATGTATGAAGAAGGACAGCAGGTATAGGAATACTATATCGATAATAATTAGACCAAGTTTCAAATCACAGATGAAAGAACAAAACGACATACCTACCAATCATCAAATTGTTCAATGCGGTCAGACGGAGTGACTGTGTGAGTTCCCCGCTGGCGGCCAGGTAATCCAACGCCACTAGATTATATGCCAGGAGAGCCATATTCTGCTCCCCACAGCCCATAGGCAGCGACAGTAACTTGTCTGCGTTCTGTACCAATTTTAGATAACGATTTTCAGATTATTTTGCAGGAAAACAAGTTATGGCATAATATTTTACTTAAAAGTACAAACAATACGAAAAGTCTGAAGTATATTGTTGAAAGCGTTTTTGAGAAAACTGGATTTATTTTTAATCTTTTTTAGTAAAATTCAGTCAAACATTTCAAACACATCAAACATCTTTTGTTTTTGATATCATTTACCCTTGTCTCGAAAGAAAACTGTATCTCTTCCAAAAATTATCCAATTTTAATAATTTTTCAGTGTTTTCTTAATAAAAACATGTACAAGGATAATAAAATACAAAGAAAATTATGGAAATATATATTGTGAACAAAAATTCTACAGTCCGATACATCCTCCGTATCAGCAAAATAATTGTTATCGTCACTATTATCACTATCACTAAAAATTTGCATTACGCCAAATTGTGAGCGCACCACAATGTCGCTCCCACTATCACTTTCTTCACAACTTTATAGATTAAAAATGTTCTTTTCCTGGATCCTTTTTATATTGTAATTACTAATAATATTATAATTTGAACTTTATGTAACATGTAAAAAGATAAAAATTAACGATGCGTGCGAGCGACCTCCCCTACCGAGTGCTAAACAGCAACTGATTTCGCGAGCGCCATCGCGTTCCTGGAAAATTTAGTTAGTACACGCATGAGCATGGTGGCGTTCGTCGGCACTCAAACGGTTAATTTATCTTTTCATTATTTACGTTCTGCATTATTAACCCTCGACACACACGGTCAATGTTCCACTAGCCACCCGTAACGCTCCACGACTTTGATCATTCCCCTTCCACTAGCTTGTAAACGTTGCAACTGTCAAAGTGGGTCATGAGGAAACAGCAGGTGTTGAACAAATTAAAGCGATTAAAGAATTGTAAATTTATTAACCATTTAAATAATGTAGAAATAATACTACATCACGTAGTTTCATTTAGTTGTGAATAAAAATTGAGTGATAATGAATTTCTACAAAATTAACGCCAAATATAATCAATAATTGTATTTTTATATATTAAACTGTCATTATACTAACGGTAACTAACTATCATTTATACTAACGGTAACTGTAAAAAGGGTTTCAATTTCTATAAGAATTTGATAAATTTTGCATGTTTTGTATCTTTTGGAGTAACGTCTACTTCAATTACCTTTTAGAACTACATAAAGTCTTTCTCTCCATCACCATATTTAATCTTCGTAATATAATTTATGAAGATTAATAAGATATCATTTATGTAAACTTCATATATCAATGTGTCAGTCGAATTGATCATGAACAATCGCAATGACTTGTTTTGATATGTGGATCGGATCGGGCTCGAAGTGATCGTGAAGAATGATATCATCAATGACGTTTTGATCAAGATTGCTATGACTACGGTCGTCAAGTGGAACGATACAATGAGCATTTTGACCCTTGGCTAATAGAACATAGCGATACGATAGTATTGCACTTGTAAGTGTTAAACTGTACACAAACCAGCTGATATTGAAGTCAAACAACCCAAAAGGTCATGTTGATATCATAAAACAATTGGAACTATATATAAAAACACTTGATTTCTAATTTTTATGTGGATTGAAGAAAAATATATTTTCTAGAAAACTTGGTTGTTATGTAAAATTTTCAAATTAAAGCATTACCTGTCTCATCAAAAAAATTGAAAAGAGGTGATTCTTCGAAATATTGAATATGAAAAAGTATGTAATATCCAAAAATTAGTTATTGGCACTCACCACAGACATTCGCCCTGCGACATCTCCCACTATTGAGACTTTCCATTTTTGAGAATTTGGCACGGCATCCACATGCTCCAATCTCCACGTTATCTCTGTTTCGTTTTGCACACCTGCAGCATATAGTTTTTCACATAATCAAGTCTTAGCCGAATTATTTGTTTTAGTTTGAGTTTAGAATAACCTTGCATTATGGCGGCATGTATCAGCCGAGTGATAGGCTAAAATATTTAATTGAATTGTTTTGAACATAGGGATAGTTTTTGAAATATGAAACAGAAAGTAGTGTAATTAAATGATGCTGAAGTCACAGTGGGACATTAAATTTAGAAGAAGATACCATAACATGTCATTTGTGAATATATAACTTTTATATATCATTTATTTTAATGTTATTACAATAAAACATGAGCACTGCGTTACCCAATCAGAAGTCAGTATGACTCCCTAGTCCCCTCAAATTTTGGCACTATTCATTTTATAGTGAACTTTTTTAATTACTCATCCGGTGGTTATTAGGTCGGTGCATGAAGTACTAATAATAATTTTAAAATTAGAGATTTAAGATAATAGAAATATATATATTTAAAATTTTACTAATGCACAGTTTGTATTTATGTTTGTATATAAGTTATAAATTGAGCTATTTCGACTGGTCATATCTCTGAAATAATACCTATATTTTATACCCTATTTCCATTATCTTTTATACATTCCTATATGTTACCCTTTAAATACATATTTATTAACCTCAAATTGAGTTTAGTCCATCTAGTGACTAAATGTTGCCCTTTAAATACATATTTATTAACCTCAAATTGAGTTTAGTCCATTTAGTGTCTAAATGTTGCCTTTTAAATACATATTTATTAACCTCAAATTGAGTTTGGTCCATTTAGTGTCTAAATGTTACCCTTTAAATACATATTTATTAACCTCAAATAGAGTTTGGTCCATCTAATGTCTAAATGTTACTCTTTAAATACATATTTATTAACCTCAAATAGAGTTTGGTCCATCTAGTGTCTAAATGTTATTCTTTAAATACATATTTATTAACCTCAAATAGAGTTTGGTCCATCTAGCGTCTAAATGTTACCCTTTAAATACATATTTATTAACCTCAAATTGAGTTTAGTCCATCTAGTGTCTAAATGTGAATTTTTAAATTTTTTTAGAATTATTACGATTACAAAAACTCTATCTAAACTTAGTTATATTTACTTATTAGCTTCACGTACCATCAGAGCACAATAAAGCCGATTTATGGATTTCCATTTTAAATCCTTCGGGCTCTACGTGAATGGTTTTAACCATCTTATCCCTGCAAATAACAAAACATCTATATTAATTAAGTAAATTAAAGTTAATCATGAATAGAAATATTGTTTGAAATAAACCTAGCTGGAATGGTCTGGTCTGGGCCTTACATGACAAAATATAATTTCATAAAAATATATTTTTATTTCGGATTCCAAGAATAATCAGATAAAGATTTATATGTTTATATATTTTGTCATATTCCATTTCCTCCATTTATGTTATAACAATTATACATACCAACCCATAGCATAAAAACCTCATGTACTCGCTGTTTGTTAAGTGCAGGGTGGGGTAAGTAAAAGAATGACAGCGTTCGCTGTAGATGAAGACGAAAATGAAAATGGACCTTCCGCCAAACGTGTCTTCGTGGGCAAAAAAATGAGTTTAAAAAATATTTTAAAATGTATCACCACAGCAAATTTCACCGATTTCCAAATGCAAGTTGGAGTTAAACTAAAATAATAAATGAATACCCGTCATAATTAGAAAAATTGTCACAACTTTAATTTGTATACTGAATTCATTTAAATTTTTTTCCAGATATTGTTATGGGTACTCTGAATCTAGAAATTGTTTTGTGTAGTTACGAACATCCCTCACTGGTTGTGTTATAAAAAATTCATGAATTAAAGTACTTTCCATAGGTATAAATAGCATTTTATAATGAACTAATTTTTTTAATTTATTGTGTCATTAAACACTAAATATGCGAACACAAACATAAATTTATAAATATTAATAGTAAAGAAACCTATAAAACAAGAAAAAATGGAGTAATTAGAAAAATTGTCAAAAATGTGCTTGACACTTGACAGTAGTAAAAGCAATTTTTAAATAATTAAAAAAAATTTTGAAAAGATATTTTAAATTTGACATTTGACAGTTGTAAAAGCAATTTTTAAATAATTAAAAAAATTTTTTGAAAAATATTTGAAATTTGACATTTGACAGTTGTAAAAGCAATTTTTAAATAATTAAAAAAATTTTGAAAAGATATTTTAAATTTGACATTTGACAGTTGTAAAAGCAATTTTTAAATAATTGAAAAAAATTTTCGAAAAGATATTTGAAATTTGACATTTGACAGTTGTAAAAGCAATTTTTAAATGGATTTTACTCTATAAAAACAATAGTGAGTAGCAATTACAATTGTTAAACGTGTATTGACTGATTTAAAGAAAAGAAAGGAATATTTCCACCAACGTTACTGTGTTCTTATGAGGACATTACTAGAAACATAGAGGCTACTTGAAAACAACAGGACAGACAATACAGCACAGAATTTTATCGAAAGGAAGCAGTAAATATCATTGAATGTAAAGAGATTATACAAGTGAATAGGAAATTATTTGTAAAAAACTAAGCATTGTATCGTTTTTACAAATTATTAAAATGCTTTTTATGATTTATTAATACACTACATGTAGGCATTATAAATAATTTCAAATGATGAATTACTATGGGGACTTCATGCAAAAAATGACAACAGTGTAACAAAAAGTTCATTACTGTTATGGTACTGACAGCATCTTGCATGGTCGCCATACTTGCACAAATTTTACTGAAAACACTTTTAACTGAATTATATTTATTTTTTTTTAAATAATGCAAAATAAAGGTTTATTTAAATATGATAATAGTGAAGTTGAAATCATCATATATATTAATACGCTAAGGTTAAGATGTTACACTCCCTTTTTAGAAAAAACCTCACAACTAATCCACATAAATTATATATCATTTTATAGATAATTGTTTGCTCTACCGGCATCCACAACTAAAAAATTTATTATTGCTATTGTTTTTGCAAATTAATTAATTATTAAAATTATATACACAAAACAGCAATGCTGCCATCTAACGGCTCAACGTCAATATGATTGACGGTCGGTAAAATTTTTGTTTAATTTCAAATCCACTCACGTATAAATAAAGTGGCGCTTTAGCTCAATGCTTTTGATACTTGCGCCTCTATATGTCAATTTTAGTAAAATATTTGTTTGATCTGTCATCTGAGCTTCATAATGGAATAAATAATGCGAAGACTTTGCACGGGTCACGCTAGTTTTTCATTATTTTCCAAACACTTTCGTATTACATAATGTTTACAGAGTCCACAATTATGAATGGTAGGTGGTGTTACGGTTGTGCATCTGGTGTGTAAAAATACTATTTATAATAAATGCATATGTACATCAGTAACTTCTCTTTACACATACCTTACATCATAAAGCGTTGAAGGCATGGTCACACTGCAGAATCTCTCCACATTGTTATCCACTACAGCATGCGCCGATATATTGTAAGTTCCGATGGTCTCTACACTTATCTTCAGATACTCTGTATGTACCGCTCTGGGAGCCAGACATGCGAACTTACCCGTTTTGTAAACATTGGGAATATTAATAGCGGCACCAGCATCGCTTCGCAAACTAACCGTAACCTGGAAAGCATAGTTCAATAGTTGAAATATTGCTTACTTTTAGTTTTACATTTTTTTTTAAATTAATTTTATTTTCATTGGTATGCCAAATACAGTATCTGACTAACACTTTTCTACTTTATAAACCATAATTTTAAGGTACAAATTGATGAGGAGTGAAATAAGTTTCTATCTTAAAATTGGTGAAATTTGATAGGTTTAAACTTAACTTTTAGACAAGGACAGCCATTTTGAATTCTGATGTCATTTTTAGTAATACTCATTTTATTCCATGATGATAAATGAGACAGGGAGAATTCTCCACTATTTCTCCATAAATGAATTTCGAACCTCATAACTAACTTATATTTTAATAAATTTTTATAATTTTTCCACTACTGCTTATCAATTAAACTATATTATGGCACTATCCCATTATTTTGATTACTTACCGCAATGGTGCTATCCACATAATTATAAACCCGATAATATATTTCAATCTCCTCTCCTCTCTTCACAATTCTTGGCGTAATCAGATCGACAAAGAACGGCTGGAAAACCTTCAAAATGGCACCCAAACTCAACTGCGAAGTAGCAATACCTGATCGACTCAAACAGAAAACTTGGCTTTCATATCTGGTGATTTCGTCGGGGGCAATCGTCTTTATGTCCAGTGTTCCATTTGAGTATAGCAAGTGCAAATCCCACAGCCATGTTTCGGGGAAATAGGACCTCTCTTTGGGATATTTGGTTGTCTTCAGTGGAGCGGGTTCATTCGTGGCCTTTTTGTATGTGCTGTAATATTCTGGGCACGGCTTGGTTTCGGGAAGTAAGTCGCTTACAATCTCAATGCTGGAGGACTTGAAGGCTACTAAAGTGTTTCGGTAGTAGGATTTTGTGAGATCATTCACCGGACGGAAACTTCTTGAATCTGTAAGCGAGAAATGTTATATGCCATATTTATATAATCATCTGATCTCCATATGAGTATACTGTTCATACTCATATGGAAAAAACTTATAAAGTATATATTTCAAAATGTTTAGGAATGGTTGAGTGGTAACTTAATATTATCATGGAATGGTTAGATATAATTCTCTTGTTATTATATTAGAATGCTCTTAACTATATGTTTTATTTAATTACTTGATAAATATATTGACGATTCATCAACATTGAATATAATATCTTTTCACTTCTTGATCTAAATATTCCTTTTATTTCAGGTTATATTTTTTGCTGTTTGTCATGCTAGGTCAAAATAAATATTCTTTGAAAGTCTGTGGTCATTCACAAAAGTAAAGGTAAAAAAAATATATGTCCCCATGTCGAATTATTTTCATAATAATCCTTTCGATCAAACTATTTTTTTTAAATCTAAACCAAAAGCATAGGCGTTAATTGGAAAACTAATTTTCTAACATAAAATGAATTTAATTAAAATTAGATTCAACCATGAATTTTGAAGATTATAGTTTATAATTATAGAAAGAAATTGCGAGAACAAAGAAGCTATATTCGTTTACAAGTTTTCGAAATTGTTTATAGCATTCACTTTAATATTTAGTGTAAATAAGGAAATTTTGTAACCACACAAAAAATTTATACTATATAATTTATACATTGAAGTATATGTGATTTTAAAAAGATACAAAATTATCATAACGGAAACAAGACGTTTGGTCATTTTTATATAAATTTGTGTTAAATTTTGGACATCGATTACTACTAGTAGAATATTTATACGGAAAATTAAATTTATCACCAAAATTATATTAGCTGCAAGGAATAAGCAGCCTAGTGTGGCAACATAAGATGATCTATTGTCGTTATCCAATCAGCCAAGTTATTAAAAGTTTGTCAATTCTTTGTAAATTATAATAAATTTAAATAAATCTAGTCCATATCTGCTATTCATATACATAAAATAAATTTCCCCAATTTGCAATACCTCTAAAGCACACATCATTACGAAGTTCATCTTCGGTAAGGTTCCGTCTAGTATCCATAAACTTTTTCAGAATATGGACAATGAGATTCTGCATTGAGTGATGACTGGCTGCATACTTTAGAGCCAGATTGGTACTAGTGGAGGCACATAGTGCTGGCCCGGGAGATGTTATCTGGAGACGTACTGGTGTAGATGGGGGTACCGTGTCTGGGATCCATTGTTGTTGCACCTGTAGACAGTATTGCAAGTTTTAATTAGACTTATGACTAATTAAAAATAAATCATGCGCTTGAAAAAAAATAACGTTTAACGTCAGTAGATTCATTGGTGTTTAGTAAATGAAGTTAAAAACAAATGATAAAAGTTTAAGAAAACTTTCTACCAGCAATGGTGTAATATTCTTTAACCAAAATCTCAGTTTTCACCAAATCTTACTTTCTTATACACTATTGCCGCCATTCTCAGGGTCCCTCTTATGGGACTTGTAACATCAACCCTTATATGAAAGAGGGGACTTTCGAAGGTTCCCTAATAGTGTCCCGCATTTACGATCACAGTGCTTTCGCTGAACTGGGTTAAAGGCCGTCCTTTCTGAAGGAGTAATTTAGTATCTCCATTTTTTCGAAAACGCACTTGGGGAATGCTCCAAACGACTCAAAGATCGGTCCATTCTTAACCAAATCAAGGTGACTAAAGACACCACATTCTAAGGTTCTGTGTGATTCTATTCTAATATTAAGGTGCATGCTCTCCACCAAAACTCTATGCGCATCATCATGCTCACTGCAGTGGAACAATAATGATTCATGTCCTGCGTTTCGAAACCGCAGAAACATGCCAAGCTATTCGAAGGGTTAATCTAAATAAACTGACATGGAATATACCATGTCCCGTTAAAAGCTGCGAAGAGTGATAATCGGTGATGAGCTAGTTCTTACATAACCACTCGGACACATCGGAAAATAATCTAGTCGTTTCCGTCTTCCTCAGAGGAAGACCACCTGGACTGCCAGGGAGTATCGATGATATCCAACTATCAAACCTCTCACTATCAACAATGGATCCAGCTGCCAAAAATTCGAAGCGCAACCGGACGTGCATCAAAACTTTTATCTCGTGTCAAAATGAAATTTGCCGCACATTCAATAATCGGTAGGTCAGCAGGGAGAAGCCCTGTCAAAACATACAATGCATCCATTGAACAGGTTCTGTAAGCCTTGGTCAGCGCCAACAGCAGTATGCACAGTGATCCTAGTACAACTCATCTAACTTGCTGGACCCCGATGCACCAAGGAGCCCAAACCGATGGTGTATAGGCCAATATATCTAGGTATATGTCAGCTTGAGGGTAGAGTTGTTCAGCCTGCACCCAGCACCGACAAGCCAGGTCATGGCATGGAAGGCTACCTGAGTTGTCTAACCAATGTACCGTACCTGTGGTAAAAAGCTCTGCCACGCATCAAGAACCATGCCCAGGTACGTAACCTGATTCCGCACACCGATCTTGGTTCCAGCCATCACCACAGACAGCTGCATCGCCAGCCTGCCCTTGAAGAGGACAGCCTAAAATTTATGTGGGGCGATACAAAGCTTGTTCTTAGTGCCCCAGTTATGTAACCTGGCAAGGGAGTCCGCCGCCCAATTCTCTAACTCTCTGCGGCTCGATCCTCTGGCAAACAGCAGAGTATCATCTGCATACATGATAGTACCGCATCCCTGAAGGAGTATCGCGAGTATACCATCGAACAGGACATTCCACAGAATTGGACCAAGGACCCAACCTTATACAGTGAGCTTTTTTATACACTATTCCCACCTTCCACCCGAGTTGTCTCAGGGCCCCTCCACTATAATGTGTCATCCAGTGTTCAATTCCTGGCTACTCGCCGAGGAGGATGTAGTGATATTAGTCACTGCATAGCTAAAATACAACAGACCAGTGACAGGCAACAGGTACGAAAAGCTATGTACTATTGCCAAGCCAAATAAATGCCAAGACTGGCAATTATGGGAATTATCTTCAATGATATGCATATTAGGAAAGCTTACATCCAGAAATATACAAAGAGAGGCTTTTGATGATGATGTAGAGGTTGAGTGATTGATCAAAATGTTTGAGCATTGATACAATTTAGAAAGGGAAATTAGCTAAATTTTTGAAATGTTTTATTGAAAACATGGGCTCATGCTCTATATAGGTATAGAGGACATGTCCTGAAAAGTAATGCTATGAGGATATGCAAACAAAGTGAAAGTAACTGGTAGACAGTCATACGCTGTACTGTAAAAGTGGCAAAACTTATTGAAAATCACAATTTAAAAAATCATTTTATACTACTTATTTTGCAAATTTAAATATATTTTTTTTTCATTAATTAAACATCACTTTTGTTTATATTTTGTAAAAAAAAAGTAAAGAAATAACAATACTATTTTTTAAATTCAGTCAACGTTGCAAACACCCTGTTATTGGTTAAAACTCAGATGACATCACACATAAGTAAACAGACTGATTGTAGTTCGCAAACTTGGTTTTGTTTCTGGTGTTATCTAAATCTTGGATCTTTTAGTTGCATATTTCTTAAAGTTTCTCGTTTCTCGAAAAAAACACTTCTTCTATCTTCTCTATCTTCAAATTTGTGTATTCCTAGCATATTTTTCAATAAATTCACAATAAATTTATCATTAGATATTACACATTTAACACATAACACATACTGGAATTCAATACAGGACAATTTAAAACAGCTTTACATTATAAATCAAATAACCTATTGTTGATATACTCCATAATCATAAGTAGATAGCATTATGGTTGAATATTGTGGAAAAACGGAGAGTTTTGGTGTAATTTAATTCTAAGTACGAAATAACAGTCATTACTCAAGCACAGGAAGTTATTGTATTCAGAGGAGAGTCTTCCCAACAACGCAAGACATAAAATCTTTCCGTTTGACAATTGAAAAAAGTTTCATAAATATCTGGTGGGAACGCTTGTTCATTAAGTACTTGAATAATGTGGGAAAATCGACAGTTTCAATGCAATTCAATTGAGGTACAAAATAACAGTGATTACAGAAACATAGGAAGTCACCATTTTCAGAGATGGAGAGTCTTTCATTCTTCTCAACAATGCTTCTCAACAAAATTTTGTAAATATCCGGTATGACTGCTGACGCATTGTAATTACACAAATGCAGAAAGTTATTGTTTACAAAGAAAGATTGTTCTCAACAAAGCGGAACACAAAATCTTTCCACTCTAAAGTAGCTCAACTTTTTATCATTTAAAAATAAACTTCTAACAAATATAAGCATTTTAAATTTAAGGATATTTTGATTTAAAATCATGTTAAAAGATAATTCTACTGAGTATTCTTCACAACAAACTAAATAAACCTGTTCGAATTAAAAAAAGAATATTAAAAAAAAATAATTAGACTGATTGTATTGGCTAGTGTCTTGTTCCAATAAAAAGGTTTATTAAGTTTTTATTTTGTACCAAATTGTGCAGTAAAAGTTGTTTGCGATTTCTGACAGTTCTTAAACCCTTATCTCAGTTAGTCCCATAGAGATTTTTGATCCTTATAAGAAACAGGATTGAAAAGGCATGAAAAAGTTTTGTGAAAATTTACAATTATCTTGCAGACTGTACCATTTTTTCGAAATACCA
The DNA here is from genome assembly GCA_039881145.1 of Druceiella hillmani. Classification (NCBI taxonomy): domain Eukaryota; kingdom Metazoa; phylum Arthropoda; class Insecta; order Lepidoptera; family Hepialidae; genus Druceiella; species Druceiella hillmani. The sequence goes on from JAYKKI010000004.1 coordinate 8,408,673, forward strand.
ATCGAAATACTTTCCAAATCCATAGACAGCCTTCGAAGACCATTTTCCTGTAGCTATAATGGTTAAGGTAATTGGCTTTACTCACCCGTCTCTAATTTTCACCATGTATACACCTTGTGTCATCTACTGACATGATGCAATACCAAATTTTAATTATTGAATTAGATTCCGCAGAAATTATATTACGTATCAACTTAAAAGTGATCTATATATTAATTTTATTTATGAGCTTTATCGATACCAAGTTTTATTAAAACTTGTCCTGTCAATTAGGCCTAAAACAAACATATAAACAGACTTATCGTTTTATCCATATTTCAGCTTCCAAAGCGGCCGATAAGAGCTTACATGCATACAAAATTTGGTATTAATTCTCTGCTAGGTTACAGAATTGTTAAATAAAAAACATCCAAAATTTCACATTTGTGATATAAGTGGGTAGCAGGACGATCAATTTTATAAAGAACAAAATTTTATTTGTTTGTTTTTAGGATTTGGCGTTAATAGTATTTATATGTTTGGCGTTAATAATATTTATATATTCGAATATAGCATTATCTCTATCACAGGCATTTTTCTCCAAAATTGCTGGATCTAGAAAATTTACATTTAGTAGTACATTTTTTTAAGTACTTATTAATTTTGATAAAATAATGAATGCATATTGTCGCTCACTAACACACTCTTCACTCTCTATGGATTTAATATATTTCATAAAGGATGATATTTGGTCAATTTATCCAATTTCTTCACTGACATTCTGTATTTGTGAATCAAGTCTTCAGTCAATGTGACATTGTCTACTTTTATTGACATTAGGTCTTGTATAATTTTCTAACAACACCTATTATATGGTTGTGGTGTGTCATATTATGATATTCGTTTGTTGCTAAATTCAGTTACAAAACGGTTTTGAAGAATATTTTTTGTACTCGTCTCGAGTACTAGTCTCGCAACAAAACTTTATCATTCAAACAAATCAATTACAGTTAAATAACAAAATAATTCTAGAATCGTATTAGTAAATATAGATAGATTTTAATGTGATAGATTTTAAGATCCATCTCGTTAAATAAGAATGTGTAAATATATTACAAAGTGTAAAAACCATAGCAATAACTATTACTTCTATTACAAAAACGGATACAGGCTGAAGATTAGGAACCAAATTCCAAAAAAAAATCTCAAGCCCCTTTCTGCAAAATATCAAATACCTTATAGACCATAGATATATTACCAAAAATTGACAAGAGAACTGTGATATATATATATATATATATATATATATATATATATATATATATATATATATATATATATGTATATATATATATATCTAATGCTACATTCGTAATAAAACTTTCGTCATTATATAATTTATAAAACTCAGGTGGACACTGAGTATCAATACCTTTTTAAATCATATAGGTAATAAACAACACTTAGTTAAACTTTTAAACTATAGGGAATTTGCAACATGATGAATACCTAACTAATGTACATCATAGTTTTCAGCTTAAGACCAAATATTAACTGTGTTTAACTGTAATAAATTGGGTATAAATTTGTTTATTCAATGGTCGATATAAAAAATAATAATGTGTTTCAAAATTTGTAGCTAAACACCGAAACACAAATTGTTAGCCAATCTGAATATGCGACATCAAAATACACACAGATTATAATGTACTAAAAGATGGCCAACTTAAAGTAATTATGTGAGTAAGATAATGTGATCCCATAAACTGAAGTCCATAAACAATATTTCTTTATCACTATAAAATGACACAGAATGACATTTATTATAAAATGACACTGAATGACACTTATAAGTGCGTGAAAAACCTTCATTTTTCAATTTAAATATTAGTTTGAATACTTCGTACGTTCATACTTCGTGGAATTTACAAAATTAACAAAAAGCTCTCTCTTATGAGATAAATGCATGCCAAGTTATTAATTATTCTATGTTATTATTATCTAAAATATCAATAAAGGTATAGAAAAACAAATTGTTTACAACAAAATAAAAAATATAACTTACCTTATGATAAAAGCAATCACTGACTTTCAAGTATTTATTTGCCACAACCAGCTCCCTTCCATACGCAAAATAGGTCATCACATAGCTGTAGGGGCACATTTGGTGTGATATCTTGATGGGAATATTAATTTTAAATAGACCCATATTATCATTCTCTTTAGCAGTGTAGCAAATGGTGTCACGTGCCACATTGTAATTAACTGTTTTGGGTGGTATTGAGTCATCTGCCGGGATAGGGCACTGGGTCGTGGACCCCCATCGGAATATTATACCAGATCGGGTGACTAACTGCAATTTATTGTTTTTATGAGTTTACAGTATGTCAGTATCGTGCATTGCTGTAAATACATGCGAGAGTGGTATTATTTAATTTAGCTATATTTTCCATGTATATTTCTTAATATGTAAACTGCACACCGATTAAACATATATTCATGGATAACTTAAAGAAAGAGAAGTCGAGCGCAATTGATTTTATACCTCGGAACACAATTATACTGAACGAATTTGTAAATTTCTTTTTTATTGAGTTGTTAATTTCAAAAATAAAAAGATTACCACTGACACTTTTTTTCTCTTAACATTATCCTGTAGAAATGACGTTATACAGAGTAGAATACACATTTTATAGTGCTAATTTTACTTTATTTCCTAGAAAATTACTTAAAATTTTAGTAACGTAGAATCCTTTAAGGCAGTTACGACTATAATTGTAAATGTTTTTGAAGGGTCGGAGAGGTGAAAGATAAGAAAATATCTAAGGACATAAATATATTTAGGTATCAATCAGTTATCAAAGCAGTTTACTACAAAGGGCACAATGTTAATGCGAACTCTCAAAAGTGATTTCTCCTTAGAAGCAAAAACTACACCACAGCCATCTTGTGCCACATGACTTATTTAACATGTAATTTTAATTATCCACTTAGCAAATTTTTTCTGTTATTATATTTGCACAAGGAGTTTAACCTCATATATGTAATAAATACGACGTAATAAATAAAAAACATGTTTTTTTTAGTTTATTAGAAAGCGACAAAACTTATAAATAACCGATAGTGACATTGAAATCATTTATTGATTTTCTTATAAAATGGAATCTTCAAAAACAGTAAATTGCAAACTATACGTTTTTCATGTTATTAAATTCGTCCACGGAGTTTAACCTACATAATGTGGGTTACGACATAATAAATAAAAATGCAATTTTTTTGAGTTTATTAGAGAGTGACAAAACTTATAAATAGTGTTGTTATTCTCATAAAATGGGTCTTTCTAAAACAGTAAATTGCAAACGAGACTTTTTTCATCTTATTACATTCTCCCACGGAATTTTATCTACATAGTGTGGGATAAGTTATAATAAAGACATGATTTTTTATATTTATTAGATGTAGGCACAATTTGAAAATAAATAGTACCCCTGGTGGACAATCCTCTTCGAAACCCTGAATATTTGATTCTTGCTTGCTCTTGATTATTTGTTTTTAATTAGACTGGAGAAAGTCATACAAAGAGAAGATAAAAAAATATTTTTATTGTGTTAAGTGAGGTTGTGATCACACTCTATTTAATATTATATTTGTGAATTACGAAATATTGCGTGTAAAGATATACTAATTGTACCGTAAATAAAAATCGAATAAGTGCTGGTATTTAATCTAAATTAAAAAAGGACAATAAATTTATAGTGTTTTATTAAGCGTTTTTATTTTATTATAATTACAACAAGAACCTTGCCAACTGATAACTTTGTACCAATATGTTGATAATCTATACTTCTTTTGCTGTATTTGGTTTTTATAGCCGTAAAATTGCTTTTATTAGAATAATAACTATATAAATAAGCTAGAATTAGTGTACATAGTATGGTACCAAGAAATTTCTTGTAAATTCTGTAGGTATTTCAAATAAAAGGATAAAACATCACAATCAGAAATTAACCTATCACAAAACTAATTGTTACTAGTAGAGTGAGATGTGGGAACCATAGACAAAATTTGACGTCAAAAAATATTCAATAATGTTTTAGAAGCTGACCGCTCTCGATGTTGTATCTTATAAGAACAGGGCCCTTATGAGGTGGAAGAATCATTATACATATAGTCTCAGTTGATGGTATAAATTTATGAGAGTTACATAAATAGATATATATTTACCACAAAATGGAGTGTCAACGCTTTGATATCCTTTTCAGGTCCATATGATATATAAATTGGAATCATATGTTTGGTGCCGGGTTTTAACCCCATAGGATTAAGGACAATTGATCCTATGTCCATATGTATGGATGACAATGATGACCAGACGTTCATGTACAAACTGCATGTCGGAAGACTTTTATTTTCTAAACCGAACTCGTACTCTCGGAGCGGGTGGTTGAGTATTTTAGCCTGCAAACAGAAAATATTGTATTTATAATAAAGTTCAAAGGAGAGCCTGTAATTTCTACAAGTGGTGTTCGTCTTGTTTGTAATAACTAGTAACATGAGGTAAACAAAGTATTTAACAAACTGAAAATAGTAAAAGTTACTTGCAGAATATCTACTAAAAACTCTTTTACCATAGGAAATTTGCAACATGACGTCTCTTGAACGTGATGATAAACTCTTACACGACAGGATCAAAATCACCAATCCAATCAAATGAAATGTTTTAAAGATACTTAATATCTAAAATAAGTTGCCATGTCATCTCTGTTTACCAGGACAAAGGTGTTTTTAATATCCTTTATTAATAAGAGGTGCTATAGAAGTGCCTATCAACAAGCAAATAATCAAATATATGTACAAGCATTTTTATTTCCGCTTTAGTTTAAAGAGAAAATATAAATATATTAAAAATTTAAAAATAGAACATGTTTTCATCATTTAAGATTAAAAATTCATTTGTATATTAAAAATTTAAAAATAAGACATGTTTTCATCATTTAAGACTAAAAATTCATTTGTATATTAAAAATTTCAAAATAAGATATGTTTTCATCATTTAAGATTAAAAATTCATTTGTATATTAAAAATTTAAAAATAGAACATGTTTTGTCATAAGATTGAAAGTCTGTGGTTGCTAAAAAATATTACTTCTTTTTCTTCTAGTAACTTATTCTTAATTTTTCTAGTTAAATTTCATTATAATCCTTCAAAAGATGCCAGTGTTTGATGCATAAAGTATTCTTGAGAATTGTTATGGATTTTACCATTTTAACTATAATTAACATTTTTTGAAAATTAATGTATCATTATAATCCAACATTTACAACAAAATTGAATTTAAAATTGTTGAATGATTAAAAAACCTCTATTTCACTCTTTTTGTGAAACGGAAGTTTTTCACAATTGAAAAATGTTAAATTTAATTTTCTTATGTTGTCTAACATTATTAAAATAAAATTTTGACTTTATTATTCTTATTATTAATTTGACTGAATTAATAAATTTCCATAATGTTATTCTTAATTTTTAGTTCATAATAACTTTTTTTCTTATATCTTAATTAACATTTTTTTCTGGTTTAAAGACTCGCATCATCTTAATCTTTCTTATAAACACAGTCGCTTATAATTAACAGTAAAAGTAATACTGAATAATCACCGTCATCTTGAGATATCTAGCCCGCAGTTCATTGGGCAATATAAACGAAGATTGTGCTAATCCTTTACTGTCCGTGTAGACAGTGTCGCACATCTCTGTGTACCTCTGATGGAGATGCTCTGACTCTTCCAAAGCTTCAGTCTCATTGTTATATGTTGTTCCATTCAGTTTATTGGTTGGAATGCGACAGAACTGCACTTTAGCATTTAAGACTGGGTTTGAACTCCAATCAGTGACTTTTACCTAAAAGTATAGTAATGAAATATTAATAATGTTTGGATTAATAATAGCATTTTTTCATCATGGCATTCCTCAGTAATATTTTTATAATACTTTGTCTGCAAATATGTATACACAATCAAAAATTTACAACTGTTAGAAACAAAACAAATATATCCATTATAATTCTTTAGATTAAAGAACTGAAAAAGTGTTGTATATGGGATACAGAACCAGGTTTAAATGTAAATAAACTGGTGACTGGTTTATTCACAAATCATTTTGAAATGACCATTTTAGCTGAAGATATATTCGCAGATTTTTAAATATTTTTTGGTTCAAAGATTACAAATATATTACAAATTACTTCGAAACTAAATACTTGGCAAAGAAGGCTTCGCAATAAATTTAAATCTTTATGCAAATTAATTAAAAACTTTATATAAAACTTTTAAAAGCAAAATTTTATACGGATAAGTTTATAACAATGAAACTGTAACAGATTAACGTGGTGAAATTATAAGGATCTGTAGTGTTACTACAGTATCCACAAAATGAGTCAATAGGTTGATACCCAAGAGACGTTTGGTGAGTCCCTTGCCTGTCAATCTTGCGATCGTAGACTGCATAGCTAACATTTAGTAGGCCAGCAACAAGAGGTTTAATGAAGATTCGTTGCAGATTTACACTAGATTACTTTTTCCAAATCAAGAACTTTTTCCGAATTAAATCTGGCTAATATATGTTGCACCTTCTGATGGGCATGACGCCTTCGGTATAAGCTTTCATCGATTTAAGGACATGAAGTACATTTTGTTCACTCATTGCATAGGAAGACTATAACACTGATTGAAGAATTTTTCATTAATATGGGGATCTTTGAAGGTTTTCATATATTTGTGTTACATAAGACGTGTTTTTACGAGCTTGAGAGGTGTTTCTGAGACTACTAGGATGTAACGAAACCCATCATGTGTTTGGTTATATCTGAGAGATAGGAGAAATAAAGAGGTCAGCTGTCCTGTAGATAGAAAGAAGCTATAAAAAGGACAGCAGATGTGTTTAAGAGCATCCATAAAAGGTGAATTTTGATGAATCTTCAAGATTACAAGATCGCTTTAGTTAAGATGTAAAAATAGGATACCCAAAGGCTAAGTATATGTGCAATAGCAAATATGAAATACAAGCACAATTTATACGACAAATTGCTCTGTTACACTTATGACGAAATTTTAAACTGTCAGTTCACTTCAGTTGTAGAAAATGTAAAAATGTGCATTATTTTTTAGCTATATAAAGGCTTGCTTTTGTATTATTTACAGAATGGGCATTTTTCTGTTATACAGCACATAGACCTGAAAAGCCATTTTCTAAAACGTCTCTCAGTCTCATTGCAGCTACTTGTATTTTTTGTAGCTATTTGAATTGATTTCTTTATTTATATTCCAGTTGCGTGCTTGGTTTCGCACTTGTAGCTCGGTGGGAATAAGGACAACAAGTTTAATATAAGTAAATAAAAAGTTACTAAAAATAAGGACCAAAACTAGGGTCAAAACAAATACTATTAGTACAGAATGCAATTAAATTACCAATTGAAATCATGGGGTAAATTCCAAATGTTCTAAATATAATAATCAACCAAATTTGCTGTCTAGGAGGAAACACTTGCATTAATTGTATGCTCAAAATTGAAACGTATCACCAGGCAAACAACAAATGTAGGTGTAAGTCGGTTCATCCGAATGGGAAGTGGATATTATAATGTTGATAATATCCATATCATGATTAAGTCCGCAGAAAAAGTGAGATAATGTAACGGTTCTATTACACACAGGTACAGGTGACTATTATTAGATAATCCTATTTATATTAGTCTGATAAATTGTTGCTGGTATTATTAACTTCTGTACCCAGTATTATTTCATTTCATTAGATCATGCCTACAAATTTTTAGCATCATTAACCTCATCTGGTATCATTAACTTCTGCACCCAGTTCATTAACTTCATTACATCATGGCTACAAATTCTCAGCATCATTAACTTCATCTGGTATCATTAACTTCAGTAGTATATTGATGTTTTGATTTAATTTAAGTGTGAGCCAAGATATCATTAATTCATTCATAGAATAAATGGAAAGAACAAAAAAATTTACTTACTTTAGATTTGTAAGGTATTCCTGGCCGTAGATATAACTTGTTTTTGTTTATGAAATCAATTTTCAATACTTCCCTCACCACTTGCGATACTGCAGTCGTATTTTGCCACATTTTGCTGCCTTGCTCCTGTTAAAGGATAAATACCTAATTTTAACAAACTAAATATTTTAATGAAACAAACTGTGTTAGTAAGTTAATATTTACGTCTAAAAAGATGTTAAATGTATTTTTCAAAGAGTAGTCTCCGATAGTTCATTTCAAAATTATTTTCAATTGAACTCATAAATATTTTGTTGTAATTTCATTTTTTCTGTATTATTATTCTTTTTATATATATATATATATATATAATATATATATATGTATATATATATATATATATATATATATATATATATATATATATATACTTAATTGATATACAAAGTCATTACTAATATCAGGTCTTCATTCATAAATGGAAATGTTTGTGTATTTGTTTGTTACCTTTAATTGAACAATCATTATAAAACAATGTAAATATATAGATCATGTTACGAATTAACATATAAAGTCATGTTATCCTGGAAAATGGAGCAGTTTCTAAGGGAATAACTAAAAATATTTTCTTCTTCCCAACAAACAGACCTATATTATTTCTCAAAAGTATTTTTTGTCAGTGTGCTATATACTTCATCAAAACCCTTAAATACTTCATCAAAACCAATGATTAAGTTATGATTTGAAGATTACCTTTACCACTAATGATGAAAAATAAACAATTCAAAATTAATTTTTTAATTCTCAATATATTATTTCACAAAGATGTTTATATTGTAAAAAGTGCCATCTATTGACAATCTGTTTAATTAACACGAGACTTTTATCATTACTTTTCAAAATAAAATACGTTTCCTTTACTTATTTTCACATCATATTACCGTCCAGTGACTTGCAAATTCGTTACACGCGCCAACTAGTTTTAATGTTTATTCATGTTATTGTTTTTCAAAAGTTACAATGAATCTCCAATACCTTTTTTCAAAGTAAACCCGCATAGGTCTCATGACAGAAATATGGAAATTTATGGAAAGGTTTTAATAACAATTTGATAGAATAAAATTTAATAAAACCAATTTTTCAAAATTGGACGCAAGAATTTAGAATTACACTGTTATTTGTTGGGATATTGATTAGGTAGTTAACAGTCTGTATATCAGTCCGGGACATTAGTTTCTTTTCTTGTTTGTGTAATAAAAATGAAAACTAAAGTAAATATGCTGTCTTGAAATAATCGGTAAACCTTCGTAAATTTAGTTTGTTATGAGCAAAGTCACAGGTAATATGTCACTTCATAATTTAAGACCTTACTTTCTCTGAAATAATTTAAATCAGTCTATTTTAATATAAATATACTTTTTATTATTTATTTTAATATTATAATTATAGTATAACAAGCTCTTTTTGTAGAATATATATATATATATATATATATATATATATATATACATATACATGTACATATACATATATTATACATATATATATATATATATATATATATATAAATAGATAGCCAATATATAATATAGTCAGTATATTTTTTTGTTGATAACAAATCCTAATAGCAACTTCTTTAAAACATTTATCACTTTGTAACTGTATCTATTTACAGCGCTATTACAGAGTGGTAAATTTATGAACATCATTATAGGATGTTGTACAACATACCTTTCTACCCTCTTATGCTGAATTGTTTCCAATACTAGAAATAAAATATATAAATATATATCGAAAAATTTGTTGTCTGGAAAGCTCTTGAGTTATGTATGTACATATTTATATTAAATTCGAAAGGAAAACATTTTAATGTTTCTCGGGAAGTTTATATACACAGAAAATAATTGTTGGGCTAAATTTCTGTCACTAGCGTCAGTAGTTTTTAAAGGGTTATAATATTTTAGGGTGACCCTTTAACTAATGCTAAACTTCTCATATAAAAACTGTAAAAGCAACATATTTAAAATGTGGCCTATTGTTTTATCTATATTGCACACATCTTCATGTCCATAATAAGAAATTTGAAAAGTTGAATTTATTCCCTTATTTCATTTCAGCTACAAACTTAACATGTGAAAAATAATATAAAACTTCATTTTCTCTTGTATTAATATGATATTTACAACGAATCTGTTTTGTATTATTTGCGTCTTCATCAAACAAACAACAATTCATGCTATCAAATTACCAAAACAGTTAAAGCCAAGGTTACGAACTTCACGTGGCAAGAAACACGTACTCGGACTAGATTGAGCAAGATACACACACATAAAGAGAGTGAATTTCCCAATTTCATGTTCGTTCTTCAGATATGTAAATGTGTCAACAAGCATATTGAACGAAATAGTTTTAATTTTTGATTAAGATCACAAAGTATGAAATGACTATTTATTCCTTGACAGAAAAGTTTTTTGGCCTGATATGCCACTGGATGAGGCTACAAAATTTAGGCAGAAAGGGTTCATAGATTGACACGATATGACAAAAGCAAGTTTCATTGTTCCTGTGTATGTAAATTCTTTACATGTATACTGAACCTTTTAAGCCCACTTCAGTGTATGGTGCATAAGTTTTTTTTTTACTTTTCAAGGCATCTTAAAAAGTGCCTAGACGAAGGTGTACTCTTAACTGAACCACGTTGTTTAAATTTTGTGACCAGTCTTTACACTTTCATATGTGCACCAGCATTATTTCTAACAAAAATGGCATATATTCTAAGAATTGTTTTCTTTTGAAAACTTTCTAGCCTTAATTGAAAAATTTTCCCAACAACAATGCATTGTTCTACCATGTAACATTCCATAGCTACTAATCGCAATATTTTTACATAACAACTGTTCAGAGGAGTGCCGTGACCGAAACCAAAATTCTGTGAACTTTGAAATGTGCGTATATTTTGGGATAGCTTTGTAAATAAATATAATTTAAGAGATAAAAAAAATATCTTATACCTTCACTCCAATCTCAACGATGACGACATTGGGTGCGTCCCTGGGATTGTATGTAAATCCCAAGTCTTTAGTTCTGACGCTATAGTTGTAGCAGCCCCTTGCATTATCCAACTCTACGAGCTTACTGATTGGCTGTAAGTCGTAAGTGTCTGATGATACCCGGATGTGGATCACTCCTTTCACTGGTTCTCCATAGAAATATCTGAACAGAAACAATAAATAAATTTGTACTCAAATTAAAGTTATATATTTGGGATAAATTTTCAAATTTAAATAAATTAAAAATCTTTCAAATTATCTTGAGTTCTTAACTTATAGAATATACATATTATGTGATAAACGTAAGAGATATTCTCAATGAAAATTTATACAAATTTATATTAATTTATATATTTTATTATTTATACATATTCTCACAAAACAAAGGGAACGGCCACATTATATTGTGTCTCATGAAAAGTGATATTCTAATGAGATAATGTGATGTTAAATTAACATATAAATTAATATGGTATTCTATTATCACTACCACCTCAACTTAGTGATGGTTCATGTGAAAGTACAGATCGGTGGGTGCAAAATAAATTAGTTTTTTAAATTAAATCGTATTAAGTATTAAGTCTTTTAATACTAAAGATACATATACACAGGTTTTCAGCTTTATATTTACTTAAATATGTATTTAGAAAAAAAATGGTGACTTAATTTGTTTTATTGATGATTAAAATAAAAAAAGAATTTAAATTGTTACCATAAAAAAATGTAAATAATAACTAAACAAAAAATAAATTAAAAAATCACTTATTGTAATAAACAATTATTTTATCATTAAGTTTTTAATAAGCTATTTCAGTACTGTCTGCAAAATATGACAATTTAAGGTAACAAACGAAAGAGGCCATTGTAAACAAAGATAATGCTAAAAAGTAATAGAAATTATCTTCATAACATTTCTAAGTCCTTTATACAATTAGGAATGAAAAAAAATGATATATTTGAAATACTTTAAAAACTTTCTAATACAATAAATAGCTAGAAAAAGTGGAAAAAATAAAGATTTTAAAATTACACGTTTTGCTTATTTATGAATGAAAATGCACCAAAAATACTATATAAATGATAAGGCTATCAATTAGCATAAAATAACATTTCTAACAATAATAAAAAAAATAAACACGTCGCATAGAAAAAAAAGCAAAATAACAAATCTAAAACGGGTATGGTGTTCCGAAAAAAACTGCAAAAGGTGACAAAATTCTTCCAAATTAAATTGGAAGTAGCGGCAAAATTTTGAATTCGTCAAATAAATATATCAAAATATACATAAATACCATAGAAACTAATAAATAAATTATTTTTCCATCTCCATAATTAATTTTTTTATTCAAATATGTGCCTAATAAAGATAATCATAATACTAATAACTTTCGTAAATAAAATGATGTTTTTGCACCCACCCCATATATATTTCGTTAGTAAAAAAAAGTGTTTATTACAAAAATAAAACAATGCAAAATAAGCATTACAATAATAATAACTACGTGATGTAGTATTATTTCTACTTTCTTTAATTTCTTTACCACAACCTAGGTTTCGTTGCATTACAACATCTTTAGGTGGGCTATTAGCAAAGATATCTTTCAATCTTTGCTTCTTATAATGCATTTTTAAGTATATATGAGTAAAAAATCATGGCACTAAAGCAGTTAATGATGTGCCAAACCCATTATTCCCTTCTCGTAATACCACGATTTTATTGTAAATATTTTTTTATTCCATATCTAAAAAGGTCATTAATGTTTATGGATTAAAAAGTGTTTTATGGTCTTATTATCTGCATTTTCATTGTTTCCCATCGATGTTTACACATGGGCCTGATTAACTATGGCTGTTCGCTGGAACCCTTTCATTATATTCTTAAACTGAAGTTCACAGTTTTAAAAGCTATGATGTTGCGATATACAGACTGACAAACAGTGTTTTATATTTAGCATTCGGCAACAAAAGTGTGCAAAACAAGAAAATGTCTTTATATATACAGACATTAAACAAAACATAAGGATAGAAAACTTACCTTGCGCAAATATTATAAACAATCTGCTTGAACGAGAGCAACAGATTCTTCTGGTACATGACATTGATGTGAAATGAAGGCAGCACATAGTCTGTTACGTGGAATGTTTCAGAAATTGTTTCGGATGTTAGGTAATTACTTTTCGCTGCTATCTTCCACTCCCCCTAGAATGAAGCAATATTTTTATAAACAAAGTTTGTAATATTTTGCAAATTTAAATAATAACTAACAATTAAACGTGTTTTCCACACAGGAAAAGTTGTGGTATGTTACACACTTGGGGATTTTTAAATTTTCTCTCTTCACGGTGCACTAAGGACGTTGCCCTGAAGTCTGATAGATAGCCGCTGTTTTTTTTTTATCAGCATTAAGATAATTTGAACAATGCATGGTCTTACTTGGATCATCAGTAATCTTCATATAAAATATAATTTAAATGTGTTCAAGAAGAAAAAGCAAACACGTACACACATTCAGAGGGATACTCGTATATTAGATTTTTGCATATACATAGTTTATAAAATATATTCAAACATTTTTACTCTACAAAAATTTAAGTCTGAACAGTCATTAGATGTAAAAATAATTTCTACTCCGTAAAAAGTAGCATGTGATAGTATACATGGATCTCTTTTTTCTTCTGAGACATTAAGCAGTACAATGTTGAAAATTATAAGGTTTGTACAGTAGTTTATGTGCAATAAAAACTAAACCAACACCAAGACAGACAGACAAAAGTTTCAAAAACCAATCAATTTTTTCTCTATTTATTTATAGTTCACTGAATAAAACTCAGAATTTCCTGTGTTAAAGGAATGGTATTTAGTCAGTAACTAAAATATAACATTATAAATCTTGGCAGGCAAAAATTTGGACAAGGTATTAGTGATAAAGAAATTTCAAAAAATAATAAAATATATAGTTGACTCATTCTAAATTTTGATATTTTTTATACAATATTGTGAAATATAAGTTAATTAAAAACCAGTCTTGAAAAAAATTCAAAATTTGATTGAAAAATAAGCCAGTTTATAGGCTTCTAAATTTGAAGATACGGATAGGATTGGGTATATCCCTGTCTCTTTTCCTCTTGTAGAATATAATGTGCAATATTAAAAATGACCTCACAAGACAGTATTCCCGTCCTTGTTTACAGACTAAATTTAAACTTTTATAACTCGGTCATTTTTTAAGATTATTAAAAAAAAATTTTCACTCTTCATCAGCTTGTACCTTGAAATTATGATTAATGAAATAAAAAAAATTTAGTCAAATACCAAATTTTCGTAACAATAAGTGAATATTTGCCGGAAGGTAACGGTTTTTGTGGGGTAAATTACATTTTTTGTTACAATCTATTAATGCTAATATTCAACATAAATTGAGATAAAATAAATGAGATAATTTAATAACAGCAATATTTTTTAAAAATTGCCCATTATAAATTCTTATATGCTGATGCACGATCATAAAGGGCTATGGCAGCTAAAATAGGATAGTAATCTGTAGTCTTCCATATTTTTATCTCATATTTATTTATCTTAGGTAACCTGGATTCATACTACTTGTCATTTATCTAATTAAGCCTTGCAGATATCGGACTATAATATTAAAACAATGTTACTGAAGGAAAGTAAAAACTAAAACAACTATTGTTGAAATCTTGAAGTGCTACTAGCAATTAATTGATAACTTATAAGTAATTTTTCCTGAAAATCTAAACAGCAAAAAGAAGTAGACACACTCAGAAATTATAGCCATGAACTGAAGCTGATAAAATTTTCTCAATATATGAATTGAGTAAAAAAATAAAGGTGTTGCATATAAGCTGAAGCATAAGGGGAACAAATAAAGCAGATGGCTACGTATCTCATAAGAAGGTGAGACTGTGCTACTGATTTTTTTCAAAGTTGAAACATTATCGTAATCAAATCTTTTACACATTTCACTGGCTTTCATCACCTGGCTTCATAAAAGAAATAAGGAAATTCAAATATAGCATAAACCCTCAATGACATAGTGGTTAGTATAAGCTGCTCGATATGCAATTTTTTTTCTAAATTGTACTTTTTATGTACTATATTTTTAACATAATTTTTTTCTTATTATCTAAACTAACAAAAATAGGAAATTATTTTTAATTTCTGAAACACAGTAAAATTTACTATAATGCGCGCATTATGTATATATTCTTCACCAATATAATTCGAATATATCGAGTATACCATGGTTTATGAGTATACCACGATTTTTAGTGAAATATTATTAAAAATTTGGGAAGATGACATTTTTAGAAATATATCCAATTTAGGATTATGTACATAATATTAGAGAATTAGAATTATTTGTTTCAGTATTAATTTAGAATTCAAGTACTAAGGTCCTCTACATATTTAACTAATCTAGTCCTCAACTTCAGGAGATATTTTCATATTTTACATTTATAACCAACATAAGACTAATGAAAAAAGTAATGTTCTTAAAACACAAAAAAATTAACTATAAAACATTCCAACAATTCTTTTTAAGCTGATTACAAAATGCAGTATTGATTTTTTTGTATTTGAATATTTAACACACCATTCTCGCATCGCATACAAAATTGTGTAACATTTATCAGAAAACAACACAATGGACTGATGGTTAAGCGACAATTTTAGCATATTCTGATAAATACAATTTACTAAACTTAAATCTAAGACAAATTTAATGCAAGATTTTGTTAAAAAATAAGCACTAAAAAATTTATTGGTATATAACATAACTTCAATGTTAACCAGATGAAATTATTTTTTGTTACAACCACAAGAGAACAGCATTCACTAAAATCTCAACAATATTTTATGTGGAGTAATAATTTCTAATTCCTATACATTCCTTCTGTTACTAGAAGTTGCAAATATTGAACCAAATTAGTTGCAAATATTGAATATAACTGGCGTTCATTTTGTAGAAATTAATTATTCACAATTAAATGAAACTATGTGACATAGTATTATTTGTACTATCTTTAATATATAAAGACAGTTGGATGTTCCTAAGAGTTAATCATTGCTAATGACTACCTGAAGATGTTGTAATACAACAAAACCTAGGTTGTGGCAAAGAACTTAAAGAAAGTAGAAATAATACTACATCACGTAGTTTCATTTAATTGTGGAGTTAGTTGCAGTTAGCAAATAAAGTCCTTCTTTGTATACCTGTTATTAAATTCTGTAACATACAACAGAGTCAATTTAACAATTCATTCGTTGTGGTGTAATTCTTTTACTGTAAATTATTTTTCAATAGTTGTTATGATTTGGTAAGCACAGGGCTTTGAGTGATATCAAATCAAATAAAGTGTAAAAGTTTGATAGAAGGAAGATTAAGAATTGTCTAGTTACAGAAGAAAAACATAGATGGTAATGAAAATAAATAGCTTGAACTTGCTGAGACCAGCAAGTCTGCTGCAAACATATTAATGCTAACAAACCCGTGTGTACTTGTAATTATCGAGATAAAATTACCACCACCAATTATATCCACCTAAAACCCCTGTTTGTCAAAGTTTAAATTTCAGTGAATTATAATAACTGAATAATTAATTTACTTACTTTTGTTGCATACTTATCGAGTTTATAATCTAACTGTATTAGTCCCATCTGTGTAGTTATGTTGTTCCATTGCGCCACACAGACTGGGGCACCGAAGAGTTCGGATGGTGTCTCAATGGATATCAAAGCTATCTATAAGAAAATGGGTTAATCAGTAACATAGTTCTGTTTAAAAAAAGTTCATAAAGTCAAAAGTTAAAAAACAGAATAAATTGTTAGTCAAAAAAAATAAGAAGAAAAACAGTATTTTTCAAAAGCTATAAAAACTAAGATAGTTAATAAGATAGTTAGAAAATCTACAAATCGCTAATTAAATGTATAAAATAAGCTCACGGTAACATTATGTTTCCTTACAATTGGAGAAATTTATTGAAGATGTGTGTATAAGTGATTTGATAATAATGTCATATTAATTTCTTATAAATATTACAAAAGTTAATTAATAACAATATATATAGTCCAGACGTATCTATGAAAATGTAACAATGGTCTTATAAAGAAAAAACAGCTGTGGACATTGCCTTAATATAATATTTTCAAACGGAAGACATTTCCTCTTAAATTCAATTAAAACTAATAAGCCCAATAGCATAGGGCTCACAGCAATGACAAAAGAGCGCATAACCCTTATACACTTCGTTCTCATTACACTCGTAAAAACTTCTGAAATTGCACCAACATCCATAGATATTTCTTGTTACAAGCTCAAGAAACTTTATATCTGAAGATATTAATGTCAATTTGATGGATTAGTTTACAGTACTGCGTTTGTTGTGGGTTTTTCTGTTGTGAGCCATATCCTTTGCTGGATCGATGTTCCCGTCATATTTTATTGTGAATTGGTAAAGTGTAGCGTATTGTTAACAGATAGGATTAGATTCCCAGTGTTTTGTTAGTTGCCAAAGAGTGTATAGCCATTACCGTATCCAAAGTTTCTTGTTATTGGCATACAATGTAGTTTTGAATTTAGAATAGCAGTAGGTTTAATGATGTTTAGGCAACATAGCTGAATGAATTAATTAATAAATCTTAATATATCTGAATACATTGTTCTATAAATCATTATTTCTAAATGAATTATTTAAACAAGATTTATTTGAATAATCCACTTAAAGTGCATACATGTAAATTATAAAAGTTTGCATTTGTAAATTTCGTGGATTGAAAATTTTCTAAATACCAAATGATGATGGATTTAGGTTCAACCCAAAAGGCCAAATAATATTTATACATATAGTCACTTCAAATGAGAAAGAAAATCTCTTTGCATTATAATAAATTTGTAATTGACATATTAAAAAGTGTACCCAAATAATTAAAAATTTAGACAAAATTTTTTCGGATATGAGAATGAACATGTTATAGGTTAGTTCGTTACACTTAGGATTTTTAAGTCTTTTCCAGGCATTCGAGCCACCTAAGTTTAGGTCTTTCTCTTTTTAGAGAGCCCAATGGTCTGGCTGAGAAGATCTTTTTTGTCCTTTCTGCTCAAGTGCCCTGCCCATTTTATTCTCTGAATTGGGATGTATTTTACTACATCTGGCTCTTTAAATAATTTGTAAAGTTCAGAGTTAGTTCTTCTTCAGACAGAGTTAGTTCTTCACATTTTAGACCACCAAAAATACTTCTTAAAATCTTTCTTTCAAAAACAGAAATAATATGTTTAACTTTTTCTGTCATTGTCCATGTCTCAGCAGAGTAGGTAAGAATGGGTCTAATTAAGCTTTTGTAAATCAGAATCTTTGTTTTTCTACTGATGGACCTACACTTCAAGTACTTTTTAAGACCGAAAAAACATTGGTTAGCTGCTGTGACCCTACTACGTATCTCAGGCATGATATCATTGACAGTATTACCTTAAATATTTATAGTATGCGATAATAAGAAAAAAAATACATATAAACATAAAAAACTAAACCGGGGCTCATTTTTATTCCTGTACATATTTAAATGTAATAAAGAGATATATCCAATGATATGGCCTTCGATGAAATAGGGGAAAAAAATGTTTCGATCCAATTCATATATTAGGAATTGTACACAAATATTTTTTTTAAATTTTGCTATATACAGTAGATTTCGGTTATAACCACGAATAAGAGACCTTTAAAATTTTGCTATATCGACATATGGTAATATGCGTATATAGGTATCTGTGATACAAAATAATATGCAATTTACATATACAATATATTTATTAAACAATGCTTATTAGTAACTGATCTGTATTACTAACTCCCTTCCCTAACTAACCCACCTATAATACAAAAGATAACAGCAATCTATAAAACAAAAGATAACAGCAGTCAACAAACAAAAGTTTGGTGCTAACATGTATTGACCATTTGTTAATGTAAACAAATGATAAAGTCCTGAGGTTTTGTGTCCCATTGAATTTCAAAACAAGAAGGCGTTATAAATGAAATCCTATTTTAATTGAGATTTCATCATTATATTTATTAGAGTTTAGAAAAGAAAATGAAAGACCCACTTTATTACTTCAGAAAATTAATAAATAAAAAAAAAGTGCTGACCCACTTTTAATCACGACGTGAAAAAATATTGACTAAGAACTGGGTCAGTCACTAAAAAGTGGGTAAACCAAAGAGTTCATGTAAACTAAGCTGCAAAGAAAAAGCTAGTCCTAAATAACTAAAGAACTTCTAAAGGGTCTTTACAAAGTATCAGACTTTTTATAGCACAGCAGACAAAATTAATTCATTCACAAAATATGTCAATATTTTCTTCACATTAATAATGTAACACGTGTGATATGTCTGAGCCGTGGGATACTGAAAATATTTGCAAAAATAATTTCTTAAAAAGCAACATTTCTTGAAATAACTGCTTTGAGAATGCATCGAAAACTGTTAATTTTCATGTCAAAATCTGGAAAAATCCAAAAAAATTACTATGGCTATGTCATGGCAATCCATCTCGGGATTGCTATATAACAAATAATATTCATATAGATAGAAAATAAACTGTTCTTTATAATATCCTTTCTGTGAAATGTAACTACTTTTATTTTGAAATACTAATATTATCCAGTAGTGTTCAGTGTTATGTATTGAAATTATAATGGATTGTGGATGTGGCCAATAATCTGGGTTACAATGCGAAAAACATTGACATGTACAGTCTGATTTTATTGTTAAATATTATTTTTATTCCATACCGATAAGAACATTAATGTCTTTATGGCGCAACCTGTATTATTAAATCTATTACTTATGTGTCTCAAGTAAATCTGTTTGTAAATACTCCCTATATGTTAAATATAAATATGGATAAAACTTGATAACAACTAAGCTAAATTTTTATTTATCATCAGAGGCTTCCATGACATATAACTACATTTATTTTGAAATACTAATATTTATCCAATAGTGTTCAGTTTTGTGTATTAAAATTATAATGAATTATGGATGTGGCCAATAATCTGGGTTACAATGCGAAAAACATTGACATGTACAGTCTGATTTTATTGTTAAATATTACTTTTATTCCATACCGATAAGATCATTAATGTCTTTATGGCGCAACCTGTATAATTAAATCGATTACTTATGTGTCTCAAGTAAACCTGTTTATAAATACTGCTAGTATCCCTATATATTAAATACAATGAAAATAGATAAAACTTGATAACAACTAAGGTAAATTTTTATTTATTATCAGAGGCTTCTATGACATATAACTACTTTTATTTTGAAATACTAACATTTATGCAATAGTGTTCAGTTTTGTGTATTGAAATTACAATGAATTACGGATGTGGCCAAAAATTTGGGTTACAAGGCTAAAAATATTGAAATCCATTATTCATTGCACAGTCAGTTAGTGTTTATCAAAATCATTATTCGCCTTGCACATGTACAGTGTGATTTTATTGTTAAATATTATTTTTATTCCATACCAACAAGGGCATTAATTTGTTTATGGTTTAAAATGTATTTTATAGTCTTAAAAACTGTATTTTTCTTGTTGTCTATTGATATTTACAAGTGGGCCTT
Organism: Druceiella hillmani; assembly: GCA_039881145.1. Classification (NCBI taxonomy): domain Eukaryota; kingdom Metazoa; phylum Arthropoda; class Insecta; order Lepidoptera; family Hepialidae; genus Druceiella; species Druceiella hillmani. The sequence continues at coordinate 8,429,364 of JAYKKI010000004.1, forward strand.
AGTACCTATAACTATTCGCAGATTCCTTTACCAAATTTCGCTATAATATATTTCGCATTTCTATATTTCAAAGCTTTCTATACTTTATATTTTGAGTCTATTATATTCCTCTTTGATCTCATTTATATTTCATTGAAGTTACTTTTATACTTTGGGTACATTCTTATATATAATTAATTGTTGGTAACAGCACTTCAATAGGAACTACGAAACAAATAGAAATATAATAAAAAAAACAAAATTCATGAAACATACAGGCATTTGTGATGGAGTCAAGTCCGGTTTTAGCTGCAATACTCTGAAGCGGACGGTTTCTCCTGCTCTGTATATGGGCTTATCAGTTTGTATCACCACCAATGTAGACTCGTGTTGTAAAGCAACTTCCCTTTTGGCGTTTATCCTGTAGTTTGGTAAATCATCTAACCTATAAAAGAAGTATGAATTTTAAATTTATGTTTTAAGGTTTTTTTTTAATTTAAACTATTTTGAATTGGTGGTACTGTGGCATATAGAGATATACTTTAATTCAATACTATTATTACAAATTCGAAAATTTTTAATTTAACTGTGATCTAAATAATAGAGAAATTAACAGAAAAAAAAATTTAAGGTGAACGTAGGTATTGTTTCAAATACGAAGAGTCTAAGTACTGAAAATACACTCATGCATTGTAATTTGATAAATTAATTGACCGTTCTATAGATAACTTTTAGGTACTATCAATTTTTAAAATTTAAAACACATACATTGTGTTTAGATTGTGAATAAAAAAATTGTGTTTGATTGTGAACAAAATAATTGTGTTTAGATGTCTGTTACTCAATCAGGCCTAAACAGCAGATATAGAATAGTAGTTATAGAACAGCAGAAATAGATTTTCATGAAACTTAATAGATATATGGTTCATGACATAAGGACTATTTTTACATCATTGTTCATGACATAGGACTACTTTAACATAAGGACTATTTTTAACATGAAAAATAACACAATTCCAGTAATATAAACTCGGTATTTTAGACTCGATAATAAAAATTTTGTAGTGCAACATGTCAATAAATGGCGCAACCTGTATTATTATATCTATTACTTATGTGTCTCAAGTAAAACTGTTTGTAAATACTGCTAGTATAAAACTGTTTGTAAATACTGTAGTACAAGAAAAAGGCCCAGTATTTTGTGAGCGTGGAGTTTTTGAATATCCTAAAAAAGATAATTGTCACAAATACGTAGATTTTACAAATTAAATAGTTTTTCCCTTTTTCTAGAATTTTTAAAGGTCAAGTTACCATGAATTTAATGATAGCCAGTAGATTCCGTTATTGACTTTATTATATATAACTTTCTTTTTTTTAATTTTTCTCAACATCTATAGAATTGGCACATTCCATTTTTAAAAAATTTGATACTTTTCATTTATTTTTCTGTATTTCTGGTACCGAAGAAAAATGTACAATAAATATGACCAGATAGAAGATAAAAAACAAGAGTTCTTTAAGGAGATCATGCACAAGTATTTGCAATATCAAAAAATATATCGCTCGAAACATTGCAACCTAATATTTTAGTATTAAAATTTTACACTATGATAATTAATTTACCTCATTCGGAGATGGAGCCATACTTTACTATATGGACTTTTTGGAACCATGATATCAAAACACCCGCCATTTCCTGTAAATTAAAATAAAAAGACTACATCAGATCCAGAAATTTAAGGAAAAATTGTATTTATTACCATAGTTTATCTCATTTTGTAATGTTAAGACTGCAGAAATTTTGCTTCACTTTAATGAATTTTTAGTATCTGTATGGCCTAAATCAATAAAAAAGAGTATTTCTATAGGGCACCTTATTCTGAAACATGTTTTCTGTCATATATATTTATTAATTTAAAAACAGAAAAAACTTTTTTTATTACAGCGTCTATCTTTATTCAGGGTTGGAAAGAAATTATAATATTTTACAATCTGTTTCTATAAAGTAATAGCTCTTCAAAAGCTCTCATTCAGGTAACCTTATCACCACCAACAGGGATGTTTGGTAGAGCAAAAGAACACCCATTTTTGGCTTGCAGCTATCGGCAAACGAATCTAATTTTGGCAATTGGCTGTCTTTATCTACAAGGGTAGCATTGAAAATTCTTCGAACTCTTAGAACCTTCTGTGATAATGGTAATAACAAAACTAATTCAAATTTTGGAAATTAAACTCTTTAATAATCCACTGAGATACTTTGCTTGAATTCATTTGTTTTTACAGATTGGCGGCAATTTAAAAAATATGTAAATCACGTTAAAATGAAATTAACATGAGAAAATTTTTATTCCAATATTATTGACTCGTCTCAACCGACAACTACGTTACCATCAACTTTGATGAGATTTTATGATGTAGGCCCATACTGTGCAGTATGGGGTGTCATAATAAATGTGTTACGACTGGTTTAATGTCTCATTTCACTCGTACACGAGCCACGAGACACGTGTGTAAACAGTGGCCTCACAGCACATCTCGGGTCTTGTATCATCAGAGACTCGTCTCATGAGACACGAGCCACAAGTGTAATTGAGGCATAACGAGTTTGATCATAGTAGTACCAATCGCAATAATGACCTACATAAGGGAGATCCCTCAACAGCTATAACTGAATTTGATTCCATTAAATGAAACAATACATAAAGTGCCATGAAGATTACTTTGAAAAAAAAAATTCCAAATTTGAAGATTGATTCCATTTTAATTTAGAGTTACCTGTTTTATGACTTATAGGCCTTCTGATACGTATCCATCCTTACACTTCAAAATTAAATTAGTCAAAAACAGAATAATTTAATAATAACTTAAATTTTAAAAAAACCTTATGAATTTATTACAAACATTTGCATTCTTTATTTATAAAAAAAAGAAAAGCATTTTCCTATAATGCACATATGTTGAGAATTTTTTTTAACTTATAAGTGATTTATCTTTAAGCATGTTTAAATGAATATATATATATATATATATATATATATATATATATATATATATATATATATATATATAAATTTCAAAAGGTTATTAATATTTTATTGTTATTGTCACCCAAAATCTCAAAATGTTTAGTGCAAAATTACTTAAGTGGTGCAGTGAAAGAAGCTATGTAATTCCTATTTCTAGTTCATATTTGAGTATCAGTTATCAAATAACTTGAAAAACGAGAAAGTGCAACAGATATATGGATATCACAATGAAAATTCTACTTTTTCATATAAAAAGAAACTCCAAAACGTTTAAACTATGTTCATACTGTTATTACATCACCTTTTATTTAAAACCGTAAAGAAGCAAATAACTGAATATTGATTTAACGTTCATATTCCTAAAATTTAACAATTCAGTTTTACTGTCATAAATTTTATAACCATAACCACTTATTTGTACTTCGTTTATACCCTTCATAAAGTTTCATCACGTTTATTGCTGGCTGACGTTGCCAGCTTATTGATGGCACATCAATGCAAATGGATTGTATACAAATATACTAAAAGGGTTCAATGTCAAGTTGTCAATTGAAATAGGTGTCAATAACCTCGTTATGCAGTCTGCATACATAACAACTCCTCATGTCGGAGACAGAAGATGCGTATAATCATGTCATGGGAAACTGGCAACCCACGTGGGTCGGAGGGTCAGTCATGAGTACATGGAGTCCTTACTGCTAAATTATGTACATAGTAAATTAGTTATGTATGAGTGATTTTCCTTCTACATAACTTGACATAAATAAATTACAATTAATAGGAAAAGTTAATAGCAATTAACTTCAGAAAATGTTTTAAACATTTGGCCCTACGATTAGTTTAATAAAACTTTTTTTATCAAAATAATCAAATTGTTTTTTAGAGTTCTGCGCCTCAAAAAGAGAAAATATATCACCTTATGAGGTTAAACATTTGTCCTCCCATCTAGTACATAAGTCTAGACCAGTTGACTTTTTCTTGTCAAATAGTTCTACCAAGTTAAAATTAGATATTCAACTCACTTTCGTTATTTGCAAGGATTACATTCGCAAAAAGTGCCACAAATAACGAATCTACAAATAGTGATGGGAAATTTATATGGAATGCATAAAAATATAAAAAAATACTTTCGAGAGAAAAAATAAATTGAAAAAAGAACAAAAACAGCAATTAATTTAATGAATATCTGCTTTAATCTAATTACCAGCCATTAGAAGGTTGAAAGTTGAATGGTTGGTTGTTGAATTGGTTGATTGTTACTATATTTGACTGCAAAATTTTGAAACATTTTTTTCGCATTTTTTGCATAATTGGTTTGGATCATTCAATGGAATCCTTTGATTTTCATCCTCGATAGGTAAATTCAGGACCCATTTTGTCTCTGGCCAAATTTCCAACTTTTTTACTCAAATTTTAGATGCTCTACAGAACTTCTTAATTTTCAACTTAGTATATTTAACTTATCCGCTTGCTGATTCATTTACACCATAGTGGATAAAGCAAAAGGATTCATCATACCATAACTTATCGAGGATTATTTCTTTCATTTTTAGACACATTCATTTTTTAGATATTTAAATAATTAAAATTCAATGTTTCCTGTATAGATAGTACAGTGGGTAGCTTTAAAAAAGTGTTGACTTAAATTTCGTTCTTTGTTGAAGTGCAAATATGAGTTAATACTATAAATGCTTCACACTGAAAAAGAAAAAATTCAGTATTCAATGATCTAATTCAAATGTTTTACAACTATAGGATAGGCAAAATATAGTAATCTGATGGGTAAAAATGTAGACCTCAATTTCTTCCTTTTTTTTTTTTGAAGTGCAAATATGAGTTAATACTATAAATGTTTTACACTTAAGAAGAAACAAATCAGTATTCAATGATCTAATTCAAATGCTTTACCACTATAGGATAGACAAAAAATATAGTAATCTGTAGGGTATATTTAAAAAATGTTGACCTAAATTTCATCCTTTTTTTGAAAGTCAAGGAGTAAAAGAATATATATATATATATATATATATATATATATATATATATATATATATATATATATGTATATGTATATGTATATGTATATGTATATGTATATGTATATGTATATGTATATGTATATGTATATGTATATGTATATGTATATGTATATGTATATGTATATGTATATGTATATGTATATGTATATGTATATGTATATGTATATGTATATGTATATGTATATGTATATGTATATGTATATGTATATGTATATGTATATGTATATGTATATGTATATGTATATGTATATGTATATGTATATGTATATGTATATGTATATGTATATGTATATGTATATGTATATGTATATATATATATATATATATATATGTATATATATGTATATATATATATATATATATATATATATATATATATATATATGTATATATATATATATATATATATATATAGTAAGAAAAAATAAGTTAATAAATAACTCAGTAATCAGTAATCTCATTCAATTGGTTTACCACATTTTAGGATAAACAAAGTAAATAGTAATCAAAGAGTGTTATAAATAGGTGGGTAGATTTAGAAAATGTTAACCTCAGTTTCATTCTTTTTTTGAAATAGAAATGAGTTAATACTAGTAATGTTTTATACTTAAGATAAAACAAATTGATACTTAATAATCTGATTCAAATGCTTTACCACACACTTCGGGATATATTAGGAATATAGTAATCTTGTGGGTAGATTTAAAAAACATTTGCTTGATGCAACACTCAAATTAATATAAAATAATTTAAAAAAGCGTTTCCACAAATTTTGGCTTAGATCCAATTATCACAACAAAATTTTATATCTTACACTCTTAATACACAATGTTACAGTAAAGATCACAAATATTTTAGTAAAGTCTTTAAGCATTACATACCTGCTCCAAAACTCTTGCGTACTCTGGCAATAGGCTTGTGTCGTATGTAATTAAAGTCTTTTCTATCCAACCTCGTACTCATTTGTGGCAAGATTTCGATTTGGGCCAAGCCTGTACCAAAAACTGCTTGACCGAACCTGGAGATGCATATTCTGTTGTTGGTTCCAGATAGGAAACGGGCTGGAGTTAATAGAAGGTAACCAGTACCATCTGACACTCTGAAAGAAATGTTTCAATTAATTATATATTCATCCAATGATTTTTTTACTTTTCATATAATGTTTAGTATTAAGTAGGAAGAATGAATTTAATAAAAATTAGCATATAGAAAAACCAGCCAAGGGTATTTCGAACATACTTACAATAGGGTCTTGTAGCCCTCTTAATATAATTTAGATTAGAATCAGTGAAACTGCCTCCAATGTTATGTTAGGTACTTATATTTCGAACTACCAATAATAGTGCGGTGCAAGAGATAAATTATAGTTTGATTTAATACTTATCTATATACTCAATTCATAAGAATTAATTAATGCTTATAAAGTTATCGATTTACTTACTGAAACTTTAACTTAATTTAAATTTGACGTACTTAATAAATTATAAAAGTTACTTCACCTTCACCAATTTCTATATTGTTTTTTTTATAATGATACCTCAAAATATAAGGGGTACTTTTTAAAGAATTTTAGCACATATATATCGAGACAAGCATGAAAGTGTCTTGGTTTGGAAGAATGTTTTTTTTATTTTAAAACATCTATCCAAGAAAATCTACTTAATAGGGTAGGTCAAAGTTCTTTTTACCTTTTCATTATGTGGGAGGGGAGAATTAAGAATTTGTTTTCTAATCCATCTCATTTCTGAATTTGGGTTATCAGTATTTGCCTCTATTTCAAATTTTGTTTCAATAGTTTCAAAAAGAAGAGAGTAATTAAGCTGGGATGATGGGACAGATATGGCTTCCTATGGAGTCCAATATGTATCATAATTATGGCCTATGATCACGACCATATAAATAACTTTATCAATGTACACACAAATATTTTGCAAAAATATACGAAATTTATTTATTTTGCTTTCAGAATTTTTTATGTATTCATTTCAAGGGAATGTGAGAGAATAAAATTTATTTTTATTTTGCAACACAGAGATATTTTATGTGCAAGGTACATCTTAAACTATAGTAATAAAATTCTCTAATCATTAACAATAAAAAAGACTTCGATAATAATTTCGTATGGCACAATATTTAACAAAAAAAAGGAAAAATTATGTGACATTATTTATTCTGAGTATATTGCAAAATTGTACAAAAACACGATTATATGAACAAAAAAATATATATACATATATATATATATATATATACATATATATATATATATGTATATATGTGTATATATATATATATATATATATATATATATATATATATATTAGTACTATCAGATAACCCAGTAACGTGTTCACTGCTCACCACATGACAGGGTAATTATTTTAATTTTTCTCCTGATTACAGGTTTCAGTTTCATGGAAATTTACCTTTTTTCCTTCTTTTGCAAGATTCAATCATTATTTCTTAACATCAATTATGGTAATTGTTATTTCTCAACATCAATTATGGTAATAGAATATAATTGTGAACTTCTACTCTAGTGCTCTCAGATACACATTTATTTTTACGAGAGTTTCATTAGTGCATTATTCATTCTGTTAGCAGAAGTCCCTTATCTACACCGGTCAGTATATTTTCATATGAAAATTAAGAGGTCCATTTCAATTAAATCTACATTTACATAGAAATGCTTCCTACATCTATTCAAAATGCTTTTGAATAAAGCCTATTAGCATATCTCAAATAAAAGATAATATCCAAATAAAAATACTTCCTATTCAAAAACCACTTTCACCTTCAGTTGTTTTCTTCCTTCAAACATTCATTTGTCAATAAATAAATTTGAACAGTGTCATTACATAACTTTGCCTGATATCTCAATAATATTAAACTAGTCAGTAAATATGCCATCAACTCGGACAACTGGCTCGTTAATGATTGCCATTAAAATTAAGAGGAAATTAATGTCTACTGTATTACATTATTGAAAAGACTTTACTTTCGAAAATGTTATGGATTCTGGCAACCATGTTTTATATATTGACGAAAATGAGCCTTACAATATCAATTACAAAACTTATTATTAATAAGTTAATAAACATTTGTAGAAATATTTACAAAATTACAACAAAAATAATATGGGACTGTTGAACAGATATTGTTGCTTTAAGAGACTTATGAATTTTTTTTTACATCAGATCATAATACAAGAATTATGAAGACCTTAATCTTTAGGAAATGTCTGGTTTAATTAAAATATCAATAGAGCCCGTTATCACGGATATAAATCTTAACTGTTGTCATTTTTTAAACATTCTTGAACTGTGCAATCAGTAAAACAACTATATTTAAATTTGTCATTAAACTGATAGTATTAAGGTAGTTTATTAATATAACTCAAAGTAATAGGAAAATTTATTATTTACACATGAATTAAAAATTATTGTTTACACGTGAGAAAGGTTTACTCATAAAGTTCAGATCTTTACGAATGTATGAAATCAATTTTACATTTAACTTGTCTACAGTAAAAACTTGTGATACAAATTCATTATTTCAATTTTCCTATCTAAAACTCCGTAATGCCAAATTATAATTGAATTCCTCTAAATGTTTGTCATTAACTGCTTGTCTAACCAAGTTATAATATCTCCAGTTTAATATTACACAGATTCATCTACTGCAAACGAGGTTTTTATTAATGCAACTTTCGAGTTAGTTATGTGCCAAAAACTGGTAATATTAAGGTCAAAAAGTCTGTCCAAGTGGCTTTAACATTTATTGCACAGTATTAATTTTGAATCAAAAAGAACTGTTATTCTTTCGAACACGACTTAATATTTCACTTTACCAGGTCAATGTAATAATTGTTTTCATTGCCAATGTACTCATGTAACCTATGAAAAGGCCATCGCAATTATAGTCATACGGAATTTCCACTGCCTTCATATTAATGTAATATTAATCAATTAATGATAAGAATTAATTTATAAAGAATACTCTGCACAATGCATTCTGATTAACGACGAAATGTGTCAAATTATTCCCGCCGAAATAACACATTTTTTAAATATACCCACTATTTATGAATACTATGTTTAAAACGGTGATAAAAATATGTTTTATTTTAGCTAAAAGTACATGCAATTAATTACCTCTGTATATTCTTGGAGAATGCTGCTATTTCCTGACTACTTGAATATGTAAATAGTAATAAAAAAAATATTATATTTCTAGTAATTAAATGCATATTGTATAAAGTTAATTCACTGCACAATTCTTATAGTAAACTGTCTCACTATCACTACATAGTAATGTAATCACATGGTCCAAACCCAACATTAGGTAATAGATCCTTTATTTTATCTTATTTCATTTAAAAAAGGACACGGTTAGTCTACGGAAAAAATAAAACGAACAAGCGGTTTCATTCCACAGTTCGAACCAAAACAAAAGCAACCACAGAAACAAACACGTTCCCTTCGCGGCTACCTATCGTATGCGCTGCTTGTAGCTTTATCTGATACGAATCGCGAATGAGGACGAACGCAATGATTTATACCATAATACGTTTACTTATATCTACTCATACTATATTTTATAACGGTATAAATGAATCTGGTTTAAAAATTGACACATGCGCTAAATAATTTAGCGACAGTCGATCTAACGTTTGTCAGAATACTTGTTTGTAAAATATGTTCCCGTTGATTGCTTGGAAATGATTCGATAATAATTGCAAGCTCGGTTGCGGTCAATGTATCATCGTTATTGGTTAGCAGCGTGTAGTTACAAAACATACTTCGCAATGTGTACTGCGATTGCAGGAATGTCAAACATTTTGGTTTACAATTCTTTTCTTATTTGCTTTGCTTTCAAAAGCAGCGTTTTGTTTACATTTTTGGCGCTGCACACAGCGAGAGTAAAGGAGATTAAAATGATCTAAAATTTCATTTAGCATAAATTAGTACAATAAATAAAAGAATTAGTGTTAGAAAAATCATTAAATTATATTTTCTAAATTTGTTTTAATTTATCTATTTCTTAAAAAACCAATAGACATAGCAACATAAATATCTTATATTTTTCATATGATAAATTTCATTACTAATAATATCGAATTAAAAAAATTAAGCAATATATTTCATAGGCTTAAAAATATTATGAATTTCTTAAAAATTCTTTGTTGTATTACTAATAATTTTATAAATATTTTTTTAATTGTTTTGAATATAGGTTAAAAAAAATATTAAAGGCAAATTATATCTTTCTATGTACTGCCGTTTTAACAACAACAACATTTTGAGAAAATTAGCAATTTTCTCAAAATGTTGTTTTCAGCAAAAAATAATTAAACTAATTTTGTTTTTTTACTCCTAGAGCTGTTTTCAGTAGTACCGCACATGTGCATGTAAAAAAATAAATTTTCAGCCCCTTTTGAACCAGTCGGCCGCCAAAAGTACAATGATATGGTTGTGGAAGATGTTATAATAGTTTAACTTTTGTCTCGTAAGAAACGGAAAGCAAAAATATTGAATTCATCCTCTACTTCTGGAACGGCATTCAAAATGTTTTTTTAAAAATTACTGTAAGGATTTTCGAATTCTCGGATCATTAATGGGAACTAATACTCTTATGCGACCTTGTATAACTCCAGATGAAAAATTGATGATTAGTTTGAGGTCAGTACACAAAACGAACATGCAATGTTTATTTTTAGCAATATTTACTACGGAAACAGGCCAAGTATTTCTGATACATTTTTGTCAGTTGATGATAAAGCCTCATTATATCTCGTATCTTCTGTCTGGAACAGACGTACGATATCAGCTATGACATAATTTGGTTAAATATCCATAGCGATATTGCCCATTACTCGAGGCTTCTGGTCCTTACTTAGGCCGTGTTGAATATCCGTAGTAATATTACCCACTGCCCGAGGTATCTGGTCCATAATCGGAATAGCCTCGATGAAATAGAAAAAATTGTGGGGGGGGGGTCAGTTTCCATTGGAAGCATTTGCGCTCTTACGTTAATTAACTCCATTTTTGTAGAAAGCTTACGGTGCTTTGGCATGCTTTTTAAATTATATAGCGAAAGTATAAAAAAGAAAAGTTTATAAGAACAATTTTTATAGAAAATTTTGAGCTCTACAACTTTGGTTTGAGGTACTTTTTCGATAAAATTTACCGTTTTCAAGAAAAATCCAAAAAACCTAAAATTTTGACCTTTGACCCCGAATAACTTTTTTATCACACATGGGATCGATGGGGACTTTTGACACTTCATTTATAATGGTCAACCCAAGGTCTCTACAAAAATTTAGCTTTATGGGAATTTTCGCTATTTCAATTGTCTAAATTGACCGGACTAGTAATAATTTCATTAAAGTAGAAATAATACTACATCACGTAGTTTCATTTAGTTGTGCGTAAAGAATTTCTATAAATTAACGCCAAATATATTTCTTTCCTCACTTCATTATCCTTCATCAAAAAACGTAAACAATTGAAACAAAAACGTATTTTGTCATTTTGGGTTCGACTCCAAAATTACTTTTAAAAAACACCTAAAAAATCGAATCTGGATCGCCCGTCGAGTGTTACGTACTCATTTGAAGTGAAATTACATTATTTTTCATAGTCAGCACTAATAGGGACTTCTTAGGGCAATAAATATTTAACAATACCTAATAGCATTAAGTAGGAAGACACATATGTTATCATGAATATTTCAAAAATTTTGACATCTAGAATGATCGTAATAGTTTCCTTGAACGTTTTCTTTCCTAGAACTTCTAAAATCCTATTTTTCAGTGGTTTCAGAAATAGGGGGAACATCGATTAACATAGTTAAAAATATGCTTTATTACCATGCCGAATTCTAAGTTTCTACTTCACGCGGTTTCCGAGAAAGACGGCGTCACAGCCGTCACAAACAAACGGATACGTTTGTGTGGTCTTAGAAGGGTTACGATTTTCTAAGCAAAACTCTGATGCTTGTAAATAAACGAATCATAACATCAGAGTAACCAACTTACTTTGCACGCGCGTGCCTTTATATTCGATTAAGACTGATATGATACTTTTAACTTATGCCCGTGTCTTCACACGGGTGGTGAACCGAAATGATTTGGATTTATTTTTAAACTCTTTTTATGTTTTATCTATCTATTTTTTTAAATATTGTTTATGCACACACACACATAACATTAAAAGCGTTTAAAGATCAGCAACTAAATAACATAATAAAAAAATAATTTTAAAAATATAAATCTTTTATCAACTGTTTTTCGACTATTCAATAGAAACGAAAAAACGCATGGAAATAACAAATTAGTCATTCTAAACAAATTTACCGCCGCGCCGACTAACTCAACAAATTCGGTGCGCGGCGTATACAAAGAAACCGCGCACCGCACCTGTCTCATTCCCCGCTAGTCGCCACGGAACAACCCCCCATAATCAGCGTGCCTACGTATATTATTAAACGGAATTGTATAGAAAAATAAAAAAAAAATTACGTTCTATTTTCTTTTTTTTCATATTATGATTTAATTGCCGATTCTTAATAGGTCCTTAAAATGTAATCCTGCGTTTATACGAGTATATGTATATATATATATATATATATATATATATATATATATATATATATACATATATATATATATATATATATATATATATATATATATATATGTATATATATATATATATATACCCGTACAAAACTATTATGTTTCACAACAAGATCTCTTGGCTATGGGGCATAGTAAGTATAAACTTCAACTTTCTATGCCCAATAGACAAGGGATCTTGTAGTGAAATATGGTAATCTTCTCCGTCTTTCATGATTTCAACCCCTTTTCTGCAACCTCTTTAAATAAACCCGTACAAAACTATTATGTTTCACAGCAAGATCCCTTGTCTATGGGGCATAGTAAGTATAAACTTCAACTTTCTATGCCCAATAGACAAGGGATCTTGTAGTGAAATATGGTAATCTTCTCCGTCTTTCATGATTTCAACCCCTTTTCTGCAACCCCTTTAAATAAACCCGTACAAAACTATTATGTTTCACAACAAGATCCCTTGTCTATGGGGCATAGTAAGTATAAACTTCAATTTTCCATGCCCAATAGACAAGGGATCTTGTAGTGAAATATGGTAATCTTCTCCGTCTTTCATGATTTCAACTCCTTTTCTGCAACCCCTTTAAATAAACCCGTACAAAACATAGTCTATTTTAAAACGCCGGACACTGTTTATTCATCAGTTAAATAATTTTTAAAATTTATTGATAGTTTTTTTAAATAAACTTGAAATAACAATCTTTGTTTTTTCTTGTAATTAGAGCAAATAATATTAAACTAGCGTGACCCGTGCGAAGTCTTCGCATTATTTATTCTATTTTAATAAAATTGACATATAGAGGCGCAAGTATCAAAAGCATTGAGCTAAAGCGCCACTTTATTTATACGTGAGTGGATTTGAAATTAAACAAAAATTTTACCGACCGTCAATCATATTGACGTTGAGCCGTTAGATGGCAGCATTGCTGTTTTGTGTATATAATTTTAATAATTAATTAATTTGCAAAAACAATAGCAATAATAAATTTTTTAGTTGTGGATGCCGGTAGAGCAAGCAATTATCTATAAAATGATATATAATTTATGTGGATTAGTTGTGAGGTTTTTTCTAAAAAGGGAGTGTAACATCTTAACCTTAGCGTATTAATATATATGATGATATGATGATGTTTTGCTGTATTTTCCACTATGGATTTAACATAAACGTTGCGCTATCTATAGTCATGTTGTAATACTAAAGTTTTATTATAGCGTAAAAAACATGGAGTTTGATCCTATAGGAATCACGCTTTTTCTCAGGTTAAAGAGTAACTAATAATCATTTCGAAACTATGTTACAATTCGAATCATTAACTATGTCTGTACCAAGTTTTGTGAAAATATGTGTAACTTTTTATTCATAAGTAAGTAAAAAAATATTTAAACATCTGTACTTTTGCATTTATAATTTTAATGGCTTTCGCGTACAAGAATAAGGACAAGGTGTCAATATTTAAAACTATTTCGGTTAATTTTTCGGATTTCAAGTGTTAGCTTGAGTCATTGGGGTAGCTAGCCCTAAATGGGCCCTGCGTCACAATTTGTTTGGGGGTACCGTTTTGTAAAATAAACAAAGGCATTCGGACATTGAATATATTTGGCGTTAATTTTGTAGAAATTCATTATACACAATTAAATGAAACTACGTGATGTAGTATTATTTCTACTTTCTTTAATTTCTTTTCCACTATTAGCAAAGATATTAGCAAAGATATCTTTGCTAATATCCCACCTGAATATGTTGTAATACAACTAAACCTAGGTCGTGGTAAAGAAATTAAAGAAAGTAGAAATAATACTACATCACGTAGTTTCATTTCATTGTGAAAGACATTCGAATTGATAAAATATAATGGAAACTATAAAAAACTGCTGTATACAGGAATGTATTATAAAACTCCTGAAAAATTATTCTAATAATTAAATAAGCCCTTTTCTGGCCTTTTTTCTGCAGACTTATTCCATAGCTGAAGATCATCCACAGCTGAAGATGATTGTCATTTTGCAAGTTTCTCTGTTTATATGGACAATATTGGTAAGTCTGATAATTGTTCTTGTCCCGTAGAAGTTCTAAGATAATTTTTAATAAGTTTTAATTTAGAAAAGCTCCTTTCGGATGTTGCGGTTGTAACTGGAAGAATCAAAAATAGTAGAAAGCACGCTATGAAAACTGGAGGCGAGGCTATTGAAATTTGTCACTAATAATTCCGTAAATTTCCTAATAAAATGAATTTTCTGAATTTCATATTCTACACAACTTTTCAAAGCAATTAATCGTCCATAGAAGTAAGCTGTCATGTCATTATCGTATTTACTAGTCAGTTTTTCGGCTTCCTTTTTTATTACTTCCTTTGAAAAAGGTAAGAGTTTATCTGGGTGTAAAACATCGAAAGTATTATTCAGATCACAGAGGCTCTAAAATATTTCTTTAGTTTGAGAAATTCAGATATCTAAACAGCAATAACACACATTAACTTTGAAGTACGATTCTGGACCTGAAATTCTCTCATCTTCTGATAAATCATCAAAAAAGTGCTTCGTTATTTTTTAAAACAGTTGTTACGCCTATTTTGCCAGATCATTGAACTTGTTTAGCCAACTATTGAATGAATTTTGAATCAGTCTATTCAGAAGATTACTTAGTAAAATACTAGCTTTTGTAAATCATTATTTTTTTATACTGTAAATTTTCGAAACGGGGTCGATGAATTCAAAAAGCCAGGGAAAAAAAAGGCGACAGACACTATACAATTGTATCTCTCTAATATGTTAATTATATTTTTACGTTCGTCACGTTCGTGTTTTTTGGTTGAAATTAAGTTTAGTTGATATAAATCTTTCATTATTAATGAATATTTTTTTCTTATGGCCAACACGCTATTTCTTGAAGACCGTCTAGCAAAGCTTACCCTTTTTAGGGTAATTTTATATTTTTCAGATGAATCATTACTCAACATTGCCCAGCGTTTTTATGCTATTGCCAAAAAAACATATACAGAGTATGCTGCACAATGAAAGAAATCGACATTTGGCGCATGCTCTTTTATAAGGGTTTGTAACCCTCCGTACGTACCCGACATAACATTTGCACCATCAGAACTCTGTCCTCAACATTTGGACAAATCAGTTCCATATTCTTCGATTGCGTTCAACATTTTCATTCTAAGACCTTCTGCAGTACAATTGGTTACTGGTGTAAACCCAAAAAAGGACTCACCGTTTTTATTTGTTTAGGTACATCATCATTTTAACGCAACAGGCAACACAACAGACTGTACGTCGAGCGCCCCACCTCGTAATTCTTGATTAGGGGAAACGATAGACGTTAGAAAATTGTGTGCCAAGAGAAACTTTCAACATAATGACATTAGGCGCTCGGTAGAGTCCCGTCCAGCCCTTGCGTCAGGATTTACTTCGACGTGATTTGTGAATGAGTTAGCAAATGCATAATTCTTTTCTATCACTTTTTGTTGCATATCTTTTTTTATGAGTTTCATAATATTATTAAATAATATTCTTATTTCAGCCTCTGCAGAACATTGGGAAACTACCATAAATTACAACGTAGCGTTATGCCACCGCTGAAACCGTTTTGATAAAATCTAAATTAATATTTTATAAATAGATGGCATTCATTTTGATATTACAACTTGGTGCAAATAATGTCCGAAGACAAAATGTTTGTTTCTTGGAATTCAGTTTATCTCCAGAATATAAAGATAAACTTTTTAAAAGCTTGTGAAATTTAAATAACCTTATATTATACCTCTGTTTGACATTAAAAAGTTCTAACAGAAAGCTATAATCAGGAAAGTTTATTTCCAGATTATAAAGCTATAATCTGAAAAGATTATTTCTGGATTATGAAGATGTACTTCTTAAAATTAAGTGAAATTAAATAATCTTATATTACACCTCTGTTTGAGATTGCAAAGTAGAAAGTTTGAAGTTACCACAAATTAATCTTTACAGTCTAAGAAATGGTATATCTTTGCGTTACGATTAAAAGATATATACCGAAAGACTGGAGAAAGTTGGTCAGTTTTTAATAGATATTGTGTTGTATCCTTAATGATCGCCAGAAATTGAGCTTTTTATTAAACCAATAGTTTCCCTAAATGCGGTGCCAAGCAAAATAATGTCATTTTGAATTGTGGGGCTTAAGTAATTTATTTCACTCTCTGACCTTAAGAGAAGTTCTTGTAAAACAGGATCCTGATCAGATAATTATAGTAACATTTACATGAAATTTCCAGATTTAGAATGGTGGCCTCTGAAAAGTAATTATAACATTACTTAGAAAATGTCATATATTTTTCCAGAAAGTTATTTTAATGTTGATTTCGTGTTCCATATCAATTGTATTTCCTACTAACCAATTATTATAAGATATACATCCGTGTTTATATGCTGCTGTTCATTACCATGGTCAATAATGCTATGTGTAAAATTACTTCTAACATAAATACCATTAATCCGCGGGGAGGAATACGATTTTCTTGATTTGTTTAAACTATTAGAATATACCATAGCCTAACAATTTTCATACCAGCCTTATTTAAATATGAGTAATGGAAGGTTGAAAAACATTGCTAGATGCTTTGTAAATGGTCGTTCTAGTTTACATGGGCCCAATTTGAAAAATATTATTCTTCCGCATTCTATAAGGTTTTCACCAAAATTTCCTCCATCAGAAGAAGATGTTATAAGAATGTTCAGATTTCTTAGAATCTTCGTTATACATTTCTTCTATTGTTGAAGCCACTCACATCTGAAAATCCTCTTCTTCTTTGCCTCTTCCCTTTATTTGGGGTCGGCTCTCCTCGTATTCCGGCGCCAAGTCAGACGATCTTGGGTTATCCCTACATCTAAGTTTGCCCACGCCAGATCTTTAGCAACGGTTGTCCACCACGTGGCCTGTGGTCTTCCTCGACCCTTTTTTGTGTCCGGGATAGCCAGGGCAGTTTTTACGGCGTTACATTTGTCCCGCCTCATCACACAATAAAATTACTATCAAGATATAATGGACAAATTCTATTATGAACATCTTTAGATGGATTGGATTAATGATAATGAACAGTTTTCCCAAAAAAACGTAGGTTGAAAAACATTTTTTCCAGACAATCCTTACTCATTTAATATAAAATGTTATACCTTTTTTGGAATTTGTACGTGTACTTAATTAAAGTAACTTTGTTAAAGTTAATCCAAGAATTTATTGTAATTATTTATAATGGTTACTCTAAATTTTTTTTAATTGCAAAAGTATTTTTTACCTACATGCAAAAGTATTTTTTACCTTTGGCGGTGTTGGTACCGACTTCAAAAATAAGTAACTTAGTTATTTATTGCGAATAAGTAGGTACTTATTTTGGGTTAATTATTTTTTTTATTTTTAGTACCTACGTTTTTTGAAGTCGGTGTTTTAAGATATTTTATTTTAGAATTTTTAGTAACTAATAATAATAATCATTACACTATAACTTTCAATTATTTTCTTTCTTAGAATATTGTGTAACTATTAAAAGTCACATAAGTTAATATATAGATAATTTCCTTTTTGTCTAAAGTTGGTTATCAAAAACACACAAAACTGTAGCAATATTAGTAGGCGACAGTTATTAGCCGTTAGTCGTTGAGGAGTTCCCTTCCTCATAGCCGAAGTCCAATATCTGATTTTGCGGAGCTCCATTCTCCACATCCATAATCTAATATCACATTTTGCCATGTAATAACTAAAATAACAACTAACCAGTAGTAAATATATTTAATCACGATTGCTTTTCTACCATCCGTTAAGAAGTTGCATTATTCATCTTCAGAACTCATCATCAGACGCTGACCTGGTCGATGGTGTATTTATTTGCAAAGTAAAAACTAGCAGTAGCAAATATCTTGAATTACGTTTGATTTACAACCATCCAATATGGATTCCATTGTTCATCTCCAGAACGCATCATCAAGCTCTGACATGGTCGATGGTGTAGTTATTTTACAAAATAACAACTTCCAGTAGCAAATAAGTTTAATCACGGTTGATTTACGAGCATCCGTTAAGGAGTTTCTTAGTTCATCTGCAGAACTTATCATCAGATTCTGATCTGGTAAGCGGTGTAATTACTTTGCAAAGTAACAACTACCCGTAGCAAATATCTTGAATCATAGTTGATTCACTGCCATTCGTTGAGGAGGTCCATCGTTCACTTCCGGAACTCATCATGCTTTCATCATATTTATATACCTCTAAAGTACTTTCTTTTAAATAAAAAAAGAATCATCAAAATCGGTCCACTCGGTTAAGAATTATCGCTGAATATATATAAAAAAAGATTCCGACTAATTGAGAACCTCATCCTTTTTTGAAGTCGGTTAAAAGTGACTTGTAAAAATAGACGGATGAACACATAATATAAACACTGAGTTTGTACCATAAATGTTTCCTTTTTCGTTTTTTTTATACCCAACATTTAGTATTAATTTTTGTTAAATGACTACTTCGAATATCATATGACTAATTCGAGGCGACACTTTGA
Organism: Druceiella hillmani; assembly: GCA_039881145.1. Lineage (NCBI taxonomy): Eukaryota > Metazoa > Arthropoda > Insecta > Lepidoptera > Hepialidae > Druceiella > Druceiella hillmani. The sequence continues at coordinate 8,448,574 of JAYKKI010000004.1, forward strand.
TACACTACTCATTTTTTGTTCATCTCGACGTTTTAAATAATTACGGAGCGGTTTGGTCCAATGTTTTACGAAATAAATTAAATCAACCTTGACGGAGTATTAATGATTCACGAAAAGGGTCTCGCATTATACTCTGCAACGTCACTTTGGATCAGTTTCAATTAAAACAAAATGGACACGAGTTAGTAATAAATTTATCAAGATTAATTTTATCGCCCTCATGACGACATGACCGATGACAGGTCGCTTCGAAAAAATGATTTCGAATTTATTACTTTTTTTATTAGCTTTCGCGGCTTCGCTCTCGTGGACAGGTTTACAACAATATTTAAAATTATATTGGATAATTATTCATATTTCTAGTTATGACTTTAGTATATTCCAAATTGTTATCTGGAGTTCGATGTCTATATTCCTATAAGTGCAAGATCTATTTTATAGGTATGATAAAAAATATGTTAAGTACGAGAACTCACACTTCGAAAGTTCCATACATACTTAAGCATATGAATATAAACATTTAAAGATATACATATAGTTATCAATTTATATAATGTTTAATAATAAATTAGGATATATAGTTATCAGTTTATATAACGTGTTTGTTTTTTTTCTTTTATTTTAGCAGATTCTGAGATAGAGGACATAGACTGAAATATTTTTATTAGTTTTTTTTTATTCATAGGATTGTATGCCGCTTCTTAATCGCTCCGCAACATTTTTCTTTGTTTCCAATTTATTTCTGGTCTTGGTATCTACTTCCCCATTTTCGTTGAAATATAATCCAGTTTTGTTGACTCTATTTGCGTACTGATAATATTTTCAACAGCAGACAGTTCAATTTCTGTTGGGAGCAAATGTGACTCATGCATGTTGTTAAATATCCTTTCGTAGTCATCTATGGCTTTCGCGTTAAAGTTTACTGTGACATGTCATCTTGTGTTATTGTATTAACAGCAATAAAACTAGAACTAACAAAAATCTTGGGCTTTGGAAGTTGAGTTTGGGAGCTTTTTGTTGGTGTTGTTGGTATCACCACCATCAGAATCTAAAGAATTTCCAATATATTTTGATCTCATAGCTTGATAGTTGGGGTCTTTTTCAGAATTGTCGCTATCTTGAAAAAATGATATAAATTTATTATAAATTAGTTATTGAGTAAATTAATTAGGAAGATTTGTTGTAAACTGTTATTTTCTTAGAAAGATAGCCATTGCTTGATGAACTGTTTGAAAATCGATTCAAGGAATTAGTGCTATTATAAATCGATTCACATCGATGGCGATCAGAGGGTAATTCGTCTTCTTTGTAATACGTTGTTGACATAAAGCCAACGTTGTAATACGTTGTTGATATAATTTTTATTGTCGAATACATTTTTTGTAGACATTTTTAATAAAATCTAGAAATATCTATTAAAAAATTCTGAAATAAAAACAATTTTGTAATCGTTGTAACTTACTTGATTGATATACCATTCTATATAAGAAACTGGAAAACGAATTACAAATGTTCCAATTTGTCCCTTTTAAATTTTTAATAAAATCTTTTTGAATATTTACAATTGACATATGTACGGGTTAACACGATTGATCACTATTCCAAATTTAAAGTTTCTGTGTCCAGTTGTTTCTGAGAAAACATTCTCGAACATTTTCAGTAATATTTCTAGAAATGTTTTACAAATATTTCTATAATAAATTCATTAATAATCCTTCTAACTTTATCTTTCACTTGGTATCTCAATCTTCATATTAAATTTTAAAAAAATGTCCATTAAGTAATGCTATATTACGCAAATATTTTGTAGATTTTTGCGTATCTTAAATATATATGTGTCAGTATTCTTCATCAGTATGTCTTTCAAATAAACAGTGTCTAAGATTAAACTGGCCAAGTGTGAGTGAGACTCGCGCACGAAAGTTTCCGTAACACCAGACAATATTAAACGTATAAGTTTGTATTTCTCAGACACCGTGAAAAAGGAAATTATTGCTGTTTAACCCATATCTCAAAAACTATACCTAATCTACAACATATATATATATATATATATATATATATATATATATATATATATATATATATATATATAACTACAACATATCTTATTCAAACCAATTTTCTTTGAAAACTTATTTCAAGTACTTACCTTAGTTTTATTCACATACGTTAGTTGAAAATTTAGAGGAGAGAGGGACACACTTTTTGAGGCTTTATGAGGCGTATGTCTCATTAACAATTGACTTAATAAAAAAGTTATTTTAAAACCTCTTTTTCATTTTTAAGACCTATCTAACTAAATCCCATACGTATATGTACGCTGGATTTTTTTCATCCCTCAGTTACATGTATGGAGCCACCCCTAATATTATTTTTTCCACAATTCCACTATTTCATTGTATGACGATTTAAAGAAGACACCCTATTATATAATTTTATCTATATAGTGGCACTATATAGACAATCACCGAGTAAAATTGCTGTGACATACGGACAGATAGACGGAGAGGTAGACAAACGGACTGACGGACAGGATGAAATTATAAAGGTTCTGTTTTTGACGTTTGGCTACTGAGCCCTAAAAAACGGCTGCTATGTACAGACTGATGGACGAACACTTGAATGATTATAATCCACATTTGTTCTTTTGAGATAAAAACTCAAAAAAAAAATATTTTTCTTAAATGTCTAATGTAATGACTGTTGCGCCTATTTTCTTAGATTTGCATCACATAAAATTGCTAAATAGATATTAATATGACTTTCTATGTTATAAAGCTAAATCTGCTGATCACCATACGAGTAGCATACGTAAAGTATAGTCATGCCTCTATGTGAAAGAGCTACGTTGTAAAACTAAGTACTTAATACGTTAGCGTCTAAGAGTATATCTTTAGCACAACAATAAATACTCTCGATACAAAGAAATTACAACTTTCTATAACTCATAGATAAACTGCATTGCGGTTTTAAAAAAAAACTTTGCATTATCGTGTCTATGCGCAACATAGGGGAGAGTAGGAATTTGTGGATGCGGAGTAATTCAGGATAAATTAAAATTTCGTAATTTCACGACTACCCCCCTCTCAACGATGTGGTTACACGATGATAAATATGAACTTCATTTTTTTATTAGTTTACTAAATATTTGTATAAACAGAGTTGTGACAGAAACATAATCAATAAACCAAAAGGGTTGAAACAAAACAAAGAACAAATGAACAAAAAATAATAAAAATATAATTATCAAAAAACCTAAAGACAAAAATACTTACGTTTTTAAAATTCGCGAAAATACTACGCAAGATCAAGTGATGTGACGTCATACCATTCGCACACGCCGTCAAGTCTTGGAAAAAAATTGCGAAACGAGTCCTTGTATTAAATGATGATTAAATGCTCATTATTAAATACTTTATAGTAGAATACTCATTATTAAATACTTTATGTAAATTTATAATAAAATTTTGCAATGGGTTGTACTTCAAACAATAGTGTTAATTCTTTTAAAAGTATACCATAAAATATCAAAATTTAACCTAATTCACCGGGTACGTATTTTCATCTCCATATTCGAAAAATTCGAATTTCCTAAGAAGAAACACGTAAATAAACCAAAAAAATGCACATGCAACGTTGATATACATAATACACTTATCAAATAATTTGAAAGACGTGACGTCATTGCAAGCTGATTGGTGTTTTGACATCACGTAATTTAAAAAAAAATTCAAATGGCTTTTTCTCAAATAGATCGAATGGAATACTCACTTAATTTTGATTTTCGGAAAAGCATTTATTTATACTGGTGTTCCAAAATTCAACGTCAAGCCAAAAACAGTTCTTGAAAAAATCAGAAAAAAAATCTAGGTCATGTACTAATAAAATTATAGGTATTTTTAGAAAAATCGAGAAAATTGCCACCCTGCGATGTTCTTTCAAGTACTGTGACCATACATTATCATTTTTCTTGATTCTACTTTCTGTTCCTTAATCCTGAATAATAATCAGAATTAGACTATTATAGACTAATTAATATAATAGTTCTAATATATTAGAACTATTATATTAATCAGAATCTAATATAAAAACAAAATTGCCTTAGTTTAAAAAAAATCACCTTTTTTGCATAACTCAAAATCTTCAATTACTTAACTTTGACTGCTCGTACTAAAAAAATGTACTTTGCAGGTTTTGTTTTTTTTTTAAATATGTAAATTGTTTTTCCAAAGAATCCTAATTTCAAGTTAATTCTCATTTTTAGTGGTAATGCACGCTAGGCTTTTTCTGAGTTCTTAATTATATTCTACAAATGTGAGTGAGATGAATATTAACGCCATTTTACAAAGTGTGAGTGAGACGGATAGTGATGCTATTTTACTGCGTCATTGAGACGGAAAATGACGCCATTTTTACCAAGTGTGAGTGACACGGATAGAGACGCCATTTTTCTAAGTGTGATTGAGACGGATAGCGACGCCGCCCTAGCTAGATAAAGCATACACCTTTATCCAACCGTTCCCATTTATCGGCTGAAATTGATAAATGTGTAGCGTTATCGTCCTAACATTATAATAATTATTTTTAAATCGGAAGACCAGAAGAGTTCAACTCTCCTTCATCCTGAATTGGATCCTAAATCGGACAGTGTATTGAATGTTCTGGAACTTCGTCCGATAAAACGTCATCACTTGCTCTCACGCACGCATCCCGTACGGTTGTCATTTTGTTTTCGCACGTTTTTAACAATGTCATCAGGCGAAGAAAGTGACGCTTTGTCAGACAATGAGTATTTTATAATATTTCTAGAGCATTATAAGGAGTATCGGTGCTTGTGGGACACATCGATAGCCGATTATTCGAATAGAAATTTACGAAATAAGCCCCACGAAAGATTTTAAAAGTTTTTCAAAAAGCAAATAAAAACGGAATAATGAACGATATAAAGAAATCTATAATTTACGTATTACATATAAACGAGAATCAAAAAAGTTAACCTATTGGTTTTATTTAATATACATACTTGTTTTCAGTAGCTTCACTAACTTAGTGATGATTTGTGAATTTAACTGATGTTGAATTAATTTGTTTCAGGTTAAAGATTCTATAAAAGCCGGTTCAGGAGCTAATGATATTTTTACCCCTCGGTTATGGCACTACGAACATGTCACATTTCTCGACGAGAAGGGAATATCATGAAGTGGTGAGGATACTGTATGTGATGAAGAGGCTAGTCGTAGCCGTAATGCAAATAAAACAAAACAATTTTATACAGGTAGTTTTCTTTATTTGGGTGTAACAGATATTATATGTTCTTGAAATGAAACTTTACCTTCGTTATTAATGTAATTCGTAAATAATTGCCGAACTTCAGTTCCTTGCTCATTGCGGTGTCTTTCACTAGTTGGACAAGGAGAAACTGAAGGGTGTGTCTCGCGCCCTTCCGTCTTTTTAGGCCACCTTGCCGCTCAAAATGATTGTTCAGATATATTTTCCGTATCAAGGGATGCTTTATAAATATATCTATTATTATTTTTTTATGAATAATTGTATAAAGGACAGCTAGTTAATACAATACTATTAGCATTATTTACGCCAATTGAAATAGTACGTCGAAAAATTCGAAATCTTGACGATAAAATACCAAAGGTATTTTCTGCTACCCTCCTAGCTCTTGATAATCTATAATTAAAAATCCGGTTATCAATAAATATCTTCTTGAATGGAAAAGGCTTCATAATCTTTTTATCGATAGCAAAAACGTGGTCTCCTACAAAAACGTGAGGGGCAATAATATTTGTGTGGCAACGTTGAGGGATTTGATAAATTTAATCTAACCCAATAAACTTTCGTAAAACCGGGTATTTTTAAGTAAAGAACCATCTGAAATACATCCATTAGTACCTAGCATTTACTATCGCAAACAAAACAATACTGAAGAATCTCTTATAATTGTAAAAAAGGGAACCGTTATCCATTGATTTTTCTAATGCTGTATGCTTCCCATCCATTGCGCTGATATAATGGCTAAAATTCCATCCCTCTTCCGTTAATGTCATCTGGAACAAATAATTATTAATTTATACGAAGATTAATTATTTCTTTATATTTTAGATGATCCGGAGTTCATCGCAAGTAGATGAAGAAATTTCAATACCAACGGCCAAAATAAGGAAACAACATTGATAAAACAAAGTAAAATTTTCGACCAATCTCAAAAAATCTTGGCGAGTAATGATGACTATCATTGGGAAGTCATAAAAAATCTATTGGCTTTCAACTTGAAGACCTAACTAAAGAACAGTCAGCCATTGCACAAGAAAATGAATTGATATGATCCGATGGCCTTTTTTACGGCAAAATTAATAAAATGTCTATGAATACGCATATTACTTTGAAACTAACATTACACTATTCACCATCATCTCATCACAATATTTATATATTGCCATCTCCATCTCCATCTCACAATCAAACTGTTACTCCATCAACTTATTCATCTTCACAGCTCCCCTTCTCATCACTTCATAATCAAATTGTTACTCCATCACCCTCTTTATCTCTTCAACTAACCTATCCGTCATCACACAATTTACCTCTATCTATATCACCCTTTCCATCTGCAAAACCACACTATTTATCTCCTCATAATGTGACTTTAACCCGTGCTTTTCTCCATCTCCGCAGTCTAATCAATCACTACCTCATATGACAGTAACATTATCTACTCCAGTTCCTAAATTGCACCATCCATCGCCTCAAAAGACCACTGTCGATGACAATTATTCATGTTCTCCAACCAAATTATCCTACACCGATAGTTCAATAGTTTCCACCGACGAAACTCCAGTCATTCACACATCATCACCATCCAATAGCTTGACCTTTCAGTCAGATGAAAGAAGGGTAAATTAAAAGATTTTATTATATTTAAAAATAAAAAATAATTACTTTTTATTAATGGTTCATATAAACACTGTGATTTTAGTTAATTTTTATGACTTGACTATTAATAAAAATTAAAAATACGTTCAAAAAATACTTCCTAACTATTGTAAAAATAAAAATACTTAATTAAAATAATTTTAAATGAAAACTTATTTTGTTTCTTTACCTTTATGTAATCCTTTAGACAGTGATAAATTGCCTTACAAGTCTGGGGAATGATACGCGATAGTAACTGCGTAGGTATAATAGTGTTGATCATTAAGTCTTCAAAGCTGCAACCTGAAGCTAAGCATTTCGAAGTCGCTAATAATCTCTCATCGGAGCTTGCTGCTTCTCGCAAAACCGTATTTTTCTTTTCAATAAAAAATTATTGAGCACAATGCGCCCAGCATTGTGCTCAATAATTTTTAAAAACATTCACAGTTCATTCTCAGGTACTTTCGAAAATGCTTAGAATTCATTATTTCAACCATTTTTAAAGGGGTAATTATTTTCTCTGTTTATATATATCCTCAGTCCATTTACTTACTTTTTTTCTTTGATTTGTCAATCAAGCTTGATATTACTATTGCTATGGCATATTGTTGTGGTTTTGATAACGTTAGAACCATAACTGAACCGTGGCTGTAATCTAACATATAAACACGTCTGTACTGTGTCGCTGTCAATTTCCATCTGATAAATCTGAATACTGGTCGGAAAGTGTAGAAAGTACTATTTAGGATTTCCTACAAATTGGATAGTATCGGAAGGTGTAGAGCAACCTTAATGACCTATGCGCGCACGCTATAATACTGCAGTCTGCAGTACGTAATGCTCCTTCGTTTATAGTGCATCATTCCGTATTCGTATTACTCTCGTACTAACAATTTTGGCTCTGCGTATTGGACTTGATTGCGGCAGAACTTACTAGAATTTGGCTTTGTGTTTTGGACTTGATTGTGTTGTGACTTGGAATTGTGGTGCTATTTGCACACAATCACGAGTTCAAGGACTGAAAAATCAGTTCCGAAGAAAACTTCAACAACAACTTTCAGAAAGCGACAACGCAATTACTTAATTGGACTTCCAATACATAAAGTTTTAAAAGTACATGACCTAGATTTTTTCTGATTTTTCCAAGAACTGACAACCTTGGCCTATCCCTTGTTTTCGGCTTGACGTTGAATTATGGATCTTTTTGGGACAGTATTTGTTTTTTTTTATAAATATATTGGTTTTATTAAAATCTAAAATTCATGCAAGTTTCCTATTGTTCTTGGCGTTTTCAGAATCTCATCAAAACCGTACACCGCTACAATGGTAAGTCCACTAAAAATTATTTCAGTCTTTTCTTATAATAGTTTTGTTATAATATTTATTTATTATTTACGTAGATAATATTGTTTTTGCTTATATTTAGAAAATAATTAGTTAAATCTGAATTTATTTAAGGTTTAGGTTATTAATCGTATAAGTAATAACCACCTTATTTGAAATAAGTGAATGTATTTGAGGGTTTTTTGTTACGTCCCTAATTACTCCAGTAGGTATAATTACGGGCACTAAGAGCATCGGCTTTGTTAGAGTTATTTGTTACTTATTTCTCAATACAAGTGCTATTAAGGTTAAGATTAACAACCAAAAAATATTTTTACCGACTAAAGGTTGATTAATATTAATAACACCTGTTTTAGTCGTTATTTTTCTTAAGCGTGCGAAATCCTCCCATCTCCTCCTATTTGTTTCATTAGGATTTAATTTCTAATAACTCTCCAGTCTTCAAAAAGATTTTCTCAGACATTTGTTGAATACAGCTGTGACATAAAAATTAATAAATATTTCGTTAAAATTGTCTAGTTATTTTTATGCTGCGGGTATAAACAAACAAATAAACAAAATTATTATGATCTTTAGGCAAACGTTTCGATAGCACCCATTCGAAAAATCTTTAGCAGTAGTAGTATTCTGAAAAATTACTTATTTTCGGAAACGATATCGTGCCGCAAAAGTTCCAACTAAGTACTGATATTTTCCTTATTTTATACTTTTAGTGCACTTTTTATTCTGTGTTTATTTAAAGTCCGTTCAATGGTTTTGTAAAAATGTTTTATTTTTTTATCTAAATATATAAAAGGGAATGTCGCGATTAACTGACGCATGCCCAGCCCAAACCACTAATCACAGAAATTTGTAATTTGGAGAAGATGTTGATTTCATACTGGAGGCATCGTTTAAGAGTTTCTCGAAATTCATCCCCCGTAAGGGGCCAACAATGAGTGGTAAAAATTGTATAGAAAAAATATTTTTTTTGCAAATTTTATGGGAAACTTGATATTAAAGCTCCTCAACACAAATAATGAAACACGTATTTCAGCATTTTTTGTGATTTGACCTCTTAAGGCGATGAAAAAGGGTGGCTGAATTTGTATGGGTAAAATATTTTCATGATAATTTTTACTTGAAACTTAGTATTGATACTCTTTAATACAAGTAATGAAACACGTATTTAAGCATTTTTTGAGATTCAACCCCTATGGGGGTGAAAAGTATTTGCCAAATTTGTATGGGAAAAATATTTCTATTGTAAATTTTTACGTGAAAATTGGTATTAAAGCTCCTCAACACAAACAATCAATACGTATTTAAACTTAATTTTTTTATATTCAATCCCTGGAGGGATGAAAAGGGGTGGCTAAGTTTGTATGAAAAAAATATTTTCATGGTAATATTTACTTGAAACTTGGTAATAATACTCTTCAACACAATTAACGTAGTACGTATTTTGGCACGCTAAAAGCATGAATTCAATAAAAATACGGAAACATTATAATTTTAAGTCCTGTGCGCTATTTTCGGTTAAGCGCGCCTCGTAACCACGCGTGACAATGTCCACCGAGTTCACCCGAACATTAACGAATGTTCCCGATGTTAAAATATCACAACATCGACTGCTCGAACGGGCACACACGTGAGGGCACACGTCGTTGCGAGTTATTGTATTCTCAGTTTTTTTTTCGATAAGACTTTTAAAAATTATTTAGGTTAAGATACTTGCCTGATAAAATATATTGATTACGAATCGTCTACGCGAGTGAAGCCGTGGGTGGGATGCTAATTTAATATAGAGGCTAGCTCAGATTTTACCCGAAATGTTTTTTCAATAAAAATTTATTATCCTTCGAGCAAATAATATTCCTTTCCAATAAAAATTAATTATTACCAAGGCACACGTCTATATTTCGTAAATGGATCCCTGTATCGGACTAGTTCATGATGTACCCGCCAAATTTTTAAAAAACTTTTTCAACAATACCGTTGACAATAGTGTACACGAAAGAAAATTCACTGCCACTTTATGCTTACCTACCCTACGTGAGGTGCGTAACATTTTTTTAAAAAGTTTTTATTTTATAAAATTTATAACCATGCTAAATTTCAGATTTCTAGCACTAATTATTTGCTACTTGCAACGAACTTGCACGGCTTGTGACAGACGGCTGTAACATGGCGAAACTGTAAGGATTCCTTGTTTGGCTATGAAACCCTAAATATAGCAGTGCGCGGGGAAAGTACGGGCTCGATCGGATCCTCTCACCATGCAGCAACTTAATGCCGCTTAGTTATTTAAATGTAGACCTTAACTAGTCTTAAGCGCATGTCGTTAAGACCCTTTTACATATTAATACGAGAGAAAGCGCACGTTGCTACTGTAAATGATCTTAACTTCTTATCTGTTAAAAACTATTAGTATAGTACAGTCGTTTCTAAGGTCAGCTGTGTCGGATGATTTAGAGATCTCAGTAACTAGCATTTTCAAACGATACCGCAAACGACATATGAAACCTAAAAAAAATACTCAATCTACTCCCTCTAAAATCTACAAATAAAAAAAATTGAGTTTTAGCTAGATTTAACTACTAACTAACTAGTTTTTAGATTTATGCGGGTTAATTTTTTAAAGTTTTCTAGCTATGACAAATTTCGAATCTTGTGACGACCAATTTTTGAGAAAAAAAAACAGCTGTGATAGACAAACAGACAGGTAACCTCGTGACCTTAAAAAGGGATTCAGTTCTTTCCCCAAAATTGTTAAAAATATCAACCTTCTTATATGTATATCCAAGTAACCGCGTTGGAACCAATTATATATCTAAAGCTTACTATTTATATATACTTTAGTCTTCTTCAACCTCTACTACATTTTTTTTATCTTCAATCCTTTATAAAGGGAACACGTCGAACGATAGGTATGTTGGGACAAAAACAGACGCGTGGACGCTGCTAGCAGCATTCCAACTTCGTTCCAAGAACTATGCTATACGTAGACTAAATGAGTCAATATAAGTATTTCGGTATATTAGGTAGATGTATGAGGCCGCAGATATTTTTGTAGGAATACAACATTACGATATAGAATAAGCGAGTGGTTTTGTAAAATTTGCTTAATGTAATGTAGAGCATTGATGTAATACGAAAAGATACGGTACGCTTAAACGGTGCGTGGTTTGCGTAAACCAAGTCCAATGGACCTAGTTTTATTTTGTTAAATTCAGTCGTATGCAGACCGGCGGTTCGCATAGGCATGGCATTCTTGAAATTAAAATTGCCAACATTTTCAATGAAATCGATCGAAAAATGCCTTCTAGTGTTTTTACCATATGCAATAACCATTTACAAAAACAAGACACATGGAGTTACTTTTCATTCATAATTACATTACAATGTTATAAGTTTTAAAAAAAATATTTTCTTTCATTACCATTGTTTAAATGACAGCAGCATGCGCAAGCGCCGCACCGTGAGAAGCTACGATACTAGCAGTGCATTCGGTGCAAATTGTAATTGCTGTAATACTTTTATTCACTCGTGCTACAGTCATAATGCATCGCTTTGTCTCTTTCGGTTAATTTTACATGTAGACAATTAGTGATTGCAACTGTGAGAGTTTGCGTGCGTGTAGTTGTACCTATGCCTGTGACGTCACGTACGAGAGAACTGTATCTTCCCCCTTTACATCGATGTTAAAAATATACTAAACACACAACCAACATATTAGTAAATGAAAATTAATGGGTACAATTATTTTTACTATATTATAAATAAAAGCTTTAGATCCATTTTATTTATTTATGTAATCATTTAAGAGCTATACACTGTTTTGTTCTATCAATTTAAAATTCGAATAAAAACTATGAAAAAGAAAATTGCATACTGAATTGAGTCAAAATATTTTTTTTTATAATATTTTTTTTTAATAAAACCATTTTTAATCTCAAAATATCAAATAAACCTACAAATGGCATTATATACATATTTACTTAAATTGATAGATGGTATTAGCATAGCGTTATATATCAGTCGCTACAGAATTATCCGTCCCAGTTATCAATGCAAAAACGGTTTCAGTTCAAAAAAAATACCTAAAACTGCTAAGGTGGCACAAATATTTAGCCTATCGTCACCAATCATTTAAGAAAAGATGAATAGGACAATATACAAGAATGACATCCAAATCTAGGACATTTGAAAAGTATGTTTTTTATGGACATTAAAATAGAGATTTTAATATGTTTATTTAAGCCTTTATATTTATATACATATATGTGCATGCTTTTATATTCGTATGTTTATTGTAGTTATATTTGTATGGTCTGTAAATATTTTTTGACGTGTATTTTCAAATATTGAATATATTTGGCGTTAATTTTGTAGAAATTAATTATCCACAATTAAATGAAACTACGTGATGTAGTATTATTTCTACTTTCTTTAATTTCATTACCACGACCTAGGTTTCGTTGTATCACAACATCTTCAGGTGGGATATTAGTAAAGATTCTTTGCTAATATCCCACCTGACGATGTTGTAATACAACGAAACCTAGGTCGTGGTAAAGAAATTAAAGAAAGTATAAATAATACTACATCACGTAGTTTCATTTAATTGTAAATGTGTATTTTCACTAAGTATATTTTGTTTGTGTTTTCAATACGTTTATTTTATTTCTTATTTATTTTTAGTTCCATATTTCATGTTTTTAACCAAAGCTAGGTTAAAAACATGAATCCTTGTTTCGGTCGGACACTAACAATAAAAGGTATCCAAGAAATGTTTTAGGCAGCGTTGTCCAGCTTCCTCTTTAACTTGACACTACTAAAGCTTTTTCACTGAAAGAGTATGAACATCATTAAACAAAAGAGCATATGCGTACGATCGCAGAATAGATTGGAAAAGCAATATAACTCTCGGAAAGTAAATTTTCGCTGTTCTTAAAAAGTAAGTATATAAATATAGAAAATGGCCTGTGAAAACAGAAGTATTTAAATTCTCCCACCTTCAAACAGCAATTAGACACAAATAAGTATACCGTTTATTGAATTATACTCTCTTCGTGTCTTGGAACGGTAGAATATATTGTAGTCTCATAATGAATATATTCAATTTTTCATTTCAACGATACATTTCACATATTTTGGTGAATAACATTAGTGTTTCAAAAACACCAAGTACCTTTTCAAAATTCGTTTCGAAAAACCATTCCACCCCTGATTTCACATGCTTCATTATCTCTTTGTTCATATCCTGTTTCCTTAATGCCTCGTCCTTTTATTTTTTTTCAACCTGGCAAATTCGGGCCTCTTTTTCTTTCTATTCGAATATTTAATATTATTTTTTAATAGCTTTTTATTTAGTTTATATGGCTATCACAATATTTTGCAGTTCAACTCATAACTGATTCATTAACTTCGTTACAATTGAATGGAAGAAATTACTATTGTTTCAACGAATCCGTCTCATTAAAAGTTCAATGAATAATTTTAGTATTAATTATAAGCGAAAAGAAAACATTTTTCTATTTTATAGAAATCTGAGTTTTTTCTCTCTAAACTTAGAAAAAATATAAAGATAACAGATAAATGTACGACGCAAATGACAGGCCTATGTCTTTTTCTTTATTTGTCAAGTTTCTGAAATCGTATTAAAATAATAATTTTTTCCCGGACTTTAATAAATTATGTATTTGCTTAGTAATTTTTATGTCATAATAAAAGTATCTCAACGATAAAAGTACCTCAACTTCTAAGGAATAAAACTGTGCAACCTGCATCTAAAATCCAGTAGATTTTATATAATGTATCCATAATTGTATAAACAAATAGAAAAACACAAATTCAAATATTCATATAAGCAGTTCTTCTCTGTGGTCTGATAATAGTCCTCTTATTCCATTTTTAAACAACTTTACCGTCCTGTTCATTAAACATTAAATGTTTTATTACAAGCATAAATTAATTACCATAAAAAATCATCACAAAGCAAATTGACATTGACATAAAATGATATTAAAAAATATTAAAACGGAAGCATGTAATTTCGTGATTGACACGACAGGAAATACTCACGTTTATTATTCAAATGTAAACACGCCGTTACCCAACATAATAAATGTGATTCAAACATCATTCGGATGTGATTCCAAATATATTTGCTTTTATCGCTTAAATGACATTGTTTTTTTTTGTAGATATACAGGTATCACAAAACGTTCGTCATCATGATATCAACTTCAAGATTTTCAATCTGCCTGTGATCTGTTAAGTAATAAACATCTGTCAAGATATACCAATACTTTCTTGTAAATGGTATGTTTAGTTAGGATTTAAAGCATAAAGTTGGAAGACAACTTTGAGTTAAAGGTATTTTGGAGAAATGATTACGGCTAAAATTGTGTTTATGTTTTTTTTTCGAATGTCGCATCAAGGTTTGTAAAACAGAATAAGAATAACTTTGAAACGAAATTCTAATGTGGTATCAAATTAAAGAAAAAAACAATGTAAATATAAAATAAAAACAAAAAGAATTGGTATTCCTTTGTATTTTTCGTCTTACGCGGTACGCAACCTGGATTTTATTATATATATATATATATATATATATATATATATATATATATATATATATATATATATATATATATATATCGTTACATATTGCCGGAAAACCAGTAGGTAATATATCAAATGCGTATAAAATATCAGTGCGTAAACTCTTCACAATATCCGAATAATGTCTGGGTAAGAACAAACAAGGAACTATAGAGAGAGAAAAATATGTGGAATCCGCACGGTGAACGTGTAACTTCTTTAGGGCTTGCTTGCTCTTTTGTATATACGTGCGAGTTTGTACACGTATAATTTGATAACATAAACATACATAAACTTTTCGCCATACATACCCATATAATGTCTGAGTAAGAACGAATAAGGAACTGTCGAGAAAGAAAAATGTGTAGAAGAGAAATGTATGGAAGTATAACTTCTTTAGGGCTTGCTCTTTTGGGTATGCGTGCTAGTTTGTACGCATGTAATTTGATAACATAGTCATACGTAAACTTTTTGCAATACATACCCATATAATGTCTTGGTAAGAATGAATAAGGAACTATCGAGAGAGAAAAATACGGTATGGGAATAGTTTACACCTTCAAACAATATATAGGATACTTTTTAATTTGAATATTACAGATTTTAAAAAATGTCACTTGGAGGATATTACGATATTGGTACAACCAACGCTAACATACTGATTGAAATCTATACCTATTAAATTTTTTTTTACGTTAGCCTAATATCACGCGGGTGAAGTCGCGTGCACAAGCTGTACTAATTTAATATTGATATAAGATAATTCAAGTCAATATTTTCTTTGTATCTCGTCCTGTTCTCAACATAGCCTATTTTAACGATAACGAAAGGGATAAGCGTCTCATAGTGCGTACATAGTATGCCACCAACTAAATGTCTTCCGTCTCCGTCAGCGCGTATACAGTCGTGTGTGCTATCCTTTTCTCCGTTAGCACATTGTCACTCGTAATATCGGAATCGGCGAGAATCGGTCTGGGTCGCTTCGATTCTTTTTTATAGCCGACTTTTGTGTTTCGTTAGGATATTAAATATCATATTTTCTATATTCTTCGGTTATTACTTGACCAAAAAATGGTCTGTCCGATAATAATATCGGTTAGACAATTTTATGGGCGTTTTTTAGTTTTGAATATTGAGCGATACAACTATTTTTTCGCAAAAAGAAAAATCAATTGAACTGGTAATTCAATGTTCTTGTTCATTTTTGTTTTCATGAAGCTTTTTGAATATGTATAATTATGATTGAGAAAAATTTGCACACAAAAAAGTAGTAATTGAAAAATAAATTATTTCTCCATATCCCAAAAATAAAAAAATGTTATAGATTATTCTAATCTTATATTTTGGAAAGAAATTAAAAAATATATTGCTAACCAATTAACCAACACCTATATAATTTGCTGCAGAGACTTACGCCCGTATGCACCAAAAAGCGACGATTTGGAGTCAGACTGTAGGTTAAGGAACCATAGTCCGACCGTGAGGTGATGAACAGCCGACCAAATATGAAAGCGAGTGATTTCATTGAACGCCCGTAGGCACTACACGTAATCAGTCGGGTTTACTGACAGAAACATATGCCATATGTTCCACGCATTAACTGTTAGTCGAGTCGGACAATGAGTCTTCCTTTACCGACCGTGCCCTATTGCTCGGTTATTTATATCATTCCGATCGAGCTCCGATCCTGCCACAGCCGATGTTAAGGCTGGCGATTTTGCGCTTGTTTTTGAAGTTATAATTACATATATATGACAAGACTTGAATATAGAAGAATATGAACAAACAAACGGTAATGAAAGAAAAGTGTTTTTTAACTTAATGCATATTGACGACATTTCTAAATGGGAGCTAGATTTTTATAAATCTCAGAAATTAAAGCACAGGCGTCTTTAGTTGATGCAGAAACCAAAAATGTTCTTCTCTGATATATTTCTTCCGAAAATCGACACATTACCTTCTCTAGTTACAGATAAATTTAACAACTATAAGTATTTATTTGGTTTAAAAAATATTTATGAAAATCATATCAATTTTACTAGCTTTGTCTAAATGTTTTTAAAAAGAGAAATATAGTGACAAATAATTATTTATTTCTAAATAAAGATTTTAAAAATATTGTCCATTAATCCTTTAACCCTCTTAGTGGCAAATATTATTGTATGTTTAGTCTCCATTTGAAGCGTGGGATCTCAGACCGGCTTGGACCGTGACTAATTAACTAGCCGCTAGCCGGCATGCGTGTTAACAATGACTAGACTATTTCAACTGCCCACCAAAAAGGATTGATTTGTCACGGTTGATGTATACAATGAAATTGGCCACGAGGAATAGTCTTTCAGAGAAATTACTATTATTTTTCCGAAAAATGGTCTGCGCATTCACGTTACTTGAAGGACAGACTTGATTTTCACATCTGGCAAAGTCTATTTCGGTTTCATCCAAAACCGTCTCTTTTCAACCAAAATTGCTGAACGCCAACAATTAGAGACTACATATCTAAATATGATACTTCTAAATATAGACGTGTGCATATCTTTATTTATCCGGTAATTCGGTGGAAAATCTGTCACTCATCACCTACAAAAGTCAAAAAATAGCATAGCGTACAAGATTTATATATTGCGACTGCTGTAAGAAGTTGTCAACGCGAACGGTGAGACGGCCATAGATTGTATTTTATTACTTTGTATCTTTAAAGGGGATACAGTTTATTATACATATAATAGGTTTATAGGAAATAAACATTTTAATGTAAATATAAGATACACATTTATTTCTAACCAATTATTTAAATGTATATTCATCTAAGTCCATCGACGCAGACAAATTGAGAAATACTTACGGTTGGCTTGATGTGTATTTGAAATAATAATTAACTTATTATTTTACCGTTGTATTATTATCATTTTACGTGTTACCACTGCACTGACTGATTAAATTAACATAAACTAAAAAAAAATCCAATATTCAATTTTGCTAACAACACTGGTCTATTTCCATATCCTCTTTATGGGAGAGAATATTGACAATATACCACTATGTTGATTTTAGGCTAGTTCGATAAACTAAGGAATGAAATGGATCTTTTTGATTTTTATTTTTTTATGATATTTGGTTTAGAAATGGGTAATAACCAATTATACTACAGATATTCTACTAATAAACCAGTCAAAGAATATATTTTAAATGGGGAATGGGCGCAGAGAAGTGATTACGAAATTGAATGTCGAATGAAAGAGGAATTTAATGTGAACGTTAGACTGAGTACAGTATGTATGTGATAAATTCCCAAAGTTAAATAAAAACAAAATATTATTTACACAATGACACCTACCAGAAAAGTGATAACTTGACCAAAAAGTACAATATATTAAAAACACTCAAGATGTGTTAAATTTTGATTATTTGACAAAAACAAGATTGATATAGACGAGAAAGCAATAATTGTTCTTAATTGAAAAAAAAAAACAGAAATAAGAACTTTTCTGACTACTGTAAAATTAAACAAACAAAACCAGAATACTTAATCTCTAATTGGTAACACGAAATAGGTAATAAGAGGATCACCTGTTCGTTATTAATTAAATTAAAATTTATAGTAGCTATTTATGATTCATAGTCACAATCTAGACAAATAAATCGGTTTTAATGCCCATTGACGACACAGGATACATTGAATCATTGCCATCTTGCCCAGTTGTATCCTCTTTATATAAAGCTCCACAAATAATACAAGAACAATAATTCGATTCATTTTGGTAATTATCTTTTTTATTTTCCTTCGTCTTATTACTTTTATTTTTTTTCGTTCTTAGTTTTTATAATCGGATCCTTCTTATCTACTCATTTAACTTAATTTCCTTTTATAGTCTTCTTATGTTTTCTGTAAATATGTAGTTCTCTAGGATCTATGGCCACATTGGATATAATCAGCAAACTATCAGGATCGTCTATGTTTAGTGTGAGATCACTAGTTAAAGTATGATCAGTCAATTAATTTTGCTCTTCAAAGGCTTTCGTCATTCCTTTTTTTAGAGTCTGATTCTCCAAAGATACCATCAACGTTTGCTTTTAGTATTGTAGAATAATTTACAGTACCCAAACGGTAGTGCTCGTACTGGGCACTGAAGAAACAATTAAGAGATTTCATTACTAAGTTTTATGGCTTATACACATTTCCTTGCTCTTAGTGAACTTGCAAAGTGCCCTTGAAAGGCAGTAGACTTGGCTACCCTCTCAAAATTAACGGTCGTTCGAAATCTGTCGGTTACTGTAAATAAGGTTAAATTTGGACATCGGTTCTGAAGATAACACCACAAAACTGAGTTAAGTTCGAGTCCGGTACATCACCTCCTGATGCCGCGACACTCTCTACTGTTGCGCCCACACCAACTGTGCACCCTGTCCCATGCCCAGCTGCGTGATAATTCCATGTCCAGATAATAAGTTTCGGCCACATTTCAGAAATTTCGCACACCAATACGTAAAACATGAGCTTGTTTCGATACTGACTCTCTAGGCCATCACTGAGAAAGTGAATGTTTTCGAGGACAGGTTGAATGTTGGTCCAAATGGCTGGTACGTTGTGAGACAAATTAGTAGAAGCTTGAAGATGATCTTTTAGACTTTTGTAGCTGATAGTTGCGGTTACAGTCTTCAAAAAAGCTTTATGTGAGTTCCGAAAGGTATCTAGCATATATCGCTTTTGCTTTTTACCTTCTTCCTCTTAATGAATTGCTTTTTCCCCACTCCTAATCGGCTGTATTTATCATTTTCTAGAAATTGTTGAACTAACTTTTTTATGTTTCATTTCATCTTCATTCTTTTTGTTTTTGTTTCTCAGCGTTCCATATATTTTTGTATTAGTTTTCCAAACTTTTCTCTGCTACTTATTTATTCTTCTTTATCTGTTCTTGTTTATTGTAAGGTTGGTAAGGTTTTCTGTAATCTGTTGTTCAACTTTATCCCCAATTAAAATATAGCATCAGTCCATACATTGATTATAAGAAAAAATTAATATATTTTTTATGACCTCACGGTATATTTCTGGGTTTTCAGCCATTTAGGTGTTATTTGGTTTTTGACTTTTTTCTTTTGCTTTTGCCTAGCTGCACGAAGTCTGGGTAACTGGTTTGCAGACCGATTTTGGATAAAACGAACTTAAGGAATTTTTACTTGCAGTGTTGGTGAATCACGAATTGAAGCTTCTTGATATAGAGGATTTTTTGCAGCATATTTCTTCTTGTAGTACTTACTGGATCTTTCTCGCCATGATTTTCTATACTTTTTTTCCCGGCCTGTCATTTCAGAAATAGATTTTCTTACCCTGGTAGCTCTTTCCTTCATATATTTTTGATTATCCTTTTCTCTATAGGCAGCTAATCTTTCTAGATCCTTTTTAATTTTCTCACGGTGTTTTCTTCCATTATCTCGCTCTTTTCTTAATACTTCTTCCCGAGTTTGATCTTTTTTTCTTCTGTTTAGCGATATTGACTTCTGTAATAATGATACCTAATAATTTTAATTTAAAAAAAAATACCTTTCACAGCGTCTATTTCATATTATATGGGTACTGGGTAAATCTAACTTATTAGAATAATATTATCTTTGGAATAGCGAGTTCAAGCAAAATTCATAAAACCCAAAACGAATATTTCTTAAATTTAATTTGTAATTACAAAGATTATACTTTCATGCACGACTCTCACTTCCCTATATACGTAGATCCAGGGAAATAATATTATTTAATATCAAATTTTATTATAAAACAAGGCATGAACGTTATACACTCACTACTTTCAGAGAAGTGATACAGAATTTGCGTCTCCTCTATTTATTGAAGAAAGGTGTGAAGAAAATATGGAATTAAAATAACGTCTATAAGTTTCTATTTAATCGTACTACTTAAAGTATTTATTAAAAGTTATTATTTTTAATTAGATCTTCAATTCCGAAATGTCGCCCTATAGGGAAATATTTGGTCGAATAAACTGATTATTAATATCTTCTGAGACCGATTAGATATTTTATAAATATTTAAAATTTAGAAATAAATAATCGACAAGCTGAGCCCATCTAATACCCTCTATTTATAGAAGAGACCTTAAATTTTTGAACAGTTTTCATAACTATGGCTTATTAAAAGGTGCTGAGGTTCATCATATATATATATATATATATATATATATATATATATATATATATATATATGTATATATATATGTGTGTGTGTGTGTGTATGAGTGTATATATATATATATATATATATATATATATATATATTTTTATGTTTATTTATTATATTTAAGACAAATTTATTCCATTTTGTGTATACGTAGCAAAAATGTAAGAAACAATCGTAAATATATTAATTTTTTCTTGTAACCAATATATAAACTGATGCTATGTTTTTCTGTCCTGCGAAAATTACGGTCTGAATGAAATGAATTGGCGTAATAACTTTTGGTTTTCTCGTTTTAAGACAAATTTGATTTGTAAGAGGTTTCACGATTAGTCGTACATTAAAAAATAATGTGTTTTTTTTATTAATGTTTCTGGCCCCGTTTTTATTAACTTGGCCCGTTTTGCTGATCGAATTACATGGAGAAGAGAGGGTACGGAGCAGTTGGTATTTGTAGTTGGTATTTAAAGATCTTTAGAGGCCGGAATTTCAGCAGCTTTAAATACATTTTAATGAAGCCTTGCCAGTGTATTCTTTGGTTCTCTGGAAATTTTGCAGTACGTTTATTACATGTGAAGAGGTAAGTATTGAACTTTAACTTTTTTATAAGATCTTATTTATACCATTAGTAATTAACGAGTATAACTGGAAGTTATTATTTTCGTAATTATTCAACCGTAATATCATTGATAATTACTCGTCATGTTATAAAAATGGATAGTTGTTTATAATTATTGTTGTTATGAATATAAAAAAACATTTCTTTTTAAACCTTTACTTGTATTCTTTCATTTGAATAATTATCGATCATCGTTACAAATACCTCCGCCGCGCCGCACATGAACGTGGAAATAAACCAAACTCGAAACATAACAAAGATGCGCTTGTTTATAATCCCTGACGTATGGTTTCAATTGAACTGCTCTGCGTGCTGTCAATAATAATTTAAGCGAGTGATGTGTGTTGATCGGAAACGTCGATATGTTGAATATTAGTATTGACGCGGATATTGAAATAGAAAATCGATGCTTCCCTGTTTTGATCCCTGAACGATAAAAATGTTTTACCACCGTAGTGTGGTTTGATTAATTGAATTAAAAGTATGAAGTATTTATCATGAATTAGATGTGTCAAATTGCACACGAAGAATTATTATGCAGGCAAATAGACTGCCAAAATCAATTTGATAAGTTACATTTTTTTATATTTTCCGACTTCGGGAATTATATTTGAAAATCTGAAAAAAGTTAAAATTTGTTTCTTTGATGATTTTTGTTTGTGCTGTAAAATGTTTTCTTCAATTCTCAATATTGTCCTTGCTTACTAGTATAGACGACTGAATGTAAATAATCCCAAATAAAAAATACTAGAGAAGTTGAATTACACGATCTTGTCATTCAGTTCGCATCGCCGTTCCGTGAAATTTCACGTCGAAGGATTTTTTACGTAAATCAACACTTGTTTCACCACTTGTATCACACGTAGTTTTGTCATTTAAAAGAAAAACATTTCTTTTCAAGCAAATAGGTCACAAAAAATCTAAAAAGTAAGGGTCACCAACTCATATTCCGTACGAAACAATGCCTTTTGTCTATTATGAGTTGAGCATTCCCACAACTGTCATAGAAGTTGTGGGAATGTTGCATGACAAATCCTAGCACCTGTATGTCTCCTGATACTTTTCGATGATATGAGTATTAAATGTTAGGTGGTCGTCTACAATCACACCGACATCCCTTATGGATGATAACCTTTTGGATGCTGTTCCATTGCACCAATGGTACACGTAAGCACACCCCCGACACTCCATACTAGCGAAAATATTTATTTGCCTACACTATTACATACGTACTCGCCTATCCGTATCCGTATGTGTGTGGGCGTAAATAAATGTAAGGCTGTCAGCAGCGTGCAGGTAAAGAATATTTACTAATACTATATACGATCTAGATCGTTTCGGACAAGCGAGTTGACCCTATACGTCAGCAACATAGATGTTTCTCTTTCTAACCAGTAGCATCGATCGAATGACTGTCTCGATAGCACGCTGGCGCAGTAGTTTTTTATTGACGCACGCGACTTACGATCGAATGACTGTCGCGATAGCACGATGGCGCAGTAACTTTTTACTGGCGCACGCGACTTTATTATACATAAGAACAGTTTGAAAGTTAAAACTACTCGGTGATATGTTAGTTGACACAAAATTATAGGTACTAACTAAATAAGCTGGTGGTAGAAAATGAAATTATTTACAACGAACAAAAAAATAGAGACAAAATAATCTCTTATCAGTGATTTAATTGCTTTTTAAGCACTTGTGGACAGTGCAATAACGGACTGTTACATTGAATTACTATAAATAGTTAATTATAAACATAAAAATAAATTATAATTAAAAAATTAATTAAGCATAATGAGAAACAAAAGTGGATCTAAATTACTACCCTGACTCCAAATTTAGTAATACGAGGCCGTGCTTTGTAATTTCCAAACTGGTTGTATTATTTTGAAACCAGATAACAATTGACATAATTAAAAACAATCGTGAGTTTGCCTTATAACAACATTCTAAACTGCGAACATATATGTAAAGAAAAAAAACCATCATAACATTTTTCTGAAAAATGAAATTGCTCTCTATTACACGTCTTGAATTTTTTTTTCAATTTTTGGGAAATGTTTGGTAATTTTAAAAAGAATTATTGTGATCTGATGTATCGATATATTGTATATCGACGTTTCTTTTCACATCCCCGCTCGACGCTCCAGTCAATAATAACATATAGCGGTTAGTGGCCGGTTCGCGACTCGCATGCGTTGACCTCGCCGCGAAATGCATCCCGAACCGCTGGAGTCTACGATAACGTACGGAGGTTGCGCAAGCAGGGTTAAAGTCAATGTTAAATGTTTTGTTTGTCTGCTTTACACACAACGGCTTTTATTTATTCATTCGGGTTTGGTTGCCAGATGTGCCTAAGTATTAGCGAGTGTTTGCTACCGTCGCGTCGGGTAAATGACCTACATTATTTATTTACTTAAGAACGTTTACAGAAATATAACTTGTGTTATAAATGTATACATCTCTTCAACAGTAATTAAATTTAAATCTAATATTGAGTTAGATTGAGAAGCCAACCATCAAAATGCATACTAGTCCATTTAGAAGCCAAATAAATCAACTTAAAAAGGGGCCATATAAAAAAACGATTGTGACGCAACTTTCAACATAGAGCAACGCTACCACTGCTTCCTTTTTAATAAAGTTGGTCAAGTTAGGTTAGTTAGTTAGTTGGTCAAATGGCTTTAATGTCCTAC
Source organism: Druceiella hillmani (assembly GCA_039881145.1). NCBI lineage: Eukaryota > Metazoa > Arthropoda > Insecta > Lepidoptera > Hepialidae > Druceiella > Druceiella hillmani. Next base: position 8,472,935 of record JAYKKI010000004.1, read on the forward strand.
GATTATTTTTTTTTTCTTTTAGTGAAAGAACATAATGCGAACAATATCGAATATATAGGTGATAGTTACTTACAACTCTGCTTGTTTCTTCTATAAGATAATATTGCATACAAACTTGTCTGAAATTTAGCCATATTTTGTAATGCTACTGTCTTAGGCTAGGTATTGTATACAAGAATTAAAATGGAGAATTAAAACTTTTCTGTCGTAAATTGGACATATCTATTTCATGGCTAATTCTGTTACTCTATCATTATTAGTTTCAGAGATACGTGCGCTCAAATTGTCAGTCAAGGCAGACCAGGCTCAAATTGTGAGTCAAATCGGCCAGTACCAGGGAAGATGTAGTCCGGCCTCAAAATGTTTCCGTACCATATAGATCGAGGGCTGGTAGCCATTTTTAGGTAGTTATTTGAGGCAATTTTAAAATCATATTTATATCATTTCTATAGTAGGCAAGTCAAAAAACTCAAGTCTGGTTGAGCGTTCGTGAATATTTTCGCGATCCCGAAATTTCGAAATTGCGTTTTAAATATTCTCTATATATGTTCTTCTGGTAGGTTAAATTTTTATTATACAGGTGTCCCGTGAGGGGAGAATCAACGAAATGTCGGTGATAGAGCTGGTTAGTATACATACGAAACAACAAATTGTATTAACCTAGACCTAACAGTTTTTGAGATACGATTTTTAAATTTTTGTTACTGCTTTTTAATTTTTTTTATTAGGTATTATCACTATTTCTGTTTTGATTTTGTCCAAGATCTTTAAGAGGACATCCGTCTTCTTAATTAAAATGTTATTTATTCGTTATTATTTACAACAAAATAAAAAATAAAACGCTGAAACAATGATAGTTACACAGTTTTACACTAGCATTGTTTCAGTGTTTAATTTTTACGTTATTATTTGCAACGTAAAAATTAAACGCTGAAACAATGCTAGTTACACAGTTTTACACTAGCATTGTTTCAGTGTTTAATTTTTATGTTATTATTCGCAACATAAAAATTAAACGCTGAAACAATGATAGTTACACAGTTTTACACTAGCATTGTTTCAGTGTTTAATTTTTACGTTATTATTCGCAACATAAAAATTAAACGCTGAAACAATGCTAGTTACACAGTTTTACACTAGCATTGTTTCAGTGTTTCATTTTACGTTATTATTCGCAACATAAAAATTAAACGCTGAAACAATGATAGTTACACAGTTTTACACTAGCATTGTTTCAGTGTTTAATTTTTATGTCATTATTCGCAACATAAAAATTAAACGCTGAAACAATGCTAGTGTAAAAAAATGTACGGCATCCTTATGGAACGTTGTTTCAAATACATCTACAACTCACACAAATTCCAAAAAGAATATAATTTTTTAGTACTATTATTTCATAACATTTTTTTTATTCCTAAACCTATTACCATTAATCATTTTTTCGGTCATAGTAAAATAAAACTATGTAGTACCGGATTTATTATGTTCTTTTTTATTACAATAAATTCTCAAAATGCTTTCCCCTAGCTCTTGTGCATATCCAGCATGTTCTTACAAAATTTCTTCATAAACTTCATCTCTTTCTTTTTTACCACTTCAGACACATGGTGTTATTTTTGTCTTAATTGTTGCTCATTACTGTTAGTAGTCTCATAGGATTGAGTAACCTCCCCAATGGATTCAGGTCTGGCGAACGTGGTTGCCATGCAATTGTACCGCCATGTCCTATCCATTGATTTGGGTAAATTACATTTGAGTATTCAGTTACTTGTCGTGAAAAGTGTGTCGGTGCACCATCGTGCTGTAGCCACAGTCACGTACATCTTGTGGTATTTTATTCAACAGATTTCCAAGTTCGTCTCTTAAAACCGTAGATAACGAACTCCATTAAGCCTCGGCTGGAGTTCAAAAGGACTTATAATTTTGCCATTCAGCATTCCAGTCCATAAATTGACTCCGAATTGATGTTGAAATCTATGAATTCTCGATGGCCCATTGGTGAAAATTGTGCGTATTAAATATTAACATTCTTTTAAAACATGATTCATCGGTCCATAAAAAAAAGCGGATCTTGCCTGCATCGACGCAGCATCTCCCGACAGAAATCTATTTGTCGTTGATAGTCAGCAGGTAGCAGTGCTTGCACTCGTTGTACATGGTATGGGCACAAATTATTTCTTCTTAAGATACGGTGTACTGTACTTCTTGCGACACCAGTACCTCACTAATAGAAGGAGCTTCTTCCACTTCAGCCAGCGATATTTCTAGATCTTCCTTCAGAAACTACATTTCCAGGAATTCGACCCTCTAAATATGCGTTATTTACACAAAGAAACACTCTGTGATCGGTTAGGTTCGCGATTAGGGTAGCGCTCGCGATACATACGTGCAGCTTGCCGAGCGTTCTATTCACATAGTCTATAAATGAAACATATTTCTGCATATTCACGAACAGTGTAGGTCTGAGGCATTTTGCAATGCAGTCGGTCAAACAATATCCAAATCACAAGCACAAACAAGATCCAATTCAAGCGTAGGTCAGCAAATAAAAACAGTGGTAGGAAAAAAACAGCAAAAAACACGTTGTTAGTTCCGAGCGGTAAGCAAGTCACTAAAGAAGCGAACTTGTTGAGAGTAGGAGTAGAGAGGGTCGCTTGACAGCCGAGGACAATAAAAAGACCATACGAGTGGAAAAGAGATAGAGAAACAATTTCGAACGGTTGTTTTGATCGTAAGCATTTCTGCAAATGCGGTGTTATTTCAATAAAGCAGGTATTTTTTGAATGTTTGCAGAATTGTAACAATGTTACCTCTTTGGAATCTGTGTGAATTGTATATGTTTTTGAAATAAGGTTCCACAAGGTTACCATACATTTTTTACACTAGCATTGTTCAAAAATCATTTTTCACGTTTAATTTTTATTTTGCCAATAATAACGTATGAATAATGTTTTAATCAGGAAGACGAATGTTCTCTTAAAGATCTCGGATAATAAAAAAACAGAAATAGTAATAATACATAATCAAATTGTTTTTTTCATACGCAGTAAAAAAATTACAAAAAATTAAAAATCAAATCTCTAAAACTATTAGGCCTAGGATAAAAAAAAATTTTTTTTCTGTGTAATGAGCCCCTCTATTACCGACATTTCATTGGTCCACTCCTTATGGGACAACTTGTATAATATTTTGTATAGAGGTTAATCAGGAAAAGCAGGACCGGACTTATTGGTTGGAAAAATTCCTAGACAGACTATCCTAGAAGTGCATAATTTGCATTTAAAAACATGAACAAAACTGTTCATGAACCGGGCTGGAACTCATACATCTAATAGATCAGATAATCGTCATCAAAATAATATATACGCAAGCCATACTGATTCGATAGATTTAAATACATCCCTGGCGAGAAAAGATTACGCTTTTCTAGGCTAACGCTATGAGTGCGACAGAGAAAAAAGTCTAAAAAGCTGGATGAGGTTGTGAGGAGGATGAGATATTACAGTACGAATAATTGTAGAGATCGTAAGAAAGTAAGGAAACATTATTGACAACAAATTAATTACATATTTTGCAAAATATCCATATTATTAGGATATCAGAAAAAATATTGAAAGTTTAATAATTAATAAATATTAGAATGAAAAATTCAATTAGCTCCAATAAATATTTTTACAAATTAAGAAGTAAATTAATAAAAATATTGTAATCATATTTCTTGATTTATAAAAATGTTTACATTATATTTATCATCATCATCATCATCATCATCATCATCATCATCATCATATATATTAATACGCTAAGGTTAAGATGTTACACTCCCTTTTTAAAAAAAACCTCACAACTAATCCACATAAATTATATATCATTTTATAGATAATTGCTTGCTCTACCGGCATCCACAACTAAAAAATGTATTATTGCTATTGTTTTTGCAAATTAATTAATTATTAAAATTATATACACAAAACAGCAATGCTGCCATCTAACGGCTCAACGTCAATATGATTGACGGTCGGTAAAATTTTTGTTTAATTTCAAATCCACTCACGTATAAATAAAGTGGCGCTTTAGCTCAATGCTTTTGATACTTACGCCTCTATATGTCAATTTTAGTAAAATATTTGTTTGATCTGTCATCTGAGCTTCATAATGGAATAAATAATGCGAAGACTTCGCACGGGTCACGCTAGTTATTATATAATATTATATTTATTATAAATTAGGGAAACTGTATGCATAGCAGTCTTAAATCTTGAGATTTTTTTTGTACATTGAGTATATCTGCCTAATTTGGGTCAAATTTTTTCTGACTTTCGTAATAGTTTAATACAGTGTTCCACAAAGTTTTTGTGTTCAAGGTACATCTAGGAAAACTAAAATTTTTGGAGGCACACCACAAATTAAAAATTAGTTTTTAAGTAATATTAATAAACATTTATTAAGTATTAATCGACAAACCTAAACTTTAAATTTCAGAAAAGGTATTTAATGCGAAACACGACACTGTCTCCGCAATATGTAAAACCGTAACTTATGTAGCTTTCGTCATATTTTCGATGAACAATTTTGGGTTTCTTTTTCATTGAGTCTTATTCTTCTTCATTACTTTCACTTGACAAACTTACACTACGTTTAATGAATTTATCCATTATTTTAATATTTATTTTACGCTTAGAATAATAAGCATAACAATAAGCGACGAAACAAAAGCGTGCGGTGAATTCAAATGGCGCAGAAGTACTCGCACTGACTGACAGGTGAGCCAGAGAGTTCGGGTAGCGGGGCGGGGCCCCCGTCCCCGCCTCTCGCTACCCGCCGGCCGCCGCGCCGCGCCAAACGAAACCACAGAATTAGATGAACGAAACAAAACGCCTCGCTCGTGCGCTCGCGTGATTTGTGTAGGTATTTTACTTACCCTTACTTACTTACTAAAATAATTTTATAAGATAACTAATGATCACGGTACACCAGTGTGCCGCGGTACACACTTTGCGGAACACTGGTTTAATACACTGAAAAAATTCAAAAGAATATACATTCATCATAACAGTTCAAACTACAATAAGTCTATTTCGTATTATTTAACATAAACATTACGATAAAATAAAAAAAATTATATATTGCGCTTTGTTGAACCCCCCCTCACTTAATATGTTATACAAATAATAATGACAATTAATAAAGGTAATAATAAGCATGCTCGTATGATAATAATAAGCATGACGTTCAGTAAGAGAAAGATTACACAATCCAATTACAATATTTACAGTACTGAATAGTATTTCACATGGTAATCTTGATGAGAATTAGGGTCACCAACCGTCGCGCGATAGCCGGGACGTCCCGTTTCTAGGGCCTCGGAGAATGCACCCTGCAAGAGATGCGTGCGGGACGATAATTGTCCCGTTTTATGGTGTACCTACTAAATATGCATTAAGGGCGTATTTACATTTTTGACGAAAAACTTCTATTTTTGCCAAGTTCACTCTAAATTCTAATAATATGTAGTATATGCATTTGGCTATGTAAAAATAGATCAAACTTTCATCTGTAATTCAAGATAGACAGATTACTTTTGATGTGAAACATCTATAGGCGCAGGTATAAACCGGATCGTTGGCGTGGCTACGCTTGCCGTGGCGACGGGTCGCCACGCTATATTAAGGTATATATATATATATATATATATATATATATATATATATATATATAGTCTATATCTAGTAGAGTGTACGGTATGGCGACGTGTCGCCATGCGCAACCGACTACGCGACCCCCTCCTCACTCAGTTCGACGCTGTTGTTTACTACGGTACACATAACCTGTGCTTTATTATTTTTATATTAATTGTAAATAAATGTTTATAAAATAAAGTCACCATTTTCTGTAAGAAATTCGTAATACTTTATTTTTTCATTATGCTATATTTAGTTCCTGTAATAATCTTGTGTTTTATGCATATAACTTGTACTAATACGATGTTTCACATCTGCCAGGCCTCCCGTGACGGCTCAATATTTTTTTATTGGTTTCGTATAGTTATTTCTTGAAAATCGTTTTTTTGCACCTCATTTCTAACCAAAATCATGAAAGAAGGATAAATTTAGAGGATTCATTCCAAACAGTTATATTTGAACTGCAAAAAATAGTAAAATGCTAATTTTTTCTTTAATTTAATAAAAAAAAAACAATTTTAGTTAACACAATAGCAAAAGGGAAAAAGAAAATATTTATCCCATACATTTTTAACACCAGCTAGTCATTCTGCACAGGGTTGGCAGTGTTACGGCTATCTGAATATACATATTTGCGATATCTGCCACACTAAATGATATATTTATAGTTGGGTTTACCGTTCTTAGCCGTGGTAAGAAATTTTGTCTAATTGAAATATTTTAATTTATTATTTTTATTCAATATAAATAGTTGAATAATGCTTACGTAATTAATCAGATATCTAAAAATATATTAAAACTAATTGTCTCTATTTGTTTTAGATGTCCCTCCAATTCCAGAAAATATTTTTTCTAAATTCTATTTATAGTGTGGATTATCGTTTGAAAGAACTATTATAATGGCCGGAAAAACATTTTTTCATAAATTTTGGTTTCATATCTTCAAAGATATACTGAAAAATAAGCAAAAAAATATGACTCTCCCATCTCTCGTCCTAATTTCAAGATTATTGAAATTGAAGTTATAATATGTGGGTTTTAAAAGGCCACGCAAAGGTTGTGGGAAAAGTGTAAAGATGATTCTAGATGTGGTATTTCTTTTAAAATACATAATGTTTTTACACCTAGAAAATATGTAGTAAAGAATATATTTACGTTTTTCCATATTCTCATGAACGTAGAAACTATAAAAAAATATAGAAACTTCAACTCTACTTCATTAGTCAAACAAATTTCACACGGGAATAATTTAAACCACGCGTCTTTTATTAGAGCCACACCATACGACCAGTCCACAGCGGCATTATGAAATTAAGTATCCAGACGAATCAAAAAAATAAACAAAAAATATAATTTTGGAAATACGATTATGGTAAAATAAATATCAATAAAACCATCAACGGTTTTCATAATTAAATGAAACTACGGGATGTAGTATTATTTCTACTTTCTTTAATTTCTTTACCGCGACTAAAGCAAATATCTTTGCTAATAGTGGGCACCTGAAGATGTGGAAACCTGAAGATGTAGAAATAATACTATATCATGTAATTTCATTTAATTGTGAATAATTAATTTCTATAAAATTACTCCCTAATATATTCAATATCAGCAGTTTTATCAAGTACAAGCTCAGCTTCGTATCAATGGTAACGACGTCTGCCTGTTTGCTGCCAGGACTGGTACTAAAAAATTAAAATGAATTTACTGCCAAAGATAATCGATTCTAGAAAAAACAATATGGAATTAAAGTTAGTGAAATTTTATCAAAAGTGTTGGCTTCTAGAATTGGAGGATCCTCAGAAATTGAGATCGATGAAATGAAGAGATTTTGAAATCGAGAAACTAAAGATGATCAAAACAAAACTTTGTCATGTCAGGGCCTGATATTTCTAAAGTTTATGGCCATTTCTTCTTACAACTTATATTTGCAAAATGAAAAAAAGCTATTCATAGTTGCTTGTTTAACTAATGTACTAAATGAAAAGATTTTATTGTAACAAACAAACCCAAACATAAAAAAAGCTTTTAGAAGCTTAATTTTATATTTGAGTTTTCATTTCTTTTTTTTCAAAAAGCTAGATATTATTTTTGAAGGTAATATCTAGCTTTTTGAAAATAAAGCTGTATTATTTGCATAGACGTATTTAATTTTAATTAAACATGTGCGTGCTTCATCTGGCAAGTCATTGTGAGGAACATATGCAATCCCTTCTCGTTTTTAGGGACAAACGAGAAAGGATTGCGTCCGACCAACTGTGTAGATTTTTATATATTTATATACAGATATTTTATATACAGATTTTTTTTTCGTATTATAATCTTGTGTTTCCGTACTTAGTTGTGATGTTATTCAAATATCTGTCCAGTTCTATTATATTGAAATCCTTTACGCCCATATGCACCACACACAGTCAAGACTGTCAGTCAGACTTACTGATAGTTAAAAACTATTTCTGTTTCTCATTAACTGTCAGTAGAGTTGGAACAAGAGTCTACTTTACCGACCGTGCCCTATTGCACGGTCCAATCGGTAAAGTATACAAACAAAATATGTTTGTAACTGTCAGTAAATTCGGCTCAGAGTTCTTACCGTGTATGGTGCATCCCGTATGCGTTAGATGCATGTCCGACTCGGAAACCGTTGTTCATGACAGTGAAAAAGCAATCAAAATCAAAAAACCTAAAAAGAAGTGCACTTGCCATCGAGAATGGAATTACAATTTTTTTAAAAACGTTGACGATAATGTTCCTAAAATATTTTATCAAATCTGTTAGAAATAATTTTCAGTACCCCGTGTAGGCTTAAATGGCCTTAAACGTCATATCGCAATTCTTGGACATGAACGAGGAGAAAGAACTCGAAAAGGTTATCCAATTCTACAACAGTTTTAAAACGCGATGTAAATGATGTGATGGAAAAAAGTTTTAGTTGCAGAGTTGTTAAAAGTTTATCATGGCGTAAAGCATAATGTTTCATATATTTCCAAAGATTATAATTCAAGATTATGTCTTATAATATTTAATGGCTTATGAAACCAGCGTATTTTATAATATTTCTGCTAATGAATGAAATCATAGCAATATAAAATTATTTCCGTTTTTAGTTAGATTTTATTCCCCGGACGATGGCGCACCTACATTTTTAATTGATTACCATGAATACCCGAATGACAAAGATATTCTCTGTGTATTTGCGTATTCAGCAGATAATGCCAATGTCGAGCCCAAAAATTGTTAGACTGCTTTGGTGATGCTGATTTACAATATCAGAATATAGTAACACACGGTAAAACTTGATATATTTCCTTACATCCTACCATCAAAAAAAATATACACGAGTTTCCTGCATTAAAAGCATGTTTTTCATCTGTTGGAGATATTGCAAAAACATGAATAAAGTCAAGGACACGTGGAGTGCATGATTAAATGGATGGAATTCTATAAACACGGAAAAACAATAGATCAAGAAAATGAGAGAATGATTAGGGAATCACAAAAGTATCGGTATAACTTGTTTGAAAGATTGATAGATATAATAAACTACCTACCTTCGCGCGATCTGGCATTTAGAGCTCATCGAGAATCCCTTAACTTTAATGATGGCGGAAACAGTGGCAATTTTATAGATCTTTATAAATTATTGTCCAAATATGAGCAGACCATCCAGAAAGTGCATAATTTGGACTTAAATGTATAAACAAACAATGTTCATGAAGCGGATTACAATTCATACACCTGAAGTATTATGTCATCAAAATAATATATGCAAAGACACAGATCCGTTGAATTTGAATACATGTGAGACGAGAAGTCTAGGTTCTAGGTTTACGCAAGAGAGACAGAGCGTATATAACAAAAGCAGTCGGGCGAGCTCGTTGTTTATAATAGTTCATTCATTGTGTTGTATTTATTGGTTCCCTTTTAAAAGAAGAAGCGATGTTGTTAATAAAACAAGTAGTGACTTGTGTGGCCATTGGAAATATTCTAATAGATGTTATAAATATATTTCGAAGATTATGGCCAGAGATGACGCATTAAAATCCATTTCAAACTACTATTGAATATTTTTGTTTCTAATTAAGTGACACGATTTGATTGTTTGATTTATTATGTTGAGTAGATTATCTATAAATTATCAGTATTGAATCAAACAAATTAGTTTGTGTTATTTGGAAAAATAGTAATGAAATATCAACTATAAGTAAAAATCAAGATTTTAAATATAGTAATGTTGTTATACCGTTCAGTAGTGATGTTTTTATACATTCAGTTCAGTCAGTGACGTTGTTATGCAGTTCAAGTTCTGATTAGGGTGGCCAACTTCGGAACACAGATTTGCGGGAAATTCACAATTAGGATGCGGGAGGGGATTTAAAAAAGTAGGACCCAATGTATAGGAAGGATAGGAAGAAACGTTGAAAAAAATGGAAAGCTTTCTATAGAGTTAATAAAATAAAATATTTGTTTTGGCCAATAAGTTATTCTTTGATTATCTACCCACATTATATTATAGGCAAAAGTTAAATTAATTAGAGATCAAGCAGCAACTAAGAGAATTCAGGATCAAATTAACATTTACATCGAATTTAATTTACTATACCATTTAAATTTTAACAAAGGTTTGAAACAATTAGATAAGCCATACTTTTTGCTCTGAAAAACAATTATGTCTCGTCCTTCTCCTTATGTTAAAAGTAATGAAGACAGAAATGAAAACAATTAGAGATATAATTAAATAAACTATCTTTCTGAACAAACATAAGCTACACTTTTTAATCAGAAAAAATAATTTGGAGTCTTCTATTGCCTTATCTTTTAATTAAGAAAAAAATTAAAATAATTAGAAACAAAAAATAAACTCTCACTGAACAAAAATATGAAATAATTACTTTTCCAAGTTTTGGCATTTAAAAGTTTGAAACCATTAGAAAAACTATATAATCAGAAAAAGTATACTAAATGTGTTTTATGATTTGGCTGGTAATATTACAACTTTTTAAAACAACATTTTTCTTGTGATTTGTCATATTTAAGAATTTTTCTTTGTTACAAAATCACAAAAACTTTTGAACTGATATTCAAAATTTACTTTGACTTGTAATTCTGCCTTCACGTGATCAACGTTTAGTTTGATTCTTGAATAAGTTCAGGCATCACCACAAAGCGTGAATATCCTCTCTGCTGCTGAATTTGAACTTGAAAAGAAGCAGTAAACTGGAAAATTTTTACCAAATTTGGAATATCCTTAATTAGGCGTGTTTCATGAACAATTGTTTTTATCTAAGTTCGAAGTTGTTCTCTCCTGAGTCATTTTATTAATGGTTTCTTTAATAACTCAAAGCTCTTTATAAAGTTCGTCCATATCCAGTCGTTGTGTGAGCACCAGTTTTTCACAATAGACTGTTATTTCTTGATACATGAAAGATCTTTGCAAGAAAAACATATCTACGTGTCAAAGCCAAATAGTTATTTTCTGAAAAATTAAAGTGCTCTTCTAGATATTTCAAAGCATCTTTATACCATGTTACTTTTATATAGTACTATCGACTGTTTTTCGTTGTCGGAGAAACTGTTCAACTTATTTTGTGCAAATAAAACCAATAAATTCGTCGATTCTTTGTTTTAACTTTTGTTGCAAGACTTTCAGAATATAACAAGGATAAAAATTATCTTTTTCTAAAAGCACAATTGTGTTTTTTATAGCTTTCAGAGTTTTTTTTCGGCGTGGTCATCAACATTTATTTCAGTGCTACTAGACTTCATAACTTCATGTTTTTCTAATATCCGACTCAGATCTTTCCAATCACAACCTTCCTCCAATCTCAATCCCAATCCTCAATCCTTCTCGATCTCAATCCTTCCAACAATCCTTCTTTTACCATGTTCTTTTTTTTATCTGCGTTTGCAAATGTGAAAAAAGTGTACACGGAAAGCAATAAACTTGGTCTTGTGATATGGAGTAAGCCAATTTTGAAAAATGTCTTTTATTTGCGTCTTTGACTTTAATCAGAACTTAATCAGATTTCTCTACGTTTTGATCGGGACTTATTTGAATTAAGTCATGACGCTGCGAATCCATTACTGTAAATACCCACTTTCCCGGATCTAGGTCAATAAATGACTCCCTTAATTGATCTGCTTGCTCCTGATTTTCTGAATCACAAATTTTCTCACTTTCTAACTCTGCATTGGATTCAGAACCTTGGAATACAGTTGATTCACCCAATTCTGAAACTGTGTGAAAAATTTGGGTAACAGATTTCTTCGATCCTGAAGCTGGTTCTGTTTCAGAAAATAAAGACACTTGGATAATTGATTCATCAGAGGATTCTGGAGCAGTTACACTTGAAGAAGGTTTCTTAAGAAATTTCATCGTACTAGAACTCGTAGCTTGGTTGGACAGAACCGTTTCAGCCATTCTTTTTCTTTTTTGTGCACCGGTTTCCCATTTCCTCCGTATATCTCCGTCTCTACTGGGTCCTCCAGACATGATGACCTAAAATACATATAAATAATTAAGTAGACGGATAAGTCAAGTACTTAAACTAAACTTAAAGTAGGTACTCAATGTTATAGTATAGACTATAAGAGGTGTCTTGTCATCATATATGACAAGTTATATTTTTTCAGTCACTGAGCTGGAAAATAATATTATGTTGTTGGTTAAGCCGTGTTTTTATTCGATAAAGTCTCCCTATTAAATTTTATTAAATATAGTTCAGCCTTTTACCGCTACTTCAACGTTTATAGCATAGATTTATAGTGCGTGGAATATAAGCACTGGTTAAAGATGGCAAGTTTTTTTTGACGTTTTACACACAAATATATGCTAAGAAAAATATTTGGATACTTACCTTACAGATATGAAATAAGTTACAAAACTTAGTGTTGACCTTATGACCCGCAATGTTAACCAATAGCTTCGTTAAAATAAACAAATAACTAGTTTTTTACTCACAGAGCAATAAATAAAACGATAAAATAATTTACATTCCGTTGTTGTCTGTGACAGAAAGCAAGAGAGTGTGAATTTTGTGAACGATGAATGAAACAGAAAGAACTCGGGGATTCCCCTAGTTTCGCGCCGATATCGGACGAACAATTAGAAAGGGATTTTTGTAATTAATCTTCAATCACGTTATGATTCAATTTCGTTATGATTTAATAATATTCGGTATAACCTTTGAATTGTATTGTGACAGAATTATCGAAAATTCGCGTTTTCTTATGTGGTCAGATAAAATTTAAATGTGATTTAAATGAGTTAATATTTCTGTATATCTGGCACATTACCAATTTTGCACTAAAATAATAAAAAAATATTTGAAACTGAAATAATAAAAAATACGAGAACAGTGTAAATGATTATCGAAAGCGTTCCATAGATAAGTACCTGTATGTAGACAGTGAGTATTATATTACAATTTCTTTGAGATCAATTTTATTTTTTTAAATCTTAACCCTTTCATCACTGGTGAAGTATATATCGGTTCTTTTATAATCGTTTTAGCAACACCGACAACTATAAGCACGCAACCTCCCGATACAGGGAATAAATTAAAACTAATTGGCACGGAATGAAGTTGAGATAATTAAGCCACCTTAATTTTTAATAATTCCTGACATATTTATGTAGTATAATGTCATTGTATCTACCTATTATTATTGCCTTTTTGTTATATAAAAATAACTTTTTTTCTTTAATTTACATAAATTCCAAACTATTTAAGCATTGTCATATCAATATACATGCATACAAATTGAAAACCATTTTTTTTATTTGGTTAAAAAATAATAAAACAAGGTAAGGCTATAACAAGATTACATCCACGGTCGTATACAGTCGATAGTGTAACGACGAAGTAGTTTCGTTTAATTGTAATAGATGGCGCATATGAATTGATGTTGCATTTTCTATTTAGTTTAATGTTCCTTTGACCGTATCTTGATATTTAGATCAATAAATGTAATTGCATTAAAAGAAGAAAAACAATTGTTCAATTGTTATTTTTGTTGTTGCCTTAAAGCGAAAGTTGATAAGTTTTGTCCATTATTGCTTATTATATAATATTCCAAGTTCACATTTCAAATATTAATGTAAAAGTTATTTTTTAACCTCACAAAATACAATAGTGGTGTAATGTGACTTGAGAAACATTCTAGAACATTATTCTAACACGTATTGTTGTTAACGCTTGTAATATTTTGAAGCACGAATGATATTTTCAAATAATACGATTATAAAAATAATGTTCCATGTATTAATCAATTTATAATAATCTTTGATCATTTTTTGTTAAATATCATATATTTCACATTATTAAAAATTAGAAGCGAAATTGTAATTGGTTTTTTGACAATTTATGTTTATTGATCATTTAAAAGATAGCTTATATAAATATTCCATGCAAGATAATTCTGAATTGCATGTATATCGTAGAGAAGTTTATTTAAATTTGTTTACTAAACATTATATCAAGATAAAGATTATCTAGTCCCAAAGAAATTAAAATAAACTTTAAACAAAATAAAGTAAAAAATTAAGAAAATAAAAAATTACAATACTTGTTTTTGATTTCAGCCTTTTTTAAAAATATTCTTTTCAGATCTTTAATGATGTTACTGTTTCACTAATGAAGAGCCACATTCAACCAGCTCATAGCCATAGGGATGAAAGAGAGCTCTCATATATGGGTACTTTAAAATTTGTAATAAAACTATAAGTGTTGCAAATTACATATATAGTTGTTAACTAAAATTGGTTCCGTAAGGTTGTTAATTACTTGTCCTTAACTTGTTACAATCACAGTAGAAAATAAAAAAATTATAATTTAATTAAATTCAGTTTCAATTTGAACGTAATTTTTAGCAAATTTACAAATATATAGTATACTAGTGTGATGAAATTAACAGAACAATAAAATATGTCTGTCCTATACCAATTATACTTGAAACTATCGTGTGATGAAATAATTATCGACTTAGATGTAGAGGTTTTATTTCGTATGCATTGGCGTAACCAGGCTGGGGCAATATCAAACGAAATTTAAAGACTGATGAATAAATTCTTAGTTATTGATATGTGTTCTTTTAATATAATGTCAATTTTATAAGATGTTTATCACCATATTGGTCATTTTGTTGTACCAGCCCGCTCTTAGGAAAAATAGTCGCTTTCTTTCATTTTTGAAGGAATCACATAATCGTTAGTTATTGACCAAGGGTGGGGTTTTAACAAACATTTAAAAATATGTCTCATCCATTAATATATTACAAAATATTTCTATAATGATATCTGTATTTGTGTACTTTTTATTTGTTTTCAGATGTACCAGCTGCCTACACTCGTACATGCGATTACTTTCCACCTAGTGATACCAGAGAGCTACTTGCAGAACCCTGATGCTTTTCACAACTACATTTTAGAATTTATTTGTATTTTTATAGTAATTGTATTTTAATAACTTAAATTGTATAGTAATGTTATTTTGATATTTGTCTTTTGATTAAAATATTTTTGTTTTAATGGTTTTAATAAATTAATGTTTTATTGATACCGCCATCTATAAGCAATAGACAGTAAGAAATTACGCCATCTATGGGTATTAATAATAATTCCACAAGTCTGGTCAGGAGGGATGAGACGAGGATAGACAGGAGTCACTTCGACAGCGTTTACGAAGGTGAAAAAGTGTGAATCTTTTTCTATATGGGTTTTGTATCCGTAGTGTCAATTAGACTTGGGCGATACTAGTATTTTGAAATACTGAGTACAACGAGTACGAGTATTATAAAATATCGGTGACAGATATCTGTGACAAAATACTCGACGAGTATGGGAGGCGTAATTCCGTTGTGAGAAGACCTTATATAAATTAACGGTTGCGGGAGACGTAAAATAAATCTTAGTTATAACCTATTAAGAAGGGTCATATTCTTTGCTCCTATCCTTTATTCATAACATCTAAAATTGGCGGGAATTCCTATAATTTCTAAATGAGATATTTTTAATTTTTCCTTCATACCAACATAAATATTTACAGCTCTAGGCTTAGGACTGGTAACTAAATGATTAATTTGGCATTGTAATTTTGATAGCATATTTAAAAATAAATCACATTATTTACAATAATTACCATTAATTTAAAAAATGGATCAAGTTATTAAAAAATATTTTTTCTTATTTTTGCCATGTTTAGTTTAGCCAATTTTTTAGCATAATGTAATGTGTTCGGAACAAACAAATTGTTCCGTATTAGTTATTGTTAAATTGTCGTTATTGTTAAATTGTCTTCTATTCAAATGTTTCCTTAAATTATAAGTAGCTGTATTGAATGACGATTTAGTTTTGAAAATATTGCAAGAAGCAAAATAATCATCCAAGTCTGTAAAATACTCTTATAGGGTATTAGACTTTCTTGTGGACATAAAGACGAGATTAGAACTTAACCTAATTAAAATTTAGTTTTTACATACACTATATATTTACAATATTTACACTACGAAGTAATTACGCCACTGTGCCAATAAAAAAGCGGAGAATCATTAGACGAAATGGGCATTGTACTTAAAATTCTTGTTTTAAAATACTCGTAGTTACCGTATTGAGTAAATATTTGTCCGCGAACTGCGAAGTGTAAAGCAATACTTAACGTAATGAGTAAAAGGAGTATACGAGTTTGTTGCGTAAAACGAGTAGACGAGTATGATTGCCATACTCGTATTACATACTTTAAAAGTATAACGACTTACAAGTATTTAAATATTCAGTTTGTCCCTTATTTCATACACGTTTTAAATATGAAATTGCTAGAAAACTCGAGTACGATATGCGTGAGTGAAATAGCTATAGCTAGCTAGACAAAGAAGGGTAGAGTCTTGCCGCAGCCCGACTATAAACTGACCATTGTACGAACGTCCGATCGGCCATACCATCCAAGTATTTACGATATCAAGTATTTTGTCTTACGCATACCAAGTACGTATTTTGACCTGAGATATCGAGTATTTTATCGGTGACAATAAATACACCTCACCACTAATTCCACTGCTTGGACCGAGGAGTTGCAATGCGCGGCCTGCAGCCATTGTTTACTGCGTACTGGCTATTACTTGGCATCGTCTTATGTAATTACTTGGAGATCATCTTTCGCGCTTAACAATATGTGGCTGTCGCCATTTGGTAGGTGCAGTAAATGTAGCTACAGTAATATGCTTTATTTTAGTGCCCCAAAGTTTTTCCCAAACGACGACGTAATCGGTCCTCTTCAATACGTTTATATTTTATATACTTTCTTTGACTCTACCTATTTCATCATAGTTCTCGAGTGGCGTTACTTGCGACCATATTTATTGTTCATTTCTTGTTGTATATTCGTATATATTGAGTCTAACGACATTCATCGATTTTGATTGTTTGATGGTTCATACAAATAAACTATACGGGGGCAGACTGGCAAGAGCAACACAGATGAAAGATATGACCATACTTTCATCGGTCGGGCCTCCACATACGTCTTCGATTGTTTTCACCTCTTTCCTTTTCTCAATGCTTATGTAAAAAAACTGTGCGGGGACCCCCGTCAGGAACAAAGTTCCTTACATTATTTTTTCAACTTTGAACAAGTATTTTAATAAAATAGTAAGCTACAAGTTTTCATTTAATGTTGCATTGTCTTCGGCTCGTTGACCTGGCAAAATTCAATGTTTAATTTTGCTGTACTTTTTCTTTTGGATTGTGCCGGAATTGTTGTTGATAAAATGATGAAGAATTTTGTTATGAAAATGATGAAAAAACTCTACAAACGTATAATACGTTCACGTATACAAAACACCACGGTTGTGTGATGCCTTTTCTGAAGCTTTGTACTACGCATGCGCGCATAAACACGTATTAATACACGTATAACGCTGAGACCGCATAAACAGGTAATAACACACTTACAACGCTGAGACCCAAGCAAACTCTCGCTATGCCTTGGTAAACACGAGTGGAGGGGGTACGAAGCAGAGCATAAAGAGAACCACGAACATAAGAAACACTGTATAATGCTTCCTATCTCATTTTCTCCCACGTTAAATCTTATGAATTTATGTGTCTGTCTCTTTTACTGTCGCTTTTTCGTTTCATCGACTTTCAAATCACAAGGATGCTAAAGAAGTTTTCACTTCAAAAATTAGTTTAAATAATATTTACATGTATTAGCATTAGGGTCGATTATGGTAATACAGCTTGCAGCTGACCGCTCACAATGCTTGGTGCTGAAATATGGATACTCGCACGAACACACACACACACACACACATACAAGCGTATATAATAGAAAGAGACAGAGAGAAAGAAAGGGAAAGGTCGCCTGGAGGGGGCATAACGCTTTTTCCTTACGTGACGATTTCTGTCAGTTCGTTCTACTGTAAATCGCGTAAAATACTTCGTTCCAATAAATCGTTACTTGTGCGACTTGATTGTTTTGAATTTTTTAAATTATTGTTTCATAATTCGACTTCATTAATTTATTTTTTCCCGATTGCATGATTTTATTTCCTATCTTATGATACTACCATTCAAAATATGTTTATTCTGTACAACACGTCATAGATTGTAGTATATATGTTAAGTCTATACAACGCACATAAAACGTCATAAATTTCGCTTCTGTCATGCGTGCTCTGGCACACACCTTTTTTAATAAATATTAACCGATTTAGTGACATCGTTTTTTACTCATATATACTTAAAAATGCCAAAGAAATCTTTTGTTTTTGATGTCATTTACCCTTGTCTCAAAAAAACTGTATCTCTTCCAAAATTTATCCAATTTTAATAATTTTTTCCGTGTTTTCTTAATAAAAACTTGTAATAATAAAATACAAAGAAAATTATGGAAATATATATTGTGAACAAAAATTATAACAAAAACTGAAATCAAGGTCACATCATCATTTTCGCAGTCCAGTACATCCTCCGAATCAGCAAAATAATTGTTATTGTCACTATTATCACTATCACTCAAAATTTGCATTACTCCAAATTGTGAGCGCACCACAATGTCACTCCCACTATCACTTTCTTCACAACTTGAAAAACGATCATTTTCACTCGAATTATTTTCATATTCCGACATTATGGGTTAAAAATTTTCTTTTCCTGGATCCTTTTCATATTGTAATTACTAATAATATTATAATTTGAACTTTGGGTAACACGCAAAAAGATAAAAAATTAGTGATGCTTGCGAGCGACCTCCGCGCGCTAAACAGTAACTGATTTCGCAAGCGCCATTGCGCTCGTGGCAAATTTAGTTAGTACGCGCACGAGCTCGTCGGCACTCTATAGGTAGTAATCAATAAATCTATGCAATATTTAAAGATAAAAATATAAATTCAACTTCAAGTTGGTTTCGTTTTCAATACGGTCTAAAATTTACCGTGATCGGTCTGTCAACAAAGGGTTAAGAAGAAATGCAATATATTCTTATTATTGCAGTTACACTGATGGACAACGAACTCTCAGCTTACGTGATAAGCTTGTTTGGTATAAGCAAAACATTTGGCACCAATCCTTGCTCTGTACACGCATGTGCCAAAAGGATTCGTGCCAAAAGCTTTGCTTATATATTCAGCAAAAATATTATCACAACAATATGAACGAAAATAATTATCAAAATTGGATGAAATAAAAAATCTTGTACTAAATTTACCGCCGCATTCTGTGTTAGTAGTCGATAATGCGTCGTACCACAATCTCCTGTCAGAACCTTTGTCCACATCCTATTCTTGAAATGCTGGCTTGGAATCCATGCGAGGACAAGACAGCTTGATGATTAAACGCGTACAAAAGACGTTCCTTCGGCATCTGTATATGAGACATAATGGCTACTTTTATTTTCTGTTTCCTACCGATTTCCATTTCCATTCTCGCATTTCTTTTATTTCCATTTCTTGCAACTCACGAGAGAGGTTGCGCTTATGAAATTGATCTTCAATTTATTAAAAGGAAAATTTCTAAACCTTGTATTATTGAGTAAACTTTCATTGTTAGTACCTAAGAATTTCATGCGCTAACGCAACCATCACCTTTTGGCTATACCACAATATATAACCGAATAATCTGGGAACTCTCTAGTTTCCCGCGCTATTCAACTGCGTAACCACCGGATCGCCGTCGCACCAGAGTGTAATTTGTTTATGATGAGTGAAAGTAAATTTGTCGAAACGTGTCGTCGTTACCTTTTTTTGTTCTTCCTTACTTTTGTATCCATGTTTAATCTAAAAGTTTAAACTGTGCTAAAACATTAATTGCTTATTGTTACAAATAGCTTACGTGTAATGTAGCGATAAATGTGTGAGTGTAAATAAATAAATAAATTGGAGGAATACGTCAATAATTAACATGGGTGCAAACCCTGTTCAAAGACTGATGTCAAGAAGAATTCTATTATCAATTAACTGTTCACTTCTGAAACCTGAAGTACAGTGATCTGTCAACTCGAAGATAGAATTGAAAAAAAGAGAGAAAAAGAAATATTATGGCCGAAAGGCCAGGAAATTACCAGAACTGGACATAGATGAAGATATATACGTTAGAACATTACCAATCGTGTGAAAAGACGCGGACAAACGGAGTAAATAATTGATATTAGGTCAGGATGTTCAAGGCCCTATGTCGCGGTTTAAGGAGAAAAAATTGAGACGAGAAACAGAGATTACCTGAAAAAGTCACTATCTACGAATAACCCAAAAGTTACATACAAGGACTATCGGAATTCGACCAACGAGACGCTGGAGACCAGGTCTCAGAGTCAGGTTATCTGTGTTAATGAAAGACTAATAGTTTAATGGTAGTGTAGTGTAAAAAGAACAATTAGTATATAGGTAAAAGTGTATATAAAGTAATAGATATTGCCAATAAGCATATACATTGATTTTATTAAAACAGAATATGTAAATTTTAGTAATATATTTTAAAAAATCAGTAAAAATAGCCATCATTTTATGTACGGCCATGTTTTTATGGTCCAGCATGGTAAGATACTTAGAATATAGAGTAATCCAGAAGGCGCATACGCACAAATTTCTTCGCAGTCGCGGTGAAGCCAAAAATCGGTCGAGGGGGCACCGCACTCCGCCTACTAGTGCCCTCCCCCAACGAGCACGGTGTTACCAGCAGAATAAATTTACGCACCAACTTCAGGAAATCGACGCATATAAATATATTTACTTGCGGCAGTATGATTCACACATAGATAATACACTAAAGTTTTTTGTAATTTATATGGTTAAATTTCTAAAATATTTATTCTGACCACAACCAATAGCCAAAGTATTTAGATTAAAATTATTTAAATACTTTGTCATATTTTACCATTTTATTGATTAAAATGAGTATTAAAATACATTATCATTAAACATGTTTATGTGTTTATGTGTTTGCGTGAGTGCATACGCGTTCGCGTGCGCATGCACGTATGCGTGTGTGCGTGTGTATACACATTAATCTACAAAATTATTTTGGTAATTTTGCAAATAATTTTTTGATTTTTGTATTTAACCACCTTTTTTCTGTAATAGAAGCAGGAAAAGTATATTTTTTGTTTTCATTTGTATACTGCCCAACGTTTTATTTTTAATAAATAGTTTCAAATATTTACGTGACAATTGTATATTTGATTTAGTACGAAACTTTAATTTTTGTTATGCATGTCATAAGTAGAAAAAAATCTTGAAAATAGGTTATTCAGTGGTATAAATAAAACTAATGTTTTTTCTGAAATTTCTAGTTTAACTATAAACAAATTAAAGCAATACAATTAATTTTAAACCTATCCTCCATGTATAGAATATACGACTAAACATACTAAACGTTAGCGGAGACGGCAGATATCTAAGTTAGCGGAAACGACAGATATCTAAATTAGCGGCGACGAAAGATATCACGGCATTGTCAGCACCGCACGCATGTTGACTTGTGTGGTTAGTCGGCCATTGATATTCTCCAATAAAAGTCGGCTGTCAAATTACCACCAACAAAAGTCGGTCATCTACATTGTGCGTGATGCTGTATGTCACTCAAGTCCGTTTTTTTAGAGTGACGGAATGGTTACTAAACATCTGGTTTTTCAATTGACAGCCAATTTTAAAAATAATATTCCTGGTTCTCCAAATATAAAATCTACTTAATCTAAAATTAGAAGTGCTTTTTATAACTTATAAAATAATATCTATTAGTAGGTTAATGTTATATCGCAAGTAAAAGACTTGTATGTACTTCTTTCTTGTACTTTAGCTTCAAGCAATTTTGTTATGTTTCCAAGCCTCAGGCTTAGTTAAAATTTATAAATTCTAGATTTTGTTTTAATTCAATTAATTTTTTATAATGTCAATATAGTTGTTTTCCCGTTGTACTCTTTATATTATAGAAGTTAAGAAAAATTAATGGGAAACTTGATAAATAACAATTAAGCACAAACCACATCGGAGTCTATGAGCATGTATGCCTATATGTATTTATGTAAGTATGTGTATATACTATTTTTGTACTTTCAAGTTTTCCAAATTTGAAAAAATTATTTGTCTTTTAATATTTGAGGGATATGGTATGTTTTCATTCATCCATTATGTTTCTATGTTCCGATCGGAAAACTGCACTTAGTTAAAAAAGGTAATGCAGTTTTGGAAATCTAGCTAAAAACAGATATTTTTCTGTATACCTGAATGTTTCTGGAGGGTTGGCAACTAAAAGGATAAGAAGTCAAAATAAAAATTCAAATAATTGAACTAAAAAATAACGTAACCATATTAACAGCAATGCTAAAGCCATCCGATTGCTGTTGTTCCTATAGTTACATTGTTTGACAGTTCTGATTTGGGTATTAAATTTCGGTTGTTTTATTATTTTGGTGATGTTGTTGACTACATTTGGTTGTTACTCGGAATTTATAACTTCAATAAATTTAACTTTAAAAAATGTAAAACTTTTTATTAAGAACTTGATACAGTGAGAAATTGCATAGCAATATAAAAACCAGCAATGTGTACAATGAACGAGTGATGTTTTTATTTTTAAATTTTTTTCTATTTTACAACTTACACTTTTTACTTTGATACTAGTATACCTTGGACACTTAAGATTAGTGTCATGGAAATTTTTATTTTGGTAAATAATTTTCCAATTCTGAGTCTCAGCACAAGTGTTACACTAAATATCTTAAATCCCGCATTCACCTTTTATAATTTCATTAGTTGTAGGGTCATTCAAATATGGTTATATTGTACATAAAAAAAAACAAAAAAACTGTAATTTTTAATATTGTCATTGCAATTATAAGATAAAAAGAGAGCATTAGAGATTGCTCTTGAATCAATAAACTTAATATATATTTTGTTTGCTTAGAAATTTATAATTGAATCAATCATAAACGTATGTGATTCTTTAAAAAAAAAACAAAATTTATAAACATTGGTTTATAAACATTTAAAATACTTTGATTAGTATAATAAACAGAAATGTCAAAACGGATCACTGATGTGTAATGTTAGGGCTTTTCCAAAATTTACAAGTCAAGTTAAGTGTAGACTTTTGTACTACAACCATCTTAGAATGCATAATTTTTAAGCCCTGTAGGTTTTATGGTTTTCACACTCATATAAATATGAAGTTTGCCTGTATATAAAAAAACCCTAGAAAAAAAACAGAAAATTGTTATTACATATCTGATAATAAAAACAGTAAATGAAATTGTGTGCAAAAATCTTTATTTCGTAACGCTATTAAAGTACATTCTTTCAAAATGGTGTATTATGAATAATATTTAGAAGTTATGTTATATATTTTATAAAAAAACTTTCTCATATATTAAACTGACTAGTTTCATAATTTTACAAAACTACGATATATAAATCTTAGAAATATATAACTCCTACAAATCTTATAAATTGATAGTAAGACAATGATTCTATTCTACAAAATATTATTCACAACATCAAACTATACTATAAATCAATGACTTCAATAAATATAATACTATCTTCATTAAAATAAATAATTTTTGAGCCACGAGGTTGGAAACACTGGCTACAATAATAATAAATTTGAAGCATTTATCAACATGTATTAAAATAAATCAATTTTCTAGAAATTTATGATTTTTTATTTTTATAAAAAAATTAGTAACAAAGTGGTTACATATAACAATATGGTTACATATAAACATCTATAAAGAAACTATAAATGACATCTTAGCTTCATTACTAGCCTATCTCCTGAAACAGCTATTAGTAGATTGTTAACTGCTTTGAATGAAATTTCACTTATTATAAAACTGAGCAGTTAGTTCTCATTACTTTCCTTAAAAAAATTCCATAATAGCACTTTGAAATTCCGTCTTTGGAATGCACTATTCATTTGGCATCCATAATTTTCAGTACATCGAACATACCATAATAAGTTAAAAATATATTTTTTCCAGTTCAGTTTTGCTTTGTGATATTTTTATATTTTTTTTAATTATTACTGCAAAAAAAAACTTTAAAAAGTTCAAAGTATAGAAATAAA
Organism: Druceiella hillmani; assembly: GCA_039881145.1. Classification (NCBI taxonomy): domain Eukaryota; kingdom Metazoa; phylum Arthropoda; class Insecta; order Lepidoptera; family Hepialidae; genus Druceiella; species Druceiella hillmani. The sequence goes on from JAYKKI010000004.1 coordinate 8,497,172, forward strand.
AGAGCCTAACTTTATTTTCTTTTTTTACTTTATTTTATGCTCCATTACATAAACTACCTGGAATTAGAAAAACAATTTTAAGTAAACAGGCGGCAATGGTTTTGCCAAAATATATTTATTTTATATATCAAACATTTTTTTGTGAATTAATAAAATTTTATTATTTATTCTTTTTGAACACAAAAATTTAATGGATGAAAATTGAACAGAATACATTTAAAGACAATTTGAAAATTATTCACTTTAAATACATATAAATTTGATATTATTTATAAATTTAATATTCAGTATCCAGAAAGTCACGACTCAAATAAAAATGTGAGACAGTAAAGGCTATTTTGAAAAGATATAAGTAATATTTAATTTCTGTAATATAACTTTGTTCTCTGACAGTTTGTCGGACCATAGACAATAATATCCTAATAAGTATAAAATTTTAACAAACAATTTGCAGGTAATCCTTATAACTTTCCGAGTATATAGATATTTTAGTAGTACAGTAATTTTCATTTTAATTAAAAAATAAACTGTCAAGTCACGTGATGGGTAATAAATATTAACACTGAGATCTTTTTATTTTTGTCTGTATTTATACAGATGATTTGCAACATGTCGAGCCACACCTAAGCTATTTACATTCAACAGTAACAAGAAAGTTGATATTTCCATGAAGACAAACTTGATAAGAATATACTTGAGTACTAGACCTAATTGTTTACTACATTATCTTCATAGTAACCACGCAGGAAACTTAGATATTGCTTAAATATGTTCACACATACACACAAACATAGGTTATAGAAGTAAAAATTATTGGTTTCTTACTGTTAATGGCAGTGAAATATTTTTGATTTCAAGAAATAGGTAAATTTATAACATATGATTATCAGACTATAAATACTGACAAAATATTAAAAAGCATGATTTGGAATTTGGAATAATTTGGAATTTATTCATAGCCAACCATATCATTGATGTGACAGAATTTGAATCTCAAACTAAGATTATAATTACTGGCCAAGTAGTTACTAATGTCAACGATGAACATCTTGTCGGAACGAAAAATAAAAGTCAAACAATTAAAAATTTTAATGGTTTTACTGATTTTAATGGTTTACTGTTACAAAAATGCATTTACTCTGAATAAGAGCATTAATATTTATATTGAAATACAGACTTTGAATACATGACCTAACAGAATACATGCATGACAGGTTAAAGTAATATGTGAGCAACATAATATAGTAATGTAAAAAAAGCTACAAGGGAATACGATAAACACGGTTCTCAATCGATATATCTATGACTATCGTCCATAATTTCAATAAGACTTGACGAGAATTCATAAGCCTTTTAATTATACATAAAAATAGAATTTTTGTTTTCTATACATTTGTGACTTTAAAACTTAGCAAAATCTATATATTTTATCTATGAGTGTGCCACTTCAATCCTTAATAGTGCATCATAGGTTTAATTTTTAAAAAAATAATCACATTTTTTTAAAATTTAAAATTGTTACAGGTCATTAGGCTTTATCTGTTAATGTTAAATTCACCAACCTCTATCTTCTATTCTGATAAATAGAAGAAATATGGCAATCTTTCATAAACTTTTCTTAACGCTGTGTAATTGAATTTCTAACTATTCCTTTCTTTATGATGCATCATTACACGATTGAAAATTATGCAAACGAAAATAATTGGTGTTTCTATAATTTTGCATAGTAATGGTATGGCATGATATGATTTAGCAGAGATGTGAAATTTAGGAAGACATTTTTAACTTTAAAATGATTCAACAACTCTCATGTTTTCAATTTTGGTTTGACCAACTAACGTAAAATTAATGTAAATCTTTTAATATTATAACTTATTAATATTCCAAAGAATTTTGTAAGTAACAATAAAAAGATACTAAAATACAGTTCCGTTAAACAACAGAAGCCTAAACAGCTGATAACCTTATAGCAGTGGTTAATCTTCAAAGAGGAGTTTAAACCATTAGGTCTCATTGAAAATAATCTAGAATTTAAGCTTCCAACGAAGTTAAACCGTTGTTAATCTTATGAAATTATGACTAAACTGTTGTTTAAACTTGGTCATTAGTTTAAACTGTGATTTAATTTACGGGCCAAAGAATGAACGCTACGTTTTTCTCAACAAGTGGTTTAAGTGGCACGCTCACGGGTAATTACAATTGTATTTTACTTTTTTATTAGAATTAAGATTTCTTGACATACAGAAATACAAATAGTTTTAGCTTTTTCAACTTTGCCCACATCGAAACATTAAGAAAATATAATGTTGATTTCAGTCAGAAAATAAATATTTAACAGACTTGTTCGTTATTTGTATAAAACTTTAGTGAAAAAGTCTCAGTTTTTGAAAAAGTCTCAGTCAGACACTATTTATCTCTATGTTTCATATTTATGTTAGCCACAAACAAGTTGAAAAATGCACATTATATTTGGACCAGAGTTTCAAATGTTAGTAATATACAAAATTACCTTAAACTCTTAAAAATATCTAACAACACGCTGTCTAATTAAAAGAACACACGCAAAATGCCATTGTTTTGAAATAAGTTCAGGTAGTTGCAATAAATACAAATTATTATTGTTTCATTAAACACCTAATACGTTTTGGATATTTTCGTGAGAAAACGGTCAAGAGCTGAATGTATCCTTACAAGAAGCAAATACGATAATAGTACTGAAATCATTGTCACTCCAAACCCGAGGCCTTCAAATATAAGTTTCGGCGTAAATATTTTCCAAACCATCATATGGCGACAATGTATCGTTGCCGCCAACATGCACATAAACATCTGCAAAACAAAATTTTTACATTTTTTTAAAAAGTTCCTCCAAACAAACTGAATTCGTACTCAGCTATCAAAACTACATATAAGTTTTAAGTTTCATCTTAATTAAGACAATTTTCAGAGAAAACCAATATGACAAACATATGATAACTAGCAAATATTGATACCAAATTTATTTTATAACTAGCTCAGACAATAAAAAAGTATAGGTAAATATAAAAACAAAAACATACACACACACATAAAAAATTCACTCTTTCTGAATAATTAATTTGTAATAAAAAAAAAGCTTAATTTACATGAAATAACTGTCTTACGATAAGTACATCATCATTATGATAAGTACCAACTACTCATGATTTTAATATGATACACAAAATTGTGCAAAACAGTTTTAAGTATTAATTTAAATACTATTGAAATAACCCCGAGATGAAGACGAGTTTCCTCATTCTCCTCACAATTTAGACATAGGGACAACTACTAATGATTTAATATGATTTACAAAAGTGTGCAAAGGAAATTTGTTTATGTATTAATTTAAATTTACTATTGCTTAAATTGAAATTAAACAATTGTAGACTCTCACATATGTGGTAACTGTAGTGTCCAAGTTTTTGGATAAATCGTCTTATTAAGATAGTTTGAAATAAAAAAATAGCCCGAGCTGAAGAAGAGTTTCCTCATTCTCTTCACAATTAAGATATAGGGACGACAACTAATTATAGAGGCGCAAGTATCAAAAGCATTGAGCTAAAGCGCCACTTTATTTATACGTGAGTGGATTTGAAATTAAACAAAAATTTTACCGACCGTCAATCATATTGACGTTGAGCCGTTAGATGGCAGCATTGCTGTTTTGTGTATATAATTTTAATAATTAATTAATTTGCAAAAACAATAGCAATAATAAATTTTTTAGTTGTGGATGCCGGTAGAGCAAGCAATTATCTATAAAATGATATATAATTTATGTGGATTAGTTGTGAGGTTTTTTCTAAAAAGGGAGTGTAACATCTTAACCTTAGCATATTAATATATATGATGATGATGATGATGATGACGATGACGATGATTCCTAGACTCTCTCATATATGTGGTGACTGTATTTATTTATTTATGTAATTTAAGGTATCTGATCGATACATTTGACAGATTTATTGCTACGGAAGCAATCTCTTACAGCCAACTAGAACACCGGTCTAGTCCCACTCGATGAGCGGCCGGGAATCAAACCCAGGTCCACGCAGTGAGCTGTACCTTTTGGGAATATCTTCTTAGTTAGAACAGTTTTGAATAAGATAATAACCCCGAGATGGAGAGGAGTTTCCTCATTCTACTCACTATTAGAACATAGGTTTTCATTAGGGAGAGGTCATCAAAATTACCAAAAATGCTATATATAGTAAAATATATAAAAATTTCCATAACTAAGATATAATCTATGCAAGCTCCAACATACCCGGAATCCGAAGAACACAATATACTTGACACAGACGTTGAAGACACAGGTGAGAAAATGTCTCTCCCTCTCATAGAGCGCAATCTCTCCGCGTGCCAGATCATGTCGAGTCATCCGCCCCCACATGACGTATACTGTGTAGGGAGCCAGGACTAGCAGAGGCAGAGTCAATCCGAAGAGGATATGTGAGCCTGGTCGGTTATTTAATTTTATTGTTATAGAATAGTTAATTAAGTAAGATTATACCAGAATTTAATACAAAGAAGTTTTTGAAATTTTTCATTAGCTGCATACTGACTGAGCGAGCAGCCTCGTGAGGCAAATGTCAGTCGGTACAAGTATCGCTGCAGCCGATCCATGCAGGTGGTTTTTTGCCATACTTAAAAGTGCTTCAGTACGTTTCCCACGCTCACTCAGGATTTGAAACAGATCCAGTTATATGGCAGTTATAGACGGCTTTGGAACTCGCAATGTTCAGAGTACACAAACAGAGGGTTAAGGGTACATGAGGGGGAAAAATATAAGACGGGAAACAAACATCCCATAGCAGATTTAAAAAAGAAAATGGATTCCTTATTGGGATCATAGAGAAGGGAGAAATCTTGAAAAAAAAGCCGGATTACAGGATCGGGTAAAAATATCTTTATTTTGAATGAAATATAACTTGTAATTTAATATTTTTGAATTTTTTTATCCAAAATTGTTTAAATTTCCATTTTGTTTTCTTTATAATACAATGAATCAAAAAAACGCAGTAGCTACCCTCGTGTCCGTATATCATTATACCAAGGCTGCTTTGCGCACATTTGTAGCACGGCAAGTACGGGGCGGTAGTGCTCGCTCAGTCAATATGCAGCTATTAACGTGCTGACAAGAATTTCTTGATGAAATACTAGGTCGAGACTGGATGCATCTTAAACTCACTAAATCTAATGTAAATTGCCAAATATCATTATTATTCTGCCTGTATACATATATCGTAACTCCATTAACCCGTGTAGCGTTAATACAGTTCCGTTGAATGTGTTCAATTTATAATTGTAATAGCACAAAAATGGAAAGACTTGGGATAAAATCACAATCCCCAGTATTAATACACATTTGATATTATTTATTCATATAGCGACAACTTATTTAATAATACTCCATGGTGTATCTCATTGAAGATGGCAGATTAACATTACCATATGTAAGTATGACATAGTCCTATCTAATCCACTTTCATAAGACATTATATGGATGTCAGTGCTCACTAAATGGGACTTATCTGCTAAAATACCATGTCGGAAAGTTAATTTGGTTTTAAAATTTTATCGAAACAATGTTTTTCTAGAAAACACACTTGACAGAGGAATCATTTATATATCAACATAATAGCACAAATACACATAGTATGCAAACATTGTCACGTTCTTTGTTTTTCCACTGTTTAATCATATAAGATTAAATTTATGATAAATCCTAGAATATAAGGTCTTCAGTGAAATGTAACTTAATTATAATCTGTTGGGACATCATTTATTATCAATGATCTTCATTTGTTTTTTAAGAAGCAAATACTTACGCTGAGGGAGAAATTGAACACGACACAAAAACCTGATTTTTATATACACTCATGACAAAGATCAGTACGAACAAAAGAAGAACCTACCATAAGTATTAATGATGACAAGGGTAGCAGGCAGTGCATTGTGGTGGATTTGTCCGCCCGTGCCCACAAATGCAGCGCTCCAGCGGATGAGATTGAGTGCGGGCTGATGGCCGCTACCGTAGAAGTGGTAAAGCGCCAGAAGCATCCAGAGGACAGTGCCGCATGCGTCCACGCTCATCAGTTGGACTAAGGGAAACATTATTGCGGTTAGGATAAAAGTTGAAAATGTTTTTGCTAAAAAACTTGGTGTAAAATATTATTAGTGTCTTAGTGAGCTTAACAAAGATATGAGTTAATTATTACACACCGTGCAATGCAATGTTTAATGCATCAGCGTTTAATGTTTCTTAATCCTTTGTTAATAGCATCTTAAAATCTTATTATTTCAATAGAACATCAGCTCATGTTTTACATTTGACGCAATTCATCAGATATTTTTTTATTCTCTTTATCAGTTATCACAATAGAAATCTATACAATTTTAATATTATCACCCATTTGTAGTATAATTAGTTGTCTAATAAGGTAGTTGACTCATTCTAAATTTTGATATTTTTCGTACAATATTGTGTTAATTTCGTACAATATTGTGAAATATAAGTTAATTAAAAACCAGTCTTGAAAAAAATTCAAAAATTGATTGAAAAATAAACCAGTTATAGACTTCTAAATTTGAAGATACTGATAGAGTTGGGTATATCCCTGTCTCATTTCCTCTTGTAGAATATAATGTGCAATATTAAAAATGACCTCACAACATAGTATTCCCGTCCTAAAGATTAAATTTAAACTTTTTATAACTCGGTCAATTTTTAAGATTAATAAAAAATTTTTTCACTTTTCATCAGCTTGTACCTTGAAATTAGAATTAATGAAATAAAAAAAATTTAGTCAAATACTCAATTGCTGCAAAAAATTATTTTTACTAAAACCTTAAAGTGTTAATGTGTAAAAGTAGACTTCGTGCAAAATTTTTGACCGTGGAAAAATTAACTCAGGAATTGGAATTTGTATTTTAGAAGAAATAGATTCTAAAGAAGATAGCAAGTTAAAACATAGAGTGGTCAATTATTTGTTACATGAAACCTTACGAGAACGGAAAGTCTGGATTTGCCAACAAATCTCTTATTTTTATGAAATCATCCACTTGAAATCAGTATTTTATGTTTTTATATTTTATTTTGTTGCTTGACTATTAAATAGTACATATTTATTTTGTCTTAGTCTTTAATTACAATTGTTACATACTCCTATAGTTTATTGTTTTTTTCGTAATGAATAGTCTATTTAGAATCAAACATGTACCCATTATATACTCCAGCGTATTACTATACTCATTTAATACACCGTATTAATTAATTAAAAAAGAATACAAACCTGCATTTGTCGCATTTTGATACCTCGTAATTGCCACAACTATCAAAGTCAAGGTTCCAGTCGCATACATTATTCCAACAGAGGGTGCATAGTTTACACTCAGCAACATTGCCAACAGCAGCGCAACACTCAAGCTCACTATCACATATGTAGCACTGTACACTGTTGCCAACCCACAAACCACTGGCATATCCTCTTCACTTCTCTCTCCCCTTCTATTGTCATTCCTTTTCACAAACAAGTCCTTCATATGATTGTACAATTGCGGTATAACGTTACGATCTGTCATAACCGAAAAAGATGTTGAATCACGTGGAACTAAATATAAACTTAAAGGTTTTACTATCACTAAACCAATTAAAAATAAAATAACACCATACGCAACTCTCGCCAGATTATCTGATCTCTGTGGTGTTTTGTAAGGTCCCCATGCAGTGACCCAATGTCCACCAATACAGACTGCGACAACAGTCGGTGCATATCTCCATACTAAAGAAGTTGGAGACATCAAATTACCGCACGAACGAAGCCAAAGTCTCGTTAGGGCCACTAATAGCGCCAGAGACAATAAACCAAATATCAACATTCGTGGAGTTACATCCGAGGACTCTTGATTAAAGTAACACATCCCCTGTTGTTCCCTACATTGTCTATAGTTTCTCGATAACGTCATCAAAACACTGGTGATTAAAAATAATGGTCCCGTGTATTTAGGCTGTTTTGCACTATATGCTACCATAAAAAGTAAAGTAATAAATAAGAATGCAGTAGATGATCCTTCTTCGACGACATAACTATTAGAAAACAATCCTCCAGCCGACATTGCGAGACAAGCTCTTCCAACTCTGTCAAAGATATCTCTTTTCTTTGTATAATCATACCACTGTTGAGCGATGTATTCCCAATTCTGAATCACCAGAATAGCCAGCATACAAACAGAAATCATTCCTGTGGAGAATAATATGGTAAGCACAACGTTATCAACTAAATTGTAGGCATATCCAACGATGCTGAACATGGCCATGAGGCCCATGGCGCAATAGGCACACCACAGGAAAGAACTGTGGAATATGTTGGGTATCCGCTCAACCGGGATGCCGTCGATGATGAGGTAATTGAAGAATATCGTCAAGAAGACGAGTAGCAGACCTCTTGACATAGAGAATGAATCAAATTGTATCCACACTTCTTGACACATGGAACGCACATCTGTTAGGAACTGCCTGAAATTAGGGAAAAATTGCTACAAGATTCAAACATAATAATATAGTAGAAGGCGGCAAATAATCTATTATAAGCCTTGTTGACAGATATTGCCATCTTCACTAAGTGTAACTAATATAACAAATGTGTTTTTGATTTTTTCTTTATTACATAATACCTACACCTATACAAAATGAACTTATATTTTCATCCACAATTAAATGAAACTACGTGATGTAGTATTATTTCTACTTTCTTTAATTTCTTTACCACGACCTAGGTTTCATTGTATTACATCTTCAGGTGGGATATTAGCAAAGATTAACTCTTAGGAACAACCAACAGCATTTATATGTTTTAAACACAATAGCGGAAGACTGCTTTGTGCGGATTTTTCCATTGTTTATGTTAGTGAGTTTATTGCAGGGGCGCAGACTAGGTTTTATTATATTACACAGAGTTATACAATATACCAGTATTTTAGTGAGGGTAATAAATTCAATTGTTGTTATTATGTGAGGTAATACAATGCAAACTTTACGGTGTATGTAATAAAATTAAATGGAAGTTATTATCGGTAATATATCTATACAAAAGCAAGGGTATTTGAAAGTAAGGCCAAGGTAATACACTAATTCTACATATCTTATTATCGGTAATATATTTATACAAAAGCAAGGATATTTGAAAGTAAGGACAAGGTAATACACTAATTCTACATATCTCCGGTTTTGTGTATTCATATGTTTATTTATTTATTTCTTTTAATTTTTTTGTTTTTGTTATATATACTTATATTTATATGTGTATTAGTGCCGAAACAATTTCCAGGGTACTGTAGTATATTGATACTTTATATTATATTTATATTATATCTAGAAGATATTAAGAATGGGTGATGATATTATATTTAGTTGTTCATTTAATATATTGACCTTGATATCTTTTTTATGTCTGTTTATTTCTAATGTTTCTAGGATATTAAGTTTATTACCTTTTGTATTTATTTGTAATATATAGGGGGAATTGTTCAGTATGGGGGCGATGGTTATTTTCAATGAGATGTTTAGCAAAGTGAGATGTGTCTGGTTTATTATTTCGCCAGCTGGTGATGTGTTCTTTATATCTTGTATTAAAATCTCTTCCTGTTTGACCTATGTATACACTATTACAATCGTTACATTTAAGTTTATAAATACCACTCTTTTTATGTTTATCTATTTTTTCTTTCTAAGAGTTAATCTTTGCTAATATCCCACCTGAAGATGCTGTAATACAACGAAACCTAGGTCGTGGTAAAGAAATTAAAGAAAGTAGAAATTATACCACATCACGTAGTTTCATTTAATTGTGAATAATGAATTTCTACAAAATTAACACCAAATATATTCAATATTATGTTTTCTTCTTAGAAAAACACAGTTCCTTAACTGTTAGAGTGCCGACGAGCGCCATCGCGCTCGTGCGCGTACTAACTAAATTTGCCAGAAGCGCGATGGCGCTCGCGAAATCAGTTGCTGTTTAGCGCGCGGTAGGGGAGGTTGCTCGCATGCATCGCTAATTTTTTATCTTTCTACGTGTTACATAAAGTTCAAATTATAATATTATTAGTAATTACAATACAAAAGTATCCAGGAAAACAACATTTTTAAGCCATAATGTCGGAATACGAAAATAATTCGAGTGAAAATGATTGTTTTTCAATTTGTGAAGAAAGTGATAGGGGGAGTGACATTGTAGTGTGCTGACAATTTGGCGTAATGCAAATTTTGAGTGATAGTGATAATAGTGACGATAACAATTATTTTGCTGATACAGAGGATGTATCGGACTGCAAAAATATGATGTGGTGATTTCAGTTTTTGTTATAATTTTTGTTCATAATATATATTTCCATAATTTTCTTTGTATTTTATTATCCTTATACAAGTTTTTATTAAGAAAACACCGAAAAAATGATTAAAATTGGATAATTTTTGGAAGAGATAGTTTTTTTTCGAAACATGAAAAACAAAAGATTTCTTTGGCATTTTTAAGTATATATGAGTAAAAAACCATGGCACTAAATGGTTAAGCAATAATAAAAAACCTTTCTTAGGGCCTTGCTAGATGGCACTTTGAGTGCTACTTTAACAAATTCTCCTTATTTCTAATAATTTTTATATTTCTTTTTTTTACACAATTCTGATCATTTTACTATACTCACATTCTTTTTGTTCTTTGCAACTTAAAAATTCGGTAGGGTTCAATACTTAAGGCATTTTGTGACTTAACAATTCGGTAGGGTTCAAATACTTGGAATTTGAAGACATTATAAATATAATTAAACAATTATACTGAGCAGAAAACATACAAATCGACTATCTTTTACTTCCCTAGATGTTCAAGTTTGCTCCCACTGTCTTTGCTTGCACCTTAAAATATAGCTAAGTCATGTACAGCATCTGAAAAATACCAACTACAGACTATCAAATTCAGTCTTAAATATATTGAAATAATGAATAACAGCTAGTTATACAATTTAGTTAAATAAAATAAAGCTTACTCAGAAAAAGGAGACGAGAAAAAAAGATAAAAAAATAGGTGCTGAATTTTAAAGGAACAAGAAACTCCTCACCATAGGGGAAAAAATCGCTAATTATCAAGGTTTTAAAATTTAGAAATTAAAAGGTAAAAATGTTTAAACCAAAGCTCTTTTTAGGGTAATACCACAGCGAAACTAAGAACCTTATAGTTCCGCCATGTCCGTTTGTCTATCTGTCTGCATGTATGTTACAGCCGTTTTACTTACAGGCTATTATTAGTACAATAAAATTGGAATTGGCATGGTATATCTAACATATTTGTAACACCTACAAAGTTACGAAATAAAATCTTTTAAAAAAATAGTTTTTAAGGTATCTCCTCTACATGTAAAGGGAAGTGAATATATTTTCACATAACCCATTGTATAGAGTAACGTTGAATAGATCTTACAAATATATTAGTGGTAAGTCATATAAACTTTTTCGATACATGGAACCTATTAGACATCCTATTAGCTAAACTGCTATGGTTGAATATCTCAAAAATATTCACAATAGTGGTGTATGCAACGTAATTAAAAAGAAAAGTGTCACAGCTAAGTACGCTCTACTAGTCTAAAAGATTTTATCATTATTTAATAACTCTTTGAGGTTTTATTCAACTTATAACATGTTATACCAATTTATAACATGTACGAGGGGGGACCCAAAAACGGGAATTTCGTCATAACTTCTTTATTTCTCAATATTTTGATCACCTTCAAAGTATTCGCCATTGACCACATCGCACTTCTCCAAACGATTCTTCCATTGTTCAAGACAGTTTCTAAATTCACTCATCGGGATGTCCTTTAAGCCTTCCAGGACAAAATACTTTCCTTTCATATTCCTTTTGAGTCTGGGGAACAAAAAGAAGTCACAGGGGGCTAGATCCGGTAAGTATGGGGGTGGACAATCGGTGTCATGCCTTTTTTGGTCAAAAATTGCTTCACGGAAAGTGTGGGCCAGCGCGTTGTCATGATGGAAGAACCAGTTGCCTGTAAGCCAAAGATCTGCCTTTTTCTTCCGGATACTCTCCCTCAATCTTTTCAAAACCTCCAAGTAGAACTTCTGGTTGACAGTTTGACCCGGGGGAACGAACTCCGCGTGCACAACACCTCTGCAATCGAAGAAACAAATGAACATTGTCTTGATGTTTGACTTCACTTGGCGAGCTTTTTTGCGACGAGGCGAGCCAGCTCTTTTCCACTGGCTTGATTGCTGCTTTGTTTTGGGGTCGTATCCATAGCACCACGATTCATCACCAGTAATCACTTTGGAAAAAAATTCAGGGTCCTCTTCGAGCTGATTTTGGAGCTCAAAACATGCCTGAAGTCGACGCTCCCTTTGCTCGTCTGTGAGAAGGCGCGGGACGAATTTGGCTGCAACCCTTCTCATGTGCAAATCTTCAGATAAAATCCTCAGAATTGAACTCCATGACGTTTCTGACATCTAACAGAGTTGATCAATGGTTCGGCGACGGTCTTCACGAACGAGGGCATTGATTTTGTCGACGTTTTCATCAGTTCTTGACGTTGAGGGGCGTCCTGAACGAAGTCGTAAACTCTGGTTTTACTTAAGGCAGCATCCCCATAAGCAGTCTTAAGCATTACAATAGTTTCCACGGCCGATTTCCCCAACAGGAAACAAAATTTCACAGCTGCGCGTTGTTCTCTACAATCTGCCATTACGTTTTCGCCGAAATGGAAAAAGTTTTTTACTAAAAAAAACCTCACAGGTGAACCGATGCACTCACAGTGACACAACTTTGCACACTGATGCAGGAGGCGTGACACTAATGGACATGTGGTCAAACAATAGGTTTCCCCACTCTCCCTCCCCACCACAGCGTAATTCCCGTTACTTATGGGTCCCCCCATCGTAATTGGGTCTGTTAAACATTTACATAAACTCCATACCAGTGAATTAAATCAGCTACAAAAAATAGGGGCGTGGCTATGTCGGGGGCACGGCCGTGTGTTTTACGTGAATATGTGTAAGCATATGGTATTTTATAGGTATCAATGGATTGCTCTTGAGAAGATCTATCCAACCGTATACGATTCCTTTTATTCTAACATCTTATTATATTCACTGTCACTACTTTAAACTAATGTTTTATATACAATCGATAAGATTTTGATGACAGCTGACGATTAAAACTTAAACGAACATCGTAGCTTTTCCGAATCAAAAGTTATACTAATTGCAAATCTCGATATGCAGCAAAATAACCTCAAAATGGCGGCGCTTCCCCCTCCACCGCGTGCGATGTGTCACTGTTCTCGCTTATCGTAATGAATTCTTTGATCCTTTAGCTATCCAGTGGTATAATTTAATTTTTGATGTAGAGGATAGATTTGAAACTGCAACGCCAAACTGTATCCCCCGATTTTGTTATCATTAGGTTTTTTGGATTGCCCTCGTATGGCAGCAAATTTAAAGACGTATTCACGTCAAAATAATTTATGTTGCAATGTATGTTTATTATACTGTGAAAGATATACTAGACAGTATAATATATTTACATGGTGCGAAATAATATAATTTAAAATGCATCGTGTGTTTATGCCTGTGGAAGATATAGTAGGCAATATATTCATGTTGTGAAAAATTTGTATCGACCAGACTATAAAATCAATTGTAAATCACAAATAACTATCTTTATTTTTCAATGTATTCTCCTTTAATTTTAATACACTTTTCACAACATTTGACATACATTTCGATATTCTAAAAAAATAGTCTGGATTTTTATCCTGAAAATACGCCAAAACCACGGACTTAACCTCACCATCAGCCTTAAATTTCCTTCCTCTCAAGTCAAGTCTCGATTTTTATTTTGGAGAATAAGTAATAGTTGCTTGTAGCCAGGTCGGGACTATACAATAGATGATCCAGTTCTGTGAAACAGCATTCCTTAAGAATTTAGAAACACTTTATATGTGGACCGGCGGATGTTGTCATGCAACAGCAACACACCTCGCTAGTTTTTCTTGACTTTTTTCTTTAAAAGCATCTCATAATTGATGTAGCAAGGAAATGTAGTAATCATCCAATACCATTGTATTGCATCCTTTAAAATCTATCAATAAAATAACTTCAGAATCCCAAAAGTCAATCTTTTAATATAATCCCGTAATCTTTTTCTGAGATCGTGTCACCTTTGCTCTTTTGGCTGTGGTGAGCCCTGACGACGCCATTCCATTGACTCCCTTTTAGAAAGAACATCATAATAAAGGACCATGGTTTCATTACCCGTACAATTGAATCCAAAACTTATTATATTAAACAAAATTGAGTACAGCACCTCATACGTTCTTGTTTCTGAACAGCGGAAAAAAGATTTGCATGTACCTACTATGTTTATAGGTTTATGAGGCAATGAACTATACACTTTAAAGCAATAAGATAAGCTGCACATAAGACTACTTCAGACATCAATTCTGCTTGAGTTTTTGAGGATTAAAAAAATGTCATCCCGTCTATGAAAAACTAATTGTCAAATATAAAAAATTTATGCATGAGTAAATTTTGTTGTGCTTTTTTGCAGATGATGTACATGACATGTATATTTTAAGGTATAATCGAAGACTGTACCTGATAATAGAGGAAATCTTGAAGCACTAAGGAAGTAAAAGATAGCAACTTGTGGACTAATGCAGAAGTTGCTTATTTAAGCAAAGCAACAGCTGCTTTACCCATCTTGCAGCAGTTAAGAAAGGTTTTTTGTATTTACTTATGTTTATGATAAAAATAAGTAAATACAAAAGACCTCTCCATCTCACCGTCTGTAATAGATTCTGTCAGTGATCCTCCCAAAATTTGGGGAGGATCAGTTCATTTCCTACAGAAATATCAGGTAGCGAGGAAAAAATCCTTTTATATTTATAACATTAGTTAAGATGTTAAATAGAATAATCCTTTTACATAACATAAAATACAAATTTACACTCTCGTAGAGCGTAAATTCTTATGTTGACAAAAACAACCTCGAGAGAAAAGCGAAACACGTGAATAGTGCGAAGAGTAAGTGAAGAATATTTTTCACTTCTGCTATATGTCATTCAGCGCATTATTGAATAGCAGGCTGCCAGTAAAGAGAGCATAGCTCGTTTAATTTTTTATTATGCTCACAGTTGTAGTGAAGCATATCTAAATCTTTACGTATTAACAATATTGACACAAGTAGTGCAAAATTTTTCATTTAGTGTTGCTGCGTTACATGGACATTTCAGAGTAATAATATAAATTTTATGTCAATAAAATTTTATTGTTTTTTTACCATTACCTTAATATTTCCCTTTTAAAATTTAAAGTTATTAAGTTACTTTAAAGTTATACTTCAAAGTATTTTATTCTTTTAAAAATGTTATCATGCTATCCGGTATTAAATATCATAGATCGAAAAAAGAAAATGCATAAATGTTTACTGTATCTTTAAGTACATAGAAAATCTTATACAAAAACTATACTATATAAAATCTTATAGAAAACCAGTATTATGACATATCAGTCAAAATATAATTTTTTAAACGAAATAAAATATCTTTTAAAAAACCAACTTTAAAAAGTAGGTACTTATTTTTGAAGTCAGTGCCAACACTGTCGACCAACTTTATCAAATTTATAATTAAATTTATAATATTAATTTAATAAAACGATACAAAGAAATTAAATAAACAATCAATTCCTAAAGGGAGTATTTATAATATAAAATTTTACATTTGTTTAAGTTGGTCAGCGGTGCTGGCACTGACTTCAAAAATAAGTAACTTAGTTATTTATTACGAATAAGTAGGTACCTATTTTATTACTTTTTAGTACCTACTCTTTGAAGTCGGTTTTTTAAAAAAATATTTTAATTTAGAATTATTAGTGTTTAATAATATTAGTCATCACACTATGACTAAAATTCAATTAATTTTCTTAGAATATTCTATAATTATAAAAAGTCACGAACAAAAGCTGGTATGTAAATAATTTCCTCTTTGTCTAAAGTTGGTTATTAACAACATACAGAAACGAAGTAAAAGTAATAGCCACCAGAGGTTAGCTGTTAACCGTTGAAGAGTTACGTTCTCTATATGCCAAATTCAACATCAAATTTTGCAAAGTAATAACGAAAATAACAACTCACTAGTAGTAAATATATTGAATCAAGATTGATTTACCACTATCCTTTAAGTAGTTGCAATATTCATCTTCAGGACTCATCTTAAGACCCTGACTTGGTCGATGGTGGAGTTATTTTGCAAAGTAAAAACTACCAGTGACAAATACAGTGAATTACAGTTAATTTACTACCATCTGATAAGGAGCTCCATTGTTCATCTCCAGAATGCATCATCAAACTCTGACATGATCGATGGTGTAGTTATTTTGCAAAATAACAACTACCAGTAGGAAATATCTTGAATCACGTTTAATATACTACCATAGGACTTAAGGAGTCTTCATTACTTAAGGAGTTCCATTTTTCACCTCCAGAACTCATCATCAGACCCTGACCTGATCGATGGTGTAGTTACTTTGCAAAATAACAACTACTAGTAGCGAATACCTTTAATCATTGTTGATTTACTAATATGCGTTCATCCCCGGAACTCATCATCAAACCCTAACCTGGAAAGTGGTGTACTTATTTTGCAAAGTAACAACTACTAGTAGCGAATATCTTTAATCATTGTTGATTTACTAATATGCGTTCATCCCCGGAACTCATCATCAAACCCTAACCTGGAAAGTGGTGTACTTATTTTGCAAAGTAACAACTACTAGTAGCGAATATCTTTAATCATTGTTGATTTACTAATATGCGTTCATCCCCGGAACTCATCATCAAACCCTAACCTGGAAAGTGGTGTACTTATTTTGCAAAGTAACAACTGCTAGTAGCGAATATCTTTAATCATTGTTGATTTACTAATATGCGTTCATCCACGGAACTCATCATCAAACCCTAACCTGGAAAGTGGTGTACTTATTTTGCAAAGTAACAACTACTAGTAGCGAATATCTTTAATCATTGTTGATTTACTAATATGCGTTCATCCACGGAACTCATCATCAAACCCTAACCTGGAAAGTGGTGTACTTATTTTGCAAAGTAACAACTACTAGTAGCGAATATCTTTAATCATTGTTGATTTACTAATATGCGTTCATCCCCGGAACTCATCATCAAACCCTAACCTGGAAAGTGGTGTACTTATTTTGCAAAGTAACAACTGCTAGTAGCGAATATCTTTAATCATTGTTGATTTACTAATATGCGTTCATCCACGGAACTCATCATCAAACCCTAACCTGGAAAGTGGTGTACTTATTTTGCAAAGTAACAACTACTAGTAGCGAATATCTTTAATCATTGTTGATTTACTAATATGTGTTCATCCCCAGAACTCATCATCAAACCCTGACCTGGAAAGTGGTGTACTTATTTTGCAAAGTAACAACTACCCATAGCAAAAATCTTGAATCATGTTGATTTACTGCCATTTGTTAAGAAGTTCTATCGTTCATTCCGGAGTTCATACATGGGGCCATCACTAAATATCATCTTTGAAATAAAAAAGAATCATCCGAATCGGTCCATTCGGTAAAGAATTATAACATAAAAAAAGATTCCAATAAATTGAGAACCTCCTCCTTTTTTGAAGTCACTAAAAATGAGCATTGAAAGATAAGTACATAATGAGGATCTTTTGGATGTGACATTTTTCCAAAAAAATGGTGTCGAAAATGATTAATCCCATTGTTTGAAAAAATAATACAGAAAAACAACTCTTGAGCAAATGTCATTAATCAACCATTTTTTGACTTACTTAGCATCCGTTGCGAAAGAAACAAAAGCACGTTCTGTATAAATATCATTTACTCTCTGACCAAGTATAGAGTAAGTTTTCTCTATTTCGTCCATCCTCTCTGTTGTAAACTCATCGGTACTCTCAGCGTAGTTCTGTATGTAGCGAGTCACCTGAAAAAGTTTGATGGAAAAATTGTTACATTGTTCTTGACTGTCAAATTTATATTAATAGTATGGTATTTAGAAATTTTTAATTTTTCTTTTCCCATCATTTGGTGACATTTTTTGGAGTTTTTCTAACAATTTTTACTTCTTATCCATGTTTTGTTACCAAATTTATATAAAGAATATTAAAAAATATATGATAAATATGTTTATTTCGAGTATGTTGCCAGATCTTCTTACCACTTTTTTAGATGAAAAATGAGATGATTTTTACCAGGCTTAGGATTTTTGCAGGAGTATGATAAAAAGTCTGATTCTTCATATGTCGTCCGATAATTCTGGTAGTTTCAAAACATTAAAGTATGGAAGTTTCATAAAATTCAACAAAAAAGGAAAAGAAACATAGACATTATAAAGAAGATTACAGAAAAATTCCTGCTTAACATCATAAACGATATGATAGAAAAAGTCATGTATTTAAATGATCAACCACTTGCAAAGAAAAATGCCACAGACCACCGGATAACCTTTCCACGGCTACTAATTCATTAAAATTATTGCTTCGATAAACTATAAATAACTATAAATGCCTTTCTGAACTCTATTTCGTTCCATTGACAACTATCGGTTCAATAAGCATTTCTCCTGCACACCACTAGATGCCTCTTTCTTGGAAATAAGTTTTAAACGTATTTTTCATGAAATACAACATCAATACATTTGAAATACAATATTACTTTAGTTGCATTAATATTATTTATAAAATAAAAATTTATTTAAAAATTGTTCACTTTTTTAATAACATTGGCTGCACATGGATAACCGTGCCGCTAATCTTAAAAAAATTAGGACTGACGTTTATCTCACAACAGTAAAACTAATGGCGAAGAACTTAGTGTGTCTTTGTGCGTGTTGATATCAATGTTCATACTCTCCTATCTCCATTCATACTTCTCCAAATACTTTTCCATTTAAGTTAATAGTCCAATATGGACTATTTATGGTGAGTTAAAGGCACATTTTTCTTGTCAAATCTATATCTTATTTTACACTCTTCATCTGTAAGCATTTCGAAGGGATTAGAGATATTATTCATAAAATAAATTATATGTTCATCAGATTTTTATAAAGAATTTGAATGACAATCCATATTTGATTTTAAGATATCATAAAAACACAAACTTGTAATAATGACACGAAAAGTTAGAGTTAATGTCAATTTCATGTATAACAGCTCCTGCTATGGAATAGATAAACTAACATTTTTGTTCAGTTAATTTAATGGGTGTTTATCGAATAGACAACTCGCTATAGAGCGCTCAAAAACTATTTTTGACAAGTAGACAATAGAAATTTTGAATAGATAAATCGCTGTCAAATGTATCCCAGAAACATCCATTAGTAATTTCATTTGTCATGGTAATCAATTATTCTCTATGAAAATCAATATCCTCTATGAAAAAAGTAACAAAACAACATACCTGCTTGACGTTCGCCCAGAGATTCATCAAAGCAAACTGCCAATCGGTGTAGGGCAAATCATCCTTATATGGAATGGCATCAATGATAACTGAGCCCAGGTTGGAATGTGGCATAGGGAGACCCATCACGGCTGACAAGGTGGGCACCAAGTCAACTTGGCGCACTAATGTTACATTGAGGGGAGCCGGCGCCTTTGTCAGCCTGTTTGGTGAGTAAACGAACAGGGCTGCAGTGACTTCTGCATCGCTATCGCCGCCATGGTTACCTGATTTATTGATTTTATATATTTTATTCCTCTTAAGTCCAAGTATATTATAAATAAATAAAATTACAAGACCAATACTTTTTATTACATTTTGAGCAATGTTAATTTTGATGTGAAACATCTAATGGTGCATTTTGACGGGAGTTAAAACGTTCTGATGGCATGTCGTGTCTTGCCATTCGGCCAGCTTTGTATCTTCGTTGTCGGCTCTTTCTGTATTCTTCGCGTCTTGTTGGCTCTTTTTAACACTTCCCTTTCTCGTATTACCAACGTTTTGGATTTTACTTCTTTATATCGGTGTATTGCATAAAACTGTCTTACAACGTTAAAAGCATTTATTAATTTAAAATATGAGTTTAGAGTGATAATGAAAAAATAATTTAGATGTTTCACATCTGCCAAGCGTTCTATGATGGCTCTATTTTTTTCTTACTTTAGTTTTTCTGCATAATACAATAACTAATAACAATATTTTTTCTACGTGTAAAAATTAATGTCAAAACATTTTTGAGCTTTGTCTTAATATCCAGAATATTAATTCAAATCTACATTGTAATTCCATTATCATGTGATTGATGCATTTCTTTCTTCTTATATAAAAATGTTAATTTCTGTTACAATTAAAATAAACATAAATTACCTCTGTATATTTGTTACAAAGGAATTTTATATTAAATTCTTTATTTATTAAATCAACAGTACTCAAAAATTATTTCACGCAAGGAGTATTTGAAGCAAAATTATTAATAGTAATAAGAGTAAAAAAATAGAATAATGGCAAGAAATTACCTTTAAATTAAAAGAGGAATATAAAATTACGAGAAGAAAGCCATGAATCAAATTCTTTATATATTAAATCAACAGTACTCAAAAATTAGTTCATGCATGGAGTATTTGAAGCGAAATTATTAATAGTAATAAGGGTAAAAAAATAGAATAATGGCAAGAAATTACCTTTAAATTAAACGAGGAATATAAAATTACGAGAAGAAAGCCATGAATCAAATTCTTTATATATTAAATCAACAGTCCTCAAAGATTAGTTCACGCAAGGAGTATTTGAAGCAAAATTATTAATAGTAATAAGAGTAAAAAAATATAATAATGGCAAGAAATTACTTTTAAATTAAAAGAGGAATATAAAATTACGAGAAGAAAGCCATGAATCAAATTCTTTATATATTAAATCAACAGTCCTCAAAGATTAGTTCATGCAAAGAGTATTTAAAGCGAAATTATTAATAGTAATAAGGGTAAAAAAATAGAATAATGGCAAGAAATTACCTTTAAATTAAACGAGGAATATAAAATTACGAGAAAGCCATGAATCAAATTCTTTATATATTAAATCAACATTACTCAAAGATTAGTTCTGGCAAGGATTATTTAAAGTAAAATTATTAATAGTAATAAGGGTAAAAAAATAGAATAATGGCAAGAAATTACCTTTAAAATAAAGGAGTAATATAAAATTACGACAAGAAAGCCATGAATGGGGACAAAAACTTGAAGTAACTTTTTGATGTATTAAGTAATGATTGATTTTGTAAGGATATCAAATAAATAAAGTACTATTTTAGTACCTAGAACCAGTATGCGATAAAATCAATACTGGATATAAATTCAAATTTTGGTCCATAACATTCAATTTTATAAACAAAACAATTTCAAACTGGAAGTACATCTTATTCCAATAAATTGTGCAAACTGTTACAAGATGTCAATATTCTCCACAGTAGTTAAGATTATAAAAAGATGAATAGGTTTTTGAATAATTTTTTTATTTCATAAATCAGAACTTCAAGATACAAGCTGACGAGGAGTGAAAGAAACTTTGACTAATCTTAAAAATTAACCGAGGTATAAACTGAAGTTGAACGGTTTATACCTTGGTCGTTTTAAACAAGGGTTAAAATTTTTGAGAGCAACATTGAATTGTGATGTCATTTTTAGTAATACTGATTGTTTTCTACAAGTGTAAATGAGATAGGGAAATATCCAAAATCTGTCCATACCATTAAATTTAGATGTTAGTAATTAACATATTTTAAGAAATGTTTACAATTCTTTTAAAGGTGGTTTTTATTAACATAAATTTTCAAGTATTTGATAAAAAATTGCAAATTTAGGAGTAGCTAACTACCCAGTCCAAAAATTATTAGAAGTTGTCAGCAACAAGATATATGTTAATACAAAACGTGGAACACAAATAAAACAATAACAAACAAGACACACATTAAAACTAGCCAAACATTGTAAGAAAATTAGAAAAACCTATTATTAAAAAGATTCTAATACCTTCTAGTTGCGATGGCACCACCGGTTAAGAGAAGAAAACTAAATTAATTTTTTTATAAACAATGCGACATTTTAAAGAAAGGTTTATATAATTAATGTACATAAATATAAAGTGAAAATATAAGCAATTAAATTACACATTAAAATATAAAAAATACATTAATCCAAAGTGTATAACTATAGTTTTAATTGTTTTTTAAGATGGTTTATGTAATTTCTTTATACAATAGTACATATAACTGACACATTATCATGCAATTTCAAATTTACGAAAATTAATTCGATGGAGTTTACACTGATTGCAAGAAATTTAAATATAATAAACTTAAATCTATTTAACAGCAAGTAAGTTTTAAAACGGATAACTTATCAAACCTAGCATATATTAATTTATCTCTCTAATCATGTTTCCAAATTAATTTGGATACATCAATAAATATTATACAAGTTAAACCGAACCCAGATCCCACGCACAAAAAATGAAATGGAATTAATTTGCATACTCATAATTATAACTAATATTATAAATGTGAATCTTTGGATGGATGGATGCTATTCTGTAAATCCAAGATTTCTCTTACTCTACATGAAATTTATTGCCTGGATTAACATATAGGGCTATTTTTATCCTGAAATCTGAGGTAGTTCCTGAGAGATATCTGTACATGGAATAATAGTAAACAACATTTTCTTCCTTTTATAATCCGATCACAATGTTATTAATGAACGAAAAAGATTTTGAAAAAATTGGAATAGAGGTAAATTATAACCTGGATTGACTCACAGGCTATTTTCCATAGATTCAGACTTCTACAATCTAAAAATATCTGTCAAAAAAAGGAATATAATCTACAATAATATTATAAAGAGGTAAAGTTTGTAGGTTTGTATGTAGGAGGTAATCTACGAAACTATTCATCCGATTTCAAAAGTTCTTTCACCAATATTTAGAAAGGACCTTCAGGGTGGACATAGGTTGTATTTTATTCCCGAATTTTGCAACATAAGTCAACAAGAAAACAGTCAGCTAATGCATTTCTGACGAACGCTGCCTTAACAGTATGAGATATATGAATGCTTTTTATAAAAAAGTTGTAGAGCTTAAAAAGGCGCGTAAAAAAGTTCGCTACAACATATACCTGTATGTTAAGTTTAATTCACAATTAATAAAATATAACTAAGAGAAACTTGTTTAAGAGAACTTTGTTTGCAAGAACTCTATTGTACCACGAAGTACCATACTATTATACGTGGGCTAATAACAAATTTTCAAGAAGAAGGCGCAATTAAATCATAGATGGACATCCAGGTGTTAAGGAAAACGCTGCTTCGGGAAGAACATATGGTGTATATCTTTCTCAATTTGAGTGTTTTCATCTCAGAATGTTATTGTATTATTTGTTCAACCTCATTCGCAGATTTAAAAACAGTAAATGTCAAAGAAACTTATCAAACAGCTTGCCCAGACAAAAGTTTGCTCAAAAATCATCAGGAAAATACTTTACAAGAAGTTTTGATTACACAGTGCATTAAAGCTGGGCGAGTAGTATGTAGTTTTTTTTTGTCAGCCATCTGAACCATTAAAATTGTGGGACAACTTCAAAAAAGATTTTTGTGAAGACATCAGACACAGAATTCAACAACAAAATCAGGATTTTACTTTGCTTTTCAACGACAATGTGTTGTACATTTCGATGATGGTTTAATACAAATAGAAAATAAGCTATTGGAATTGAATGAAAAAAGTTTAAGTAATTTCAGATTATCCTCTCATATTCATTCACGAAATGATGCGATGGGCACAATTCTGGTACGTCAGTACAACGTCAGTGAGTTCATAGATTTTGTTAATTAAATTTGCCAAAATAAAGGCATTTGATAAACAATTTACCAGTGTGTTGAATAATATAGGCAAAGTAATTTTTTTGGACGCCCCAGGTGGCACTGGAAAGAAATTGCTTATCAATTTATTACTAGCACAGGTAAGGCTATCTGGAAAAATAGGACTCCCAGTTGCATCTTCAGAGATTGCTGCTACTCTATTGAGTGACTACCTACAGAGTCATTCTACCACTATCAGAATCTCTGGAGCGACAATCTGTATGTTCCATACATAAAAACGGGCCTATTGGCAAATTGTACAGGACGCGTTACTGATAATGTGGGACGAATGTACCATCAGTCACAGAGCCCATGTTTAACCTGTGGACTGAACATCAAAGGACCTTATAAACTTGAGGTCATTATGGGGGGAGTTACATTTGTGTTTGCTGGTGATTTTCGGCAGACACTCCCTGTAGTTACAAAAGGGATGCGTGCAGATATCTTCTTTATCTTAGCCTATCTTAGTGGAGACACTCATAACAACTTCCCACAACAACTGCTCAAACTTGTCGAAGGAGTTCTTCCTTTTCCAAATTTGAGCACTATCTGTGCTGAAATCGTTCTAAATGACACACTAGGTCAGGTAGTCCACAGTCTGCAGCATCTTTTAGATGCAGTATATCCTTGAATCTAAAATTTACTCGTAAGACACCCTCATTGGCCTATTCTACTCTAGGTCTATTTCAAGGGCAATAGGCCTAGGAATGATATTGTCAATGAATGTTGAAATCATTAATCCGATTATACAAAAAGTCCCCAGCCAAATCAGAAACTATAAGTCGTTTGACACAGTCACCAATATTGAGAATGCAGTCCACTATCCATAAGAATTTTTAAATTCGCTTAATCCTTCTGGCTTGCCATTTCCCAAACTACCATTAAAAGTCAGTATGCTTATCATGCTTTTAAGAAATTGAAACCCTCTGAATTTGTGCAATGACACAATGCTACTAATTCAAGACTTAAAAGACCACTTGATTATAGCGACCATCCTCACCGATCCTGCAGCTGGCCAGCTGGTAAACATCCAGTGGATTCCAATAATGATGAAGTCCGTGGGGACTTGCCGATATCTTCTAAATGGCTGCATTTTCTAGTGAAAACGTTATTTGGCATGACTATTAATAAGTCCCAAAAAAAAACCTTTTTTTTTGGTTGGAATCGATCAGCGCAAAAAGTGTTTTTCCCATGGCCAACTATATATTGGTTTATTAAGAGCTGAAACTCCAAAGAAACAGTACATTTTGCTACCAAAAAATAATACGACGTCAAATATTGCATACAAAGAAGCTCCAAGACAACAATAAATTTAAATACGTCAACTACAGATAACAACAGAAATAACAAAATACAAAAATAAAAAACATTCAATCTCAAATCTGCTTCTCTGATTTATTTAACCCTATCACAGATTTGAAAAGATTGTTTTGTGATAAAATGATATTTTAAAATAATACTTATGAAGAGAATAGGATAAGTACGTCGGTTTCACGGCCACTTCTGGTAAATAACCACTTGATAGACCAGTTTTGTTTAATTAAATTTAATAACATTTCTTCAAGAAATAAAAATAAGTACGCCTTACATATTTTTTGAATAGTCTACTAAGAATCTACTAAATTTGAAACTAACTGCTTGACACTTAATTTTCATTCATAACTAAATGAAACTATGTAATGTAGTATTATACCTACTTTATTTAAATTATTACCCCTAACCTAGGATTCATTGTATGACAACATCTTCGGGTGGGCAATTTGAAACATATACTACATCACGTAGCTTAATTTAGTTGTGAATAATAATTAAGTCATAATGAATTTCTACAAAATTAACGCCAAATATATTCAATAACTTCTTAGCACAAAGTAATAAAGAAAAAATGCTCAGTTCACATGTTAGTTCAGTGATATGTGAATGTGTAGTGAATGAGCAATAAAAATATATCAGAGGGTAGCGCCTAAAGGTAAGTTTTGTTACTTGGTGTTAGTTGTTTACTCAAATTAGAAGCATGATTACTTCAATTTTATAATTATTTAAATTGTTTAATTGTATTTTTCCAATTTTTACCTTAGATTACAGCTAAAGGAATTAAAAAAGCCAGTGCATGAATAATAGAAGAATCTATAAGAACTTGGTTTAATGAATTGAAAACCTTCTTGAGAGAAAGTAATAATGAAGATATATTGGAATGCCCAAATGCATTTTTAATGGGGACGAAAATGGCTTCTATATGAGCCTTAAAACCTGAAAAGTTTTAGCCCCAAAGGAATATCGAAATGTGTACCAGGTTAAATCAGGCAACGAAAAAGATAATTTAACAGTCCTTGTCACATTCAACGCCAATGCCCTGATAAGTCCTCCGCTCGTTGTTTTTCCCATGAGCTGCTGTAGAAAGCATGCCCGAAGAATGGTGTCTTGGAAAATCAGAGAGTGGGTGGATGAGATCGGATATATGTTTCGAATATATCACTAACGATTGTAATAATTGAGTGGACCGCAACTGTATAAAAAAGCCAATATTGCTACTGGTTGATGGTCACAGATCGCACATGTCACTCGCTAGTCTTGAGTGCTATGTGCGAAAAAAATGGCATAATATGGCAAAATATAATGAATAACTCAAACAAATATAACTCAAAATCTTTATCAAATTAAAAGAAGATTGCTGAAGTTTCAATATGTTTCAAATTTGATAAAAAAATTCATTGATCGAGGATCATGCAAGCTCATTGCCTAATAATAACAACTTTTTTTTCTTTTTTTATCATCCTGAAGTAATATTAAGTGTAGTTACCTATCATCATATTAAAATAAATACTGGAATGGAAAATTATCTACCTGTATATATGTATTACATACAATCTTTATTTATTCTTGCCCAATAAAAGGTCCTCTTTTAAGCAAACAGACGTCAACATGCTATGCGGCACATTTAATACCTGATAACATTATCTGCCCTAATAAAATCTAATCATGATTATTGTATATATTTACTGATGACATTAATTTAAAAATCTGGGTGAAAATAGTATACACACAAATGTAAAATAAAAACTTACTTTGACTGCCTCTACAGACAAATTTACATTGACGTTTAAAACTTCTATTTATCTACATGATTTAAATGATCACATTCAGTATTGTCTTAAGTGACTTAATTCCTAACTTTTATTAAATGTATTGTATTGTATCCATTTGTTATGTTTAGTTCAATGATAACTTTATTGATTGCCTTAGTTCATTTATAATAAGTTATAAACCATTTAAGAATTTTAAGGTTCGTCTACGACCTCAATCTCCTTAAAAATCATTCAGTGCATGTTACTCAAAAAATATTACATTGATTTTATACTACTTATATACAATTAATGGTTAGTATATACTGATGTATAAAATTTAAAAATTCTTTTTTATTATTCTTGTGAAGGCAAATGCGGCATTGAAATTGACGGTTAAAGTTGATAAAATATAAAGATACGTCCTTACAAAGATGCAATACTCTTTGATATATATGTATCTTATTATAGTATAGTTTTGTATAAAATTATTTAGTGAAACTTGTCTGAATAAAATATGGAAGATGGCAGAGATTTTAATAAATTTGCAAATTCCTATGTAAATTATTGCCTGCTGTTAAAATCTAAACTCACACCTACCTGTAGCAGTCATTCCATGATCACCAATGACGTACAATGTTGTATCATCATCTATTGCTTTTGCAATATTCTTGACGGCGTCATTCATCTCCTGCAACTTGCGTCTCATTTCGGGATGGTTGGGACCAAATTTATGTCCACAGTGATCAACTCCAATGTAATGGACTATGAGTAAGTCCCAGTCTTTGGCAGCGAGTTCTGTGAAAACCCTGTCATTGATGGCTAAAAGCAAAAGAGAAATATTAACCGCTTTTTAGCAAATAATTTATTACATACTTATATCTAATCATACATAACTGATTAATTACATAACTGAACAAAAACCTTATTTTAAAATGTTTAATCACGAAAATTTTCATTTTGGGCTTGAAAAGCCATAATTCTCCATACATGAGACTTGTACCTGTTCCTATTGTTATTTCAAATTTTACGTGGTTACATGAACGACACCTCAGTATAAAAAGTCTATTCTGTGTGCTATAGATTACAGACCTGTACCAATATCCACTTGTGACCTCAGTGCTGATTCGTTAACTTAGACAGAGCTTAGGGCTTCATTTTAATCTATTTTGCTGTCCAATTCACAGCATTAGAATTACAACTCAGAAGTAATTAGGTGGTTCATGGCTCATTCACAATTTTCAATTTAACAAGAATCAACAATTTTCAAATTAACAAGAAACAACAATTTTCAATTTAACAAGAAACAACAATTTTCAATTTAACAAGAAACAACAATTTTCAATTTAACAAGAAACAACAATTTTCAATTTAACAAGAAACAACAATTTTCAATTTAACAAGAAACAACAATTTTCAATTTTACAAGAAACAACAATTTTCAATTTAACAAGAAACAACAATTTTCAATTTAACAAGAAACAACAATTTTCAATTTAACAAAAAACAACAATTTTCAATTTAACAAGAAACAACAATTTTCAATTTTACAAAGAATAACTACTAAATGTTTTGATCAAATTATTTTTGTTCTTTGTTTAAGGGAAACGACAGCCGTAAAAGTTTACTTATTTTATAAAAATTTCCTGATGCACTGAATCCAAACTTTGAGTTTTACCAAGATCTTGAACAATAATACAGTCCTGTTTTGTCTTCTTACCATAATCCACCGTGTCCAAATCCCAAGTGTTGAAGGAATGCATTGCCATAGAACGCAACCAACGTTTGGGATAAAGGCCATCCCAAGTGTCATCACCTAGCAAAATCACCTTTCCTCCACGTGCAATTAACTGAAATTAAAATAAAATGTTGTTACTTGAATGGAAATTCAAAGTGATAGGAAGAAATTATCAAATAAATTGTTATTTCAGCGTCATTTTAGCATTGCACACTTTGACTCCTTGACTTTTAATCCACGATCCGCATAGTAGAGTTAAATTGTTGAAATAATGGGATAATCACTTGTAAAGTGTTATAACACAATCATTTCCATACGTAAAATTTAAAATATCAAATATTATTATGCCGTTATACTACTACTGTATTGCCATCTATTGAGAAATATGTAAGAAAAAAGGGTGAGTATGGTCTTACTTCTAACAGTCCTCTGTTAAACGCAGTTTAGGCGTAAAGATAAATATTTTTTTAATTCAAATAATGTTTCAAGTTCAGTTGGATACATTCAATAGCAAGAATATGATGACAAAATTTTACAAGTTGTTTCATATTTATATACAAATGATCATCATGTATCCATGATCTAGAATGTAGGATGAAGGTTAAAAATTCAGAAAACCAGATTTTATGGAATATTGAGAAGATTTTGGAACACACATTTCAATTAATTTATATTTATTCTCTATATGTTATTCTCTTTACTGCATTGCAATTAAATTTAAAGAGATAAATTGCGGATAAAGGAACAATATACTTAACAATATTCAGGATATAAGTCTGTTTAGCATCCATTTTTTTTTATTTAAATGAATGAATACACATAAAAATAACGTATCTAAAAAATTACAGCTCACACTCGATTATTATAATACAAAAAAATTTATTTGAAATAAGCTCTTTCTATGAAGAAGTGCCAGTCAGTCAGTTGTCAGCCATAACTTTCTGCGATCGTCTTTGCGCTTTTAAATTTTTTGTTTGTTTTTTTTTTATATATATTCCTATTTGTGTTTGAAAATTCTGAGTTTAGAATTGCTAAGAATGACAATTAAGTTGAAAAATTTATAACTTTCACTTTATTAACAAAGTGCACTTCTGTATGGAAACTTTCTTTAAGTACTTTCTTTAATTTAATAAAATAATCACAACCGAGCCCTAATTTTTGTCAACACTTAATTTTTTACCTACTTATATTATTTCATTTAAAATTAAAAAAATATATAACATTCCCATCGCTCCTAAACCAGACTTGTTCCTATTTCAAAAGTAATTTGTTACAACCTTCTCAATGACAATGCACTTACATTTTCATTAACATGTTTACATGAAAAGTTTGACAAAATATTCCAGCCAGGTACATACCTGGTCGATTATGTTATCTTCATTAATTTCAGTTGAGGCAAAGTTCTCTCCGGCCTCTATGAAAGTCGGCAGTGAGCCGGCTGTAAGACCTTTCAGTCGTTGCAAAGTAGTCGTAGGGGGATCGGCAATAAACTTGTACATTCGAGTGTTATTTGGTGATTTTTCCATTAATTCGCTAAAAATTGGCATGTTGTTATGGTAATATAAAGGATTAGTCATATTTTCTTCGTACTCGGTAAACTCATACATCAAAGCGTCTATTATTACAAAAACAACTCGTGATCTTTGTGGAAGACAATATTCAGAAGAGTTATCGACATTTTGTAAAAGATTCCTTAACTTATTATGCAAAGTACACTTTGATTTAACACTATTCAGTTCATTATTGCTATGAGAAGCTTTCTCGCACGTCGCATTTTCGTAGGAAATGCATGACGAAATTTCATTTTGTGTCCTCCTTGTTAAAAGGAAACCGCGGCTGAACATCAAAATTCCCGACACTATAAGGTAGCATAGCCATAATAGATATAAAAAATAGCTCCATTTTACACTAATCATGATGGTGTCATTTATAATTTTTCATATATCCTTCAACGTGCGCATAAGTAGATACTAAATCTTATCTTGAGTTCGCTCCCTGAAAATAGTGGCTATAAGTGTCAATTTCCGACGTTTATATTACAGTGTTGCAATATTATAAAATGTTTTTAAAATAGTCTGCTCATTTTACAAAATAAAATTACAAGGTACTTGGTACTTACTTGCATTCTTTACTTTCTTTATTTAATACACACAATTTTATCCTTAATTTCTTTTTTAATTGCAAAGAGATAAATACTATTATTTGTGTTACTATTTCAATGTGTACTTATTTTAATTACCAAATCTAAATAACAACAACATGAGAAAGATATTTTTGTATTAAATTATATTTAATACCTGTGGCATAACAATCAAAAACAATGTTTGAGCTTAATACTACCAGATTATATTTTTATTGGTCTTCAAAAGTAATATAAAATTTCTCAAATTTGATTTCATAGGTATTAGAAGTTATAGTACAAGTCAATATCTCCATGAAAAAAAAATACCTAGAACAAATTACAAGGCATCCTTTTTTATTATTCTCAGCCAATAATTTTGAAATTTTAAAACCTGATTAAAATTATTTGATTTAATATTTACACTTTAGACAGATCGAGTATCGTAAACTAATAAACCTAATACTTTCCAGTATAATAACACTTTCAAATCGTTTCCTTTATTTGCATAACTACTATTATACTTATATTAAATTTACAATATTTTAGATACTAAATTATTTAATAACTATCATTAATATAATTCGTTAATTTAATGTATTATTTAAAAGTGAGCAAAATATTAATGAGTGATTTCAATGTGAATATTTGCGTTCGCATTCCTGTGTTAATTATATAGTAAAAGATACCTACATACTTTAAATGTACAATTGACATTAATTAATGGTATTGGCAAATTTGGATCTCGGAATATACAGTATTATCTATTTCAATGTGGTATATTCAGATAAGATAACTACTACTGTAAAGTCCATTCAGAAAAATTTGAGTTTCAACGAGAAACTTTCTAAACATTCGTTTTTTATAGGAAAACTTTCAATATTTTGACAGTTGACGTTTGTGACACGTGAGGTACTGACATTTGTTTATGAAGAACTTATATACTCCTGTTTAGTGGTAATATGTAAGAATTTCTATAAATAAACATTTGGCATGTTTGATTAAATTTGATTTTCTAGTGAGATTATTTCTCCAAAATGTTCACAAAAATGTCATAAACTTTCAGTGTTTTGGATCGGAGATAGTGGTGTTTACAGTTCCTAATAAAAGTCTAACCTCATCGTAGTTGGGTGAACTAGTTTTGTTGTGATATTATGTTTATGTCCTATAAGTGTTTAAGAAAGGCGACTGAAAAATGTTTCCTACAGTATCGAGTGGTAAACAGGAATCATTCCGTTTGTTGGGGTTATCCAGTGAATCAGAATCGGACCCACTACAAATCGAAATAGCACCGAAGAAGAAGAAAGTTCAAAGGTTTTTATTTATTTTTAAAACTTCATTTATTCGTCTCAATGTGCTGGTTTGGTGGCGACCCAAGACACCCGACGACGGAGCTAATTGTTTCTTAAAAAATAACTTTTAATTTGGTTTTGTACTTAGTACAGTTTTGTATAATTTCAAATAATGGATTGAAAGAAAAATAATAGGAATTGAGGACAAAGTTTTAGAGAAAATAATTTAGAGTTCAAGAGGAAATAATTTTCTTATAAGTTATTCAATTTGTCAATTCTTAATCTCCAAACTAATTGTGGATGTAAGAGTATTTCGGAGAAAAAGGAAGCTTTTGGATAATATGATTGAATTGTCCTTAGTTGGCACCCTGTCCTGTTTGTCACTTCTCTCCACTTCTTCCAGTCAGAAGCAGCAACTCCCGCTTCATATAAGTTGATTCTAAGGTTTTTGGGGTCCAGCCTACTTATTTCAACCAGTTCCTTGGTGTATTTCGCTGGATTTATTATTTATCTGGTCGAATTCTCCATAAAAGCTGGTAAGGAAATAATTTTGGATGATGTAGTTGAATTTGATGTTCAATACAACGAGATTGAATGTTGCCACTTTATAATACCGTTGGGAATAAGACTCTCAGGATCTACCAGATACATTCCCTTTGGAAGACTCCAAGTTTATTGAGATCTGCTGTGAAAAGTGTCCACGTTTCTGAGGTGTAGAAAAGGATAATTTTAAATTTTCTTCTCATTTTTTAAAGATTTTATTACCATTTCCATATTCATTATATAATTTTTATGTCATTCCAAGAACTTCTTTTGGAGTTTATCCCTTAAGAAGTGATTTTCAAATATAGCGCCCGGTATGAAGTTTTATGAGGAGTAAAATCAGATGTTCAGAGTGTTAAAAAAGTGTAATCGTTAGATCCTAATCGTATGAAGTTCAGAGAATTAAATAAAGTGTAACCGTTAGCTGGCTTCTCTACGGAACATTTTTGTTTTACGAGTATATTGACTATTTATTTATACATTTGATAAATTTTTTAAAGGAAGTATAAACACTCGGATATTGAAGTTTTGAGTGATTAAAATTTAAAAAGTTGATTGTTTAAAATATTTTTTCTTTACCATATCTTAAAACTCTTCTTACACAGATGCCTACCTTACCACTATTCTGAGTGACGTATTTAAAACTCTGTTTCTATTATTTTAACTAGTCTGTGGTGAGGAATGATTTTATAGAGACGGCTAAATGAAAATTTGCAGAACATGACTCGAGAAAAATTTTCTGGAAAATGCTGATTGCTGTCTTTTCAGACATGTTAATATTTTATTTTACACAAATATTCATTATGAAGAAAAATATGTAATAGGCCTCACATGATAACAGGATTTATAAGCATATTTTTACGTTAAATTTAAACTAAACAGGCAAAATTTATTAGTGAAACTCAATATTACTAATATATACTAACAAGGAGAGTATCAAACTTGGGCATCACAGATTTGGTTTCTTTTTACATATGTTATAGGATTGTTTCCTATCAGCAATGTGTTAATAGGATTTTAAGCAACTGCTTTTAGTTTTTGTAGAAAATAGTCTTCGCAAAAATTGAGTTTAGGCAGTAATTTATTTATTAATCAGTTGGCAAGCATTAGCGTTAAACTGCCGGAGCACAGAATCCTATCTGTTGGTTTACAAGTCAGTGAATCCAGGTTCAATATCTTTTTTTTAAATATTTCAACAATTACAATTATTTCAATAATTGTAATGTTAAAATGGTTTTATTGATTTATAGATAAAATTAATTTCTTCATAGATATTTAAATTTTTTCCTCTATAATTTTGTATTAAAGAGATCTTAATTTTTTTGATACACAAATAAAATATTAGTATATTCATAATTATATTCTGATGGCTAATTTGGTGAATGACTATAAAACACAATATCTTTTAATAAATATTCATATTTATGATAATTAATATAATATACAAAGTGTCATTTATCTGAGAGAAATATAAGTACATAATAATAACATCGAAATCGATCATACATCGATTATATACTTCAGAATAGGTAATTTCATATATATGTTTGGATGACATTGGAAAAACAGTTGAAAGACAGAACTTCATCACATATTTTACACAGAGTAGTATGAAATTACAGAAAGAACTTGAAATATGAAGAAATTAATTTTATCCAGCTTAAGCAATCAATAAACTACTATTTACATTTACTGCAATAATAATTTATTTGAATAACATTTGAATAAATTACCACGATAATGTTTTTGATGTGGCGTTGAACTTTGCCCCGTTGCCTAGTAAGCCAACGAATAGCATAGTGCGCCATTGCCGTTTGGCACTATTGCTTAATTTAATCATATATATAAATCATAGCCTGAATTTCTGACTAAATTTCCCCACAAATTAAAAACTGTATCATAAAATTCTTTTAATCTCTCGCCAAGGGCAAGCGACATAGCTAACGACATATTTAAAAGGAAACCCAAAATT
Source organism: Druceiella hillmani (assembly GCA_039881145.1). Classification (NCBI taxonomy): domain Eukaryota; kingdom Metazoa; phylum Arthropoda; class Insecta; order Lepidoptera; family Hepialidae; genus Druceiella; species Druceiella hillmani. The sequence continues at coordinate 8,531,880 of JAYKKI010000004.1, forward strand.
CATGAGTTCCAAGTCTGATACCCCTTTGTAAGTGCTATATTATTAAATGATATTTGCATTTAGCCTAAATCATAAGTCTACTTCATTAGTGATTTCAACATTTGTTTTAATAAATTGATTTCGATCAATAAAACAAAGAAAATTGTCATATAATACATGGTATATTTGACTTTAACCTTACACTTAAGTTTACTAACATATAGATATAATCACATAATCAAAATATCACTTGATTTTTTTATAGTAACTTACAGTCTTAACATTTTTCTTCATATCTGATATATTCTGTACAAAACAATGAGAAAGACCTTTTTTATAAGGAAAAAATAAAGAAGAGTGTACAGGTTTTCCATTACTACTAAAATACACAAATGGATCAATTTATATAGTGATCCATTTTTATTAAATCAGTAGATATTCCATAGTACTTCAAAAATCTGTAGTCTAGTTGCAATATTCCAATTAATATTTACATACTTGTTTATAATTATATTTTAGATCTAGGGGACCAACAACTGGGTATAATTTCATGATTTTTTTATTTTTACGCGCAGCTCCACTCTCATTCTATCTTAATATTAAAGGTTGTTTGGTTTGTATGTGCATAGTATTAACAATGAACTGTTTCATGTACTAGTATCCATTAAAGTTATTATTATAATATCTAAAGTATGTTACACAATAACTAAGGCTTCCATTCAGATTTAATATTGGTAGCTATGTTTACATATTATATTAACGCTATGTTCTTTGCTGGTACCACTTTGGTGTTATGTGAATATTATCAAACAAACGATGTTGACATCACATAATACTAAAAAAATTTTACATTCACTTACCCAGACCCTCAAAATTTTGCAAGAAGGGGGGATAGGATTAAAAATTATTTGGATACATATGTATTCACTAAGCATTCTAAAATCTCTTGAAAAACACTATCTAGCGGCAAGCAGTAGGATCTTCGCGAAACCTAAAAGAATCTTGGTCAAACATGTATATAATATTATAATATTGGCATTCTAAAAATGGCCTTCAAAAACCAAATAATTGTTTTCTTTTCAGTACAACTATTTATTTTACATACACAATTTTTTTGGTCTCTGTCCTCATAGTTTGTGTTACTATAGTCACATTTTTCTTTTGTTTTTATTGGAAAGACGTGTCTATAGAGTATAATGTCATTGCATGTAGAGCGCGTCAGAATATTGATAAATATTTTCATGTTGAAATGTATATGACCTTTCTTATGGAAATATGTGTTTCAGCCACGCAATATTGTATTGTGTCTAAATTAAATTCTATTACAAATCAATATTACAATTAAAAATGAGTAACATAAAAGAAATTAAAGCAATATTATACATTTTTTCTACATACTTTTTTATAGGTTCTGAAGATGTACAATTAAATATAATTTAAGCAGCCAACAAAATAATGCAAAACATAAGTGTTTAATATATCACTGATGTTCCAGCAACATATAGGTATGATAGAATATCTATACATGACAACAGTTACACTATTGCCTAAGTATATGGTTGTTTCTTTTTTCTTAGAACATGAAAAAGGTTGATTAAGAAGTTTTGGCAAGGCTTTTCGTTACAGGTTACAGGTAGAGTAGAGTTATTCATGTTGGCTTGAACTTTTTTGAGCGAGTAAAGCACCAGCCATTATGTATCATATAAACAGTCAGATGAAAAATAACATTAGTAATTTTTCTCTTTGTCTCATTTCTTATCACAATGTAGTGTTTTCTCCAACATTTATGGAGAGATTTAGATTATTTAAATTTACTTAGATTAAAAGTAGATTAATTTACTTAATACGCTATGGATAAATATATTAATTCCAAAATCAACTAATGCTCATCATAATTTTTTTCTTGAAGGTCATACCTAAGAAGATGGGGCTTGAGAATGGCTTGATGGATCTGAAGCAGATGGTGATTTGACAGTCGATGTTAAAATATCATGAGTCTGTGCAAAATTATACGGGACTTGGTTTCGAATGTCATTTAGTCTACATCGAGTCAGAACAGACTGAATCTCTTCCTGTGCTAAGATGCATTGTTCTGCCGAGAGTTTTTTTAATTGATTTATAACATGTCTACCAAAAATTTCACATTCTTGTTCACTGTCAGGGGTAGTCAACGGATCATGCATCAGTTGTATTTCAGTGCTAATTTCGTCACTTAGATTACACGTCCTTGTACTTCTCAGAGGCTGTTGTCGTTTGTTGAAGTCTTGGTGGCTTCTGATTGAAGTATCGGCAGTAACTGAGTCGAGTCCTAATTCGTATGAGTATTCATTCTCTTCAAATTCATCTTCTGGTGATTTTACATATAATTGCTGAAACATAAATATTTCATTTGTATACAAGACATTGGAAGTTTATGATTATAAATATTTATTCTGAATTGTTACCAAATTTTAAAGATTTAAAAACGGTCAAATCATAGTTCTGCTTCTTTGTCTATTTTTGGGTAAACTCAAATAATTTATAAACTGAATAATTTATTAACTTAATATTTTTATTTCAAATTAAATTAATTTATATAGTTTAGGATAAAAATGTCTTCACCTTATTTAAGTATAACGGAAAAATTAACTAATAAGAAACTAAGACAAGTATTTAGAGGTTTTTGAATTGTAGTCTACGCATGTCAGAAGTGAAACTTCTAAGTTAGATAGGTGGAATAATGAAAAGCTCAAAAAATCAGTCCCTTATGTATCTCCTCCTTGGATTGTGACTAATTAAACAATTATTCCAAATTACTTTTGTTGAAGTTATATATCTTTAGGCATGCTATGAAAAAATGATGAGAGTGAAATTTTAAAAATACAGGATGAAAATGGCACAATGTAACAAAAAGTCAACACCATGAAGTTGCCCATTAAACTTATATTTACATAGCTTATTTGACAGATAAGTAGTCCACCATTTGATTTTACTGCTGGCTTTCTATTGTAAGCCAATCATCTGCTAGATCATTTCGAATTCGGTATGTATTTATTTGTATTATAAATTATTAAATACTTAAAATTAATAAAATGAAATAAACTTTCAACTTAAACAACAAAATAATAAATATATTCATTGCCTTTATTATTAAAAAAATTTAGATTGGTTTATTAAATTTAACTATAAATTATATACACGTGTTTATATCAAATTAATTGACTGAGTATTCATTTAAATTTAATTTAATTTTAAAATTAGTTTTAAATTTTATTTTTTGTAAAATAAGATCGAAATTTTTACTATTCTGTATGAGAAAATAATAAGGGCGATACTTTAGAAACGGTCTGGCAGATGATTGGCTGACAATGGAAAGCCAGCAGAAAAATAAAATGGTGGATAACTCAATTGTGAAATAAATTTTAAAATTTAATTATATCATTGAATGTAGATTTTACCAACCGTATTTCAAATCATGCCCCAGTCATTTTATTTCAATTAACTATTTGCGTTCTAAATAAAGTTATTCTTGTTGTATGTATGTAGTATGCCAAAGAAGTATATCTTCTACCGTGCGTACATAAGTACACACAATTCTTTTTTAAATCAATTTACTTGCCATATTGGATTCTGAAAATATTGTACTATAATAGTAATACATTGAAATAACTTATTTACGTCTGTAATAAAATTATATAAATATGTATATTTGTATATATCCACATATATAACTTAATTAACTTAGTGTTGCCATTTCTTTTTTCCAATAATATTCTACATCTAATAAATTACTTATTACCGTAGTACTAATCTGCCTCGGTCTCTCACGTTGTTTGACAATATCCGATAAAAACGAATGCATCTCACTGAACCACTTCAGCGTAGGTACGTATTCCGTATTTTGATCTCGACATTTTTCCATCTTAATCAATTCCTGCGAGTAGGTCGATCGGAGATTCTTGATTTTCTGTTTAGCATCGTAAACTGAGAAGCCAGGCAGGTTCATCTCCTCTATTATATGCTGCAGAGCGATTGCTCTGAATTCGCGATTTTTATACGTTGGCAAGATCGCATTCCACAGACACTCTTGTTCTTTGTACAGCTGCACGAATTTGATTGTGACTTCCTCCCCCCATCTCGACGACATCTTTTCTGTTTATTTGTGTTTAATTCTTTTATATTACAAGGGTTTTGAACAACGTCTCGCTATTCAGAAGAGTTAATTTTAAATAAGCATTATATTATAAATAATCATTATTACCGATAGCAAATTAGATAGTATTTGTACACTAATAATAAAATAGTAAAAAAAACGCATTTTCCAATCCCCTTTGACGATTGCAATTTTCTTAAAATAAATTAATTTTCGGAAAAGTTACTTTTTTCTCAAAACGTCCACTCCAAAGTTTTAATGACACTGGAAACAAATTGGTAATTAGATTGTTTTCTAACAAAGAGAAGTGAACTATAAAATGATTACTCTTTTTCATATAGTATTATATGTTATGTGTCATGTTTTGCATTATATGTTACGTGTCACGCTATATCGGTACGGTGCCAAAAATGTCTGTTAGTTTTGATAAATATCAAAGTCCAAAAGTGCAGAACTTCGGTCTGTTAAAGGACGAATAACACACTTATCCTCGCCACTCGACCGGCGTCGTTCGACTGAAGCGCAATTACTAGAGCGAGGGCGTGTGCGAGTTTGCGACCGCCAATGGCTTGCCAGTACACTCGCGCGTCATGCTAGAGAGAGAAGGCGAATGGAACAAAAATAGTCACAGGCGTCTGTCTCGCGCTCGCTACCGATCGGTAGTGATCGGAATGTTGCTATTGATTGTCTGTCACCACCTAACTACAGCTCAATACTGTGACGCGTCGTTTCGAGCACTAGAAAATTGACTCGTATGCTTTGATGAAATTAAAATCGGCCAGTCATCACACAGAATTTACATTTACTTTGTCCATTATTTCGTTCTCGGAATTGTAACGTCGTTTAATTAGATAAGATATGAGCGTTTTTCAATTTAAAATTAGCTATCTGATTTGAAATGCTTAACTTTATGTACGTATGGAGAGCGTTCATTTTTAAAGTGTTTATTTGTTCTTTTCTCTCAGCCACATATATTAAGATAGCAGAAGTATTAAAACTTAAGACAGCTATAAGTTAACCAGCGTTTATCCGGAACAATTGTCCGTATATTTCTAATTTGGTAACTTGAGTATATATGAGTATAGAAATATTGTCCATATATTTATTACTTGGAAACTTGGAAAACCTATTAAAATAATATTATGATGGAAATGCCGCGGTAGTCATCTCTTTTAGTCGACTGTGATGAAATAGTGAGTATAAAAACGGTCTGTTAAGTAAGAGTAGAACTCACTCTAAGAGTACGCAATTAGGTTCATACAAAAATTACATAGTGTTTCTACTAAGTTATTCGTAAATGTTAATATCTCTTTGACAGGAAACGAGGGTACAGTATGGGGAGGGGGGGGGGGGGTTAGGAAAAGAGGGACAACAATCCCATAAAGCCCCTACAACAACAAGAGAATGAATGTGGAGGATATGGCAGTCTCGACAATTTATCGACCACAAATAATGGTTGTCGATAGTGAGATGTAACTGGTATTAAAATTCGTTCTAGCGCCAGTCTGTATTCATTCACAGATACCACTCGATTACATCAAGATGCTTCTTCTCTTTTACCAACGCTTTATTACACAAAGCATGTCAGAATAATAGTCAGGATTGACTCTGTGATCCAAATAAAACTGTTTATACTTACCAGGGACTTCTACATTGAGGCGTCCAGCGATCGCCTTGAGAAAGTTTCTGAACTTTAAGAAGAAGAAGAAGAAAACGGCAATATGTAAATCTTACACGTCGTACTACTCGTGCTATTGTCCTGTTTTCAAGGAAATTCTACAAATTATTCAGCATTTTGAGGAAATTGCTGAATAATTTGTAGTCTTAGCAGACCTACAACACCGTTTAGGTAAGACTTTTTCCGTTAGCAACCTCAGCGATAGTGACATTGACACATTGAACTCCATTTTTTACTATGTACATATATATTTGTCCCAGGCGTAAGAAAACAAAACTTTTGTTTGCATTACTTGTAAAGTATTTTATATTTAACAATTCTTAGGATTTGCTGCGCACGTATATAACACGTGTAATAGTTATGGGACATACACCTAATTCACAGCTTAAGTATTACCGTTTTCGAGACAGCGCTCGTAAAAAGAGGTTTAAAATCGGTCTGCTTGATAGCATCGCATGTCGTTAGTCTCTTAATAAAAAACTATAAAAATATGTATTATTTTCGACATTGTCATAAGTGACTAAAACTAAATATACTCTTACGAACTCGTAAATAAGAGACAAGGTGCTAAAAAAAAGGTTTGCTTGTATTATTCATTACTTGTAAACCATTTTATATTCAATAATTCTTAGTATTTGCTGCCCAAGCATATAAACATGTGTAATATTTGATGTAATTTATAGCTATGTATTACCTTTCCGAGACAGCTCTCGTACATAGGTTTCAAATTGGCTTGCTTGTCAGTATCCCATGTCGTTGTTCCCTTGATAAATACTATTGAAATATAAATTGTATTCGACATTGTCACGGGTAAAGCTGAATATACTGTTACGAACTTGTTCAAAAAAAGTTTTTTGCTTGTGTTATTCATTACTTGTCAACTATGTTATATTCAATAATTTTTAGTATTGGGCATAATATACGGCTTCTTAAGTAATTACCGTTATCGAGACAGCGCTCGTAAAAAGTGGTTTCAAATCGGCCTGCTTAATGGTATACCATATTGTTACTCCCTTGATAAAAAACTATTGAAATGTAAATTGTATTCGAAATTGTTACGGACGAGAAAGCTGAATATACTGTTACGAGTTACGAACTCGTAAATAAGAGGCAGTCTGTTAAAAAAAGTTTTACTTGTATTATTCATTACATGTAAACTATGTTACATTCAATAATTTTAGTATTTGCTGCGCAAGTTTATAACATGTGTAATATTAGACACAATTTACGGCTTCTTAAGTATTACCCTTTTCGAGACAGCGCTCGTAAAAAAAGGTTTTAAATCGGCCTTCTTGACGGTATTCCATATCGTTATTCTGTTGATAAAAACTATTCAAATATATACCGTGTTTGAAATTGTCACGGGTGACAATTTATAAATTTGTAAATAAAAGACGGTTGGTGTTTCCTTCTGAAAAGCTGCCTACAATGGTTAAGATAGGACGAAGTGCTCGATAAAAGACGATCGCCTCGCTCTACGGACGGAGTAGTTATTATACAAGGATTGTATTGGAAAATAAAAGAACAGTTGTCGTAGACTGGTATAACAATAATCCTTTGCATTGTTTAAAAAAAGTTCGAGAGCAACATACTCATACTAGAGTCCTCCTTCATCATGACAATGCCTCTGCAGACTCAGACGAAGGGCCGAATATTTGACAACGTAGGGTGTAGAGCTTATGGGTCATCCACCATATAGCCCCAACCTTGCATCATGTCTCTTATAATTATTCCCGAAATGAAAAATAAACTGGGAGGAATAAAATTCCCGGACGCTGAAACACAAACCTTTGAAAAGGTCGTTCAAGAGGAAGAGTGGGCCGACTGGCTTTCTTATTGATTCCGTCGAGTGAAACGATGAATAAAGTGCCACGGATACTATTTTGGAAAAGCATAAATAAGTGGCAAACTTGCTGGCTAATTCCATTTTTTATATTTGAAAATGTTCAGTATTACCATATGTACATACTTTAAATACGATAGTTGGTTTTTGGCGAAAACATTACGTATTATTTGCATATCGGTGTAAATTTGTAAATATGTGTAAATTTGTATATCGGTCTTATAGCTTAACTTCGTTGGCGAGTATGAAACACACAGATAGATCAGCGGATAGTTGTCGCAACAATGTAGTTCCGTTCCATCTTCCAGATACATTATTACAACTTTAACATGTGAATCAATACGTGTTGTAATTGTTTCTATACATTTGTAACTCTCTTCCTTATTTCTCGATGTTATTTCAAAGTGATCCGTTATTGGTCATGGTTTTTTAATGTTTGATTATTGAGATCCTTTTAAAGATACTATATTATTCCTCGCTGAAAAGTTATGTCTTCTCCTTAGGCAGATAAGTAATAGATCATGGCCTTTAACGGCGCCACAATTCATGATGGGATCTTCTCAAGGATTTTATTTTAAATCGATCTGTTATCTGTTCTTGTTTGTAAATTTTTGATTATTAAGATCCTTTTAAAGACCCTTTCTTATTCCTAGCTAAAAGTTACGTCTTCTTGGATATACTAGGGAGGTCCAAAAGTCGGCGGGACAGAAGGGTTGCAAGGTAAATATAATAATGAAACTTTTTCTTTTTCCATAAAATCGCCCTTAAGCTCAATACATTTATTAGATCTTGAAATAATTTTTCTAAAGCAGCAAAAAATATTTATTGCCTTTGTCCTGAATATGAGCTAAAATTGCTTCTTTCACCTTATCTCGTCCATAAATTTTCTTCCTCGGAGCTGTTTTTTCAGGTTTGGTAACAAGTAAAAATCGCTGGAACCTAGGTCGGGATTATAGGGTGGGTGAATCAGCGATTCGAAACTGAGTTTGTGAACAGCATCCATCGAAACTTTACTTTTGTGAACCGGCGCGTTGTCTGGCAAAAACAACCCACCCTGAGCCAGTTTTCTACGTCTCTTTTACCTGACAGCTTCCTTCAGCTTATTCACTATGGTAACGTAGTGCTCTTCAGTGTACCTCTAGGTCTGTCTCCAGGGTACCTTTTTCTTTATAGTCAATCAATAAAGTCCGTTCACAATCCCGTTGCTATAAATTTTCTAGTCGATTTCGAGACCTTATGTTTTTAAGGGGTGGAGTGCTCTTTTTGTGCCATTGCATCGACTCCTGCTTTGGACTCAGGTTCAAAGTGATGAACCCAAGTTTAATTTTCAGTTACAATTTTTTCCAAAATCGTCAGCACACAACTTCAAAAACTTGCACTGACTTTAGTCATGCTAAGATAATCGTACAGAATTCTTAAAATTATTGTATTTGTTGTACCAACTAATGCAGAAAGTTGTTTTTCCTTCAGGCGAGCATCATCCAGTACAATTTTTTCAACTTTTTTTTGACAATATCCGACTTGCTGGCTTCAATCGGACGTCCTGGGCGGGGTCAATCGGTCGTCTTCAATCGAGTCTCAATCTTGTTTAAATATGGTCTATTTACTACTTGTAAACCATGGTTTTACCAGGCTCACATCTCCGTAAACGACTCCCATTTCACTCATAACGGTTCAAGGAGTTTGCCTTGCTTGGCGAGGAATTTAATCACAGCGCGTAATTCGATTTGCTCCATGCTCGTAGTTCACTATTAAATTTACTTTTTTAAGGGATAATTATTCATTAACGAATAACGTTTGGGATTTGACATTTGATTTATGTAAGTTCAAGTGAGAGTTGACATTTGACTTATATGAATTCTATAATATTAGTGGAGTACTGAGAAATAATATATCATGCTCCCTTCCCTTTTGATCCGCGGACTTTTGGACCTCCTCTCGTATAAGTAATAGTATATGTCCTTCAACGGCGTCACAACTCGCGATAGAATATTCTCAAAGATTTTATTTCAAAACCACCTGTTATCTGTTCTTGTTTTTTAATATTTCATTATTAACATCCTTTTAAAGAAACTTTTTAATAAGTCGCTGAAAAGTTACGTATTCTCCTTAGATATATACGTAATAGTTTGTGCTTCAACGGCGTCACAACTCGCGATAGAATATTCTCAAAGATTTCATTTCAAAACTACCTGTTATCTGTTCTTGTTTTTTAATATTTGATTATTAACATCCTTTTAAAGAAACTTTTTAATAAGTCGCTGAAAAGTTACGTATTCTCATTAGATAGATACGTAATAGTTTATGTCTTTCAATGGCGCCACAACTCGGGATGGAATATTCTCAAGGATATTATTTCAAAGCGACCTGTTATCAATTCTTGTTTTTCAATATTTTATTATTGAGATCCATTTGAATATATTCTCTTATACATAGCTATACAATTATTTCTTGTCTTTAGATAGATAAGTAATAGATTATGTCCTTTAACGGCGCCACAACTCGTGATGGAATCTTCTCAAGGATTTTATTTCAGCGCGACCTTTTATCTGTTGTTGTTTTTCAATGTTTGATTATTAAAATTCTTTTAAAAGCAATCAGTACATCTTAAACTGGGTTTGCTTTTGTTCGAGTGCTGGTTGGTGTATGCAGATATTATTTTGGAGTTTCTAGCTTCTTTCTTTAGTATGAGGTGATCAGCCCAATTTACTCTAAATAAAGGGCGCTATAATTTATGTACATAAAAATATATATTAATAGTATATATGACTAACTTATTAATATATATATATATATATATATATATATATATATATATATATATATATATATATATAACAAAAAACTAACAGACAAAAGTTATATCACAAAAATATTTGTATGTAATTAAAAAAATAAATAAGTATGTAAATAATATAATAATGTCAATTTATACATAATACAGAATTACATATATTTGAGTATTTATTGGCAAGATATTGGAAATAATGGGGATTTTTTTACAAAAATTAATTTGAATACGAGTTCCTGCTGTCAATAACACATTCAAAATACAAACCGAACGCAAACACAAACAATAGTACAAATCAGTAGTCAAAGTTTCACGGCTTGGATAGCAAATTATTATTAGTTGAGTATAGTCATATATTCCACAATAGCCTTTCAAAACTGGAATGAAGGCTGTGAGTTGATTTATCTTCGAATATTATATTGACATATTGAAGATATTAAAGAATTAAAATGTAAGAATGTCATTGACCTCGAATCCATAAGTACTTATGAACGCGACTCTGAATTCAGAAATACGATCATATTTTTGCAGCACAAAAATGTAACAGATGCATATATTTTTTTAAAATTGATAGTTTTAAAGTAAAGAGTCGGACATTTTTATTTTAATGTTGTAATTTAACTAAATTTACATCCATCTACGTACAGTACAGTAATGTCACGGAGCAGATAGAGCAGAGTGCGTGAGCCATAGACAACGTACATTGCTTAGTTCTTATTTTAACACAATATAAAGATATATACAATAATACAAATTTAGGTTGGATAATGTACAAATCCAAACGAAAAAAAATTTAGTACGTGCAACTCAGTACACGTGACAGAAGTGAAACTTCTTTGGATTTCTCGATTTGTATGTATGTAGTAAGGGGTAAAACGGCAGAAAGAGGTTATACTAAATTCTTATAAGAAGATGTTAATATTGTATATTTAGAAAAATTTATAAATAATGTGACTCATTCACATTTTCAAAGCTTCATTTTAAACGCTACGCATTTTAAATGTGACGTGCGCGGAAATCTAGCGTTTAAAATGCTTTTTTGCTTTTTTGACTTTTTTGGAACGAATTTAATATGAAGTAATTTATTTATGGCAACCTCATAAAAGAAACGTGAGTTTGACACAAATAAAATTTAAAACGCGCGAAATTCGTTGCTTGTCCAACATTCAAATCATAACAGTTACATTCTTTATTGCTAAATACGGTACCGGATTGCATTGACAGCTAAGAAAGCAATCACTTTCTCAATTCCACATGGCGTAAAGAAAATGAGAAAAGCGAACACACATCACTGATTCAAGCGTGAAGATTCACTGGGCGGAAAATTGTTTGCCAGTATATTCAGTTGGATGCTTTCAAAAGTGAGCTTCTTGTTTTGATTGAAGTAAGACTAAAGTATGACGTATTACTTGTTATATAAAATCTCTGTTTAGACTTGTCATCTTTTTGACTGATTTCCGTAAAGAAAAGATTTTCCGCAAATAAGTACTTACGTATTTTGGAAGCGAATTAAACTCAAGCACTAAAGAAGTCTGTAAATTATGCAAAGAAAAGGTATGTGTATTTCGAAGAGGTTAGAAGCGAAACAGAAATCTGCGCGTGTCGGAAAACGTTTAAACTAGGGTTCCGTAGTTATTTATAACGCTTGAATTGTTGGTGAAAGTTAATCGAAATAGTTTTCATTGAAAATTCTAATTAAATGCTACTGTTTAGAATAGCTTTGAATAATTAGAGAGACAGTGCAAGTTATATATCGCTTTGTAGCATAATACTTTTGCAAGACGGGCTTAAAATTGAAATGGAAATCTCAATTTATTTTGAAGAACCTTTGCACCAAAAAGGTCGCTAAAGGTGTGCAGATAAACAATTCCGCATAATCTCTACTGTATGAGGATTTTATTTGAGGTTTACGTCGATTTGTAATGTAACACGTCTACTAAAATTGTCACATAAATTGACATAAACAATTGTCAATTAAAAAAATAGCCACAGGAATAAGAAGTCGGTATGTATTGCTCCCGTTGTAAATTATATTTACGACAGCTACCTACATGTGCGGGTTCATTGCGGATTTATAAATAAAGTAAGTAGAAATATTGTTAGTCTTGTAATGGATGAAGTGCATGCAAAATTAATAATAATTCTATCATAGATAGATAAATAAGTCCACGAAATTTTGACAGTTTACTTTTGACATACATAACGTCAAGACAGGTGCACAAGGTGACCAGGTTTTAACATTGGTAAAGCGGGACACATTGACTGCGGGGGGTTTTTGATTAAAACTTTAGTCTATATGGAGTAACAAAAATTTTCACAGAATGCAAAAATAGTGTTGTAATATATTTTTCTTTGATTTCAACATAAGTACAATTTACAAATATAACACATAAAAAAACCATATTATTCTTTGGCACATTTCTCATTTGAGTGAATTTTTTAGTAGATTGCTGTCGCTGTTTAAAAGGTCATGAAATTTTCATAGGAATTTGTTAAATTGTATTTCACACATAAAATGGCTTTCAAAGTCTCAACATGTAATTGTTGTTTTTTCTGATGTCCACTCTTTATTTACCGCATAAAAAACGCGTTCAGTCGCAGCATTAGTTCCTGGTAAGGACAGCGCGTATTCCACAATTTTTGGTGCATTATTGTTTGGAACATGGTTTGTTTCAAAATGATGAAATATTTCTATCCATATGTTCTCTATTGTGATTTTGCTGATGCCCAAGATTTAACCTTTTCCTTGTCAATATATTTTTTAATAATGATGTCTCATTAAAAGATAATTTTCGGAAATATTACTATGTGGGCAATTTTGAGTAATATGATCGAATGATTTTTCATTTAATTCTTGTTTTAATGTAACCCAATGAAAATGTTCAATATCATTGTAATGTACCGTCCACTATTCTAAATAATCTATGCAGTTAGTATAGAATTATTTAACGGAATTCACGATATCTACACGATTGCACCTTGCTCTTCTAGCTGGCTTATATGATTACGGATAGTTAACGGAAAAAAGTTATTTTCTAACCTTTCTCGACACTAAAATTTTAAATTATTAACTTTATTTGCTACTTCGATTACCGAAATTTTGTCACCTTCAATAAGTTTTATAGCATTTTGAAAAAGAGCTGCTTGATTGTGTACAAACTCTAGCCGAATTTTTGAAAATTCTTTTTCAGAAAACTCTTGTAAAATTCTAGGACATTTATCCCGTGATATAAAGTAGGATTTCAAAGGATCGTATATTTTCAAAATTCTTTCGACTGTTGGCAAAAGAGCTAAATAGCGCGTTTTACTATATCCAAGTATTTTCTGATATTCGACTTCCGCAGTTTTATAGCATTTTGAAAAAGAGCTGTTTTGATTGCGTACAAACTCTAACCAATTTTTCGAAGATTCTTTCAAAAAACTCTTCTAAAATTCTTCTTTCAAAAAACTCTTCTAAAATTCTTCTTTCAAAAAACTCTTCTAAAATTCTAGGACAATTATCCTGTGATAGAAAGTAGGATTTCAAAGGATCGTATATTTTCAAAATTCTTTCGACTGTTGGCAAAAGAGCTAAACAGAGCGTTTTACTATATCCAAGTATTTCTGATATTCGACTTCCGCAGTTTCACAAAATTCTTTAAGCATTTCAACGTGTACAGTGGATACATAGAAATAAGAATATATTTTTATAACAACATTTTCCACATCTACGGGCAACAAGTCAGCAGCTGTTCGAATGGCGTTACGTGTAATACGCGCTGCACAACCAACACCATTAATGTTTTGATTAAGGTTTTTGTTTAATTTATAAAAAATATTATTTGTACCTCTTCTTGCTTTTCTTCCAAACTTTGCATTTGTGTTGTCTGCACAATATGCAAGCATTTTATGTTTTAAATTGTTTTTTTTTTCAAAATATTAATAATGGAACTGAAAATTATTACAGAAGTTTCACCGGACAAAGAAACGAAATTTAAAATTCTAATTTTTATTCCGGTTTCCGAATAAAAAAATCTAATAATGGTTGGAAATAACTTTATATCCTTATTTTAGATGCGTCAGAATATAAAATTATTTTTTTCTAGATTTTTGTTTTACTCTGAAAATGCATATGGGCAAATCACATTACGCACAATTGCCTCGGATTTTGTTCTAGCACAGGCAACATTTTTGTTGAATAACTTTTTGATAACTTGTGATGTACAGCCTATAGATCTATAGGAGCGATTGTGATTAACAATAACACGAAAACATGTAAGTCCTTCTGCTAATGCTGATTTATTTTCTTCGTCTCCATAAGTTGTTTTCCGAAAAAAATCCTGAATTTCGGAGGAAGATGCAGCAGTGTTTAAATATCTTTTATGTTTCTGTGCCTCCAAGTGCTTTGAAATATCATTCTTGCCGCCATATGAAATGGAAAATCACCATTACATTTCTCACATTTTACCATGTAATCGATTTTTGTTTTTTTTTTAATAAAAGGAAATTTACTTCTTAGATCATCGTTGAATTTGCATCCTCTTTTCTTACTTAGATTTTTTACATGATGATGTTAAAAATCTAAAAAAAATAATATAAAATTATATTATTAAGTATTATTTACATATTGCTTAAAAACAGAATAAGTAGATACACAATTACATGAATATATTTTATTGTTAGTTTATAAATTAAATTAATTAGACTGTTATAAAGTACCTACTTTCAAGGCCGGCACTAGACTTTTTGCCGCAACTATAAAATATAAATAATACGAGTACTGGCTGCTAAATTTAAGAAAATTTATATATTTATGAAATAAATGACTTACCTAAATTATCTCAATAGCTCATTTGTTGACATCACATGTTTAACTAAATTCGGTTCATTAATTCGATGCAGTAAACTGACAGCTCTTCGAAAAATAATGTTACCAGCCTACATCAATAGTAAACTGAAGGACTCATTAGAGTCGAGTGAGTCATGTGCCAAAAAATGCAATTGTTTATTAAATCCAAATAGTGGTTGTCGAATTATAACAACTGATCAACAATGCGAACTTTGATAAGCAGTTCTCGATGATCAGTCCTCAACAATTTTTTGTTATTATTAAAGTTTAATATTATAAAATTAACAAAAATAATATTAAACTTATATCTTGGCGAAATAGCCTCATGGCCGCCGAAAACCATATATTCCCGTCCCGTTCTCCCACCATTCTCTAGCTGGTCGTGCATTCTTTCCAAGAATCGAGACTTTTTTAAAACGCCACGGGACGCGGGCCAAATTGTTAAAAATCGGGACTATCCCGCTAAAATCGGAACGTCAGTCACCTTAAGCTAACAGAAGTTAGCGCCATTTTTGTTTTTTCTGCGCATGCGCACACTTCTTCTCTTATTCCATCTTGTTTATTTAACTCTCACGGCTGTTAGCTAAGTACATGTTTTTCGTCCTTCTTGCGATAGATTCGTTACATTCAGACGTTACAACGAAACGTTGCATGAAAACGTTTCATAACAACGTTGCACGGAATTCGACCCTGACATTTTACTCTCATTGCGCCCAAAGGAGTTTCACTTCAAAACGTTTAATACTAAGACATTTTTTAAGATGCTTAAGAAAGGTTATTTTATTGAAAATAATATAAATAATATCGTTTGATGGACGCAGTCGACAAAGGTTTTAATCGATCAGTACTATCTGGGTCTTCTAAAATCGGTGTATATAGGATATATGTATCGATATTATTAGCTGCGGTAAATTAGAAAACTAAATTTGAAAGAAGCCTTTGCTACCGAGGATGACGGCTTATTACTTGTTTGGGTTATCTAATAGACCGATTTTATAAATCCTTTCCACTTATTACAAGTGGAGACACGTTAACAACCGCTTTGATTTTTGACGTTTTGTAAACGAGCTTTAAAAAAAAATGGTCAAAGGGACTTCAGTATATTTTAAGAAGGTCTATTTAAAGATACTGTTTGACGAGATATGTGAAAAGTATTTTTTCCCTAGCATTTTATATATCTAGGTTAAGACCGGTGGAGTAAAATTTTCATATTATCAGCGTAAATTCATAATTACTGGGAACATTCTTAACAACACCATCAATAGTTAAATATTAATAAAGTAGAAGATATAAAAGTTTCCCTAGCTGCGAGGTTTGTCTACTTAGAATAAGTGAATAAAATATTAATTAGAATAAGTGAAAAGTCTGAATACTTAGCCGATTGCTTTTGGCCATAAACATAATCCACTCTAGAGAATATTGAAATTTATTCAAAGCAACACAAGCAATTTTATATAAGGATAAAATATATACTTATTCCTATATAATAAAGCTTTCAGTTGCCATAGTAATGTTTAATATAACATTTATGAACGGAGTTTTTGTGAATTTCATCGTAAGAAAATTAGTTTTTACCTTAGATTTATAAATATATTAACATAAATCTAGTTATTTATCTAGTAAATTTAATCAATAAATTTAAAAATATAAAATATTAATCTAGTAAATTAGAAGAAGACGTAATGTTATTAAAAGTTTCATCCTTGAGAGTTGCATTAAGGACCATGGAGAATTTGGAAGAAATACTTATAAGTTTTGGGTTTAATTGATTGAGGTTCACTGATTTTCAGTTTCCAGAGGAGTCCAAATGTGATTGTGCAAAGCAGAGTCTTTTTTTTGGAATTTCTACATATTTCAGGACGCTTCTGTCGAAGAACTCTGAATGCTTCCCACCATTCTATACAGGTTCTACATCTAAGTCTTGGCACAATCTTATTTTTTCATAACTTTTCTCACAGAATCGTTACTCCTTGACGGTGTCCCCACTTTATTTTTTACTCGTTGAAGAGATTGTGTTTATTAAAAAATAGATGGTTAACTCGTAATTAACTGACTTATGGACGGACCATAATTTTATAATATAAGAAACAAAAGGGGTACCATCTATGGATCACCTATGTTTATTTAAATGTAAGAGATGATAAAGATGATGAACGTCAAATATGTTTGAAGTATTAACGAAATGTATTAACGAAAACATGGCTTTCTATAGAGCTAATCTCAAAGTATACAGATTAAAGATACCTATGAAAAGTAAAAATATAGATATCTATACTCCTTTAAATTTGAAAAGAGAATGTTTATAAACAATCAGATTTGACAGTTTAGGTATTGTAAACCTTTTTCTTACACTCACTTTAGTAATTTAATGTGGATTTATTTGGTACTTGTGACAGAAATCTATCTAATCCTCACATGGGCGGCCAATTTATAACAGATATTAACATTAAAGCCTTTTCTAAAGTTTTTGAAAATATAGATTGAAATAAGAGTAAAAGCTCAGTTTTATAAAAACATTATCCTAAAGTACGTAAATAATTGTAAGCTACATTGGAAAATATTGTAGTACCAACACTTATTTGAAAAGAAAATAGCATGTCACAATGTTTGTTTTATTATCTATACGCCAAATGTAACATAAGTATATCTGTATATAATGTATCAAATCTAGAAATATAGCAGTGTAAGCTGACACATTGTCGCTATATTAGACTAACACCTTATAAAATTAACGAATAGCATATATGCTCTAGGCTTTTTCAGCGACGAAATTTCGATTATTTTCAAGAAATATTTGAAATGGCAGAATGCCAAGGTTGTCCATTTTTACCGTGTAAAATTTTACAATTCGTATCAGTTAAATAATGGTGTTATACTTGTATTTATAACTTTTTTTGTGGTGGAGTTTTCTGAAGTTAATGTTTTGATTATGTATATAGTTTTATAATACTCCGGGAATGATGCAATGAATTTTATAAATAGTCATCAGCTGATCGAATATTATATTTGTACCAACTAAATTCGATTGTTTACAAGAATTCTCTCTAGAAATTGAATGGACTATAGATTCAGTTGCGTTTGAACTTGCAACTTCCTTGCGGGTCGAGTGATAATACCATAAAACTATAACCATATTTTGCTTCATGTGTAGTTACTCAAGTTTGATTTCGTTTATTATTTGTTCCATAGTAAATTTCCAAACTGTTATAATTTAATCAATCCTGTCCGTCCGTCTGTTACAACCGCACAGTTTTTATAATTTTAGATCTCTTCTCATGAAATTAGAGATTATTAAGATATGAGGTAAGAAGGTGCTTCAGATGGACATCTCATTAATATACAGCGTAATTAAAAACTTTTTTTTAATGGAACCTCAACCCAAATACATATAAATTGGAGAATTTTTTTCGCATGACACTCCAATGGTGTCATTAAAAACTTTTGACTTTAAAACTGATTTTTTTAGATTATTTGTACTTTTATCAAAATTATGAAAGTATTGCATTTTAATCCAGGAGGGGGGTCAGTGAAAGTAAAAGGAAGAAGGGTGTTATCAATAGAGATGTTTTTATAAGCATGAATACGGATTTCAGAATCTAATCCGGTACTTTCTATTAATGATATTTCGATATTTTAGATCGATGCAAACAAATGCGATATAGGCGTGTATTGATACAAATGTTCTAGTATCGGATCGAATCATTCGCGACGTTTCACTCGTTCGTGACGTTTCACTTTTTCTTAGTTAGCTCCCCATCCCAAGTAAGCGTCCGTTAAGAAGTTTTGCTTCATTAATAAGTTTCCGGACTCAGAAATCCTCTCTTGAGTTATGCTATTGAAAAGTTTAAACCTATGTCCTACAAAAACTAAAGAAAAATTAATTGTACCGGAAGTGGACAAATTGCATATTGTTTATTTTGGTCCATAGATAGTACCTATTGTTTTTAGTTGTGATCGGAGAAAAATTCCGGGGGTAAAGGCTAATACTGAATTTTTTTCATATATTTGAAAGATGCAATACGCACGTTTGCAATAGGGAAAGATAACGGTCGCGTTAATGCTGTTGCTATGGTCATGTTTCAAATGTCACATTCTAGAGGTTATGATTTTATGTTATAACTCGGATAAGTCGGCATACTTTTGATGCGAAATCATTCAACTATGTTTGTGACATAATGAGAGGTTGATTGATTTAGTATTAAATTGTGACTGTGTCACATTTTTATTAGTGTCTTTCACAAATTTCCTCATTTTGATGAAAGTTTTGTTTGGTGGCATTTTTACCAGACCATTCGTTTATTTTGAAATCTCTTTTACGAAACATTAAGCTGCTGTCTTAATGTGCCTCTCCGCTGTAATTTATCACCGCAGTGAGCTTGTTAATTTAGTTATTTCTAGTATGCGGTTTTGACAAATGTCAATTATTATGGTACTTTACTATTGCTTGTTCATAAAAAAATGTCTGTTTAGGTCCGTCCGTTCCACTTCTGTCATTTCTACGATTTTAGACCTATGTGTCTCTTGCAAGCAGATGCTTCCTGTGAAAATCTCATTTAGTAGGTAGTAAAATCTTTAAAGAAATTTTTTTTGTCATATGGGGGCGCTAACTTTTTCGTAAATCCCATCGAGTGAGGTACGACTAGATACGCCTTTTAAAATGACTTTAAATTTCTATTAAAATTTTAATTTTTCTGTGAAATATTAAGCTTCGAAGTGATGTGCAATGTGCAAACATCTATAATTTTTTCACCATGGAAAATCTGAAAATAATCTGTACACGTGATTAGAATTTTCAAATGAAATTATTTTATTTAATTTGCATTCGCAATTTGAAGATATTCCTGACTTTTTTAGGTTTTAAGAAGTTAAAGAACCGTCGTCACCGTGGTGGGTTAATTACAAGGCATACGGCCTTTGACCGCCTTGCACCGCCGAGACCCAGGTTCGAATCCTGGCCGCTTGTCGAGCGTGGCTGTACTGTTATTTTGGTTGGCTGTAAGAGATTGTTCTCGTAGCAGTAAGTCCGCCATATGTATCAATTTGATACATTCAAGTACATAAATAAATAAATAAAAATAACGTTGATATTTATGCTTATAGGTTTCTTATGTTTATAAGGTTATGTTTTTATGTTTATATTATGTTTATAGGTTCATTTATCTAGGCATAAACTGTTCATAGGATAAATTTATTTAAATATTTGTCATTTTCGTTATAAAATTTACGTCTTACAATCTTCCATGAAGGGTAAGAAGTATGTTTTGTGATGGATATTTTGACAGATATCAAGTTATTACTCTAGGGGGTTTATAATAAAATATAGTAATATATACAAATATAAATTTAAACAGATGGTAGGTCCATCTGTGAACCACAAACCACAACCTAATAATCACATTAAACACTATTAGAGATAATAAGAACTACAGAAGTAGAGTATTATCCAACTCTACTTTGTGCGTGCTTCGGCACGCACTTTGCCTCTTTGATTTACATATGGAAGATGATTAGTACTATACGTTCGTAAACCTGCTCGTGGCTACAAATTCCCGAAAACTTAGCTAAAAATAGTCTCTGAACAAAGCCTCAAACAGATTGAAAAGTCCTTATCAAACCGATTGGACGATAATTGTAATGGAATTGCTAATCAGGTTATGATGTATTGATTAATGTAATCAATGTAATTATTAATCTGCTAAAAATTCACATTGACAGTCTGTGGATACGTTGAAATTGCCGAAACGTGACTATACTTGGAAAACCACCTGCAGACACGTTACATAACTTTTTGTACTAATTGGTTTTGTGACGTCGTCTATTGGCTGCTTGCCCATGGTTGATACAAAGATATCGGGCGCCGATTTGTCTACGGAACTTCGTATGACGATCTGGTTAGATTCTTTCCAGACAGCTAATTCGCGGATGATTCTATGAGTTTTTACTTAAATCAATGTTACATCATGTTGTTTTTAATCGGTTAAACCATTGTAGGAGCTGTACTGTTTTGAGTGGTTCAAGAAAATATTTCTGATAAAGAATATGCCTAGCGATCTGTTGTAATAGCGTGGAGTAGGTAATACCTTGTCATTTAGAATTAATATTTCTTCTTTTTAATTTTAAGATATTTAATACCTTCTTTACAATAATACTCTTCGTGAATGAACTACTGAATAGACAATGCTAGAATATTGGTTGTGACATATCTTAATATGTGTAATATGTGATAAACTTAAACTTTTATGTAAAATATGAAATGAAACGATGTTCACAAGTATACATTTATCAATAGCCGACATTAGCGTTATTCAAAGCTTACTATGGCCAGACTGATAAACAATACTAAGGCCAATATAATAAATACAACAATACTAAGGCCAGAGAACGAATAACGACTAAGTTAGTAATATTTTTTTAAAATAGAATAATAATTGATTTGTACGTAGTAACTATCAAAACAGACAAAAATTGATAGTTATGAAAGAGAGGTGTATTGTTTTGGGGTTTCTGAACTATAAGCTTAATTTACTGTTTTTTATGTGACTTTAACTATTCAAAAAACTTTTCACTGTTTCAATTTAATCGTATTTTTTTTAATAATAAATGTTCAGATTTTACTTTAAAGTTTTTTATTTAAATATTAAAAAGATAAAAATACGTAGAGATTTCTGGTTTTGAATCGCATTATTTTGTTTCAACGAACACAACAAAAGCGATGGGTTTTTGTATTTTTTTTTCAGTATTAAAAACTTTATTTCTTTTAAGTGTTTTCGTTATTTCTTTCACTAGTCTATTTATTACCTGTGAAAATTAGTTTATTTTTACGTCTCTGTTGAGATTCGAATTTGTGGATAAGTTAGAACTTATCCATCCATGTTAATCCATAAAACCCATAAGCTCCCATCGTATATAATCTAAATAACATATTATTTTATTATTCATAAACAGGGTGAACTGTGGCCTTCAAAATAAAGCTAAATTTTCATAACTTTCACATTATATAGATATAATGTGAAAGTTATGAAAATTTAGCTTTATTTTGAAGGCCACAGTTCACCCTGTTTATGAATAATAAAATAATATGTTATTTAGATTATATACGATGGGAGTATAAATTATGCATAGCCTCGTAGACGCGTAAAATCTTCAAAGCGTCTACCGATCACGTAAGAGTGTCAAAAGCGAGAGGAATGAGCTCCAATATGTATGTATTTGGAGGAGGGAATGTAGTCACTTTTTCGTGCCAGGTTAGAATTTAAGTAAATAAATAAATAAAAGTATTCCTTGACTATTAATATCAACTAGTAGTTTCCCAGTGGTCGAAATTCGACCATTGGGAGACCACTAATTGATATTAATAGTTAAGGAATACTTTGAATTAATTAAATTTTTAATATTATTCGTTTACGTGAAATTCATTTAGTCAATCTGACCTTTTAAAACTTTTTGGCGACAATTCTCTACTCTGTGCGATTGTTTGACCACAGACTATTATGCGTTTGATATTGACAATATGAACGTAATCAATGAATCTTTTAATGTATTTGTAATGTATAATTTAATATATTTGTAACACATATTATAAATAAATTTTAGCTTTCTGCACTCCTTCTCCATATAAACTTTAACTATGTTAAATTTTATGCTCCTCCGTACGCGCAACATGCTTAAAAAGGAGTACAAAGTTTTCGATTCACGTATTAATAAATAGATAATAAATTTAACTACTTTCATGTAACGTAAGAGAAATAGATTATTATCTTAATACCCGCATGACATATGAATGATATCAAGGAACACAAAAGTTTAGCATTGTTTATGGATGACCTCTAATGAGCAGTTCAAAGGAGACATGCGAAAATTGCCTAATATTATGAAAATTGAATGTAGTTTTAAAAAAGCTGGTCTTTTTTCGAAAATAATAAAAAATACAGCGATTGACTACCACGAAAGAGCAAAAAATAAAATACAATTTGTGATCGTAACAAAAAACAAAAAACTGTCTTGCATATATTATATTTTTAAAATATCGACAATTGTTAATGAAAATCTAATGAAATACATAATTACTTTTTAGAAACGATTGCAAAAAATAGTCAGTCAGTACCGATTGTTTTTTTCTAATGTGTAGCTATTGCCTAAATTAATTAAAAATAAACCGTTAACTGACATTGACAATGGTTCTGTTGTTGTCAAAATGAATGTCTTTTTCGCTTTTTTCGAGTTTTACGTGACTTTTTTGTCGACACTGCCGAGGTTATGGGTTTTATGGATTAACATGGATGAATTTGTCACATCTGCGGATGGATGATGCAGCGAAATACAATCTACACTTCGTTTCATCTCGCTGATGCAAAGAGTTCTGTAAAAATAGCATTTATAAACTGTTGTTAACAATAATCTTATTTTTCGTATAAAAATACAAGATTTCTCATCTGTATAATTGTGGATTTAGATAAATTTTTAATGAGTATATTTTTTCATTTTCTCTATATAACAGTATAATTTATTATTCTTGTGAAACCGGGGTCCAACACCACATGGACTTTTGTCAGTCTTCTATTATTTGTACTAAACCTTATTAATGACAAACAAATGTACAGTTGTCTCTAGCCAGTTTTCTATTATTTGTACTAAACCTTATTAATGACAAACAACTGTATAGTTATCTGTAGTCTTTTTTTCGACAAAAATGAATCTAGTAACTATAAATTTTACGTGATGGTGCGCAGTGATTCAATGACATAAGTGTGTGATTGAATCTCTCTGATACAGATATATTTTTGTACTTTTGAGGTTATATAATAGATATTTTGTGCACAGAAAATGACCCATGGAACACAATTCATCTAACTACGTGTTTTAGCATTAGTATGTATCTGAAGTGTCGGATTTGGGGATGTCAATATTTGCAAAACGCGTTGAACATTTTTGGTCACTTTTACACCGTGATATTCAGTGGTTATTGTAAATTATCAAAAAGTATAAGGTGTGCCATCCTATTTATTATTACTTTTACCACACCACACCTACCTTTGGGTGAATATAGTGACGAAAATTTGCGAAAATTTTAGACTACGATGTTTACTGGTCATTGTATTATTGAAAAGTACATGGTGCGCCATCCTATTTATTATTACTTTTACCACACCACACCTACCTTTGGGTGAATATAGTGACGAAAATTTGCGAAAATTTTAGACTACGATGTTTACTGGTCATTGTATTATTGAAAAGTACATGGTGCGCCATCCTATTTATTATTACTTTTACCACACCACACCTACCTTTGGGTGAATATAGTGACGAAAATTTGCGAAAATTTTAGACTACGATGTTTACTGGTCATTGTATTATTGAAAAGTACATGGTGCGCCATCCTATTTATTATTACTTTTACCACACCATACCTACCTTTGGATGACTATAGTAACGAAAATTTGCGAAAATTTTAGACTACGATGTTTACTGGTCATTGTATTATTGAAAAGTACATGGTGCGCCATCCTATTTATTATTACTTTTACCACACCATACCTACCTTTGGATGACTATAGTGACGAAAAAATGCGAAAATTTTAGACTACGATGTTTACTGGTCATTGTATTATTGAAAAGTACATGGTGCGCCATCCTATTTATTATTACTTTTACCACACCATACCTACCTTTGGATGACTATAGTAACGAAAAAATGCGAAAATTTTAGACTACGATGTTTACTGGTCATTGTATTATTGAAAAGTACATGGTGCGCCATCCTATTTATTATTACTTTTACCACACCATACCTACCTTTGGATGACTATAGTAACGAAAATTTGCGAAAATTTTAGACTACGATGTTTACTGGTCATTGTATTATTGAAAAGTACATGGTGCGCCATCCTATTTATTATTACTTTTACCACACCACACCTACCTTTGGGTGAATATAGTGACGAAAATTTGCGAAAATTTTAGACTACGATGTTTACTGGTCATTGTATTATTGAAAAGTACATGGTGCGCCATCCTATTTATTATTACTTTTACCACACCATACCTACCTTTGGATGACTATAGTAATGAAAATTTGCCAAAATTTTAGACTACGATGTTTACTGGTCATTGTATTATTGAAAAGTACATGGTGCGCCATCCTATTTATTATTACTTTTACCACACCACACCTACCTTTGGGTGAATATAGTGACGAAAATTTGCGAAAATTTTAGACTACGATGTTTACTGGTCATTGTATTATTGAAAAGTACATGGTGCGCCATCCTATTTATTATTACTTTTACCACACCATACCTACCTTTGGATGACTATAGTAACGAAAATTTTCGAAAATTTTAGACTACGATGTTTACTGGTCATTGTATTATTGAAAAGTACATGGTGCGCCATCCTATTTATTATTACTTTTACCACACCATACCTACCTTTGGATGACTATAGTAACGAAAATTTGCCAAAATTTTAGACTACGATGTTTACTGGTCATTGTATTATTGAAAAGTACATGGCGCGCTATCCTATTTATTATTACTTTTACCACACCATACCTACCTTTGGATGACTATAGTAACGAAAATTTGCCAAAATTTTAGACTACGATGTTTACTGGTCATTGTATTATTGAAAAGTACATGGCGCGCTATCCTATTTATTATTACTTTTACCACACCATACCTACCTTTGGATGACTATAGTAACGAAAATTTGCCAAAATTTTAGACTACGATGTTTACTGGTCATTGTATTATTGAAAAGTACATGGCGGGCTATCCTATTTATTATTACTTTTATCCCAACATAAGCCACCTACGGACGTCCATCGCGACTAGAAGCGGCGGAAATTTTAGACTATACCAGAGTCAGCCGTCTAACTTATTGTTACTTTTTCGTCACTATAAACCATTTTCAGAAGTCCATAGCGACAAATATGTATGTAAATAGCACATAACTTGTCAGTTTTTTTGCCTCTGGAAATGGCGAAGGAAAAATCGGGAGGAGGTACGATTTTTCCTTCGCCATTTGTCGAACGGAGAGCTCATGCATCTGCAAATTATAAAACGTTCAAATGATTTAGTACACGACGAAATTGAATATGATTAACCATATTCTTTGAAAAAATTTTTTTTACCTGTAAATTTGTGTTTCTTAGAATATATAATTTCTCATCTTGCATATGGCATGTTTCTTGAATTTCTTTTAAAAAGTTTTCAAGTTTCGAAATTTTTCTAACGAACCGGCGATTTTTTGTCTTGATCTGTTTAATTTTAAGCTTTTGGAGTTTAATCACCCCTTCTTTTTGGTCAATTATAGCAAGAAGTTCTCTCTTGCGAGGTGATAAAATCAGTGTAGATTCACTCTCCGAATTAACAACATTATTTGTTTTTCTAATAATGGTATTTTCAGCCTGAAAGTAAACAGTGATATTGCGGAGTAAATATTCAATAAGTATAAAATAGTATTGAATGAGAAATAATACAGTCATCCTTTCTAAACCTGAACACGGTACAAACCTGGCTTGGAAAAAAGTCAGTATTTGGAACTGCTTTTGGGTTCAAGTATATTTTGGCGGACGTCTTTAGTTCAAAATCATGTTCTAAAAAGTGTGCTGAGCAAACTCTATCTATCATTGTTGGATACCAGTTCTTCCGTTCAGTGGCTTCAAATCTTTTATAAAAGGGTTTTTAGGGAATCTAAAACAAAATGAATAATAATGTGTATTTTAATGAGGCAACCCGTTCAATTCACTTACAAAATTGATACAAGAGGCAAAATAAAAGAAACTTAAAATTTTACCCTTTCCGGAATTATCATGAGTGTATGTATTCACTTATTTTTTATTCAAAAATAATTTCTTTCCTTTACTGTATATATTATTCAAGCAACATATACTTAAAATTTTTACCATCACTAAATTTATTTCCTTTTTTAATCTAACTTATGAAATATAAGAGTAATGTAGTAGTCGTTCATTTTAATATCATTATTTGATTGTAGAATCATTAAGCAAATTCAATTGCTTTAAAATGTAAAACTTTTACCTCATTAAGATAACAATCTTCAAACATATTTACCTTATCGATACTTATGCGATAATAGCATTAAGTGTCCAGCACTAGTGATGCATACCGTCCACAAAACAATAATATGCTTTGTGTTACAGGCACGGAAGAAAAAGAGTAAAAAAATATACCGATACAAAGCTGTCACCAATAACGTTTTTAATTAAATTAAAAAAAAAATGTTTAAAATAGCTTCCCAATGATAGGAAATTCCGGTATTGGTTACATTTTTTTCCTGACTTTATTATGTACGTAATATGGTAGTTGACTCATTCTAAATTTTGGTATTTTTGGTACAATATTGTGAAATATAAGTTAATTAAAAACCAGTCTTGAAAAAAATTCAAAAATTGATTGAAAAATAAGCCAGTTATAGGCTTCTAAATTTGAAGATACGGATAAGGTTGGGTATATGCCTGTCTCTTTCCTCTTATAGAATATAATGTGCAATATTAAAAATGACTTCACAACACAGTATTCCTGTCCTTGTCTAAAGATTAAATTTAAACTTTTATAACTCGATCAATTTTTAGGATTATTAAAAAAAAATTTCACTCTTCATCAACTTGTACCTTGAAATTATGATTAATGAAAAAAAAAATTATTCAAATATCCAATTGTAGTACAACACTACCTTTTTACACGTTAATGAGCAATGAATGACGGAGCTCTACTACTTATCGTATTGGATCTACAACTAAGGTATACCTCACCGTGCAGAGTTAAATATACGACATGTAGACTATATCCGTGGCGCGCATACCACGCCTGCTTACCATCTCTATTTATATTATTTACACTGTGGTTCATATGTGGCGTCTGAGGCGTACATCTACAAAGCGCACATGCGCGACACTATCTTATTAAATCGCTTTGAATCGTTGGGTATACGTCGCTCTGTTTTGCTCCACTTCCATGGCATCGTAATATATAGCTCTCTTTCTTTTTCTCTCTACGTCATATCTTTCTTCTCTCTCATGTAACGAAATGTGTCTAAACGTGACGCGACCTTAAAATTTTACTCTCAATTCTCGTCCACTTATCGATTATCGAATCGTCGCCTAAGAAGTTTCACTTCAAAAACATTTTTTTTAAATATGCGCCTGTGAAAGGCTTTCAAAAAATTAAAATTTCGTAAATATTTTAAAAAGAATATTATGTACTATTAAATGTTTATAAATGCCTAAATGTGTACGAAACCCTCGTAGTCCACCATGTAGTTCCACTCGTGCTTGACAGCTTTTATCTGGCAGTCTCACTATTAAAATGATAAGAGGTCTATAACTAATGAATTTAATTTTTAACAAAATATAATTTACACAATTATTGTTCGATCAATGAAGTTAAATAAGCAAAAAAAATAAGCACTATTGGTATTGAACGGGTAATCGCACGGAAATACTGAGTACTATTGGTTTTCGTTTAAGAATACAAACCGATTTGGACAGTTTTTTTGCTTTAGTAAAGCTTCAACACATATTGATTTTAAAAAAATACGCGCGATTAAATATACGCACATATTTTATACATTGTGCTTTGTTTTATTATGCGTATTCTTACCGATATAAGTGTATTAAAAAACAAAGTTATTCACTATGATGGAAGAAGTGTTCTGTTATTTATGGTATGAGTCCTTTCAAAAATAGTGTTCTATTATAATTCAATTTTAAATTATTCAAATTTTGTTCCAGAAAGAACCGCGCGCGTCACGCATCGTCGTCGACGTCCGCGTCGCCAAATAATGGCGGCGCAGATTCGGTCTCGTGCGCGCGCGCCCTACGCGTGCTCGCTGTGGCCGGCGCGCTGAGCTGGCTACTGGCCCTGACCTACCTCACGGCTGCGCTTCATGACCACCTCGCCAGGCTCGATCAGGCTCTCAATACTGGTGAGTGGCTAGCCTCGATGTTTGTTTTACTTGTTATTTACAGTTATGACGTTTGCAGCATTGAACAACACCGTAAACGTCTGTTTTTTTATTTACAACTAATTGTTTCTGTGTAAATGAGGTAGAATCTATATTAATGACTTATAGGGTGACTCGAGTTTAAGGTTTAAGTTCCAGACGACGTGATCACACTTTTTCTGTTTAGAGGCTAAAAGTGCCAGCTAATCGCTCCGTAAAATCGGGCATATTAGGTCGAGGTATGCCTTTACTATTATTACCTAACGAGCTTGTATTGAGTCGCAGTCTGCCACCGTTTAATCTGGATATTATTTTGTAATAATGTCTTATAAATTAGATACATTTGATTTATAGAAGTACCTGGATGTAATTTTGATAACAAAGTGGGATTAGTGTGTTATTAATATAGCTATATTATAGGTTGTAAACATTGATGCATATTTATTGGAAAAGTTGCAATAAAATTGCAACGTTAAAATAAAATTAAAATTCAATTAGCAGTTTCTTTAGCTTTGCTAACGTGTGTGATGCTCGCACGCGTGTAGCACTGCACGCACTCCAGTCCAACTTTTCCCTATACAGAGCATTGAATATAAGGGAGGTCAAAAAGTCCGCGGAACAGAAGGGTTGCTAGTTAAATAAAATAATGAAACTATTTTTCTTTCTCAATATAATCTCCCTTAAGCGCAGTACAGTTGAGCTAGGTTAGGGTTATACGGTGAGTTAATCAGTGATTCGAAGCCGAGTTTGTGAACATCATCCATCGCAATTATGTTGTTGTTGCTTTTGTGGCAGCGTAAGCATTCT
Organism: Druceiella hillmani; assembly: GCA_039881145.1. Lineage (NCBI taxonomy): Eukaryota > Metazoa > Arthropoda > Insecta > Lepidoptera > Hepialidae > Druceiella > Druceiella hillmani. Next base: position 8,561,903 of record JAYKKI010000004.1, read on the forward strand.
CGGAACCCATTTTGCACTGACTTTAGTCATACCAAGATGATCGTGTAGAATTCCGAAAATTGTTGTATGTGACCACCACCACCTAATGCAGTTATTTCGTCTTCAGGCGAGCATCTTCTAATACAGGTTGTTCGACAATATCCGACATGGTGGCCTCAATTCAGCAGTCCTGGGACCGCGGCCAATTGCGTCGTCTTAATTCGAGTCTCGACCTTGTTTATATATTATAATAGATCATGCCACTTATAAACCATGGTTTACCAGGGCAACGATCTCCGTCAACAATTCCCATCTCACTCATGATGGCTTGAGAAGTTTTTTTCTTGCTTGGGGAGACATTTAATCATCGCGCCTAGTTTGATTTGCATCATGTTTGCAGTTCACTTCCAGATTTACTTCTTTAAGGGACGATTATTCATTAACGAATGACGTTAGGGACTGGACATTTGACTTAAGTACCTCTACTGAGTTCCTAATTTGTGGAGTACCATGAAAGTATGTAACCCCCTGCCTATCCCTTCATTCTGCGGTCTTTTGTTTCTCCCCGCATATAACCAGAGATGCTAAGTAGACTTAGCACACGCGCCATGATCCGCGTATTATATATTGTTCTCAGCACGACGACGTATATTTCAGTCGCAGATCGAATGCGATAAAAGGTAAAGCTTCGTCATTCATAAGGTCTTAAAAATGCACTTTTGTGCTAAAATTGCAGGGAAAAATAAAAGCCAGCAAAAGAATGTAACTGGTTGCGAAATTAACTCTATTCGGTATGTTAATTTCATTATATTTTATCGGATTTTAAATGAAAATGTTATTAGCGATACGTTGTTGCACTGGTACGCGTCACTAGTGCGGCACTTGATGTCATTAGCGCATAAGTATCGATAACATAAATATGTTTGGAGATTGTCATCTTAATAGGATAAAGAGTCAATCTTTAAATAATTCTACAATAGCATGATGCTATAAAAATAAGACTGGTATATTTTTAAATCAATTCAATTCGAGAAAGGGCTAAATTTTTAAATTGTGAAAGTTCAATATTATGAGCGTCAATTTTAAGTCAAAGTTACGTCAATTTTAAGTTTTAATTGAACAGGTTGTCTTATTGAAATATATGCTGTTAGATATCCTAAAGACCCCTTCATAAAAGAGAGTGAATTAAAGTTGCTAGAAGGAACAACTGGTTTCCTATAAATATATGTACAGTTTACCCTTCACACATTTTAGTATATGAATTTGTCGTAAATTAGATAATTAGAAGATTTTTGTACCGAAAAACAGTTATTGGTGTAATAGCAACGTGTCTGCGTTGACTGGAACGGATAACATTTTCATGGCTACGTAGATGTAAGCATTGGATTAAGTGGTGACTATTTGTAGAAGACGCACTTTTATTTCTAATTACGGCCATTAACTCAATCTGGAGCTGGAGTTCTAAGTTTGATAAGAAAAAAATATATAAACAACTTTTTAAATTATTTTAGATCCACGAAGATATTTGTATCGCTTTCTGTCAGTATGCAGATTTTCCTTCAAATATTCTTTTAACCGATTTAATGAAAGCTGTATTGGAGAAGTAAATTATTTTTCGTTTACTTTATTCATCGTAACACCGTAATACTGAAACAAAAATAGAACACACAAAACTACTTAATAAACGTGTATGCTTTTCTAGGCAATAAGTTAAATATTTTCTGAAATACTTTGTCAACACGTCTCATTGTGAGCAAATAAAACTAAAATTATTTTGGTCAATACGAACCTTAACTTTTTTGAAAATCTGGTACGCCTTGGAAACTATTAATAAACGTCTTGGAACTACTAATATTTGGGTGTTATATTTATTTAACTGCTGTTCTTTATATAACATTTATTCGATTTTCTATTATTCATTTGTGTTTAAGGACTTATAACCATATGTACATATTATCACTTTGTTGTGTAAAATGTAGATAATAAATATTTTTGTACCCTTAAGTATTACAATTTAAAGTTTATTTTCCTTAATTAAAACTGTATTGAATAAAAACAACTAATCTATATTATTATGCTGCTTTAGTTCGATATTGTGGTGAGCGGTAAATAAATGTGTAAACAATGCTAAAATTTTAGAAAATTTGTTGCAAGCGGGATGAGTATATGCGATAAAACGATTGTGGTGAGTATATGCGATAAACGAAACGGTGAACGATTTAACGCTTCTATGATGATTTTGAACAGAGGTGGGGCGGCATATGCCGCAATGCAATTGGTGCGGTTAAAATTGAATTGTTTCAAATTGATGACATGTGGTTTCATAGCGTTGCCCGAATATACCGCTTCTGTCTCGTTTTATGTTTTGTGCCTCACTACGCCGCCATTTTGGGTTGTGAGACAGTGAGGTTGGGATATATTGTGGGAGATGTTTCGATTCATATATGTTTGTGATTCATATTGTGTGTGTGTGTGTGTGTGTGTGTGTGTGTGTGTGCGTGCGTGCGTGCGTGTGTGTGTGTGTGTGTGTGTGTGTGTGTGTGTGTGTGTGTGTGTGTGTGTGTGTGTGTGTGTGTGTGTGTGTGTGCGTATGTGTGTAAAATTTTAGTGTGTTACATAAAAATGATGCAGCAACCATTTTAACACGTTCAATGTAAGAAATGTGCTTTGCGTGATAGATTTGGACATATTGTCGATATAACGAAACCCTCTTTTAATTCTCAACTTCTTTAGGAACGAAACATATTTTCGAGTACCCAAGTTTTCCCTAAACGTTAAGCAATTTGAAGTTCGAAACTTTTTCTACATTATCCCAGTACTGCATACTAGCATAAATAGTAATGTTTGTTAAAAAACATGCAGAGAACAAATGCGTTTGTGGCAACAAGTTCTATTAAAGTTCTTGAAAAAATTACATACAGAAATATTTGATATTGTTTAAAAAGAAAAATTGTTGCTTGCTTACTACTAAACCTTTCCCTTTGTACGTTTTCAAGTTGTATATTATAAAATAAATGGCCTGTGTATGAAAACTTGCGAAGTTAAAAGTAACGAAATTTGTGGACGCTCAGGAAGCCATATTTCTTATTCTATCGGGATGAAACTGCACACAATAATAGCTTGAATCAAAATCTAAGTTAATTTCGTAGACGGACAAAATTGGCCCAATGCTTTCCAAATTGGTAGCAATTAAAATTCGAAAAATCGCTAAAAATTAATCTTACGACCAAAGTTATAAAAGATCCATTGTTAATACTAAATTTTAAGACTACATGCTTTGTCTACCAATTGTTTTCTATCATTTATAAGAAAAAAGACTTATGCCTCCTTATTACTTATTTCAATACATATTATAAAAATTAAATGAAGTAATACATTTGATACTATATTTAGTCCATTCATTAACAACAATCTTGCTAATTAGTTAATTACTATTTAATTTTTCTCTTATGACGTAAGTAGCTATGCCATCTAAATTAGATACGTTGATAACGTCGTGTAACATAATTAACTTTTTATCAAGTTTCATTTAGAAGATTGTACTCAATTTCATTTTTATTTTTGGACATTTTACTAATTTTTCCTTGCAAGTCAAAGTGCCAATTCATAAGTAGGTTTTTAGATACCTTAAAGGCAAAATATTTGCCCCTTGCGCACTGTTTCTTTTTTATTTAACAATTTTAAAAAAATCTTCGATATTCACCTTTTGTTGGTGTTTACCATTGGCTTTACGAGTATTTCACTTATGTCGAATCTAGTGAATAATTCCAGCAGTCCATTATATACTAGATTGAGATTTATGTGGCCTCGTGGCCTTGGATTACGTCGTGGAAAGCTCCTTACCCGTCTCTTTCCCAAACATGATACTTACTATTTTCTATGAAAACTCTTCAGTATTTGTAGCTAAGTTGTAGAATAAATTACACCCCGATATACGGAATTTTCCGTCAGTATCCCATTCAAGGACTCTCTCAAAACGATATATGTATCTCTTATAATTCCTTATTACCTTTTCTGTCCTTTTTTCTCTTATTTCTCTCCTATAACTTATATATACCAGTATGTTTATGCATGTCCTTATATGACTGCATGCGTGTATTAAAATGTATTTAAATTCGCGGGTATGTGTGTGTTTATAACATTTTAAAACAGAAACGTCTGCATAAAATTAAAAGTAGTCTGACGTATTAATTTAGGCTTCCATAATCCAATTATGATCTTTGTGAGGTCACATTAATATGCAGAAAAAGTTAACACTTTTTGGGGCGATACCATAAACACGCTAATTATTGTCTTTAATAAATTCTTCTAAAAATAACCCATTTACATACCATGATGATTACGGCTTTACGAGTATTTTTGCATGTATAGTTTTACTGTCACAATGGGTACTAATAAATGACGAATACCGCGATGGAAAGAGTTGAAGTTTAAAATATATGGTGTGAATACACATTAATAAAAATGATTATTATTACCGTTTTTCTTTTCTTAAATAAAAAAAAATGTTTATAGAGAACAGCGTATTTAATAGCCGTAAAGACGGCTCATGATTAATTTACGTCATAGAAATTACAAAAGTGGCTTTGCTACTAACAAACGACAAATATCAAATTTCGGATATCCTTTCACGTTATTTCACTTTGTCACTTTTTTTTTATTTTAGAATTTATGGTATTATTAGTATATCATGTGTTTAATGACAAAAAATCTGAATTGCGGCGAAAAAAACTATAACAGATTACCCTACCCTACCCTACTACTCTCAACTCCATTCGCGTGGACTGTAGTAACAGTCCACAGGACTTTCCTTATATAATGCTACATGATCGAGTGGGAAGGTAACGAGTGTCATGAAAGATGGATGCTATTCTTAAGAAACTACTTCACATTTCCAGGTAAAAGTCAGTCCAAGCTATAATTTATAATCTTTATGGACAAATTTCGTGTGGATCAGTTCAGAGATTACGAAGTTACATCATCCATCCAGATTTTTGCTTTTATATTATGGTAGTATTATTTGTTGTAAATACACAATTTGTTTAGAAAATGTTTTATTAGTCAATTGCTTAATAAATATACAATGAAAGGCTTTATACCAATAAAGACCGTTAAAAAGAAGGTTTACTATTGTTTCCTTTTTCAATTAATTGAATAAAAGTAATAAGAAATTTACTTTGGCTAATGTTTTCTTGTCTCAAAGAGAATAATACTTTCCTACAATGGCGTTGAATGTAATATATTGTTCACAATTAAATGAAACTACGTGATGTAGTATTATTTCTATTTTCTTTAAGTTCTTTAACGACCTAGGTTTCGTTGTATTACAACATCTTCAGGTGGTCTATTGGTGGGTTTCGTTGTATTACAACATCTTCAGGTGGTTTATTGGTGGGTTTCGTTGTATTACAACATCTTCAGGTGGTCTATTGGCGGGTTTCGTTGTATTACAACATCTTCAGGTGGGCAAATATTTATTAATCTTTGCTAATTGCCCACCTGAAGATGTTGTCAGATAATAATAATGGGGTTCCTTCGATCAATTTTTATTTCTCAGCCTCACTTCCGGGAAACTCGTCGCGATAGAAAAACCTTAAAACAATTCAGAGAATAGGCTTACCATGCTTAAATTTTATTTAAAAATAATAATGAAATATACACTTTATTTTATGAATACGAATGGGGCGAAATATTTTTTTTGCATAACTATCGAATGGGGTATCTTAAGAAATGCAGTTCTACCTTTTCTTTTTGGCCAGTTTTTCTTTCATAAAAAAGAGGAAAGTTTTACATTAGTAATCGGGAAATTTAGGGCAAAATTATAGCATAAATCACATTGCAGTCGGGTAGTATGTATGTATGCTTTTATGTACGTGTGTATGTATGTTTGTACATATGTACTCTTAAAGCATTTTTAAAGGCATCTACTGTTTTTGGTCAAATTCGATATAATAGTTTCGGAGAGCTTACGAGAATTTTTTTCCAAATACTAGAAAGTCACCAGCAGGTTGCGCGCGGGCAGTAGAGGAATATGAAAGCCAAGAGGTTTTTCTTCTCTATCATGGTTATGTTTTTTTTCTACTCTTGATTCGAATTCGTCCAACCATGTTTGTGACAACACGAGGCTTGTTGATTTAGTATTCAATTGTGACTATGTCACATTTTAATACTATTTTGTTTGAGGAATTTTCGCAAGACGACTCGTTTGTTTCGAAGCCTCTTGTGCTAGAAGCTTTGCTATGTAAAAAAAGAAAAAAACTTCCAAATGCGAGTCGGACTCGCGCACGAAGAGTTCCGTAGTACCAAAAAATTATTAAACTTATAAGTTTGTATTTCTTAAAAACACTGAAAAACAAAGTGCGTCGGTACCGAGAACATGCGGTCGGTATCGAAAATATCCCATATCTCAAAAACTATACAATACGTTTTATTCAAACCAATTTTCGTTGAATGTTGTTTATTTTAAATTTTACTACTTTATATTTTTTTTAATTTTACAACTGATGTGCAGTGGAAAATTTAGAGGGTGGGGATTGTTGGGCGGGAGTACACTTTTTAAGACTTTAAAAGCGCATCTCACAAAGTATTGACTTAAATAACATAGTTATTTTGGAACCCCTATATCATTTTTTAAGACCCATATAACGATACCTCACACACCTATGTGCACTAATTTTTTTTTTGATTCTTCAGTTCAACGTATGGAGTGCACCCCTAATCTTATTTTTTTTCATAATTCTACTATTTCATTGTATAGCGGTGCATAGGGGAAACCTCCCATCCAATTTTCCAAATTCAAAATCAAAATCATACAAATTTCGTCTATATTGGGCCAATAACAGAAACATGGACATAAGCTACGGAACCCTTCAAAATTGAACAATATTTTTGAAGTAGTACTTAGTGAGTATTTTCATTTAAAATTTTATCGATATAATTAGTTTTTTCTTGGTAAAATATCTGTAAAATAGGTTCACGTCAGTGGTTCGGTTAATATTACATATGTCAAAGCTACTACATAAACTGCGGATCAACTATTAGGTAGACAATGCACATATTACGTATACACATAAATGTGTGTATACTGTCACTAGGTCGTATTCATTAGTGACTAATATCGATATAATTCGGTTTTTCTGGTGAAATAATTCTGAAATATGTTCACATGAGCGGTTCGGCTTATATTACATATGTTAACGCTATCACATACACTGTGGGTCGACTTTTAGGTAGACAATGCACATATTATGTATACACATAAATGTGTGTATACTGTCACTAGGTCGTATTCATTAGTGACTAATTGAACCGGCTCTGATACTAACGATACCCTTGGTTAGGTATACGTTTACGCGCATCTACTTAAAACACCACCTAAATACATACGTACATACACATTATCTATATGTGTACATGTACATACGTAAAGTACTCGTAAACCTTCGCCTCGACCTTAAAGGAAACTGCTTCGAACTGTCTGCAGCGTGCTTTTAATAGTCGGGGAAAACTACATGAGATATTCTTAAGGTATTTTATTTAGTACACAGAGTAGTATAGTTGTAAAAACACTTTTTAGTGCTCGCAATCAAATGCATTCACTTAAGAGACGAAAGAAATGTGCAAGTTATATATATATATATATATATATATATATATACATATATATATATATATATATACATACACATAATATATAATAAAATTTCAACATAGCAGATATATATTATTTTTATTAAGTTTTTAGGCGATATGAAAATAATGATCTGAAATCATATACATATACATGTATATTACAAACTTCAATATGTGTATATACGAAGATGTCTTTGAAAGTGTTCGAAATCGAATATTTCAAAGTCTTTGAATTAAAAAAAATATAGAATTTCTATTTTTTATTTTCTGAACTTATGCAAAATATATTAAATTAATTTTGACGAAGTTTTCTTTAAAAGTTTATGGCTCAATTTAAAAATTGAGGTATGTGTCATAATAAGAAGGTATTATTATATTTTTTTTATGGCAAGTCGTCGAAAATGTAGGATTTTTCCTGTTTACTGTCTTGTCTTTCAGTAAATATTTGTTTTATTTCTTAACTGGTAGTTTTGACATATTGACGAGTACCAATAGTTGTATGCAAATAAAGTGAGATCAATTCTTGAATTGGTGTTGCTATTTTATAAAATTTTGAATTTTAATTTTTTGAAGAAAGATTTATTTAAATTTATTTTTAATTATTGACATTTTGCATGATGTAAAACAAATAAATACTTTTTAAAGTAAAATTATAAATACTTAATTGTAAATTGAAAGGGCTACGTCCTTTCTTACGTTTGCTCGCGGCATTGTGCGAGTCTTCGATCATGGTAAAATACGAAATTAAACGTTTATAGTAAACCAATGTTATATTTTCCTCATTAAACTTATTTAAAAAATATAAATATTGTTATTAACACAAACTCTGTGTGCGCAATCCACTGAAAAAAAATGTATATATATATATATATATATATATATATATATATATATATATATATATATATATACATAAAAATAACATTGAAAGAAGAGAAAAATATAACATTGGTTTTACTATAACCGTTTAATTTCGTATTTTACCATGATCGAAGACTATATATATATAAGTATACTATTTTGCTATATTTTGCTATATTATTATATACTATTTTTGCAACTAATAAATTTGCTTCACTAAATGAATAGTAGGTTTTTTTTGGAAAACTTACAGAAATCTAAACGAGTTCATGTAATTTACAAAGTTTTCATTTGAAGATTACTTTATTTGGATTAGCCAAAGAAATTTACAATTTTTCGTTATTTTCTCTTGTGTCGCTTTGATCTTCGCAATATTAAAACAAAATAATTCAATGTAAGTTTAAGAGGGTTTAATAAAATCGAGACTCCAAGGAAGCCCGGCGACTAGCCTAGTTAAACAGGCTCACTTGTAAATATGGACGAACGACAATGAAAATGTAGATATTAAGACTACAAAAAACCTTTCAAGCACGAGTGGAACTCGCACTACGAGGATTCCATATTCATTTAGGCATTTATAAATATTTAATGGTACATAGTGTTTTTAATAAACTATTTACAAATTTTTAATTTTATAGAACGAAAATATATTGTCTACTATATGTATAGCTTTCACAGGCGCATATTTAAAAAAAAATATTTTATTGTGACTTTTCTACAAAATAACGATTTTCGGATGTTTTTCCTTTACTTGTGCTATGAGACCTTGCTTCTTGCCAAATTGCATGATTATAGGTCAACGAGAAGTAGTAACCCTTATAGGTTTTAATTTATTTCCGTGTGTAAAATATGCGGCATAAACGGCCGTATTTTTTATTGCGTTAACTTTGAAGCTTGATTTTACAGCTCCAAGGGATCGTAGACCTAAGTATTTAATATTAATTTCAACTTGATACCTCCACGCGATCCTGAGAAAAAGGGTCTTGACAGACATACAAACGGACAACGAAGTGATCGTATAAGGCTACCTTTTTTCCGTTTTAAGTACGAAAAAAAAAGACATTTTAAACCATGAACTATTCATTTTAAGGTTGGGAATGTACTTCATTTTACATGATACTATAAAATGGTATATAAAATGGAAGTAGGCACATTGTACATAAAATAATTATATTCTTTTGTCCATCTCGTACTTGATATTTGTCTATTATTTTAAATAATATTAGAAAGTGTTAAATTTACCTTTGTCCAACAAACCGTAACATTACTGCACGCGCGGATGCACAGTGTATAATATATAACCGTAACATTACTGCACGCGCGGATGCACAGTATATAATATATAACCGTAACATTACGGCACGCGCGGATGCACAGTGTATAATATATAACCGTAACATTACTGCACGCACGGATGCACAGTGTATAATATATAACCGTAACATTACGGCACGCGCGGATGCACAGTGTATAATATATAACCGTAACATTACTGCACGCGCGGATGCACAGTGTATAATATATAACCGTAACATTACGGCACGCGCGGATGCACAGTGTATAATATATAACCGTAACATTACTGCACGCGCGGATGCACAGTGTATAATATATAACCGTAACATTACTGCACGCGCGGATGCACAGTGTATAATATATAACCGTAACATTACGGCACGCGCGGATGCACAGTGTATAATATATAACCGTAACATTACTGCACGCGCGGATGCACAGTGTATAATATATAACCGTAACATTACGGCACGCGCGGATGCACAGTGTATAATATATAACCGTAACATTACGGCACGCGCGGATGCACAGTGTATAATATATAACCGTAACATTACTGCACGCGCGGATGCACAGTGTATAATATATAACCGTAACATTACGGCACGCGCGGATGCACAGTGTATAATATATAACCGTAACATTACTGCACGCGCGGATGCACAGTGTATAATATATAACCGTAACATTACTGCACGCGCGGATGCACAGTGTATAATATATAACCGTAACATTACGGCACGCGCGGATGCACAGTGTATAATATATAACCGTAACATTACTGCACGCGCGGATGCACAGTGTATAATATATAACCGTAACATTACGGCACGCGCGGATGCACAGTGTATAATATATAACCGTAACATTACGGCACGCGCGGATGCACAGTGTATAATATATAACCGTAACATTACTGCACGCGCGGATGCACAGTGTATAATATATAACCGTAACATTACGGCACGCGCGGATGCACAGTGTATAATATATAACCGTAACATTACGGCACGCGCGGATGCACAGTGTATAATATATAACCGTAACATTACGGCACGCGCGGATGCACAGTGTATAATATATAACCGTAACATTACTGCACGCACGGATGCACAGTGTATAATATATAACCGTACCATTACTGCACGCGCGGATGCACAGCGTATAATATATAACCGTAACATTACTGCACGCGCGGATGCACAGTATATAATATATAACCGTAACATTACGGCACGCGCGGATGTACAGTGTATAATATATAACCGTAACATTACTGCACGCGCGGATGCACAGTGTATAATATATAACCGTAACATTACGGCACGCGCGGATGCACAGTGTATAATATATAACCGTAACATTACTACACGCGCGGATGCACAGTGTATAATATATAACCGTAACATTACGGCACGCGCGGATGCACAGTGTATAATATATAACCGTAACATAACGGCACGCGCGGATGCACAGTGTATAATATATAACCGTAACATTACTGCACGCGCGGATGCACAGTGTATAATATAAAACCGTAACATTACGGCACGCGCGGATGCACAGTGTATAATATATAACCGTAACATTACGGCACGCGCGGATGCATAGTGTATAATATATAACCGTAACATTACGGCACGCGCGGATGCACAGTGTATAATATATAACCGTAACATTACTGCACGCGCGGATGCACAGTGTATAATATATAACCGTAACATTACTGCACGCGCGGATGCACAGTGTATAATATATAACCGTAACATTACGGCACGCGCGGATGCACAGTGTATAATATATAACCGTAACATTACGGCACGCGCGGATGCACAGTGTATAATATATAACCGTAACATTACTGCACGCGCGGATGCACAGTGTATAATATATAACCGTAACATTACTGCACGCGCGGATGCACAGCGTATAATGATTTTGTCATAACATCAACTTACGGATCATTAAATAAAGTTTTTAATATTGTTTAGCTTTGCAATCTAGATTTTGCATTCTAAATGCACAAAAATGAAAAATATTAGTATTTCAAAATAAAAGTGGTCCCATTGTAAATAATGGGTAAAAGAAATAAATATGATAATATCAATTAAAAATCAATTAGCGATAAATATTAATTGTCATGGTAATCCTGAGGTATGAAGGAAATATTTAACAGAATGCTATGGGTTTCAGACATACCGCTAATATTAATAATATGTTTAAAAAATGAGCATTTTTTGATATACAAATGAATTGTGCCAACTTTGGTTTAAAAAGTGGGCTTATTTTGACTGGTGTCATTTGTCTCTTTACTGAGAATTAGCTTTATGCATTCGTTTTTTAAGTATTTCATCGCTTAAAAATGAATGTAAAAAATAAAATTATTTTTTACATGTATTGTGATCTTTATTTTATAATGTATTCTTTATTTTATTTGTGCGTTTGTTATGGTAAGTCTGGACTTCGCTGCGATAATAAGCTAGTCACAGTTATAACACTGAGTAGAGTTTCGTAATTGATTCGTAGCGTATCGTAATCGGCCGAGTCGATAAGAACTGCTCCAATTTTCATAAGCGCGCGAAAAATTACTTGGCAACATTGTAGCGAGCAATTGGATTTTTTTGTAATAATTATGTGTGCGGGATAGCTATTTGAATTATCAACTATCTATATCTACGATCGACTTATCAACTATTCAACTATCTATATCTGTTGTTCAACTGTTCAACTATCGACGATCAACTATTCAACTATCTATAGATCCGTAGCGAATAGTGCACTCTGTTTTGAAACAATATGGATTCACTAGCATCGGTTAAGTTAGGAGACCCAAATATCATCTACTTAACCCATTATTTCAATTAGACGATTAATCTATGTGCCATTTGTCTAAAAATTGTTTTAATCTATTATATAGCCTGTTTTTTTTTAAATAAATTGAATTACCACTCTATCTCATAATTTTAACATACCCAAAAAAATTTTTTGTGACCTGTAGACCTGTAGTTTAAAAAAAATCGTTTCTAATATTGTCCATTATGTGTTCTTAATATCGCCCAAGTCTAATGTTGGATTGGACTAGCTAAATAATGGTTGATAATATATCATTTATAATAATTATAAATAAATACATAAATTATAAATAAACAGTGGTTGAAGTTAATATAATGCTTGTTATTATGACTGCCTCAAATGACATAACGTAATCACTTCAATCTTATTGATTATAATTAAAAGTAATGATACATATTAATGACTTAACGTACATGAAGATAAGCAAAAAATCATAGAGGAAATAAAAGCTTGATGAGCACGAGTGGAACTCGCACTACGAGCGTCCCGTATACATTTAGGCATTTATAGACATTTAATGGTATATAATATTCCTATTAAGCTATTTAAGAAATTTTAATTTTTAGAACGAAAGTATATTGCCTATACTTTCACAGCCGCATATCTTTCACAGCCGCATATTTAAAAAAAATTATGTGATTTTACGACAAATTAATCATTTTTTTCTTTACCTTGCTTTTTGCCAAATTTCATGATTCAAGGTCAACGTGAAGAACCATATAGGTTTTGATTTATTTGCGAGTGTCAAAATATGTGGCATAAATGGCCGTATTTTTTTATTGCTTTGACTTGATTTGAGCTTCATTTTTTTATAGCTCAAAGGGATCTTAAACTTAAGTATTTGATATCAATTTTAAATTGACACCTCCACGCATTCCTGAAAAAAAAAGGTCTTAACAGACCCACAGACGGATAATGAAGTGATCTTATAAGGGTTCCTTTTTTCCTTGAAGTACAGAACCCTAAAATCAACCTAGGTGCGTTTGATATCCATAAACAACTACTCAAGGCATACGCTTCGTAATTCTGGTAGTGGCCACCAGCTGGTAACACTCATTAAGAAGTAATCGCGGTAGGCGTTATTAGGAACGTAGGTGATATCTGATCCACCTACCTTATTTATAACGGAGCGGACCGTCTGTTCTTTCAGTAGAGTGAAAGAACGTATTTTATCCATCTCAAATAGGCAATACTTATAAGTAAAGTCGCCTTGTGGACTCATTTGATAACCGCGAAAATATTTTTAATCTAGCTATATATTTAGATGTACCCCTGGTAGGACGTAGGGCCACTGGTGTTGCACACCACTAATATTGTAATTGCAAACGTTTGGATATTTATTAATTAGTAAAAGCTAGACAACGAATCATTTATCATTTTCATTCCATTCAATCCTTACTAAGTTTGGCGTGCATATATTTCGTGTAGTGTAGTAATACATAGGTTGCCTGTTATCCGCGGCTTCGCACATGAGGAATATGAATGCTAGGAAAAATATGTTTGGATTTTTGTTAAAAATCCATGCCTAAACGGCGTGGCAGATTTGAACAAATTTGGTACGGACATAGCTCAAGATTCGAACTAATATATTGGTCACTTTTAGCTCGGGTAAAAGCATTATTTCTGTAGGGCGAGTACTTATGATTCAAACTAACTTATTGGTCACTTTTAATTCGAGACAGATCATTGTTACTGTAGGGTGAGTATTCTTGATTCAAATTAATATATTGGTCCTTTTTAACTCGAGAAAGAGCATTATTACTGTAGGGTGAGTTTAGATGAGGTGAGATTTTGGTAACTTTTAACTCGGGAAAAAGTATTTTTCTGTAAGGTAAGTATTCATGGTTCAAATTAATGTATTGGTCACTTTTAACTCTAGAAAGAGCATTATTACTTTAGGGTGAGTATTTATGATTCAATCTAACATATTTGTCACTTTTAACTCTAGAAAGAACATTAATACTTTAGGGTAAGTATTCATGATTCAAATTGACATATTGGTCCTTATTAACTCGAGAAATAGCATTATTACTACAGGGTGAGTATTCATGATCCAAACTAACATATTGGTCACTTTTAACTCGAGAAAGATCACTATTGTTGTAAGGTGAGTATTCATTATTGAAACTAACATATTGGTTACTTTTAACTCGGAAAAGAGCATTGTCTCGTTAGGGTATTCAACACTATTAACTCTATAGAGAGAGCATTATCACTGTAGGATGAGTATTTATGATTCAAGCTAACACATTGGCCACTTATAACTCTAGAAAGAGCATTATTACTGTAGGATGAGTACTCATGATTCAGATGAATATATTGGTCCTTTTTAACTTGAGAAATAGCATTATTGCTGTAGGGTGAGTATTTATGATTCAAACTAACATATTGGTCACTTTTAAGAGTATTCTGTATTTTTGTTCAGTAATAAAATTGTAATATTGCAACACATCAACAGCGAAATGTGTATATATCAAGGATTTAACATTATTTATAGATAAATGTTGCTATGGTGCTCTCGATAAAATCTCATCTTCTTAATCGATGCCGTGAGCAAACAGCTGGTAATGCATATGTCGAGCTATCAACGACATCTCTAAACAAAAATTAGATCAAATATTTTCTGTTATTAAATTAGCCCACAAGACGGTTTTTTTTCAAGTGTTCCATCATAATAATCGAAAAAATGTTTTCTTTTTTAGATTATTGCGTATACATTACAGATGCCAACTTATAAATGTTATTTTTGTTATTAAGAAATAAAGTCAAACTAAAGTCAACACGTACAAATGAAAAAAAACATAGAAATAAAAAAAAGATATAAAATTACATCCCATTTTAAAATCAAGTTTAATTATAAGCGCATTCACTAAAAGTAAATTATTTTTAATAAATGCCAGGATACAAGAGATTATCAAAATTCAGAGATTAACTCCGGAGAATAGCGTAATTTCGGAAGGATTGGCGCATCTCCTTGGAGTCAGGAATGCCTATTTCAGATGGATATGTACTAACATTATATAAAATGGGGCGATATTAAATCCCAAGAAACGTCAGGTCACTGATATTATTCAAATATCTCCCGGATTCTTTTCTTTTATTCAAATGTCTCCCGAATTTTTACTGGCCTTATTCATTTAGCTTTATTAAGTTAAACTGATTCCTTTGTTTCGAAAAATCTAATTACTACTAAAAACATTTTTTTTTAAATAGATCTTTTATTAATTACTCGAATAATATTCAAATCGATTCCGAACATATCTATTACTATACAACTGTTAATACTAAATAAGTGCACTCGTATTGTATACTGTGGATATTAGAGCGCTGTGGATATTTGACTACTTGGTTTATTCAATAGGGAACTCGCATATTAAGTTAAGTTTATTAGCTTATACTAAAGATTTATGCTATAAATAAACATAATTAAAAGAGAAAAATAAATACAAAATCTCCATTTTCAAAATTCGCACTAAAACAACAGGTCATGTGATGTGACGTCATAACGTCAACGCACCTGTCAAAAGTGTTGGGAAAGTTTACGTAACAAGTTCTTTTATTAAATAAAAACGAAATAAATATTACTAAATACTTTACAGTTGCACTTGCAAAGTTACTACAGAATTTATAATAAAATTCTTTAATGGGTTGTCCTTCAAACAATTCTCTTAAAAAGAACTAATCATTTTCACCGTCATATTTTTTGCCCGTCCAATACAATCGAGTTTTCTAATGAACTGTTTTTGATTGTACCAAATGACCCAGGAATCAGAAAAAAGGTAATGGAAGCTCGCTGAAGAGGAAGCCGCTTGTTATGCATTCTCTTCAAATTATAGGTTATGCTGGAGGTTATTTTGATGTAATGTTTATTCACAGTAATGATACGTAAAAATTATACGTTCTACTTGCAATATTATTTTTCTGTTTCCTGATTTTGCCTAATACTTTAACAGATAAAGAATGACATCGAAAACTGGATAATGTATAAATTTACAGGATGCAAAACTTTTTTTAAATAAACCTGTCATTGCTCATATCTTTAACCGTCCAAAAATAAAGTAGCCGGCAAATTCAACATCTGTGGTTTTAAAACGTAAAAGATATGTTACCGGATGTGTTGTAAATATGAAAGTTAAAAAGATTTTTCAATTATGTGTTTCACAAAATAAGTAGTAAACATACCACAAAGTACAGAAATATAACCTAACTCACCGGGTAAGTTTTTTTTATCTCCATACTTGAAATATCCACATTTCCTAAGAAGAAACACCTAAACATGTCTGTGTTAACCTTAAGACGCTTTCTCGAATTCGCTTTAATAGAGTCTCTTTCCATTTCAATTCAACTAATTACGAAGCACAAAAATACACATTATATGTTGATGGACTGCTATCAAACGACTGATGGCGAGCTGATTGGCGTTCTGACATTACGTGACTTTCAAAAACATTAAAATGGCGTTATCTACATTAATCGAGAGGTATATATTTTTTTGATTTTCGCGAATGTATTTCCTTACGCCTGTTTTTATAATTATAATAGTTGAATAAGATTTCAATTTTGTTAGTTATCTACATTAATCGAGAGGTATATATATTTTTTTGATTTTCACGAATGTATTTCCTTATGCCTGTTTTTATAATTATAATAGTTGAATAAGATCTCAATTTTGTATATTTTTTGACAGTGAGATATGTACGCAGTGAATGGTTGATCATGTTGTTATTAGTTTAATAGTTTTTTTTAGTGTATCTGTTTTCGTCCTTGACTCAAATAAACAAAATAGAAAAATTAATATAAATTTAATCAGTCATTTTTAATTAATACATATGCAAACAAACATACTGACAGACGGACCATCAGACAAAAAATTAATAACGTTGAATACCTCATATCCTCTCTTAGGCTTTAAGGAATATATGTAGGTATATTATATACGGCACATTATTTTACGATATACGATACATTCTTTTCCAGCGACATGTTAAATATTATTATAGGAAAAAAAAATGATGTTCCTAGCGTAATAATTTCCTTCCTTAGAGTAATAATTTCGTAGTTATTATAATGTCGGCTTGCGTCCATGAATCTCGGTTGTAAAAGGATGACTTGTCACTGTAAAAATCAACCTAGCGAAGTTATGGAAGCAGGGTGACCATCTTGTATTCGACACTTTGAACGGGACGGACCAGCGCACCACGCTTGGGACAAATCGCTTTATATTTTCGCCATCACACCAATTTATATTCTGATTTTGATTATTTTTTGATACAGAGATCATTAATTAACTGTTTAATTAAAGATTTTGTGCTTACGACATTTTATAGTGACCAAATATATCTATCGTAATGGATAGCTATAACTTTTTATTCTCTCGCCCACTTAGGCATCAAAGATGAGTTTTGATGAAGGTCCTTCTGGGCTGTTACGCTCTTCAACAAGTGAATTCCTATGGATTGATTTTTTTATCGTGTAAAATAATTCTTTCATATTTGTACGTCAATCAGACAAATGAGAAATCTTTTATTTTTTATGATAAGTCAGGTTATTGTTCATAAGAGTTCTTTGAACCATTAAATGAACCAAAGTAGTTGTGTCTCGTAGTATTCTTTATAAACATATTAATTAATGCAACTTGTAGGCCCGACAAGATCGCCGGAAAAAGCCACGTAAAACCCGACAAGAGTGAAAAAGAAATTAATTTTGACAACAACAGACGGGATGTCAATGTTAGATAACAATTTATTTTTAATTCATTTCGGCTAAGGCTACAAGTAACAAAAAAAAAGTAAAAAGTCGTTATTGATTATAATCAAAATATAATCATTAGAAAAATAATTATTTTTCAAATGGTTTTATTTTTGTAATTGTTATATTACTTAGTTAAGTTATGATTTTTATTTCTTATTAACAATTTTTGATATATTAAAAAAGATAATATACGCGTGTTTGTGAAGATACATTTTTCTTTTGTGTTGTGTACACAAATTCTTTTGCACTTTCCTGATTATTAGTCGTTCAATTGTTTGGTTTTTATATTCTTAAAAATATTAGTTTTATTAAAATTTTGTTCTATTTCTGCAACATTAGGCTCATTTTCGCTGGTCCTCTTTGTCTCTTTATATAATGACTAAAACGTATAGCACCAAATTTAAAATCCCAAGATCACCAATTTCTTCTATTTTTTCGACCTTATCATGGTGTGATATAAAATAAAATCAAACATTTGTGTGTCATAAAGTTTTTTTAGTAAAATATGCAAGAAAACCATAAAAGCACTGTCCCAATTTCTTGTCCCATTGTTCCAAAGTCAGAAAAAATCCTGGAGATACATGGTGGGTTAAGTTTCCTTAATACGGACTCCATGTAAAAGTGGGTTGAAGATCCTACTCTTTTATTTGTGTAATGGTTAAAGAGTACGCAGTTACGTTACTTTAGGCTAGTACCAGGGAGCAGTGTTTCATACTGCCCAGTTTCAATACTGCAAGAACTACGGAGGGGCGTGGTGGAAGTAAAATGTGATGTGTTCCACCTTTGCTACTCCAATTGAACTGGAAATTCTCGGACTGCATATGGATAAACTATTTAGTACAATTTTCATCAGAGGGCACTTATAAAGTGACAATACTTTTCTTATTCAATCTGACCTTAGCGGCTGCTTTGTGTGCAATATGCTGGAGTAAAAGTAAAATAATGACTGAAAGAAGTTAGCTGGGACCAAGAGAAGCCAACACAGCAGATTCTGAAATGTTTATCTCTCGTCTTAAATACTTATCATGCAATACCTACTAAACGAATTTTAATTAAGCTTAGTGCGCTACACTTTCTGTCCTAGGTGAACATCTAAAACAATTTATCGTGCTCCGTTTCCTAGGAGGGATTAATTAAAAAAAGAATCTCAAAAATAAACGGTATGACAACATTTTTCCACCTATATTGACTGTATTTTTAGTGCTATGCAATTCAAGGTTATAAAAGACAATTTAATTTTATTTCATTGCCTTGATTTTAATAATTGGTAGATAAATTGCACTACTACTAACCACTACAGATAGATTACTACGCGATTATTTAACAGCGACATCAATTTCTTTCATAAGAAATCATCACAACCTTGGTGCAATAAAACGTAGTTTTTTAATTCTCCACTAGACTAATTTATTTATTTCTCTACTTTAATATATCTAATTGATATATAATACGGAGTCTACTCGTGTTTAACAAGTTTTATTGAATATACCTTTCATCAACAGCTTTGCTAGACGTGAATTTTTCCCATAACTTTCATTCTTTTTCTCAGTTCTATGTTAATAGTTTTAGTTCCAAGCGGGCCAATCCTGTTTAGTGCCTAAAAGTGCCAGTTAAACGGATCAACGTTCCGTACAGTTGAACGGAATACGTCGATGCATGCCTCTATTGTTATCGCGTAGCGTGGTTTTACCGAATCGAAATATTAGTTGTCATATAATCCTGATATTAGATATTTGATAAAATTTATCGGTGAATGACCATTCGAATTAAAGCAATAGTGGTTATTTTAATAAAAGAAAGGTATTATGATACAAAATAAATAGTTTTTCCATGGGCGTAGTTCTGTGCCTTATTTTTGGAAAGTTTAAGGTGATTCTCAATACACGGTGTCCGGGAATAAATGTCAGACAAAGAAAGATTCTATTCGTTGGCTATAAAGTAATAAATTGTAGTAGAAATAAACTTAAAATACGCTCTTTTTCTAATTGAGTGCAAAAAAAAATTACATATAACTCTTTTTAACACACCTAATACAGCTAACGCACGCGCACAAGTTCACGCAACCACTACACTGTGGTGCTAATCTCGTGCGCAAGTATCGTGTGTATGAAAAAAATGACAAATAATTATGAATATTATTTTGACAACAATCAACTATTTTTCATTCAACGAATAATGTATTTTTTGTCCGACATTTATTCCCGGGCACCATGTATGTTATAAATAATTTGTCTAGCAACGCGGCAGTATTCTTTACACAAATCTACATCCACGTTCCATTTCCGTTGCATCTTTCTGCATGCAAGCATCTCAACGAACGTCATTAATGTGCATATTTTTACTTATATTTATTAAAAAAAAAATTTAATTTCTCTTAAACTACTGATTCAAATTACTAAGGAAATACTTAAAATTATTGACATTTATTTTGATAAAGATTGATAAATCGACTTAACGTAACTATTTTTTTATATTTTTGAAGTAAAACTATTTTTGTAGCACTGTGTGATTCAAATTAAATGTAAAAATACTGTGTGACGTGATCTTATCATGCTATAGTATGGATAGGTCGCATCACAAAAAATAGTAACGAAAGATTTAATTCTTTGCATTGAAGTATTATTAAAAATTGTTGTGCACATTTCGAATTTTTCTGTGTTTCCTGAGGTCTTCCTTAATAGTTCAGGTATCGCATCTATATAGAAGTATTGGTCAGATGTAACAATGGAGAAGATGAATTTGAAGTGGTATTTTAAGGCTACGATTGCAGAGTACCTTTTTTATTTTTCAAAAGGTACTGCGGCCAATTTCGATGCGAGTTTTGATCTCTATTCCACTGTCCCAGTTTTGAATAAGCCAGGTTCCGAGGTATCTAAATATATTATTTCTAAAAGGTGTTTTTTGGTCGAGCGGCTCGATCTCTTTAATTACTGCACCAAAAAAAATAAAAAAAATACCCACTTAAAGCTTATGTTTTCTACTTTGGGCGAAAAATATAAAAAAATTCGAAAAAAACTTTTTGTTAATAAACAAATTGATTTTTATAACAATTGGCATGAGCGCCATCTGTGGGCGACACATTAAATATCTTAGCCAAATTGTATACTTGGAACACGCTAGATGGCGATATAGTGCGAAGACTTCGCACGGGTCAGCTAGTTTATATTTATTATTATTTTTGACTTTATTAATAACCTGTTAATTAATTAAGTAATAGTAGAGTTGAATAAAAATCTTAATGATTTCTATTGCAGATCTTGAACATCTAAGGTATGAAACTACAGAGATAAATCCAATGAATCATTTTTGCGTAATGCCTATTTATACCATTGCAAAAAAATTATATTTGTTCACGCAAAAACTGACATAAAAGTTCCGCAATATTGTGGATGTATACACTAAATTTTCTTTTTCCGATTTAGAAACAGTTACTCTGGTTTATCTATAAAATATAGGTATGTGCTATCTTAGATTTTTCTACTTCATTTTAAGATTTATAATTTCTTCGTACAGTTAGTGTATATGTAATATTTTTGCTAACGTTCAACACGAAATTCCTCAGACCAGCGATTTTTTTCCTCTGACGTTATTAACTACATCTCAATATTTATATAACATATAATATCAGTTTTTGCTTGAATCCCTAGAGACCAAACAAAAACGCTGTTCTGATTTTAACGAAACTTAGTTTTACACCTTAAAGACTTGTTCAACATCTGCATTTGAAATCATTAAAATTGTTATTCGACTCTATCATTACTTATTTATTTAATAGCATACAACTTATGTAATTAACGGTAGCATATATCAGTTTCTTTTATTATTCACGTTATTAATTTAATTACAAACGCAGTAATTTACGTTTACATATTTTATCAGCACTGACTATCGATTTCTAAGACATCCTCCTGGGTGCACCCCATACGTAGTAAGATTGAAAATCTATAAATTTGTAATATTCATAGAGGTACGACCGTCTCATTAGCGCACGGCAGGTTTACTGGAGAGACCATCGATATATTTTAGATGGGTGTCACGAGGCACCTTAAAGGAGGGGTGAAGTTAAAGGGAGGGGAAAATATAATTGTCTGTTTCACTTTCGGTCGCTCTATTTATTAACGCATGAAAAAGAGGCAATAATTTTTTGAATTTGGAATTATTGGTATTTTGTATGGAGAAGTGATAAAAATTACCACCCACTGTGAAAGTAGCTTTATCTTTTTCATTAGAAGAGTGTTCGTAGATCTTGGTAACGGCTAGATCATTACCAGTATTAAACAAAATAGTTAAATTAAAAAAAATATTGAATGCTATAATTTCACTAAAGACACTGACATATAAGCTAACAGTGGCCGTGAATTTAATAATATAAATTTCACTGCTTGAAAGCTGAAAAACGAAGTAACAGCGTCTCTCACCATTATTTAAAAGAAGGAAGACTGCAACGGTCAACATATTTCAACCGGAATTTTGCAAACGTCAGTAGCACTCAGTTACGATTAATATCTTTTTCTCTTAGCTTTACAGTTTTTTTATCTAACTTAGCTTATCCAAATACAGATGCAGTACTATTTTTTGCTTCAAATTTCTAGTTTAAAATGCCTTCATAATTTCGTTACATAATCCAACTTTGTATTTTTGGTCTGTACGTAAGTATTTTTCCCATCTGTTTCTAGTAAACAATTTTTTTATTGAAGTAAAACTTCTTTATGCACGCTTGACTTGGGGAGTAAGTTGGTGAATGCGTGACGAGAGCGTTACGAAAAGTGTGATCGGGCGAGGCGAACGGAAGTTGAGAGGGATATATAAGTTAGTGAAGACAAAAAGAGAGAGAGTTACGTTTCGTATATTACTGTAGGGACAAGAGAGAGAGAGGTGCGAGCACACATTTTCGTTCTCTCTTTCTCTCATAGCCAGTTATGTTTCGTATATCTAAGACACAGTGCAAGCCTATTGTCTGTATATCTCCTCTGCAAGTGCAAGCCTATTGTCTGTATATGTCCTCTCATAGTCAGTGCATGAAATATATATATATGCGATTTTGCTAGCGTTACGCGAACGGTGATTTTTCGATTATTTTGTAATTTCATTTCGTTCTTGAACAATTTTATAAATTATTATTTTGTTCAATACATTAAATATTCTACGTTTAAAGTGAATAAAATTGTAAATTAATTTTAAAGTTCATATTTTGTGAATTTGAAGTTTTACTTCAGTCGTGTGGTGTAAAGCTCACTTGTTTTTTTTTTTGTAATTATTCATTCTCATCATATGTTCGCGATATAACAGGTACTTTTTTCATATACTTTATTATTTTGTCGTCTTTTATTAATATATAATATGTAACTTATATAATACTAACTTTTTCCTGCGACTCCGTTCGTAAAGAAACTGTAAAGTTCAGAACTTTCACGACTGACGTTTGAACTTGAACATTTTTCTGATAAAACGACCTTTTCCGCTTTCCAATATCGCTGCCGTCAGCGCTACGTGCCTATTCGCGTTAAAGGACACGCTTCACAAATATCAATGGATGGTTCCATAAAAATTGGATAACCTGAAGTTGTCAAGTTATAAATCAAGCAAATTGGTGTCATGCCAGTTTTCGACAATGTAAAATCAACGCTAATAATCCTCTTTCGTTGGTCACTCAATTTGTCCGCCCACTTTAATCAAAGAAATTAATAAAAAATAACAAAAAAAAATTTAAATGTCATTCCCGTGGCGCGAAATGTACTTTTAATTCTTTATGTTAATTAAAAAATTAATACATTAAAAAAATTATAAATTATGTGATTTAAATGTAGAACACAGTATTCATGCATGATAACTAAATTAAACACAAGAATTGTTTAGTAAGTACTTATAACTTGTATTTTACAAGTGATTTTACTTTATTCCATTATTCCTTGTGCGAAATAAAATTGAAATTTCTGCCAAATATTTAGCGAGTCAAGAAGCCAAAAATGTTCGTTTTTAAACATTCCTACCTGAAGTTCAGAAACAGTTGTCTCATGAATATATTGATATTTCGAAAATGGTTTTACTGAAGCGGTGGACAAACAAAAGAAAAATATTACAAATCCCACATAAAGAAAGAATGTTTCTTCCGAAAGTACAAAATTTAAATACAAGAAATTTCTCCACAACATCTTATTCTGCAATTGGAAAACGACTTTTTAAACTTCTTTCGACATGAGTTTGGTTTTCAGAACCTCCAGCTCTTTGCAAAACTGTCTCGTTTCGTACTCATTAAATTCACGTCACACAAAACTGTCTCGTTTCGTACTCATTAAATTCACGTCACACAAAACTGTCTCGTTTCGTACTCATTAAGTTTACATCACACAAAACTATCTCGTTTCGTACTCATTAAGTTCACGTTACACAAAACTGTCTCATTTCATACTCAACACAAAACTGTCTCCTTTCATACTTATGTCTCCGTTCATATCACACAAAACTGTCTCGTTTCGTACTCATTAAGTTTACGTTACACAAAACTGTCTCGTTTTATACTCATTAAGTTCATTTCACACAAAACTGTCTCGTTTCGTACTCATTAAGTACAGTCACTATTCCCGCCATTCCACCCGGGTTGTCTCAGGGCCCCTCCTGGGGCCCGTAACGACCCACCTTATACAAAAAGAGGACCTTCGAAAGTTCCCTAATAGTGTCCCGTATCTACAATCACAGCGCTTCCACCCAACTGGGTAGAGTCTGTTCCTCCGCAATAAATCATTCAGTACCTCTATTTTTTCTAGAACGCTTTTGGCGAACGCTCTAAATGACTCAAAGATCGGTCCATTCCCAACCAAGTCTCGGTGACTAAAGATACCACGTTCTAAGTTACCGCGTGATTCTATTCTACAATTTAGTCGTATGCTCTCAATCAAAACTACGCGCATCGTCGTGCTCACTGCAGTGGAACAAAACATGACTCATGTCCTGCGTCTCAAATCCGCAGGTACACGCCGGGTTTTTTCGAAGTGCAAATCTAAACAAGCTGGCGCGGAATGCGCCATGTCCCGTAAGAAACTGAGAAGTATAGTAGTCTGAGACGGATTAAGTACAGTCAGTATGTATTGCAGGGTATGTGCGGGAAATTTGATATTATTTAAGATATTTTTCTCATTAGCAGTGAAGAGTTGGTAACTATTTATGCCGCAGAAGTTGGTAACTATTTATGCCGCAGAAGTTGGTAACTATTTATGCCGCAGAAGTTGGTAACTATTTATGCCGCAGAAGTTGGTAACTATTTATGCCGCAGAAGTTGGTAACTATTTATGCCGCAGAAGTTGGTAACTATTTATGCCGTGTACACATGAAAGCAAACATTGTTTTCTTAAGTGGCATCCAGTCGTCGTATTACGATGTCGTATCTTTAAACTTGACGAAATCGATATTTTTGATATAACGCCAATTCAAACAATAAAGAAGCTTGCAGTGCGAAACTTTACTGTAAAAGGTATGAGGATATTTTATACCTTCAATCATGATGTATTTCATGAGTGATGATTATTGATACGCGTCTTATCATCAAATACCTTTTTCCAAGTAGTGATTATTAAAAGAAATGTTTTTTTATTTTTATTAAATTTTGAAAAGAGGATAATATAGAACCTATATTAAAAAAATAGGGTATATAAAATTACGCTTTCATTTACAGGAGCAGAGCAGTAAAAATAAACGCTAATAAAAGAAATATAAACAATTTTAAATAAAATACACAATAGATTCATATTTTATTACTAGTTTAATAATTTATTTTGGTTATAAAATCGTGGGCGCCGGCTTTGTATGACTCACATTGTGTTATCAATTGCTAATTATATTTTAACTGGAGAGTCACTCCAGTTGTGAATTGTGTATATTAATATTTTTTTAGTCATTCGTCATTAAATTAGAGCGCCTGCGAGTATTTTCCCAACCCTCTGCGGACGAAATCCCGGACAAGCTAGTTTCCCAGTAAAGAATACAACGTCCAGTAGAAATAGATTTCGTCCGGTTTATTCATTATATCAGTCGTACAAACGTTCTGATTCTCATGTCTGCGTCAAACTTTGCATCATAAGTCTTACCGCTTATTTAATGTCAAACATGAGCGGGGTTTTCTTAACTGTTGGAAATTCATTCCACGATTTTTCCAATATTATCGAATCAAGGACTCATTGAGTTTCAGATGAAGAAACTGGATGTCACTTCCGCTATTAATTTTTACTCGTTCAGAAGTTCTCCTTACATCTGCGCCGAATTTTCCTGAATAAAAAAATCTTTATTCTCGGAAATATCAGGAAAATACACCCCTTGTTTTTCTCGATATTTTCGAGTGAAAACTCGTTGAATAGTCGTAGGAGTTCTTACCGTTATTACCATAGTTTACTGACGATGTTTGATGGTTTTCCACCTCAGAAGTTTGTTGCTTTCAGTATTGTATGTATACTACCTAATCGAATCATATCGTTTTTTTCTCCTTCACAGTGTCAGTAGTTGTGTTATTTGAACTGAAATGTTGTAGAACACACGAACCTATATCCAGACTTCGCTTGCTTGGGTATCAATATTCGATACAGTTTAATTATAAATGTAAATGAGTTAATAAATAAATATAATTTGTTATTTAAATAAACATAACGTCGTCGATAGATATGATTTTGTCAAAATATATTTTTGCCACAGGAAAACTAATTCTGTGCGGTAAGGTATTGTTATTATGCAGGTTGTACATGTTAAGAAGGCATTTTAGAGTATTATCGTCCACAATGAATAATTTTTTATAAATAACAAATAACATATCCTGCCAACTTAATAAATTTAAAACATACAACAAATTACGATAAAAAAGTATCAATTATAGGTAAATATTAACAATTTTGAAGTTTTTAAATTTATGTATGAAAAACACTAACATCGTAAAACACATCCTTATAAATCGGCACATCCGCGTGTTCTGATCTCATGCAATCAGCTGTATTTGATTGACCTCAACGCCTCGCTCCTCTCATATCCGCTTCGCACCGTATTCATGCCGGCCTCCTTATTCACACTTCATTAATTTCTTTGTTGATATCTTCTAACAGGCAAACACTGTTGTTAGAATTTTCTTTTGTCTACTTTGTATGAAATAAATGCCGACAATATTGGACAAATATTATGGAAATTACAGAGTACATATAATAGTAATCTGCTCTTGGTTTCACGCTGATATCTCAAAGAATTTCGAAGAAAAACTGGCTATCCTGGCAGTAGGGACTCGTTTACGATAAATGGGTTTTGAAGCTTACATTTGCTTAAACTGCTTGGATTGTATCGAAATATAAACACGTCGAAATTTAAAAAAAAACCTACAATTTTTTATAACGAGTACGTACACGCGTAGATGTCGCTTTTGTAAACTTATTAAATTTATACGCAACTGGTTAAACAGATAGCGGTAACTGTTTACTCGCTGAGTTTTCATGTTTACAAGTGACCCGCATGCCGGGCGGCTGATTAGAGTTTTTATGGCCGGCTTTTCCTTTATTATAACCTTATTAATTTGCGGATAGGATGGCAGACTGTGTCGTGTGCCACGAGAGACGAAGAAGACGCAGTGTAATTGGAATGTAACGTTCCACAATCGCAAGTATTTCAGTGGGGCCGAGTGTGGGGAAAATGAGATAAGGTCATTGTATCTGAGAAAGTATCCCCGTAGGACTAACTGGAAAGTGACACCAAAAACTATCGGAATAAAGAAACATCTCACTTTTACTTGCTTAAATCCTTTCGTCTTAGGTAGAACATAGTGCTTCGATGAAACTCCGTCAGCAGAACCTGTTACGAGCCAGGACCTCTCTTAGGAGGTTTCTAAAGAAGTTACTCACTTTCCTGGTCTCATTCTCCAATATTTTTCTTCACAATGTTTTTAACATACGTCTTCTTCCTCTGAGGGTTCCAGAAGAGGGTTTATCATGTTTTTTTCGGAGAGTGTATCGAATCCATTTCCTCTTTCTCCTTCCAATTCGGATGGCTACGCCATCTTTCCTCATCCAATTCCAGAACTCTTTACTTGAGATTACGTCTTGGCCAAAAATATCTCGGACATCGGTTAATGAAGATCTGCAGACGCTTGGTGATTTCGGAGGTGACTTTCCGTGTCTTACACCTACCGTTGTTACGTTGGTTCTAAAGATGCAGAGTGTGGTCTTCGGAGAGCTTTCCCCGAACCTCTATATCGGGTAGAGCTGGACGAAGGCCTCGTTTGTCTTGCAAATCCTCGCCTTGACCTCTGCATCTGCTCCTCCGTCCTGGGCAACCAAACTCCTGAGGTATGCGACTGGTTAAACAGATGGCATATAAAGGTGGTAAACAAATGTCTCCACGACTTTTATGTCTTCGCCATGTAATATTTTTTTATTTATATTACTTATTTTTTGTTTATCATTATGTTTATTGTTGATACTTAGGTTTATAATAATTAAACTATATTTAAAGTGTCTTTATTGATAAATGCCTTTTGGAGCACCTATGATTATACATCACTCAGAACGGAAATATTGTAGAAAGTACTGAAGTTTCTTGCCTTTTGTCAAAGATTTTAGCTACTTAAAGCATGATTATAAATTTTTATGGGACAGGAAGAAAAGAGCATTATATGTTCGTGGATTTGGAAAAAGTGTAGGCAGTAATTACGTGAAAGCAATTTACCTAAACTTTGTTTGATTATATTTATTTCTTTATGACCTTGAGATGATTTGGAGACATATCCATTTCTCGTCTCTGACACCGCGATTCAAATTTGTGAGTTTGTAACAGTTGTAACAGAAACAAGTGAGTTTTGAAATATCGATACATTTTTTTACAACACTTGATTCCAGGTTAACCAACTCTTAAAGTAGCAAATATAAATTAAGCCATAGATCTTAACGTTTCTATCTGCCAATGCTCTATTGCGATAGCCAGAGACAAGGGTCGCTTTCTCCCGCCTACATCTGGATAGCGACGTTTCTTTTTACAAATACCTCGTATCGTAGGAGTACCCAGATATAGTGGTGTTGTTGGAATAGTCACTTTTGTGCGCATGCGTCAGCCCGACCGCCGCAGTACCTAACCCTCGCGACCGCCCCTCACTCAGTCGTTTGTCTGACGTCACCGGCGACGGACCGTCTGTTCATCGCGTCCGCTTTTCACTCTCGTGTGTGCCGTGCCTTTTCACTTTTAAACGTTTGTTTTATTGTACATTTGTTGTTTATACACATCGGTAAATTGAATTTAGAATAATAAACATTGTTACATTGGTACGTGCCTAGTGTTGCAAATATCGAATTGTTATTTTGAATAGTGAACTGCTAGGGATTCGTAATTGACACATGGATTTTGTTATGTGGTAACATTAGGGTATTATTTAAAAAATATATATAATTTCAGTGTTTTGTTGTTGTGGTAAGGCGCATTGATATTTTAATTTTACGCTGTATTAGCGGAGAAATCTATATCATTTTTAAATGTCCGATATCCATTTTTAGAATCTCTCAAAAATTCTATTGTTGTGGAATGAAAAGAGATATTTATTAAAAAATGACGTATGTATTATGGAAGTCAAGTTTTGTTTCCTTGTCATCGCGATTTTAATTTTAAAAATCAAGTTTTTATTATAAATGTTTTTTTATTTATATCTTTTAAATGGATATTAAATATAAAATTGTTTGATTTGATTACCTAATGTCCTCTATTTTTACTTTGTTGACATTGAATTATTTGTATTTGAATTAATTACTTTGTGTCTTGTTTATGGATGATTTATTGAGATAAATAATAAGTCATATATGTGATAATTTTAATTACATTTTTCAATTACGTAATAGTGGATTGCTGTATTTTAGCGTCAGTCTATCGAATTGAATGACAGACGTTTGTGGAGGTTGTGTAGTGTTGGCTTTCCTGTTACGGCGCTCCCCAGAGGGTTGTTTGTTTGATTGGGTAAATTGATTCAAGAGGTTTACTAAGTTTGACGTTTGTTATGAATTTAATGTTACTGATTATTAGATATTTAAGCTTTATAATTTTATTATCACACCACGTGGGCTGATATATGGTCTGTTCAATCTGTAACATGACAGCCGCGTGGAAAATTATGGAAACAATTAGAATTAGGAATTATTAAATAATACTTTGGGATACTTGGAATATTTCAGGTTTGTGTGCAGTGTTATAATATATGCCATAGAAATAAAGTGCGCATCAAACATGCATAAATTTAAGGTACCGTAGAGGTTAAAGTTTGCACATGTTAAAATTCTGATCTTAAGGTAATTCAATAATGTTCCTTGTTTTAACGTAACTACCTACCGTAGAGTTAACCCTACCGTTGATATATAATTTTTTTTTATTCAATATTATCGTATATTTTAACTAAAACATTTATAATACTCGGTTTGTTTATATTTTTTTTATTAAAAAGCATATTGAAATATCGGAGTTTAAATTTAAAACGGTTTTTATCTCATAAATTAGCGAACGTAACTTAGCTGTACAAATTGTCATTGAAAGTACTCGCTGAAAGCTGTCAATGCATTCGTTTGGAGAATTTAAGTAGGGCGGGGATACATTACGAACGACTTCGAAAGCTTGTATTTGATGATTAATGCGATTAAATAAAAAAAATGTATTGTTACAAAATTAATTTAATTTTAAGATCTTTATAGAGGCGCTTAACTCGATAGAATGAGCAAAAAATAAAGAAGGCCGGCAAAAGTCCATATAGTGTTGTACCTAGGTGTTACAAGGATAAAAATGGCCATGTTATTTATTTATTTATTTATGTACTTTAATGTATACAGTTGATACATATAGTGGACTTATTGCTATGAGGTACATACTGCTAGAACATAATCCACAAAACTCACAGGCTATCGAAAAAAGCTAAATAAAATTCGAAAACAATGAGACATTTTGACAGAAGGTTGTATGTCAATATAAATGTATTCTATTTTTAAATAATTTAGGCAATGGCTACACATTAAAAAAAGCGATCGATATCGATTATTTGTTGTAATCTATTCTAAAAAGTTATTACGTACTTTGTTAGATTATTATTATTATTTTTATTTCTTATTAACAATTTTAATATATTAAAAATATAATATATGTGCGTTCGTGAAGATAGTTTTTTTTGTGTTACAGTTATAAATTGTGTTTTATTTTTTGTTCTATTCTGATTGTCAATCGCTGAATTGTTTGGTTTTTTATATTCTAAAAAACAATAGTTTTTTAAATATTTTGTTCTATTTCTGTAATAATATGGGCTAGGTCCATTATTGCCGATCTCCTTTCCATCCTGCATATTTATAACACATGGGGAGGTGTCCTAATTTTTTTTTTGTAATTCCATTCACGGCTATCTTTGAGTTAACTGCAAGGGTACACTATTAAAAACTCGTTGCAAACCTTTTTTAAGTCACCAAATTATAAACCTGTGACAGGCGGTTGGAGGGCGGACCGAGTTATAAGATTTTCAAAGTTTTATTATGTGGCCTTCTTAAACTGGCTATTATAGCATGATAAAACAAAATCATACTGGAAAAATGTCGGAATGAAGGTATAATTTTAATTAATTGAAAGGTGAAAATAACCCAAGGTATACAATATTAATACGAAGGTATACAATATTAATACGAAGGTATACAATATTAATACGTCTTTTACTTTCATGAATTTAAAAAAGGCAAAGCCGGAAAACATTTCTCTTTATATTTTATACTTTTATTAAATAGACTTGTACCTTTCTAATATTGTAAATAAGTCTTACTAGCTGACCCGTGCGAAGTCTTCGCACTGTATCGCCATCTAGCGTGTTCCAAGTATACAATTTGGCTAAGATATTTGATGTGTCGCCCACAGATGGCGCTCATGCCAATTGTTATAAAAATTAATTTTTTTATTAACAAAAAGATTTTTTTCGAATTTTTTTATGTTTTTCGCCCAAAGTAGAAAACATAAGCTTTAAGTGGGTATTTTTTTTATTTTTTTTGGTGCAGTAGTTAAAGAGATCGAGCCGCTCGACCAAAAAGCACCTTTTAGAAATAATATATTTAGATAACTCACTTTTCATCCATATCTAATTGTTATTTCGATTTGAAATTTTTCAAATTTATGCAATTCTCATGACAATCCAAAAGTAGGTACCATCGAAGTGATATAATGATGGAGGATGGAGGTGGTCATAGAAACTACTCAATGGCTAACAGTAAACCTACTGAGTTTAACTTCTTAGGCTTCTCTGAAAAAACCATTTGATTACGCATTATGACCGAAAAGGATCTGATGATATAGGAGAGAGATGGTCATGTGAGCTTCTCAAAGATTAAGAGTAAACCATCGAGTTTGTGCTTGTTTTACTTGTTTCAGTGAACCCCTCAGAACTACTCGCTACGACACTTTAAAAAGATCGCAATATGGTTGTTAAGATTAGTGACACGACCATGGAATAAGTAAACGAGTTTTTTAATAACGCTAAAGGTAATAAAGTTTATGATAATGGGAGGAACAATATAAACCATGAAAGAAAGTGGTGCGAAAAGACATAGAGAATAAGTAAGTGTACTCTGATTGTATCTAGAAACAATGTAACACCGATTCTCTATAGGAAAGTAACTCTGATCATAAATAGGAAGAAGTGTGTTACGACTTATTTTCATGGGGGTAATTCGGTCTATTATCCTGAATAAGAAAGGTAAAGAAAAAATATAAAGTTTTGAAAAACATTTTTCTAATAGACCCATCCCTATTTAGAATAATGTGACGAATCATATATGTAAAGAAAATTATGATAATATACACTGCTTCAGTTGATCTTGTTAGTGATATTGATTTTTGGAAAAAGGGTTAACTGGTAGCTTCTAAAGTGTTATTTGATAAACGTACAATCAATCTCATTATATTTTGTAGTTAACTGTACCTATGCGGCTTTGTTTTGTTGTGTGCCACGTCGGACAACGAAATTAGGAGAGTGTTTACGTTGTTTTTGCGAACGCAGAGTCAACAAGCTGCGACACATCCTCTCTGTGCGAAATCTCGCAAGCGACTGACGGAGGGACATTCTCGCCCAATAAGGAGCCGTAATGGCGCTAGTATTCAAAGCTAAATTATGGAAAACTAGTTTTTGCCCATGGCTTCACCCGCGTGGCCGCCGGAAAACGCCATCGTTTCCTATAATTGTCCTACGGGAATCTACCCTGATAACATGTAGGTATTCTTTATACTAATCCAGGA
This sequence comes from Druceiella hillmani, assembly GCA_039881145.1. Lineage (NCBI taxonomy): Eukaryota > Metazoa > Arthropoda > Insecta > Lepidoptera > Hepialidae > Druceiella > Druceiella hillmani. Next base: position 8,595,524 of record JAYKKI010000004.1, read on the forward strand.
CGTCGGCCTAATTATCAAAACTTTCCGGGATAATAAACATCCTATTCCGCGTTCAAGTCGTGCGTTCAGCGATGGCGCGTGACGTTGCCTCGCCTGCCCTTCCCACGTGATCCACGTGCCACCCGCGCCGCTGACGCACCGGCGCGTTTTAATAGCGCTCCGCTCAAGTCATTCATATCGTGATAACTTTTAAACTATTTGTCTATATTATTTAGTGTAAAAGACAAACTTTATCTAGTTTAAATACTAAAAGTGATAAATGTATTTATTTAGATAAGAATTAATTTAATACTTTAAAATGTGCATTGTAAAAAAAGAATTCAAATTAATAGTATTTATGCCTGACTATTTTCCTTATAATGGCTTCCACGTAAAAGGTAGGTATATACTGTCACGGACTTTTAGAACTGTTTAAGAAAATCAACCCCACTATACATTATCTTCGTGTAACTTTAACGGTTTAAGCAGCGCAGGCTAAGATAACTCTCAGAGGACAGGTATTTTTTCGATTTATTTGTTTCTTTCCGTTATATAATAACCAAATCACACAATATCTCTATAAATTGTAGTCTATGTGTTATTCTGATATATAAGCTATATTACTGTAAAGTTTCATCAAAATTCTTTCAGTGGTTTTTGCGTGAAAGAGCAACAAAGATCCATCCATACATCCTCACAAACTTACACGTTTGTTATAGTAGTAGAATAGTTTTTTTTAAATATATCGATAGCTTATTCATATTTTGAAAAGCGCTAGTCACAGTACGTTATTAAGACATTTATTTTAGTCTAGATTCGAATGATGTAGGTATCAAAATGGCTTTAAAATTTATTACGAAAAGAGAGGATATTTCGACAATAAAAATAAAAGAGGTTATTTCAACAACAATACCGCTAAATATTATCTATCTGATCCTACTTTATCTATCATATGTCTGTTAGTAATATCCACGTGTCATATAGCCTACTTTTAATTTTTTTTCCCAAAAAAATATAATAATGAGTACATAACATTTCAAATGGGAAATGTTCAATTTAGGGTATTACGGGTTCTCAATTATTGGTTTTAAGTGTTGCATTCATCGGGATTTTCATATTATTCTTCCCGTACCGGAGCATTGAGAATCTGTATTCGATAATAATATATTCCCATATTTGTGTTCATTAGAAAGCTAGGACCTTGCAATTTTGTATATATGTCAATGGAGAAATCCTCTCAAATTTGGAAAAACATTTCCTCGTATCTGTATACATGTATTGTAATGACATCTGTGGTTCTGGAAAATATTAATTAAATACGTAACCCAGCTCTGTTTAGGATCATAGATTCGCTTAGTACTTTTATTCGTTATCTACTGTGTTGTTTACATTTTTTAAATTCGCTGTGGCGTAGATTTATATTACTTCATGTATTATTCATGTATGGACTTTATGGACCTTAGTTTTCTTGTTATTTATAATGTTTTAGAACTGCAATAACAATTTGATTTAAAAAACACTTCGGCTTTGAAAAACGGATTTATTTATTACGGTCAAATTAATGCGGCGGTAGAAATATTATTCAATAACCCAGTCATTTAACACCTCTGGCAAAGCTCTCTTAAAACTTGACTAGTTTTTATAACTACCCCTAATTTTTGCAGCTAAATTTTTAAAGAGGATTTTGGCCCTTTTTCAGTTATCTTCTTGATGAGATAAAATTAAAATAGCTCTCATAATTTAGTAAATAGAATGTTCTGAAAAGGGTATAGATAAAAATAATAGAAACAACGATGAATTCATTTTTCTTCGAAACAGAAAAATACGAAAAGGGGGAAAAACAGTCCATATATGTTATTTATGTAGACGCTATTTCAAAGGGGGTAAGCCTGTTTACTCGTATACCCAACGACGCCGTGACATATTTTCGTGAAAATGTAATTGCATCTTTAATGACTTCGCTGGCAGAGCTAATATTGACTTATAAGGGCTGCTACACGAACTCCCCTCTACCCTTCCTCGATTAATGTCAAGTTCTGTCCCCATTAAGAAATTTGAGCAGTTTATTTATGAGGGTTATATCGTTAGATGAAAATGCGTAGCACAGGATAATTTGGAAATGTGACAGTTTGGTGGCATCGAGTTTTAGTTTGAGAACTTTGAGAAGAATGAGTAGTGGGAAGAGTCTAAGACAAGTCAGCGTAGAAGACATGGGGTTCTGGCTGCTGAAGATAAGGTGGACAAATATTGAAATTAATTTGGAATAAATCAGATCCTCACACCAGAAACTAAATCTACTTCGATAAAATTTAATATATCCAAGGATCATTAGAATAACTCTTACTTTTCATAATTTATAGTCCTGACCACTTTTTATATTTTTTTTTGTTATAATAATATTTGAAATTTTACGTCATCTTTATAAATTAATTTGTCATTTTGTAAGTTTTTCAAGATCTTGTCAAGCCTATCGCTTCCCATGACCTGCCACATATATACATTCATTTACTATTAATAAGAAAATAAATAATTTTCTTATAGTCATCGTGGAATCTCATTGATAGAATTTTGACTTAAGACCCGTATAGACTACGAAAGTAAGTGCGACACAAATGTCTGTCACTGACGTCTGTCAGTTCACACGTAAGGCAGTTTCGATGTCGCGACATTGAACCAAGTGTCATAATAAATGTTGCAAGCGCAGACAGTGGTTTTCACACACAGACACTCGATGTATATACTGAGTGTATACACTAAGTGTCGTAGTCTAAACGTAGCTTTGTAATGATGGATACTGTCATTTAGACATCGCTGAATCTAGTAGGCAAAATTTGTAAGCTCATGAAGAATTTGGCGCTGACTGTATTACAAGCTAACATAAATCTTATATCTACGAAACGCTATATATGTGTGTGTATATATATATATAAATATATCTATATATATGTATATTATATACATATATATATATATATATGTATATGTATATGTATATGTATATGTATATGTATATGTATATGTATATGTATATGTATATGTATATGTATATGTATATGTATATGTATATGTATATGTATATGTATATGTATATGTATATGTATATGTATATGTATATGTATATGTATATGTGTATGTGTATGTGTATGTGTATTTGTATGTGTGTGTATGTGTGTGTATGTGTATGTGTATGTGTATGTGTATGTGTATTTGTATGTGTGTGTATGTGTATGTGTATGTGTATGTGTATGTGTATGTGTATGAGTATGAGTATGTGTATGTGTATGTGTATGTGTATGTGTATGTATATGTATATGTATATATATATATATATATATATATATATATATATATATATATATATATATATATGTATATATATGTTTAACGGGTATAATTATTGAAATAATTAAAATATTCAAATTTCACTTGTGCTTCAAACCAATAATTTGTCTTTGGTCTACGTACCTACTAGGATACTAAAAATAGAATTGGTCTGAAACTAAATAGGTGTTTTAATGAATGTTAAAAATATAAACTATGCGAGTACACAATGTTTTGCACTAACCATAAGGTTATAGAAGCATGCAGCGTAAAGATGTAAAATTTAATGCATTTGGAAAAAAATTACATTAAATTTAGAAGAAATTGAGCGTTTTATAAATTGTGATCAGTTTGTTTGCCCTCACAAAAGGCATAGACTACTGAGAAATCTATTTTCATACCGCGATTTCGTAGATTACAAGGTAGGATCAGTAATAAGTTTATTAGTAATATGGTACTTAGTCAATGTTTATTCAATTTATGATCTTTAGTAGGCCGATAAATATAAGACTACTATGTTATAATTTTTCTTTATTTCTACTGCTTTTTGACGTTGTGTTAAGATATCCGAGTTCCCATATAATTTATTAAATACTTTAGTTAAATGCCCATATACGTTTGTTTAGTTGGTGTAGAGTGAGGTAAATATGAGCCATCACACATATTGCCATACTATAATTCCGAAAACGCTCAAAAAACTTAGCATTCTTTTCCAGACTCTAAGGAATGCAACAATGATATCCTAGACTAAAGTCCAGTCTAGTATTTTTGCGCAAACAAAAAAAGATTCAAACAGATAGACAAATATGTCAAAAACGGATTTATTTATTTCTTCTTCATGAGCGTATAGATATTTTTAATTTACTTTTTTATTTTATGCATAGACTACAGTAGCTATTGCCATTTACGCTGAGAAAAATAAAGCTATAATATCCATTTCTATACCGTCAAACTTTCTGTCTCTGGGATGCACCTGCATCATTGATGATGATGAGCTCTCGTAACCAATTTGTAAATAGACCTACGTTAGTAAATTAGGAACATTTGTTTAAAACGTAATAAATACCGCCACCTAGTACAAAATGATGTAACTATCCACTTATGTTGGTTGCGTATGAAAAAAAGAGATGTCGCTGTCAAATAATTAAGTAGTGTGTTAGTAAAAAACTTGCTGATTTCTATTGTAGATGCTAACCAATCGTCTAAGGTACTTAAAATTGCAAAGTTTCGTTTAAAGAGTGACTCTAAAAATTGTCCGTTTTGGGTACCGACAATTTTTAATTCAAGTGTTGTCTAAATAATAAATTATGATGAGACGTAAATTAAAAAAAAAAATTAAGATGAGCATAGGAACCGATTCAGATATATGAAAAGTCCAATTAGATGTATACTCATGCACTGCAACTTGGTAAATTAAGCTCAGGGCAAGTAAATTCAATAATATATTGCATTTTTTGCTGTTAAGAGCATGATTTGGAGTGATCGTCAACCGCCAACACTCTGAATTTTAACGCGTTGAAAAACAAATCAAATAAAATCAACATTTTTACAATTAAATAGTCAATAATTACTCAGAGTCAGTATTCTGCCACATTTTGAATTTTTTAAAAATAATCATTAAAATCTACTTAAATATAGGACATATTTCCTATGGGAATGAAAGCTATCCTGAACTTCCCTGACTTTTCGCCAACGGACCTGCTTTTTAACCACCTTCCACAGATATCCCCATGTTACACCAACGACCTCTTCTTTGGCAACAGATCTCCTCCAGATTCCACGGAGCGTGTTGAAATTTCGTCGAACCTGAGTGTTTCATTCAGGTGCACACTTCTCGATGGCTTTTTCTTCTTTCCTGACCTTACGACCAATATAATCCTGCTTCTTTTACAAGATCTACTCGAACGTTCCTTAGAACATTAAATCTGTAAATTCATATTCGACTGAATACTTTCAAAGTCTTTTTTTATTGTCTTCTTTCCAAAATAACTCTTATTTCTCTTTTGTAATGTATGAACTGCAAGTTTGGTCGCCGGGTATAAATCCGCAGATTTGTACCCGAATAAAACGTAGCCGTTTCCGCGGATCTGGCTCTTGGGCGATCCGGCACGTCACTAACAGAGATTCGCATAGAGTTATCGTAGCCTCCTTCAGCCCCAAATTGGCCAAGTTATTAATTAAATCAATCTTTTGGGGTAATAGTTTGCGATCGGTTATAACTTTGACGCTTCTTTGCTCGGTAAAATTGATTTGCCGGCTTCGTTCGGTCGAAGTTCTGCGGCCAGAGGCGGCGTGATCAATATCTTGATGAGTTATTGACATTTCTGTTATAGCAGTACCTATGTCAACACAACCTTGAATACCCGCCTTCGAATAATTCGGTGTGCAGACATTTCTCCATGTGCGTGTCTGAATTTAAAGCCGGCTATCGAACGCGCTCCATCTAGTCGTGTATTATCCTTGTACGTTTGTTGTTAGCAGTACGTGTGGAGCTTCATTATTTTCTTGTTATATTGTAAATAGGAAAATTTATTTATTTCTGTGATTTTCTGTTTGTAAATGATAGAAGAAAAACAATGAAAGGGAAAGAGGATATTAGATGGAAAGAAGTATACTCAGAGCGTCTCCGAAGGATAAAATCCTAAATGAGTATTTCCGACGAAGAACCAAAGTAGTCGACATAGTGCTGAACATAAGCAAACTGAAGTGACAAAGGCCAAGACATATTTGCCGAAGAACCGACAACCGATGCGGTAGTTCCCGGAGAACCGATAACCGATGGGGTACATTACTCACTTTAAATTACTAACATTTATATAAAGTGAACGCGTTAATGCCGTGTACCAGTCGCTGTATATATTCAGTATATATATTTGAACGGTAATGATGTGGTTAAACTAGACAGTGTAGTTAAACTAGTCAGTAATGATGTGGTTCACCACATCATTGTGCGCCTGACGAAAACTTTATTGTCTTTGTCTTATGATTATTAGTTAAACGGTAATCGAAGCAAGTAATGTAGGTATGAATGCCAATATATTACTGTTCTACAATCGCGGCGTTTCAAATAATTTCATAGCCTAGGTATGACAATTTTTGCAGCGCGCTGTGAAAGTGCTATATTACACGTTTCCTGCCCTGGACATTGATACATATTTTAGGACCTTTAGTAAATTTATTTTTATTAAAATATATTACAAATAGCTGGCAACGGTTATAAGGCAGCAACACCAGTTTACAGATTACCCTTAACATATTAAGTGCTAATTATGAAACATCCTTGATATATGCTCGTCTGGTGTTTCCTTCATGGACATAATTGTACTCACATGCACTTCCATATTATTAACATGGAACGGAAGCTTAATATTATAAAATGTAAGAAAATATTTTTATGTCGAGTAGAACAGGGAAACTCTACGTGGTCTACGTGGTAGTCCCCCGGCGGGCGGGTGTGTTTGCAACTTCACGGGGGTGAAAATTTTGTTACGGAGTTATTGATGCGGAATTTGTGTTTAGCTACTCGTTAGTGACGACGCTTGTGTTGTTTATTCATTCATTCGCCTGTGAAGAGTAATTATATACAGATAGAAGGTATAGTTAGCGACAGAGACTTTCCACTGAACACATTTTCCGTAGTGTTTTTTGCAATTTACGTAAATCGAAAATAACGTTTTTCTCTATTGAATACTTATTGCCTTTGTTTCTATAGTGATTAACTAGATACCAAGTGTTTACTAAATAAATTTTTTTAAATAAATTAGTTAACAATTTCAACGCTAATATTCTAAATATAAAAGTGGGCGTCCATCAACTAGCATGTGTATGCTTTCTATGAGGACCATGCAAGGTGTTATCAATGCCATATGGTGATTAATTCTCGTTCAGAAAGTTCTCGACCAGAAGTTCATTAATTCTCGTTCAGTCTCGATAGAGTACATACTGTAATCAGTCATATCAAGTATTTACTAAATACATTTTTTAAATAAATTAGTTAACACTTTCAGGGCTAAAATTCTAAATATAAGTGTTCCTGTTTTTCTTTAGTGACTGGCTGCCTAAAAGTGGGCGCTCACAAACTAGCATGCTTATACTTTCTACGAGGACTATGCAAGGTGTTATCAGTGCCATATGGTGATAAATTAATGAAATTCTGGTTACACTACAGTAACCAGAAGTTCATTAATTCTCGTCTCGACTAGAAGTTCAATAAATTTTGTTCAGTCTCGATAGAGTACATATTGTAATCAGTCATAAGTATTTATAATGTCTATGTATGGTGTAGTGTGTGATATAAAAGTATTTTATTAAATTTTAAAGACAATGCAATGTTTGGCGTTCTAAAGATCGAATCTCATGTTCACTTGTAACATATCCTCTTTACATTCAATGACGTTCACTATTTCCTTTCGATGAAATGCTGCACTGGTATTAACAAACATAACCAAAAGTTCTTCTTTTCGTCGTCTCCAAGCTACTTCTGTGTTGCTTGCACGGTCCTTATCGAGTATTTTGTATGTTAAAGTCATTATTATATTTAAACTAGCTTTTCGCCCGCGGCTTCGCTCGCGTAGACGATATCTTTTCTAAACTTCAGTCAAATGTTTAATTAACTTCAATGGAGGTTATAAATTCGACCCAAATGTATTTAAAATTATGAAATATGTTAGTATTTTAAGGATTCTAAACAAATGCACATAATTTCAAAAATATTTGTCTAAAAGTTTTTCCACGTATTTCTCAGAAACGACTAATCAGATTACAATTATTTTATTTTTATCGGCTTAAGTATCTTTCAACTTAGAGAATAGTGAAAATTTTATAAAAATCGGTTTTGTAGTTTAAAATATAAAATAAAAAACCGGTTTAATTTTTATTAAATTACTACTTATAGGTTGTTCACACTATTGTTTGTTTATATATCAACAAACTCTGTAAACAGTGTCTACCCGGTTTACGCAAATAAAACAGCAGAGAGGAAGTTAGAATTTAATACAGCACTTACTTGTGTACCACATTGGTGGTTGTACTGTCTGCTGCTAAAATCATATGAGAAGCAATCCTCCCCTAAGTCAATGCCTACCACATTTGATAACTTGCCCTAAGATTTATTAATGGATGTTGCGAAACAGACTCTAAAGGGAAATTGTAGTCGCTTCAATTCAAAAACGTAATAATAGGGTATAAGCGATATTAGCGGTATGAAAACCGAACCCCATTCCTCCCCGAGTGCAGCCAGTAAATACAGTGGCACGTAAAAATTTACAATAGAAAATTAAAAATTTCCCGTATAAACTTTGCTACCAATTTTCATCCGATTAGAGATTGAATCTCGTAAAATTCTTAAATACTTGTTACATTATTTGTATTGAAAATATTAATACTAAATTTTAAGCAAAAATTATCACAACAATTTTCTTCCCATGCAAATGTAGCAACCACTTTTCACCGCCTTAGAGGCTAAATATCGGAATATGCTTAAATGCTTGTTAAATTATTTGTATTGCAAAGCATTAATACAAATTTTTAAGTAAAAATGATCATAACAATTTACCATAATAATTTCATTCCCATAAAAATTTAGCCACCTCTTTTCATCCCTTGAATAAGGGGAAATCTTAAATAATTGTTTCATTAATTGTATTGACGAGCATTATTACCAAGTTTCAAGTAAAATACCATAAAATTATTTTTTCCCATACAAATTTAGCCAGCCCTTTTCACCCCCTTAGAGATTGTATTTAGGAAAATCGTGACACACGGGTAATATTATTTTTATTAAAGAGCATGAACGCCCAGTTTTAAGTAAAAATTACCATAAAAAGATTTTTTTCCCATCTAAATTTCTTCACAATTTTTCATTTCCTTAGGGGATGAATTTCGAAAAATCCCTTCTTAAACAATGCCTCCATTATAAAATCAACACTCTCTCCAAATTTCAAATTTTTATCATTAACGGTTTGGGCTGGGCGTTAATATGTCAATCGGGACTTTGCCTTTTATATATACGAGTATATAGATTATAATTTTTGTGGATAATTTAGTGGTTTGGTTCGAAAATTACGTTAAATAAGAGAATCCGCAATCGTTGTGTATATGTATTTGCAATTGTCTTGGAGTATTATTACTCTTAGGGTATTTACTTTTCTGACTCTGACTCGTAGTGAATTTTTAGCGTTCCTTTTATGAACGGTTTGGGCTGGCCTTGATATGTCAAGGATATGATTATGTCATATTTATATGTCAAGATATATATATATATATATATATATATATATATATATATATATATATATATATATATATAGTTTTTATGGCCAATTTAGTGCTTTGGTTCGAAAATTACATTAAAATAAGAGAATCCGCAATCGTTGTGTGTATGTATCTGCAATTGTCTCGGAGTATTATTACTCTTAGGGTATTTACCCTTCTGACTCGGAACTTTCATTTTCGTAGTGAATTTCTAGCGTTCCTCAGGGATCCTGATAATTTTGTCACGTTGTTTGCTCGTCAAACTGTGTGTCGTGGATTTACACTTTATGTTGTTGCCAATTTGTCGTGCTGAAGTTAGTCAGGCGAATGGGTTAAATAAACAAGATAATAAATATGATGATAAATCTGTATAAATGTTTTTTGTGATGGTGGAAAAAACTTTGCAGCCATCGAATGAGATTTTTAGGTTTGGAAATTAAAAAAATTTACTCTTTTACTGTTCTGTATTATAATTAGCAAAACGGAACACTTATTGGAATTACTTTGGCGTCTGTCCGTCACATAGATTTTTATTGGGTACTATTCGATGTAGAAGTTTAAAGTTTTACGCAGCTGTGCAGTTGTGGTCCAATTAAATACGTGAAGTGAAAATATTTAAGTTTTAATTGGCGGATTCGGTAAAATTTAAGAAGACATTTTTGAAGTGAAACTTCTTTGGGCGCAATGGGAGTAAAATGTCAAGGGCGCAACATTTCTCATGCAACGTTTTGCGACGTTTAGTGGTTACGTCAAAATATAACGACTTTCTCGCAAGAAGGATGGAAAATAGATACTTAGTTAACAATGGAGAGAGATAGATGAACACGCCAAAATAGGACAAGAAGTGTACGTATGCGCGTAAACAAACAAAAGTGATGATCATTACTGCTATTATTTGTTTTGTAAGTTAAGTGTGTCAAAAGCAAACTGTCAAAATTTTGTCAAGTGTACGTATGCACGAAAACAAACAAAAATGGCGCTCACTACTGCTATATATGATTGCAATCAGTACGTTTACTCGTATGCGAGTTGAAAACATTTGTCAACTCGAGTAAGCGTACTGATTGCAGTTAAATTGAGGGCCATTTTTAAATAAATGTATTTAACTTATTTTCTTTTATTTATACTTTATATGCTTTAATGTATCTAATTGATATATATGGTGGAGTTATTGTAGCCTTACGAGAGCAATCTCTTACAGCCAACCATAACGCCAGACCAGCCCGTTCGACGAACGGCCGGCAATCGAACCCGAGCCGCATCGTCAAAGGCCGTATGCCTTGTGATCAACCGAACACACCACGGCGACGACAGAGTTCACATTTATGTGAAATAAAAAAAAATAATGAGATCACATGTACGTGAGATTAAAAAAAAATAATGAGAAGTACGGGAAATTAAAAAAAATAATTATGAATATGCATGTGATTTAACTACAAAACTCTGTTTTGACGTGTGGTTCGTTATGTGGATCGAATGAAAGTTTTCTTGGTGATCTCATTTGTGATGATTTTATATAGTAATGTCAAAGTTAGATGTCTACGTACAGGAATATCGATAAAAACCATTAAAATCGTGACTAGTTTTTTGACAATCGATAAAAACCATATTATCTCCAATAATGAGTTTCGATTGTTTCTGAAGGTGAAAAAATGAATTTTACTTTTAGGTTTTTTATGTGGCAATTGGTTTGCTTTAATGAATAAGTATTGACTTTAAGCTAATATGAAAATCTGCTGAAATGTTTACTACATTTCAGGGAATTTTTTCAAACCAGAAATTGTCTCGATGCTTTTGTAAAGCTTTGTAATGTATTCAAAAATGGCTTTGTGCGTATTACATAAAGAAAACAAGAAGCAACTGTGAGTCGAACTCGCATGCTGATGGTTTCGTGTTTAAAGTGATTAATATTAAAGTCGAGTAGTGCCATCTATCAGCACATGGTAAAAATGTAAGACATCCGGTTACAAAATGTTAAACTAGAGTAAATAAATCTAAAATAAATATGAATATTTTAAAAAAGTATTTCTTTGGCGGAATTTTGTCGAATTATTAAAATTATGCAAATATGGTAAACCTATGCGTTTAAATGTATTCAGCATTGTCTATTGCCATATTCGAGTAATTTTACTTGGTATTTTTATCAACTTCTCAAATACTTTTTGACAGAAAAATAGACTATCGTCTTCTATTTAACCTTTTTATTTCAATAATTCATATGTAACCGGTTGCAGGAAATACATTATCTAAATATATTATTTCTAAAAGGTGTTTTTTGGTCGAGCGGCTCGATCTCTTTAACTACTGCACCAAAAAAAATAAAAAAAATACCCACTTAAAGCTTATGTTTTCTACTTTGGGCGAAAAATATAAAAAAATTCGAAAAAAATCTTTTTGTTAATAAAAAAATTAATTTTTATAACAATTGGCATGAGCGCCACCTGTGGGCGAAACATCAAATATCTTAGCCAAATTGTATACTTGGAACACGCCAGATGGCGATATAGTGCGAAGACTTCGCACGGGTCAGCTAGTATAATTGTATTTGAAAAGATAATTTTCACAGTTACTAACCTTCTATCGTTACATAAGTGACGGACAGGCGAACGAGACTCTTAAGAGTTCCTGAAAATTAAGTTATGCATTATAAGCATACTTAACATATGACTACATTTACTTTTTGCAATGAATCAATATGACGTATTTGTCCTGAATTGGGTATTTGACTAATTTTTTTTTTATTTCATTAATCATAATTTCAAGGTACAAGCTGATGAAGAGTGAAGAAATTTTTTTAAATAATCTTAAAAATTTACCGAGTTATAAAAGTTTAAATTTAACTTTTAGACAAGGACGGCAATACTATGTTGTGAGGTCATTTTTAATATTGCACATTATATTCTACAAGAGGAAAAGAGACAGGGATATACCCAACTCTGTCTGTATCTTCAAATTTAGAAGCCTATAACTGGCTTATTTTTCAATCAATTTTTGAATTTTTTTCAAGACTGGTTTTTAATTAACTTATATTTCACAATATTGTACGAAAAATATCAAAATTTAGAATGAGCCAACTACCGGATTGCACCCACTCCATCATTTATATTGCGAATGACACTAAAGCGCTACAAAGCGCCATATATAATTTGATGTATAAATAATATTCGTACTATATAGTATTAAGTATTAATTCATGTCAAAACAGCGAAAAGGTAAGCCCTCCAACCTGCATTCATTATCCACTAAAAGCAGCTTTAACGAATACGTAACGAGCTAACGGATATGTGGCGTAACGGTACACCTGTTCGTTTCGATGCATAAATGTCGTATTTGTCGTCCGTATCGTTTCAAAGTATATGTCCGTAACCTCATTAATCGTCTGCAGGTGACGCTTGCATATTAATGAGGGAGCTTTGGTCCTGATTGTAACTTATTGTTTATTCACTGTTCACTCGGGCGTGTTCTCTCGTTTATATTAATCGGCTAAAGCCCGAGGGTGCTTGTGGGAGTGGGGCTTGATGAAGTAACGAAATATATAATGCTTGTGAATAATCCTGTTCGGGATGAAAAGGTTTTTTCTTTTGTAATGTAGATTAATATTAAAAAGTGGAGGTTTATATGTTTGTTTTGATGTGAAAGGTGGTTTTTTATCGGCGTTCATTTCCGGACTTGGATCCAATGTGATATTCAGAGCGCCTAAATCACCGAAGTATATTCTCGTAGAGCATCGTAGAGTATATACTCGTAGAGCAATAAAAATATCACTATTTTTTATTATTCTACCATTGTATGTAAATAGAGATTATGACTATATAGTACCATTCTTACTAATATAATAAAAGCGAAATGTTGCCTGATTATTGGTTTCTTTTTTTTTCACCTTTAAATTGTCCAATAAATTTTGATTGAAATATTACATATAGACAATATATATCCTAGATGAAAAGACATGCTGTATATATTTACGCTGTCAAGAGCACAGCAATGAAGATAAACGAAAAAAATTATGCTTATGCGCGGAAAACTGATTGTTCACACTATTTATTCTTTTTACAAAAACGGGAAAATTTCGTAGGAAATTAATGCCATCCAGTTTTGATTTGAATAGACTTTAATTTAATTTATTTCGATTTATTTAAGAAAAGTACATCTGGAAAATATCAAACGGCTACAGTAGCTGCGTTATTCTACCGGAAAGGCTGCGGCACGATTGCTACTGGTCCCTTTCGTAGGAATAATTTCGATCGATTTGTATCTATTAATTTATAATGATTTGATATAAATTATTATGTCGAAATGAAAATAGCCGAGCACAGTAAACTTGGGAAAAAATGCAGCAAGAGAAGACTGCTCGAAATATAACCGAATAAGACGCTTAAATCATTAATGATATATCAAAAGTATTTATAGATTCGAAAATATCTACAAAAAGCTTGGAGATCCGTGTAGGCGTATCTGAAAGACATCAATGTGACTAATGAAAAATTAACGTTACATTTCTGAAGAAATTCTCAATTTTCCTGCTAATTTATCATGTTCATCTAAAGATGAAAAATGTCTTCTACGGCTTGTAGTCTTACATAGTCAACTTAAATAGTCTTACGTAGAACATAAATAATTTAGAGTTAAAGTTGTATTTCCCTGGGGGCCATATCGATCATAGCAGTGTTAGAAAATATAGAAAAACGTGTTTTTCAACGAAATATGTAACTTTAAAAATAGACGGATTTCGACAGTCACCGGTGTCACTAATGGCGTGCGAGTAAATTTTAGTGTCATTCACCGTCGTCCCTAATGACAGTTAACGCTTTAATGTATTCTAGATTTCGTGTCAAGTTTCATAACTTCCCTAGGGGTACTCTCAGCCTGCTTGCCGAAAGTGTAACTAGACTTATATGCTTTAGTTTATTCGCCCTTCTAAAGGCAAGTTGCGTACACTAAGTGACATAGTTGTCGCGACCTAAATTTGCTGTTGCTTCTTTAAATTTGATCTACGAGTACATCAACTTAAGGGCTGGTCACATAAAATAAAATTGGGGACGTTTTGTTTATTTTTAAGTTTCCATAGGATCAGTCCGGCCATATGTAACAGTAATAATAGATCCTACAAGTACAGACAGATCGTGATGAAAGTTTAAAGGAAGACATAGTTGAACATCGAACTCAGAGGCGAATTTCTTTTTCTTGCTGATTAGAGAACATTATTGTAAAAGTCTTAAAATGCCATTGAAAAAGTCTAGTAATATTATTATATGGCTTTTTCTTCTCTAAATATGAGGCCCTAAACCGGTTTCCCGTAACCTTCCCCTAATTTTTTAAAAATGTTTGCCAAAAGTCTGGAAAAATCACATTAATCGTATTAAGTACGCACTTAAATATATAATATGTACCAGGGCAATATATTTACATAGTGAAAAACGATATTAATATTTCTGAAAACTTTAACAGAAATACTGACTTTTGAAATATACTTGTTTCTTTTTAAAATTTGTCTAATTTTTTCTCACAAAGTTTTTCCATAAATTTTGTACAAATATATATTTTGTTTCATTTAATATCATATTTTGCAAGAAAATATGAATATGGAAATCTAGTTTTCCCGATACTCTAACGCGCTGGGCGATAATTATATAATACATCTGAGTGATGTGGGACAATGGAAAATTGAAGTAATCGATTTTCACTAAAAATTTCCATGACGCATCCTCACATGTGGAGTTGTAGAAGCGACTCGCCTCAAGTAATCCGTTTTGGACGTTGGGAGTTTCGTAAGATTATTCCATGTATCGGTATTTTCCATCAATAATACCGAATTTGCAGATGGTATTTATCATGCTGCAAAAACTGACAGGTAGGACAGAATAAATTACCGTTTTCGAAGAGTTAATTTTTATAGTATTAAGTACCGCAGATGTAACATTATCACTTCAAGGCATAGTTATGTATTAATATTTTAGTATATACATTAATGTGACGAGAAAAATTATTTTCAGTCAACGAAAATAGTGGAAATTTAAAATGTTGTGAATTGTTTAAAGCTTCAATGGGTTCTTTAATGAGCTTAGTAACAATTGTGAAACCAAAGTTGGAAAATAAAAGAGTATGTAGTGAAAAAATGAATATTTTTGGTCTTTGGTTTAGTTTTCATCTGAACCTTTTATGCTATTTCAGTACGGATGCTTTTTCTTAAAATTTGCTATTACGCATTACAGAGCATAAGCTATTTCGCTTTTTTTTAGGAAGCGAAATACTTTTTAGAGTTTCAAATTTTCGTCTCCAATTATTCAATGAAAATCTTTTCTGAAAATAATTGTTTTTCGAATATTAAACAATTATATCATAGTTGTATGGTAATTTTGGGCATTCTATTATAACATAATAATGTGAATGTTGATCATATTTCTGGAAGATCAACAGATGACTTCAATCCCGTCCATTGATCTTCGGTGAATATATATGGACGTCTATGGATGCCATTTTGAAAATTTAAAAAGTGAAACTCTAAAAACAAATAAATTTGTTAAATACGAGTATAGCTCGTACTATGAGGGCTTCATACATATTTAGGCACGTGCCATAACTTTGGATAGAGGTCTCCAAACTTTTTCGTCTCGTGGACCGCTAACCATATTTTTCAGTTTTGGGTACACCCCCTACTGACCTTTTTTAGATAAAAAGTCTTTGATGAGATTAAAAATTCTTTTCTGAGTTCATTTCATTCATGGAAAGCTAAAATTAAGCCCACGACCTGCTTAAACGAGATTCACTATTGTGGATCCCCATTTACATCCCATGGACCTCTAATTTTTTTCGCTAACCTGGACCCCTTTCTAGTCGTAATTGACCCCTGGGGGTCGACGTAGACCACTTTCGGAATCAATTATTTAGGAGTATATAGGATTTTAATCACATTCTTCAAAAATATTAACCATGTAAATATATTGACTAGTATATTTTTCAAAAGAGTAAAGGTGATAACCATTTTCCCAAAAATATGTGATCTATAATAATTTCTATATCTTTTAATAATTTTTTCTTTAGCAGTTTGGGAGATGGGGCGATGATGTTTTCAATAATATATCTAGAAAATATAGTTTAAAAAAAAGATTTTGAATCCTTACAATTTTATATCCAACACACATTATGAAATGAATAAATTGTAGAAATTAATTATTCACAATTAAATGAAACTGCGTGATGCAGTATTATTTCTACTTTCTTTAAGTTCTTTACCACGACCTAGGTTTCGTTGTATATGATCTGTTTCGTTGTGTCGATTGACCACGACCTAGGTTTCGTTGTGTTGATCTTTCCTAATAGCCCACTTGAAAATGTTGTAACACAACGAAACCTAGGTCGTGGTAAAGAACTTAAATAAAGTAGAAATAATACTTCATCACGTAGTTTCATTTAATTATGAAACTGAAATAAAATAAATATACATTTTGAAATACAAAGTTATTTTTGCAGTTGATTTAAATAATTTATATGGAGTTTCTATGAACTTTATAGAGATCCAACTACGTGTTATTAGATTGTCAATTGCTACTCGTAAACTAGTAGAGCTGTGGTTGCTTTCCTTTCAATTTCGCTATAATTATTTTTGCGAATACTTTCAGATATTCAAAAATAACGGTTAAGTTGGTAGGAGGTGGAGACACGTAACAAAAATGCCTATTTTAAAGATGTCTAATTGCTTTTGTATAAATATATTACCGAGAATAACTTCTATTTAATTTTATTACACACACCGGAACAATTGCATTGTACAACCTAATATAATAACAATAATTGAAATTGAATTTATTACCCTCACTAAAATACTGGTATATCGTATAACTCTCGGAAATTTAATAAAACCTACACCGCTCCCCTACAATAAACTCATTAACATATAAGTAGTGGGAAACCCCACACAAACCCGGCTTCTGCTATTGTGTTTGAAACATATAAATGCTGTTGGATCTTTGCTGAAGATGTAATACAAAGAAACCTAGGTCGTGGTAAAGAACTTATAGAAAGTAGAAATAATACTACATCACGCAGTTCCTCTAAGGAAAAAGTGTTCATATCCCACCATCAATATTTTTGAAAAACCTATTCAATGATACACGATATAAAGAAATATGCGAAAGAAAATGAATTCACCCTACTTTTTTCATAATTTTGTAGGCATTATAAATAAGATACTTGATACAAATAAGGCCAATGTTTTAATATGGCCTATCACCAAAAAATTAAGAAGAATAAACCCAACTTCGAAAATATGGTAGGTACTTGATATAAAGAAGGCCTACTTAATTTAGGTAAGCCTTATTTGTATCAAGTACCTTATGTTAACAATGCTAAATTTAAGCTTTAAAGCACTTATAGAACATAGCCCGGCTGTGACTTACAGACAGATAGACAGACGCACATGGAGAAATTATAAGGGTTCATAGTTTCACTACGGAACTCTAATAATTAAAGTCAAACTAAATTTTTTTAGGTTAAATCAAAATTGTCTAAATTATTTGGTTGGTTCACAATTATTGAGCCACGGGTTTGACCTTTTTTAAAAGATAAAACGGGTTGATGTGCGCTCGTCATGGATCTTATAATAGACAGATAGACAGACGGACATGGTGAAATTATAAGTGTTCCTAGTTTCATTACAGAACCCTAAAAATTAAAGTCAAACTAAATTTTTTTAGGTTAAATCAGAATTGTCTAAATTATTTGGTTGGTTCATAATTATTGAGTCGCGAGTTTGAGACTTTTTTAAAACATAAAACTGGTCGATGTGCGTTCGGTATCGGTTCGGTGGGTCCCCTCGTGCTTGGTTCGGTGAGTCCCTACGTGCTCGGTCAAAAGAAAATGTATATAAATCGACATCAAGTATCGACTATTCTAAATTAATCGACATCAAGTATCGACTATTCAAATAATTTATGGCGCGCGATGGGCAATTCCTCGCTATCCTGCGGAATGGAGAAAACTTGGTTCAGGAAGTTCAAGAACGAGGGACTATGGTTTTGAAAACGAATCTTGTTTCGAACGCCATGTTGAATTAGATGACCATTATAATGCCTAACTAAAGAAGATCTATGACTTTTAGGGTTCCATACGTCAAAAGGGGAAAAAGAAACCTTATAGTATTACTTTCTTGTCCGTCTGTCGGTCGGTCAAGAACCTTTTTCTCAGGAGCGCGTGGAGGTATCAAGTTGAATTTAATATCAAATAATTAGGTCTACGGTCCCTTTGAGCTGCAAAAATCAAGCTTCTAAGTAAATAAACAAGAAAAACCCTAAAACTACGGTCATTTATTCCGCATGTTTTGAAACTCGTAAATGAATCAAAACCCATAGGGTACTTCCAATTGATCTAGAATCATGAAATTTGGCAAGAAGCAAGGTCTCACAGCAGATGTAAAGAAAAATCGTTAACTTAAAATTATATCACTTAATTTTTTTACGCATGGGCCTGTGAACCATGTAGTAGACAATATATTTTAATTCTAAAAAATAAAAAAAATTGTGAATATATAATAATTTGATAGGAATATTATATACCATAAAATGTTTATAATGTCTAAGTGTCTACGGAACCCTCGTAGTACGAATTCCATACGTGCTTGACAGGTTTTATTTTATTCGTTATTGGGTTCACGAGGCCAATTGCAGTCACAGAATGATAGATATGTATTTTCATAAATTAGAAAAAGTTCCATAATATGGTACTAAAATTACGGTACCCAAGAACAAGCATACTTTAAAATCTTATTAGCTAATCCAGCACGAAGACTTGACATTATATATGATGAATTAATGTATATAAAAGAATATTTCTACAAAATAAGGTAATACGAAAATTGAAAATATAATGGTGATAATCGAAACGCTAATTATTAGTTCCAAAATCGTCATGAGCGAATATAGTTAAGTAATTTTTCAGCGAGTAACTAGATGTCCTATTGCGTTAAGCGCCAGAGTTAACAGAAAATGATTAAATGTTACAGTGTACGTGCTATTAATATTAACGTGCTATTAATATACGTTAGCTATTAATATTAACCTGCGTAATAAATCGATAGATAACAATTTATCAAATGTAAAAAGATAAATGAATAAACAGTTAATAAGGTTGACTAAATAACGCGTTCTATTGTATGCGTCTGTATGTACGCTCGACGGCGTAAACGACTGGTGTCTCTAAGCGACCACCTGAATACACAACACTTATTGAAAAACGAAAATTCGTAGAACATACGAAAATTGTGGAAAAAAATAGGGAAAACACATACAAAATATTTCCAAGTTGCACACTGGTACTAGTAAAGCTTTTGATGCAGAATTACGTATTTCCCGGTATTAGAGGGAGTTACATCCAGAGTACAGTTCAAAAGAAAATATGTCCCATTTAAAGCGTTTATATCTTAGAAACTAATAAAATATGTCTCATTTCAAGCGTCTATATCTTCGAAACTAATAAAATATGTCCCATTTCAAGCGTTTATATCTTCGAAACTAATAAAATATGTCCCATTTCAAGCGTTTATATCTTTGAAACTAATAACCGTAGAGCAATAAAAAATATGTATTTCGATAGATCGTATATTCGTTGTTTAACTTTTCAGATCCCAATTCTCGAATAACTCAACTCTCGAATACAATATAACTTAAATACAATACTTACTGCGTTGCATTAAATACAATACTCGCATTTAATCTTGAACACAATACATTACAAAATTATGTAAATGTTTATATGATTTTGTATGCAATGTATAGAACATTGCAGAACATACATTGCATTGATGTAAGAAACAAACCGAGTCATAAGAAAATAATATCATCTATCCAATCTTGTTGTACTGTCTTCTATTATAGTACGGCTGCACTGTCGGATAAATATTTGTGGTTATAGTTGCGTTAAAATCTTCCCCTTCACACTGTCGCGACAAAACTTCGCCTTCTCTCTTCGTGTTACTGCTACAATATGGACCGAATATTCGTAGCGTGTTATCGCGATAAAATCTTTTGTTAAAAAAAGAACAACTAAATTATGAGCTTTTGTTGTTGCCCGAACCAACGAATGTTTGTGACGTAAGGTGAATCCTTTAGCCATACATATCTTCGCCGAAACGCGACAGGCTGGTTGTGGGGTTATAAAAAGCAAAGTGATTCGTGCAGTAGCGGCGTAGTTGTACGTTGAAAGTTGCGGCACTCTTGCTACTGTTTGTGTATTTTTAGGCTTTTTTGTATTTCATTGATCATAATTGCAAGGAATTAAATCAATTTGAATTAATCTTTAAAACTGTCCGATTTGTAAACGTTTAAAATTAATGTTGAACAAAGACGGCGATAGAGAATAGAGAGTGAGTCATACAAACAGTATTTGGGAATTCGAGTTAATACTTAATAACGTTCAGTTTATTTAGCAGAAGTGAACAAGACTTGGAGATATCCCAACCATTAAATTTGGAAGCTCATAACTGACTCATTTTTTAAACAATTTTTATAATTATTTATCTACTGATTTTTAATTAAGGCATTTTTTTATTATACTTTGCGAAAAATGGCAAATTCAGAAGTAGTCAACTACTCGATTGACTTTAATAATTTATAATGAAATAAATATTAAGATAATAGTAAATTATATAAATATATTGATATTATAGTATTAACATTATTACTTTAGTTGTCACTTAAAGAAACAAAGGTTATCAAAACGGCGACGATTCTGTCAAGACCAAATGTATTTTTAGTGTCGCGTTACAAAAATGTCGTGATCAACATAAAGAGTCTGTCTATCCTTATTCAGTACTGAAGTGGGACACGAGACACATTATCGTCATCAATCATCATTAACAACTTGTCTCAGTTCACTGGTGGACTTCTTCAATGCGCACATTGTGGTAGGTAGTGCCCATAAGGGCCACACTGTATAGGCAGGCGGGTTAGAGATCGCAGTGCGTGGCTTCTAGCATGAATAATGCTGCTGCCCGTCAAAAGTGTATGGTATTTTAGCTACACGATGACAAATATCCCTCCAGCTATGTTCGACGAGCGTCTGTGTATCGGACCTCGCAGTGGACTGTGAACTGTGGATCGTCTGTGTCTGTGACTATGTCTTGGACTGTGGATCGGCCCCGCAGTGCGCCGCTTCGTTCCAAGTTTGATCGTCCCGTCGTCCCAATCATCTCGATTAATATGTGGTCATAAGAA
This sequence comes from Druceiella hillmani, assembly GCA_039881145.1. Classification (NCBI taxonomy): domain Eukaryota; kingdom Metazoa; phylum Arthropoda; class Insecta; order Lepidoptera; family Hepialidae; genus Druceiella; species Druceiella hillmani. Next base: position 8,617,282 of record JAYKKI010000004.1, read on the forward strand.
CTTCCCGATCATGCGACGAGTGTTTGTTATTACTACATATTAATAAACATGTTTGTAATAAATGTATACTAGCTGACCCGTGCGAAGTCTTCGCACTATATCGCCATCTAGCGTGTTCCAAGTATACAATTTGGCTAAGATATTTGATGTGTCGCCCACAGATGGCGCTCATGCCAATTGTTATAAAAATTAATTTTTTTTATTAACAAAAAGATTTTTTTCGAATTTTTTTATATTTTTCGCCCAAAGTAGAAAACATAAGCTTTAAGTGGGTATTTTTTTAATTTTTTTTGGTGCAGTAGTTAAAGAGATCGAGCCGCTCGACCAAAAAACACCTTTTAGAAATAATATATTTAGATACGTGTGATGTGTGTGCGCGCGCACGTTTGTGTGTGTATGTTTAAGCGTGTGCGTGTATATATGTTATGGACGGACGGATGACAGACATGATGAAATTGCAAGTCTTCTTTGTTTAACTCCGAATCTTTAAAATGTAATTTTACTATTTCGAATGAAAATTCTTTAAAATTATTGCATTATTTAGATATCAAATTAATACCAATAATTGATTATTATGTCATCATTGCGCGTACGTAGATATAACGATTTTCATTATGGCTCTTACTCTTTATATGAGTGCCAGTGAACAATTGATTCGATAACTTGATTACTGCAAATATACAAGTCGAGTTAATTGAAAACGTGTAATAAAAATTGAATTTAAAATAATAATTAATTGTAATATCTACCTGTTTTGTATAGACAGAGCGAGGTGATCATAACATTTTGTACGTCAAAAAGTAATCATAAATCTATGAAGTACGTGTAGAACTAGCGCTACGAGAATTTCGTACACACATAGATACTTATCAATATTGATTATTTACCCTAAGTGTTTCTATTAATCTATTTATGATTATTAATATAATTTTTACCAACAGATACGTATTTATCGCTAAGTATACAGTACGTACCATCACTAAATCGCCCCACCTCAACCACTTGTGCAATTAGTCATGTGTAATCCGGCAAAATTTTAGTTTTTTAAATCAGTCGCCTAGTTTATAAAATAATTAAAGTGTAAATGTTGTATGAAATCTTATGTAAATTAGTAGCACCTATGAAAATAGCGCAATTGTCAGTTTGGCAACGTTTAACGCATTATAAATTGTCAAGTGTCAAAATGAATTGCCATTTATCTGTTTGAAAAAAAAAACTAGAAAACAAAAGGAGTTTTTGTTCTTAATTAACTTAGCATACTTCACTTAAATATTATAACGGTAATAACTAGTAATTTAACGAAATAATGCGCTTAATACAATATGTGACAATTTTAATTACGAAAATTTTTAAATTTCCAAAAAAAGTCGTATGATTTTTGTCAAGTATCAAAATGAATTGTCATTTATCTATTTGAAAAAAAAAACTAGAAAACAAAGGGAGTTTTTGTTCTTAATTAACTTAGCATACTTCACTTAAATTTATAACTGTAATAACTATTAATTTAACGAACTAATGCGCTTAATACAATATGTGACAATTTTAATTACGAAAATTTTTAAATTTCCAAAAAAAGTCGTATGATTTTTGTCAAGTATCAAAATGAATTGTCATTTATCTATTTGAAAAAAAAAACTAGAAAACAAAGGGAGTTTTTGTTCTTAATTAACTTAGCATACTTCACTTAAATTTATAACTGTAATAACTATTAATTTAACGAACTAATGCGCTTAATACAATATGTGACAATTTTAATTACGAAAATTTTTAAATTTCCAAAAAAAGTCGTATGATTTTTGTCAAGTATCAAAATGAATTGTCATTTATCTATTTGAAAAAAAAAACTAGAAAACAAAGGGAGTTTTTGTTCTTAATTAACTTAGCATACTTCACTTAAATTTATAACTGTAATAACTATTAATTTAACGAACTAATGCGCTTAATACAATATGTGACAATTTTAATTACGAAAATTTTTAAATTTCCAAAAAAAGTCGTATGATTTTTGTCAAGTATCAAAATGAATTGTCATTTATCTATTTGAAAAAAAAAACTAGAAAACAAAGGGAGTTTTTGTTCTTAATTAACTTAGCATACTTCACTTAAATTTATAACTGTAATAACTATTAATTTAACGAACTAATGCGCTTAATACAATATGTGACAATTTTAATTACGAAAATTTTTAAATTTCCAAAAAAAGTCGTATGATTTTTGTCAAGTATCAAAATGAATTGTCATTTATCTATTTGAAAAAAAAAACTAGAAAACAAAGGGAGTTTTTGTTCTTAATTAACTTAGCATACTTCACTTAAATTTATAACTGTAATAACTATTAATTTAACGAACTAATGCGCTTAATACAATATGTGACAATTTTAATTACGAAAATTTTTAAATTTCCAAAAAAAGTCGTATGATTTTTGTCAAGTATCAAAATGAATTGTCATTTATCTATTTGAAAAAAAAAACTAGAAAACAAAGGGAGTTTTTGTTCTTAATTAACTTAGCATACTTCACTTAAATTTATAACTGTAATAACTATTAATTTAACGAACTAATGCGCTTAATACAATATGTGACAATTTTAATTACGAAAATTTTTAAATTTCCAAAAAAAGTCGTATGATTTTTGTCAAGTATCAAAATGAATTGTCATTTATCTATTTGAAAAAAAAAACTAGAAAACAAAGGGAGTTTTTGTTCTTAATTAACTTAGCATACTTCACTTAAATTTATAACTGTAATAACTATTAATTTAACGAACTAATGCGCTTAATACAATATGTGACAATTTTAATTACGAAAATTTTTAAATTTCCAAAAAAAGTCGTATGATTTTTGTCAAGTATCAAAATGAATTGTCATTTATCTATTTGAAAAAAAAAACTAGAAAACAAAGGGAGTTTTTGTTCTTAATTAACTTAGCATACTTCACTTAAATTTATAACTGTAATAACTATTAATTTAACGAACTAATGCGCTTAATACAATATGTGACAATTTTAATTACGAAAATTTTTAAATTTCCAAAAAAAGTCGTATGATTTTTGTCAAGTATCAAAATGAATTGTCATTTATCTATTTGAAAAAAAAAACTAGAAAACAAAGGGAGTTTTTGTTCTTAATTAACTTAGCATACTTCACTTAAATTTATAACTGTAATAACTATTAATTTAACGAACTAATGCGCTTAATACAATATGTGACAATTTTAATTACGAAAATTTTTAAATTTCCAAAAAAAGTCGTATGATTTTTGTCAAGTATCAAAATGAATTGTCATTTATCTATTTGAAAAAAAAACTAGAAAACAAAGGGAATTTTTGTTCTTAATTAACTTAGCATACTTCACTTAAATTTATAACTGTAATAACTATTAATTTAACGAACTAATGCGCTTAATACAATATGTGACAATTTTAATTACGAAAATTTTTAAATTTCCAAAAAAAGTCGTATGATTTTTGTCAAGTATCAAAATGAATTGTCATTTATCTATTTGAAAAAAAAAACTAGAAAACAAAGGGAGTTTTTGTTCTTAATTAACTTAGCATACTTCACTTAAATTTATAACTGTAATAACTATTAATTTAACGAACTAATGCGCTTAATACAATATGTGACAATTTTAATTACGAAAATTTTTAAATTTCCAAAAAAAGTCGTATGATTTTTGTCAAGTATCAAAATGAATTGTCATTTATCTATTTGAAAAAAAAAACTAGAAAACAAAGGGAGTTTTTGTTCTTAATTAACTTAGCATACTTCACTTAAATTTATAACTGTAATAACTATTAATTTAACGAACTAATGCGCTTAATACAATATGTGACAATTTTAATTACGAAAATTTTTAAATTTCCAAAAAAAGTCGTATGATTTTTGTCAAGTATCAAAATGAATTGTCATTTATCTATTTGAAAAAAAAAACTAGAAAACAAAGGGAGTTTTTGTTCTTAATTAACTTAGCATACTTCACTTAAATTTATAACTGTAATAACTATTAATTTAACGAACTAATGCGCTTAATACAATATGTGACAATTTTAATTACGAAAATTTTTAAATTTCCAAAAAAAGTCGTATGATTTTTGTCAAGTATCAAAATGAATTGTCATTTATCTATTTGAAAAAAAAAACTAGAAAACAAAGGGAGTTTTTGTTCTTAATTAACTTAGCATACTTCACTTAAATTTATAACTGTAATAACTATTAATTTAACGAACTAATGCGCTTAATACAATATGTGACAATTTTAATTACGAAAATTTTTAAATTTCCAAAAAAAGTCGTATGATTTTTGTCAAGTATCAAAATGAATTGTCATTTATCTATTTGAAAAAAAAAACTAGAAAACAAAGGGAGTTTTTGTTCTTAATTAACTTAGCATACTTCACTTAAATTTATAACTGTAATAACTATTAATTTAACGAACTAATGCGCTTAATACAATATGTGACAATTTTAATTACGAAAATTTTTAAATTTCCAAAAAAAGTCGTATGATTTTTGTCAAGTATCAAAATGAATTGTCATTTATCTATTTGAAAAAAAAAACTAGAAAACAAAGGGAGTTTTTGTTCTTAATTAACTTAGCATACTTCACTTAAATTTATAACTGTAATAACTATTAATTTAACGAACTAATGCGCTTAATACAATATGTGACAATTTTAATTACGAAAATTTTTAAATTTCCAAAAAAAGTCGTATGATTTTTGTCAAGTATCAAAATGAATTGTCATTTATCTATTTGAAAAAAAAAACTAGAAAACAAAGGGAGTTTTTGTTCTTAATTAACTTAGCATACTTCACTTAAATTTATAACTGTAATAACTATTAATTTAACGAACTAATGCGCTTAATACAATATGTGACAATTTTAATTACGAAAATTTTTAAATTTCCAAAAAAAGTCGTATGATTTTTGTCAAGTATCAAAATGAATTGTCATTTATCTATTTGAAAAAAAAAACTAGAAAACAAAGGGAGTTTTTGTTCTTAATTAACTTAGCATACTTCACTTAAATTTATAACTGTAATAACTATTAATTTAACGAACTAATGCGCTTAATACAATATGTGACAATTTTAATTACGAAAATTTTTAAATTTCCAAAAAAAGTCGTATGATTTTTGTCAAGTATCAAAATGAATTGTCATTTATCTATTTGAAAAAAAAAACTAGAAAACAAAGGGAGTTTTTGTTCTTAATTAACTTAGCATACTTCACTTAAATTTATAACTGTAATAACTATTAATTTAACGAACTAATGCGCTTAATACAATATGTGACAATTTTAATTACGAAAATTTTTAAATTTCCAAAAAAAGTCGTATGATTTTTGTCAAGTATCAAAATGAATTGTCATTTATCTATTTGAAAAAAAAAACTAGAAAACAAAGGGAGTTTTTGTTCTTAATTAACTTAGCATACTTCACTTAAATTTATAACTGTAATAACTATTAATTTAACGAACTAATGCGCTTAATACAATATGTGACAATTTTAATTACGAAAATTTTTAAATTTCCAAAAAAAGTCGTATGATTTTTGTCAAGTATCAAAATGAATTGTCATTTATCTATTTGAAAAAAAAAACTAGAAAACAAAGGGAGTTTTTGTTCTTAATTAACTTAGCATACTTCACTTAAATTTATAACTGTAATAACTATTAATTTAACGAACTAATGCGCTTAATACAATATGTGACAATTTTAATTACGAAAATTTTTAAATTTCCAAAAAAAGTCGTATGATTTTTGTCAAGTATCAAAATGAATTGTCATTTATCTATTTGAAAAAAAAAACTAGAAAACAAAGGGAGTTTTTGTTCTTAATTAACTTAGCATACTTCACTTAAATTTATAACTGTAATAACTATTAATTTAACGAACTAATGCGCTTAATACAATATGTGACAATTTTAATTACGAAAATTTTTAAATTTCCAAAAAAAGTCGTATGATTTTTGTCAAGTATCAAAATGAATTGTCATTTATCTATTTGAAAAAAAAAACTAGAAAACAAAGGGAGTTTTTGTTCTTAATTAACTTAGCATACTTCACTTAAATTTATAACTGTAATAACTATTAATTTAACGAACTAATGCGCTTAATACAATATGTGACAATTTTAATTACGAAAATTTTTAAATTTCCAAAAAAAGTCGTATGATTTTTGTCAAGTATCAAAATGAATTGTCATTTATCTATTTGAAAAAAAAAACTAGAAAACAAAGGGAGTTTTTGTTCTTAATTAACTTAGCATACTTCACTTAAATTTATAACTGTAATAACTATTAATTTAACGAACTAAAGCGCTTAATACAATATGTGACAATTTTAATTATGAAAATTTTTAAATTTTCGAAAAAAGTGGTACGATTTTTATAAAAAAATAGGTGTATTGCGATCTACCCATGATGCACTATTATGGATTGAAGTGACGCTAATTAGTGATGGTTCATACTGTATATTTCGCAGACGTAAAATATCATAAATTTCTTAAAAATGTTTTGGCTTGATTACACATAACTTTTTATTATTATATATTTAGCCCTTATAAATACATCACATTACTATGTTAAATAGGATAATATGTTAATCAAAGATATAAACTCTTCGTGTGCCAAATTTTGCGTAGATACGTTCAAAAATTATGGAGTTATACAGTAATAAACACGCGTCCCTACATCCGTCCATACAAACTTTCGCATTTGTAATATTATGAGTAGCTAGGATTAGTCTACGCTAAGAGGTCCCGTTTTTTTTTGTATAATCTTTTGGGATCCGGTTCTTTACATAATTCATATGCGTTCCATAACCCTAAGGTTGTGGAAAAAATGCGAAAAATGGTAATCTTTCGGGAGCCGGTTCTTTACATAATTCATATAATCCATAACCCTAATGTTGTGGAAGCAATGCAAAAAATAGTAATCTTTTGAAATCCATATCTTTACATAATTTTTATGCGTTCTATAACCCTAAAGTTATGGAAAAAATGCAAAAAATAGTAATCTTTCGGGATCCGGTTCTTTACGGTTCCTTCATATGTGTTCCATAACCCTAAGGTTTTGGAAAAAATGCATAAAAATAATACTCTTTCGGGATTCAGTTCGTTACATAATTCATATGCGTTCCATGACCCTAAGGTTGTGGAAGAAATGCAAAAAATAGTATTGAATGTTTTTTGTATCATTACTGATGTCTACATATAGACAATGAATTTAGGAAAAAATTATGACCCCGTCAAGATTTCGCTTTCGCATGGGTACGCTAAGATTTTTTAAGCATTGACGTATAATTTTGTGTACTTAAAAACACCGCCACAGCTTTTAGATTATTCATTAGAAACCACGGGAAATTTTATTTATATTAGTTGCGGAGGGTCATTGTAGAATTGGGTATTTGACTATTTTTTTTTTATTTCATTAATCATAATTTAAAGGTACAAGCTTATGAAGAGTAAATTTTTTTTTAATAGTTTTAAATTTGATTCACAGTTCCTTTGCTTAAAAGGAGGCGTATCGAGAAAAGTTGTATAATTTTGACTGACTTTTCTGCGGTTCGTTTGCTTGAATGGAGGTATATCGAGAAAAATTGTTGACGGACGTTGATAGTGTTCGTTCTCTCGATTCACAGTTCCTTTGCTTATTTAAGGAGGCGTATCGAGAAAAGTTGTATAATTTTGACTGACTTTTCTGCGGTTCGTTTGCTTTAATGGAGGTATATCGAGAAAAATTGTTGACGGACGTTGATAGTGTTCGTTCTCTCGATTCACAGTTCCTTTGCTTATTTAAGGAGGCGTATCGAGAAAAGTTGTATAATTTTGACTGACTTTTCTGCGGTTCGTTTGCTTTAATGGAGGTATATCGAGAAAAATTGTTGACGGACGTTGATAGTGTTCGTTCTCTCGATTCACAGTTCCTTTGCTTATTTAAGGAGGCGTATCGAGAAAAGTTGTATAATTTTGACTGCCTTTTCTGCGGTTCGTTTGCTTGAATGGAGGTATATCGAGAAAAATTGTTGACGGACGTTGATAGTGTTCGTTCTCTCGATTCACAGTTCCTTTGCTTATTTAAGGAGGCGTATCGAGAAAAGTTGTATAATTTTGACTGCCTTTTCTGCGGTTCGTTTGCTTGAATGGAGGTATATCGAGAAAAATTGTTGACGGACGTTGATAGTGTTCGTTCTCTCGATTCACAGTTCCTTTGCTTATTTAAGGAGGCGTATCGAGAAAAGTTGTATAATTTTGACTGCCTTTTCTGCGGTTCGTTTGCTTGAATGGAGGTATATCGAGAAAAATTGTTGACGGACGTTGATAGTGTTCGTTCTCTCGATTCACAGTTCCTTTGCTTATTTAAGGAGGCGTATCGAGAAAAGTTGTATAATTTTGACTGCCTTTTCTGCGGTTCGTTTGCTTGAATGGAGGTATATCGAGAAAAATTGTTGACGGACGTTGATAGTGTTCGTTCTCTCGATTCACAGTTCCTTTGCTTATTTAAGGAGGCGTATCGAGAAAAGTTGTATAATTTTGACTGACTTTTCTGCGGTTCGTTTGCTTGAATGGAGGTATATCGAGAAAAATTGTTGACGGACGTTGATAGTGTTCGTTCTCTCGATTCACAGTTCCTTTGCTTATTTAAGGAGGCGTATCGAGAAAAGTTGTATAACTTTGACTGACTTTTCTGCGGTTCGTTTGCTTGAACGGAGGTATATCGAGAAAAATTGTTGACGGACGTTGATAGTGTTCGTTCTCTCGAAAGAAAGTGTTGATTAACTTTGAAGACGACTTCTTTAACTTTGACTGACGTTGATACGGTTCGTTCACTTGAACAGAGATATATCAAGAAAACTTGTTTAACTTTGACGGACGTTATTGTGACTATAACGTCCGCCCATTTGTCTATAGTTTCAAATTAACACATAATATTTAGTGTCTTTGGCCCAAATATTCAAAACTATTTATTCGTCTTCCCGTACATACAAAGTAGCGTGGGACAAAAAACAATATTTTGTCCACCGAGAAGTCGCCCTTTTTGAGTCCATATATCATTTTTCCGAGTTTTGTCTGAAAAATGGCAGTGAGTATGTATATGTTATATATTTACAAAATTGCAATATGGTATTTCAACAACAAATACTAAGAATTGCGTGTAATAAATAGTTTAGAAGTAATAAAACATATAAGCTAAATATATTTTTTCTAACGACTGCCAACGATGTACTAAATGTACATCATAATAAAACCGGTAAGGTTCAAGGACCTCGTTTGAAGTGAAATTTCTTTATTTATCATATATCATCACTAATATGCACTAATATAGTCTAATGATACCTAATGTAATTAAGTTGGGTGACATATATAATGGGTTGGCTAATAAGTAATTAGCGGCCATTAATGTTATATTTTTTATTATATTTCCAATTTAAAATTAATTATTCGCCGTTATAATAATCATCATCATTTACTATTTATCTCCAACCCACTGGCATGGAATGGATAGCACCTGAACGGAATGAAAATATTGGCCTATGAACTGTCGTAGGTGATCTTCATCATCAATGTTTTTTTCGCGTAAGGCTGAGTGGTGTGAAGAAACAATAATCAATGGTTTTCACCCAGACCTTGCTGACAGAAAAAGACTGGACTGACAGAAAAAGAAAAAGACAAAGACTAAACCAAATATGTATGCGTAATAATTTTTTAACGTGAATCAGGTGACATTAGCTGTAGATACCAATAAGGTAAAGCAATTATATATATTTTTGCCATTTCACGCGCACTTAGCTCCGCGACCCATTTTAGCTGCGACAATTGATTCATTTCGCGAGAATCGAACGAGATTTTATACAAACAGTACACCGTCCTTTGGGGGGATGGAGCCCTAAAAATGTAAATAAAAGAGCCTTATTACGGATAAGTCAAATATGTATGCGTAACATTAGCCATAATTTTTTAACGTAAATCAAGTGACATTAGCTGTAGATACCAATAAGTTAAAGCAATTATATATTTTTTTGCCATTTGACGCGTACTTAGCTCCGCGACCCATTTTAGCTGCGACAATTGATTCATTTCGCGAGAATCGAACGAGATTTTATACAAACAGTACACCGTCCTTTGGGGGGATGGAGCCCTAAAAATGTAAATAAAAGAGCCTTATTAAGGATAAGTATGTATGCGTAAATCAGTGACATTAGCCATAATTTTTTAATATAAATCAAGTGACACTAGCTGTAGATACCAATAAGGTAAAGCAATTATATATTTTTTTGCCATTTGACGCGCACTTAGCTCCGCGACCCATTTTAGCTGCGACAATTGACTCATTTCGCGAGAATCGAACGAGATTTTATACAAACAGTACAGAGTGTCGAGCAAATATTGAAACGTAAATAAGGAATGAGTTTCTCCTCGGAGTAATTGTATTTATTCCACGCGGCCCATTTCCGCGCCGCGGTAAGTAGGTCGCGTCCCAATATCCTCGTCTGCGACTCGCTTTCTCCACCCCCTCCGTTTCGCCCTTTTCAATAGCTCATCTTCTTCCGTCGGAAATTACTTTTAAAACTTATTTTTGTAAACGTAAATGCAGGATGCTGGGCGGCGCTAAATGGCTTTACGTTTTGTGTGATTTTATTATCGTTCGGCGGAGGACCTGGCTTTTAAAGCCTGCTTTTATTGGAGAAGGTTATTTATCCATTATACTTTAGATCGTAATAGTTCGTAGTCTCTGGTAATAAAGAAGACATATGAATGTTAAAGGAATGGAGTGACGTTGGGCCACGGAATGTCTGCGAAAGAACTCATTGGGTTGGTATTGAAAAATGTTTGTAATTTTGATTTTTCACATGGTGATACTTTTCTCGGCATTAAATGGTGAAAAGTCATACTTTGAGCGTTTATACATATCTCCGTAAGTGAGTAAGAAAATTTATGTAGATAGAATTTAGATAGAAATATTTGTGCAATGTAATTTGAGCTCTTTGCTTTTTAATTCTAATACAATAATATTACAATTTACCAAATTACACAATAATTTACAATAATATTATATAGTTTACAGCAGTACATTTCGGACAATTTTATATAATATATTTTCATATAGAAAAAAAAACTGAGTCTCTAGAAACAAGTGCTATTTATCTAATATTGTTCGCACTGCACACGTTTAGCAAAAGGGAAAAAGATTTGCAGGAAATTACAGGAAAAAGGGATGGCATTGCCGGACACTGTCGCAGTTATTTTCGTGAAAATGTCAATCATCAACGAACGAAATTCATACTCATACTAGAACCAGGCTCGTCATGGTTATCGGAGCGCGCTTAACGTTCCCTATGTTCTTGGCCGAGTGCGCTTAATGTTCCCTATGTTCTTGGCCGAGCGCGCTTAACGTTCTCTATGTTCTAGGCCGAGCGCGCTTAAAACGTTCTCTATGTTCTTGGCCGAGCGAGCTTAACGTTCCCTATGTTCTTGGCCGAGCGCGCTTATCGTTCACTATGTTCTTGATTGCGCGCTTAACGTCCCCTATATTCTTGCACGTTGATTTTGGATCTGGATCCGGCATTTTCGGTGTTTTTCTTTGGAATTTCTTGCGTAATTTTTCTTCATATATCACTACATTTTAAGAACATTTCAAACTTTATCAAATTTCAAAATTTTCAAACTTTATCAAATTTCCAGCCTCGTACCTTTTTTAGCTTTTGATATATACTCTTGGTGAATAGGACGAGTTGTAACATATACACTGCTCTTCAAAATGTCTCATGGTTTACTAAATAATTATTCTCCGAGATATACTTTCGTTTAAGGATAAGTCTCGAATCCGTAAAGTCGAAAATTGTGAGTTCACTTTGGGCATCTGGCCTGGTAAATCTACCCAATATCAATAACATCTAGTTGCCATGAATATCGAAGCAGAACTTTTGTTCTTTCTCTTTAAAGCGAGATCAAGATAGCGGCGCTGTATCTATTTTTAGCCCAGCTATTTGATGGTTGAAGTTACTTCGACAGGAATTGTCGCTTGTTTGGGCGCAATTGTCTTCCCATACATTTTCATGTCAAATAGTAAACTTCGTAACGTTTATTTTGGAAGTTACGGTACAGTTACTAATATGCCTCTTTTTTCAGGGTTCTATATCCAAAGGATCCAAATGAAAGCCTATTGTTACAGCAATGCGCCACAAAAATAAAATACCGAAAACTTTAAACGAAATAAGATAGGGACCTGAAATTCACACAATATATAGTATTTGGCCTAAAATTAGAAAAGGTATTTAAAACGACTTATAATTATATTTACAGGGAGCTCCTAAACTTCCAAAGGGGACGTGGAATATTTAGCGGGGGCCTTTTTATTTGGGCATATAGGGTGTCGTTGAAAAGAGATTTGAGTAGAGTACAGAAATTTGATGAATTATTTAATTTGGCGTTTTTGGACGCATTTTGTTACCAGGTCTGTCCAAAGGGGAAGCTGTAATTCAACTGTATTAACCGGTATTTAAACAACGTATAAAAAGTATAAAACGTTAATTATTAAAGAGTGAAAATGTATGATTAAATTATTTTCGAGAAATTCACGATATTTTTACCCCTATGAAAGACATGGTAGGCAATATACTTACATTATAAAAAATGAAATTAATGTTTAAAAATTGTTTAATAAAAACTTATGTAACCTTATTTGTTCGTATGCGCCTAAGAGTATAATTAACCCTCGTAGAGTTAATTCTACCTGTATTTGACAGTTTTACATTGTTTAATGTACGTTGACAAGAGTTATTTTCATTTTTGAACTGAAAATATATCACTTAGCTTTACAATCTTTTTTTTCTGCCCCTACTGGAACTGGTCTGTGTCTATTAAATATTTCTTGACGCATTTTAAGCGATTTTAAAACATCTAATTAGTAAATAGAGATATAAAACCATAATTTAACTCCAGATTTACAACTCTAAGTGCGCATGGCCTTGGATAACGTCCTAAAAGCCTCTTCTTTTCTAAATATGACATATCGTTCTATGAGTAATAAATTATATTTAACTAGTGGTACCTGCGATTTTGTTCGCTTAAAAATTGATCTATGATCAAATTTGTTTTTGGTTAGTTGGTATTTTGCAGATGGTATACATGACTTAGTATATTTTAAGCTGCAAGCAAACACAGTAATAGACAGTGGGGTCAACTTACGAACTTAAATTTACCTATCAGTTACCTATAGATGAATCCATTAAAAAACATATGGCTAAAACAATTATAAGTATGTAACTTTTGAATATTGAAAGTCTTTCCATTCAACATTTGACGAAATTTGTCAAATGTTGAATGGAAAGAAGCTTTCAGCGAAAACCAACATTTAAATTAGACCCGCAATTTTGGTACGTTCGATTCTAGCAAATGGAGAGTAAAATTGAAATGAGCATTTCTTGTTAAAATTTAAAGTCCAAAAGTTTGGTAACTTTTATTTAATTGTTGGAAACATCTAGGGAAATTAATTCTCTCGCTGTACGTAAGAGCGTCGTCGTTAAGGCTCGCAGCGAGCCTCGTAACACTGGCCGACTTCAGTAACTATGTCCGCCTACCCGCAACTACGGACAAATTAATGGAGGCGGCCGCAAAATTCAATTCAAAATGGCGTCCGACGCCATTTTGAAAATAAAGTTTGGCTTGTGTCATCTGATATGATTACCGATTTGGTTGGCGCGTATTTTGTTGGATGAAAGTTTTAAGTAAATTGAGGTGATATCTTAGTGGATGCAAAAGGTCCAAACCGATAAGAGCGAGAAAGCGCCAGAGAGAAATGTCCCGCGCTTAATCAGATTGAATGAATGACCGCTTTTGGCAATGAATTTAGGACACGACAAAGTAGGTAGTAAAGGTTTAAATTAGATTACCAATATTATAAAGAGGATTTTTTGTTTCTTTTTGAAAAGATATATTGGTAATTACTCAATAGATTTCTAAAATTATCTTTACGTTAGAAGCAAGTTCCTTCATTTTAATTTTAATTATTTTTTTGTGTGTTTATTTGAATTTCTTTTCAATTATTTATATTTCATGTGGAGAAGTGATAAAAAGTATCACTTTCCTGCTCATCGTGAAATTTGCTTGGCTTCTCCATTAGAAGAGGGTTCGTAGCCTCATGATGCAAAATAATTTTGTGAGTGATTTAATTAACATATTAAACTTATTCCGGCTTTTCTTCGAGCTTAAATCGAACCATGATTGTATTTTGTTTCAATCGCTTTGATATGCTTATTATAATTATTTACGGTTGATTGATTAACGGTTTTACTCTGTATTTATGTCAAGTTTAGAATAGACGAATCAGTTTTGTTACATAAAAAAGTTACTTTATTAAAAACGCTAATAGATTGGCAGTACAATGTAGTAATGTTATAGACACACACACACACAATAAGCCGTATGCATTCGAGAACTTCTTTGTAGTCTTATAGATGTCATCGTTTTATATATTCTTTTAAATAGTATGTTCTTTAAAATATTATTTTGGTGTATCTATAATGATCGGTTTGTTTTAGTTTAGATTTTGCAACAGAAAACAGTTCATAACAGACGATCTGTAACAGTTAATAATATTCACAGTTAGACTTGTGTAAATTTTCATTTGTGAAAATTGTCATGTTGTCTACAACAAGTTTGTACGTTATTTTAACGTAGCTGTAATGCTATAAAAGTTAAATTGAAAAATGTAACCGGCTCACTGCAACCCCCACTACGTACCTAAATCATTATTACATATTACACCAATATTCTGAAAAGGTATTACCTAATTTATGTCAGTAGTAGGGTATGGATACTATAAGCTCTACCTTGATGCGAGTTTCAAATCATTGAGAAAAAATCGTGTTTGTGCTAAGTCCTAAAAACATACAAATATTTCCCTTTATAAAATTAGTATAAACAATAATAGCGGGTATGGATACTATAAGCTCTACCTTGATGCGAGTTTCAAATCATTCAGAAAAAATCGTTTTTGCCTTGTCTAAAAAATTGCCTAAAAACAAACAAATATTTTCTCTTTATAAAATTAATATAAACATTAATAGCGGGTATGGATACTGTAAGCTCTATCTTGATCCGAGTTTCATGTCAACCAGAAAAATCGTTTTTATGCTAAGTCCTAAAAACAAACAAACTTTTTCCATTTATAAAATTAGTATAAACAATAATAGCGGGTATGGATACTATAAGCTCTACCTTGATTCGAGTTTCATATCATTCAGAAAAAATCGTTTTGCGTTAAATCCTAAAAACAAACAAATATTTACCCTTTATAAAATTAGTATAAACAATAATAGCGATAATAACACCTGCCGTCCCTATATTTCTGGCAACGGCCTCCTACTATCGATAAACTGTGCGGGTAATCTTTTCACTACACCGTCTGCTATAGAATCCATACTTTTTCATAGCTTATTACTTTTCAAATATCCCAAGCTGATATTAAGGGGGTACCTCCTCTAACTCAATAGGCGGCGGGTTGTTTAACCGACTATATTTACGGCCGGCCGAAACACGCGTCGCACCCTAGCCGTTACGGGGACCTACGGGGAGTGCGCCCTTCCCCAACTAGCCCCCAGAGGCGGTGCCGTCCCTCTCCTTAGATAGTTACGTAGCGATACGTCCCGTATTTACGGGATTGCCACCGTATTACGGTTTTGGGTCTCGTAGACATAGCAATTGTGCAGTTACAAAGCCATGGGAAGGTCCTAAGCTGGGTATATACTATGGGAAAGTTTTTAGATAGGAATATGTGGGGTTTAAAGATTACTTTGTCCCTATTTTTTGCGGCTTTTTGTTTATTTAATATTTCATTTAAATGAATGATTGTCTTAAGGTGTATTTCGTTTTACGTTTAGTTTTGACTGAAAGTGTACATGGAATTGCGGTGTAAATTTTGAAGTAATACAGGAATTAATGGCAAAGACATGAATGATATCCTAAAAATATAAACTTTTAAAAATGGTTTTCCTGTAACGGATTTGTAACGAGATTTTTTTTTAAAACAGGAATCGTAACGAGGTTTTTTTTTAAAAACGCAATTCATATATAAAAACTCTAAAGTTTAAGCGAATTTTATAACTATCTGCAACAATACCTATGATAAATATTTTTTTTTAATTATAATAAGAAAAAGAACTGGCCGAATGCGAATCTGGCTCGCGCATTCCCTACCGCGTTTGGCATTTGAAGTATAATTGCTTTGTTATAAGTCATCACCAATATGTATTTCCTAGCACAATAAATCCTACTAATATTATAAATGTGAAAGTCTGTATGTTTGTTTGCATGTTTGGATGTTTGATTGTTAATCACGCAAAAACTACTGCCTGGATTTTTATGAAATTTTGTATACAGATAGACAATGAACTGGAATAGGACATAGGTAACATTGTTTGAACCATTGTAATATCCTCATAAATACAGAATATCAAGGTTTAGATTAGTAACAAACTTGAGAAAACTTTCGCTGGTAAACTTTCTGATCTGAAGGAACCGAATTTTCCAAACACCGATTAAGATAAATATATCAAATATACAATCTAATATGAGAAAAAAATATTTTATTTCTCTGGCATTATTTATAATGTAATTTTTTTATCGTATTACCAAATAGTTTCATTATTTGATTTCAAATATCATCTCCCACATGGTGAACTACGGCTTAAATAATTTTTGTTTATTTTCGAATACTCATTTCTATAAATATGTTCCCACATAAAGTGGTCGTTTAAAATAATGGGGGATGAAAGTAAAATGTTTGTATGTTTGTTTGTTTATATACTTGCCCGTGAATCAATTAAAAAATGCTGTCTTAATTTGTAAGAAATTTTGCATATACATAGAAGAGAATGGATTTGAATTAGGCCAAAAGTGCTCTTTATCCGGGCCACGCGGACGAAGTCACGGGAGGAAGCTAGTATTTAATATACAGTCCCTAATTAGTTATATTATGACTAATTAGGGATTGTATATATCATCATTATAGTTTTCCAACAAAAATTGTCTAGATTTTTAAAACCCTATTTTTTAGGTCCAGTAGTTCCAAAATAATAATATAATATTTGTACCCAAGAAAATTTAAAATTTTCGTATATAATTTTAATTATCAGCTCTTTTATTAGCTGATAATTAAAAGAGTCTTGACCTAATACTCTTGATATTACACTAATTTTTGTTAAATGCAAAAATTAAAAAGTCTTTGTATAATTTTTTTCCGAAATGTAATTTTTTTAGAAACAATGTTTTTTCCAAGATTATAGATTAATTTTTACGAAAATTTACAAGAAATTAGGTCGATTATTGATTAAACAGAAACGATTTTCCAATAGAGTTTTCTCTTTAAGTGATATCTTTATTGACAGCGGCAAGAAAAATTCTTAGCCGAACTTCGGACGACGGATGATGACTCTTAGAGCGGCACAGTGAGGATCGATAAAAAGGCCCAAAATTGGCGCTAAACAACCCGTATAGTGGCCAGAGGACATCATTTGTGAGGTGAAAAACATATCGACAAAGTACCTGAAGATGGACAAGGATGGCGATGATATGAAAAAGGTCTACTCATAGTAGGAACGGATATAGGAACGGATGTACAAAGAAGAAGAATAATGTTGCATATTTTTTACAAAGCATGAACAAAAATTTTGTCAGTAGCGTAGACACACAAGTGGCTAAGCTATTGACAACTTATCTTAATTAAGTGGCCATCTTATCTGAACATATTTGATAAGGTGGCCAATGGGAAATACTATTTTACTCCTTTATCTACATTTCATAAACAAATATGAATATAGTTACGAAATATCTCATTTTCCAAAGATGACTACATATAGGTTTAATAAATAAAAATCATTATACTTTTTAAGCTCCAAAATGGCATCCGGAAAAAATGGCCATGAATTACTATACCTATTCTTTACTATTAATAAATCTGTAACAAAGTGAATTTTGTACACTGAAAATATTTAAAAAAAGTGATTGATTTAGTGTATAGAATGATTATAAAAGCCATTCTTTTAGACCTTTTGTCTGCCTGTATGTGTGTTAATAATCTGCGGGTATCACGCAAAATCTACTGGACGGATTTTGATGAAATTTGGTATGGTAATAATATATATACCCAGAAGCAACATAAAAGAGAAAAAAAAGAAAAAAAAAACGTTTTCCTTAATTACACGCAAACGAAGTTGTTGGCACAGCTAGTATGGACTATAAAAACCTGATTTTCTTAAAATAAATGGGATGTATTTATTTTGATTTTGATGAAATTTGGTATGGTAATAATATATATACCCAGAAGCAACATAAAAGAGAAAAAAAAGAAAAAAAAAAGTTTTCCTTAATTACACGCAAACGAAGTTGTTGGCACAGCTAGTATGGACTATAAACACCTGATTTTCTTAAAATAAGGGAATGTATTTATATTTAAAAAAGTCTTCTGAGACCATGTACGTATCTGTTATGTATATCGTGCTAGAAGATCTCAAATTAAGTCTCGTCAAGCGGAAACGGGTCGCTACTGCTTTTGTAAAACGCGCGAGTACATAAAACGATGAACGAAATGTTATTGCGGCCTCTGAAGGCAGTATAAATTTTGCGCCACCAGCACTTACTGTTATTGTGTGTAAATTGCCCGCGCCCTAAACCCTTTTGTTTGTTCGGTTAAAACTTCCCGAGTACAGTCGGGCGCGGCGAGGCGGGAAGGTTTGGGTTGTGTACTGGAACGCAGGTTTGAGAGTTGTTATTGTTTACTTGCAATTGGTTTTTTTTTTAAAAAAAAGCTCGTTGACTTATTGGGGTTGAATTTAAAGTGTGTGTATTTAAGATCGCGTTCTAGGAAGGAGCGGAGGATATGGAGGTTGTTTGGAGAAAAGATATTAAAAAAAATATTTCGTTAAAAATTTGATTTTACTTGCCTCTTTCATTCTGCGTTTTCTGTTATCCTCTCGAACTGCAAAATTTCTTATTGTCAATGTGTTAAAGTATTCCCGTAGCATGGGTTATATTGAATTCAGATTCCCAGACTTAGGTGCATATGGACACATTTCTTATTACCAAATATGGATGACCTTCTATCTATTATCTTACCGTGTACGCTGCTAAATTGTGGAGTAATCTGGGCTCTTATTCGTATAAGTCATTGTTGATATGTTAAAGTGTCTAAAGTTCATCTAATTTTTTTCCTTTCTTAATTCCTTCTGTCTGTATATTTATTTAAGTTTTCCCCCCTTTTTATCGATTCGTGTAAAGTAATATTTTGCCCCCTTTTAAATTTATTTATGATTTATACATACAATATTTTATAGTATATTTTATTTTTTTTTCGAAACACCTTTTCAGTAAATGACTAATATTTTCGTGTTTTTTTCAACTCTGTTTGGCGTGAGGTTCGTGCTCTATTGTTCGAATACTTAAATTTTTGGATCACGTCCAGATAACAGATTATAGTATTTCTTTATGCAGATATTCTAATTTACCAGCTTTAATTGAAAAGCTAATAAGTGAAAAATATATTTCTTGTAGAAATAAGTATGACGAATGCTTATGGCCATTGAAGACTTTAAATGTTACTTTTGGTCTCATGAAAATTATAGAATGAAAATAGAAATTGATTCTTCTTTGTAAATTTGTTTTTATTACAAATAATCGAATAAGAATATATTTCAATTATATAATTTTCATGAGACAAAAAGTAATAGTAATCCTAAAAAAATAACTTTTTATTAGGGAGTTAAAATAAACATTTTTATCAGAGTTTTAATTTAAATATTAAGGAAATATTTACCGGTACGAATGTAATAGAATCTTCACTTCCATTTGTATTGTCTTGACGATGAATTAGAAGCAATTTGTTATTATAATCGCAACCATATGCCATTTATTAAATACGAGTTCGTAAAATTTATTTCATAGTTCTTTGACTTCCTTACGACAGATGATGCTTCGATACAAAATCGATTTTATTTATTAAATAAAATATATTGGAATCGATCGAATTACAGATGTTGCCAACAAGCCTTTGAATTCATAGGTCTCATTTTCGAATGCGCCGTTTAAAATTAGAAAAGTGTTCTGGAAGTGGCAAAAAAATCGTCAGAGATGTTAACACAAACAGATTAGTAATAAATCAGTTAACAGTATAAACTCGACTGCGTAGTAAAAAGTGAATTAAGAATCAGTAAGAAAACGAAAGTCTGAGACTGTAAAGTTGTGATTAGAAAACATTTCTGGCTCTCCAAACTCTTACTAATTAAATTAAAAGCTATTAAATATTTTCTCTCAATGGCACAAAATTACTAGTTCAGGTTATGCTAAGCTATAATTGCTTCAATTTTTATGGATATATTTACATCAGTAGACTCCTCATGATCATCATCTATCATTCGTGACCGGTAGACACCGACGAAAATGACTGCGTAAGCTTGATGGCTCTTGACTGCGAGTCATAATAATTTAGTTTAGTTGAGTTTAAGGAAACATATTTTTTTCCTAACCACAGCTTTACAGTTTCAGAGGCATAACATCTAACTACCCCTAACGGTGATGAAAGCGGATATATTATATATTAAACAAGAGGAATTACGTAATTTATTATTTATGTGTCGTCATATTACCTAAAATGTCAACTAAGTCGTTGAAAGCTATTCAGTACAAAATGGCCACCAGCGCCCGCCATGTTGAATTCTAGTGACGTCATGTATCTCATCCGTGAAACTGTCAGAAAAACTTCGAACACGAATATTCATTCAGCGATTTAGACTCGAGGGTTGTATAAAATATCACACATGCACACATATGGTTATGTGACATACAGACAACCAATTTTTGGATATCATTTTCAATTGAAATATAAATAATCCCAATTTTTTTTCTTGAAATCGATGCGGACGAGCAAATAACTATGCCAAATATCGTTAATTTCAAATATAACGTTAATATTTTGATTGGTTCACCTTTCAAATTTGAAAATGGAATGACAGGTTACGGGGATAGGGTAAAAATTTCCCTTATATTTGCTGTTATTTCAAAAACTTTGTAGCTTAAAATTAAAAGAAAAACAGTTTTAGGAATATGTTAATAAAGTCCTTTCACACGAAACACTTGACTTTGTTGACCCACTTTTAAATTTCGAAGATGAACCAATGAAAATGTTAACATTATATTTAACAATTAAATGAAACTACGTGATGTAGTATTATTTCTACTATATTTAAATTCTTTACCCGGATCTTTTTGTTTTCCACCACTGTTCGTTGTATTCATCTTCAGGTGGGCAATTAGCAATGAGATTTTTGGCATAGTTATAGAATTGTTTGTTCACATTTTTAGGAAAGGGTTCACATTTTATTTTTATTCATGATGGGATTCGAAATATAGAGTTGAAATATTAAAAAAGGGGCAAGATCAAGCGGAAGTCGTATAAAAGGGCTTTGTTTTCACATTTCAAAACAATTTTTTTTAATCTTATGCTATATATTTTTTGACTTATATCCAAAAATATGGGGAGCCCTCTCAAGTTTGGAAGCCGAAAAATGTAAAAAAATCAAACTTTATATGTATTTTAAGGAAAATATAAAAATTCCCTTTTTTATAATTTCTAAACCGTGATGACGTATATAGATATGTATATATTAGTAATGTTGTAGTTTTATTATTGCAATTCATAATGTTCTGGGTACGGAACCCTCGGCGTCCGAGTTCTACTCTCACTTGTGGGGTTTTGTTGGAAGTAAATTTAACGAAATCTTCTCATATTCGTTTCCCACGTTCAAATATTTGCAAATAATTTTGAACACTAACACTTACGTATATATCAGTTAATATTTATGCTAATTTTGTTTTATTTATTTTTTTATTGCGTTTTTCTATCGTTTTACTAAGGTTTATCTAATTGAATAGATGAATAGATGAAAAATATAGTGTTGCGGTTTGTAAATACGGGTAAAGTAGTGCATGTGTACATACTTATGTGTCGATGTTTCCATTAACCTATTACTCAATGCCGTCGCTTGATTGTATTACGAGAGCTACGCAGTTAGTGACGTTTGTTGGCGCGCCCATTGAAAAGGGTCATTTTCCGGACAAGACTCATATGTTTCGTGTGCCTTTGTACTTGTTTGTTAAAGGGATGACAAATACCGTGTACAGGCGACCTAGAAAACCTTTTTTTTGCGAACCTTCGTCAGTACGTGAAAACAGTTTCGTTAAGGGCTCGACTGAGAGCGGGGACGAGGCGGGGGCATAGAAGGGAGAGAGAGCTAAAGCCCTTTTTTGTGCGTTTACTTAGTGTGTTGCGTCGATTTTTTAGAACGTACGTTTCGCGCAACCGTCTCCTTTATAAAGGAGGAAATCTGGAACGAAATGCTGTAAAGAAGGAAAGTGAAATATTTTTTAAATAAATGAGAAGTTACTCGGGAAAACTGTCTTTAATTTCCAGATGGAATGAGACAGATATTAACACGTTTTTGTTCACGTGTATGTATGTATGAATGTATGTATGAATGTATATAATGGAATATTTTAATTAAATAATAGAATAATTCAAGTTACTCGGGAAAATGATTCTTGAATCTTTAATTTAACACGCTTTTGTTAATTCCACTTATGAATGTATATATGAATGAATGTAATGGAATATTTCAACTAAATTTTCACCCACTTCTATACGTCCGAATTAATTAAAATTTTGCACACATATCAAGAACCTTTGCACACATATTAAAGAAGAAGAGATATAATAATTTCATAGAATTAATAAAAATAAAATTTTTAATGTTAAAATAAAAAAACACTAAAAAAATATCAATTAAATTATAGTTTAAAAAAATAAAAGAAATGCGCCTTTGTAGTAATAGGAAGAAAAAAATAAAAAATAATTTATTTTGGTCAAGAGGGAAAGGATGCCTCTGATGACAACAAAATTAAATTTAATTTAAAAAACGTGGAGTGCTTGTGGTCATTGGCCTTAATTTTTTTTTATCGCTGGCTATTTGTGAAGATAGACTCATTATGAATATATAAGTCGAAAGCCTAGGGGGCTTTTACTTGAAGATTAATTTCTTTTGTCATCAGAGACATCCTTCCGCTCTTGACTGAAATCTTTAAATTTAAAGATTATTTTGTGCTTTTTAATAAATATTGCGAAAAAAAACGTGTTTTTTGTTTTTTTAAACTACAATTGTAATTTTATGCTAGATTGTGCTACACAAAGAGCATATTCAATCGTCTATATATAAACACATGTTTGTTCCTTCATGGGATCCTAATAGTAGCTTGATTTTCTTGAAATTATTTCTTACCACACACAGTATATAGATCTCAGATGTAGGGAGAAATTAGCTGTTGACCGTGACTTATCAGCGTGACATCTGGGAAATATTCAAAGACAATAATTAACGAGGGACGTAATTTAAAAAAAAAAACAAAATTTCCTTTTTATACCTACGTTTCTCATTTTATATTTGTGTACTATAGAAGACACTGGTTTGTATTTCTCTTCAGTTAAAATTTATCATTGTTGTTTCTTGTGTCAAGACAACCCTGTTGGCAGTTTTGATTCCATTGAAAAAACTGCTGTTAATTGACACGTGAGACATTTTAGGGTTCCATATGTCAAATGGAAAAACTGAATCCTTATAAGATCATTCACGTGTCTATCCGTCCGTCTGGCACAGCCGTTTTTCTCAGAAACCTCTCGACGATGAAACTTGAAGGCTCATTATTTATATATATACACATAAATATTAATTTGGTAATTTTGGGGCGGGGAGGGGTTCGAGGGGGGTAAATTAAATACTTATTTTTGTTAGTGTGGGATATCGTTTGAGGGTCTAAAAAATATTTATATACAAAAAATTTGGAAAAAATATGGGTTTTTATAAGCCCACGCAAACGTTGTAGGAAAACTGTAGCAAGGATTCAAAGTGTTGTAAATTTTCAAATTTTCTTAGGCCTGTGAAAGAATAGTAGGCAATTATATTTTTCATTTTCATTTATATTTTTCTATATTTTCTGAGAAACAATACGACGTAGAAACTTGAAATTTGGCATATTGATATATCTTATTAATCGACATGTTTTGAACTATATAACTTTTCGAAAATGTTCATATAAGAAGTAAAGAGGGGATAAATAAAAGTCTTAATAAAAATTATTGTTTATGTCATGTGGGGTATCATTTGAAAGGGCTTCTTGTCGGAAATAAAAAAAATCATAATTTTAAGTGGCATGTTTAAAAATATTGTTTAAAACATATGCGAAAAATTAACATTCTCCCCTCTTATTTGTGAAATTACTGAGCCAAAAATCATGTAAAAAAAGTGTTGGTAAAATCTGTTTAGAAGATTACAAGAAAACTATAGTGACCTTCTATTTTTTTTTTAAATGTGCATCCTGTTTTTACGCCTGTGAAATATATAGTAGGCAATATATTTACTTCGTTAAAAATTAATATTTGTAAATAGTTTAATATAAATACTATGAATCCTTAAATGTTTATAAGCGCCTGAATGTGTACGGGACCCTCGTAGTACGAGTTCTACTCGTACTTGACAAGTTTTATTTAACTGTATTTTTTATGTACAGACGTGACTAGTAAGCGTGAAATTTTGATTTAACCATTCCTTGAGAACTGTAAATATATTTTTGTATTGGTTGCATTGGTTGTGTTTTTGGATGAAGTATTTAATATGATTGAGAGTTATTTTCAAAATAATCGTTCGTTACTGGGCCAACTCATATCGTTTTTTTAGGAAATAAATATTATTATCATTAAATGGGATGACTATTAATAAGGGTGAAATTGGTAGAGGGGAATGTATAAAATGTAGATAATAACGTTGAATAGAATATGAATATTACATAAGTTGTAAAACGTCATAAAACCTAAAACACGCCCTTTTTCTAATTGAGTGCATAAAACAATATTACACATAACTCTTTTTAACACAGCCTATATTGAAGCGCGGTCATTAGCCGGACAGCTAGATATTAGCTGGTTATTTCTTTGTCCGACACTTATTCCCGGGTACCGTGTATATATATATATATATATATATATATAAATCTTGACTTTTTTTAAATAGAAGCAATATACCGATTCTGTATATTTCTTCTATTTAAAAAAAAATCTGTATATTAAAGTACAAAAATAAATTTTTGATTTTTTTTTGAACAGAGAACTGGATTTATCTTAACTACAAGCACGAATTTATTATTTTGTACAAAAAATCGAAGTTATTTTGTTTGTCACTGATAACACACACGTAACACAAAAAAACTACGCAAATTGTCTAATGTTAAACGTAATGAAAAGAACAAAACGTAAAAACAAGTGAATAAGTAAAAAAAAATTGTACGGACATTTTAAATTTGATATGCGACAATCGTCAACAGTAAGAGCACTTCTGAATCGATTTTTTTACTAAATTAATTATAAGCGGCTCTCACAATTTATAAATGCGTTGTTTTTAAAGGTATTCTTTGATGTAAAAAATGAAAACGCCGTAAAAAATTACTTTTTCGAAAATACATTTGAATGGATTTTTTTACTAAATTAATTATGAGCGACTGTCACAATATATAAATGGCGTTGGTTTTAAGAGTATTCTTTGATGTAAAAAATAAAAACGCCGTAAAAAATTACTTTTACTAAAATGCATTTGAATAAATTTTTTACTAAATTAATCATGAGCGGCTTTCACAATTTATAAATGCGTTGTATTTAAAGGTATTCTTTGATGTAAAAAAAAGAAAAGCCGTAAAAATTACTTTAGCTGAAATGCATTTGAATCAATTTTTTTTACTAAATTAATCATAAGCGGCTCTCACAATTTATAAATGCCTTGTATTTAAAGGTATTCTTTGATGTAAAAAAAAGAAAAGCCGTAAAAATTACTTTAGCTGAAATGCATTTGAATCGATTTTTTTTACTAAATTAATCATGAGCGGCTGTCACAATATATAAATGCGTTGTTTTTAAGGGTATTCTTTGGTGTAAAGAAAAAGAAAAACGGTAAAAAATTACTTTTGCAAAAATGCATTTTTGAATCGTTTTTCTTACTAAACTAATCATGAGCGGCTGTCACAATTTATAAATGCGTTGTTTTTAAGGCTATATTCTTAGATGTAAAAAAAAGAAAATCCGTTAAAAGTTACTTTTGCTAAAATGCATTTATATAAATATAAAAATATAGTATAATGAATAGAATATAAACTTTTATCCATAATTAGTTTTAGGTATAAATTTGCATAATTTTCAGTGATCTCCCATAGATTTTTGTGGCTCCAGGTTTAGCCCTTGTATAATTTTTTCTCATAGTTGGAACGTAAAGAAGTACAGTGATGCTGCATTGCTTGATTGTACCGCAGCGGATTCGAGCAAACAATTTGTGCCCCGCTCGCGTCCGCAGCCTCAATTTGTACACTCGCGCACACAATTCCGTGTCCGCACACCTCCCGGATTAAGCGCGGTTTACGCTTCCAATATTTGGTTAATGCGGGGGCCGCGGATATGGAGATGCAGAACATCGGGCGGGTTTATGAAAGCGAAAGGGTTATCTTGAATGGGAGGGTGAGACAGTTTTGGGGGTGAACTATCGGAGACCAATAAGGGTACGTGCTAGGAATGATAGGTTAACCAATATATGAGTTTACCAATATTATGTAGTGAAAATCGGGCGGCTTTTGGCGCGGATGTGGTAAGAATTACATTTGAGAGAGAACATTGTGTTAGTTTATCTATCGATTCATGTTTATTTTCTGGTAATTTTTCCTGTAGACAGCGTAAGTAGTGATGATGGACCGCCAAACTCCTCTATCTGATATGCAAACATTTCTTTCGCTTTGCTAGTCCTTATAAGCGCTTGCATAGTCTCTTGTTGAAGTTTAATCCTTAAGAATCGATTTTCATATATAGCACCCGGTATGAAGTTTTATGAGGAGTCAAATCAGAAGTTCAGAGTGTTAAAAAAGTGTAACACTTTGTAAGTTTGGATGTACGAGGTAATCTCCGAAACTACTCATCAAAAAATTCTTTCACCAAAATTTATGTAGAACTTTCAGGATGGACATAGGTTGTATATTATCACGTTAAATTTTTTTTTATTTATTATAAAAAAATTAACTTTTGTAAGTTTGGATATAGGAGGTAATCTCCTAAACTACTCATTCGATTTGAAAAAAATCTTTCAGGATTATTTAGAAAGGACGTGATAGGTTGTATATTGTATATTATCCCGTTAAAATTTTTCTTCGTATGTTTTAAAAACGTTAAATTTTGTAACTTTTGATGTAGGAGGCAGTTTCCGAGACTACTCATCCGATTTGAAAAATTCTTTCACTAATCTTTAGAAAGGACCTTCAAAATGGACCTAGGTTGTATATTATCCCGTTAAAAAATTATTATTATGTATTATAAAAAAGTTAAATTTTGTAGGTTTGGATGTAGGAGGTAATTCTTTCACCAAAATTTAGAAAGAACCTTCAGGATAGACACAAGTTGTATATTACTCCGTTAAAAAAAATTGCATGCAGACCAGTTTTACAACGTAAGTCAACGAAAAAACAGTCGTGCAAATGCGTTTTTTATGAATGCTGCCTTAATGGTAAGAGATATATTAATAGATGATATTAATATTTATATACAGTGTCACCAATTTTATACATTACAAGACAATCGTAACTAAGGAGTAAACTCCAGTGGCGCGTCGGAGTTGACACGCGCAATGTTTTTTTATGGGTCATTACATTACCGCCTTTAAAACATTCCTTAATTAAACTCACGCGTGTTGTTTTAGATCGTCTACGTTTTCCCTCTTTATTGTTATCTTATTTGTCTTCTTTTTTTAGTCTTTTTCTTTCTCTTTGTCTTCACCGCCTCTTTTTCCTCTTCCTTTTAATTAACTGTTGTTTATGCAGGCTAAGATTGTTCAAATGAATCTTCACTATCTGGATATATCTCTTTCTATACAGACGGTCCATATGGCGAAAGCCTCCGTTTCTTATGCCCACTCTTTCATGTTCCTTTAACTTTGGAAAAATTATATTTTTTGACACTATAGTAAATTTCTGATTATGGTTTGAAACTAGTTCGTCTCCGAATCT
This sequence comes from Druceiella hillmani, assembly GCA_039881145.1. Classification (NCBI taxonomy): domain Eukaryota; kingdom Metazoa; phylum Arthropoda; class Insecta; order Lepidoptera; family Hepialidae; genus Druceiella; species Druceiella hillmani. Next base: position 8,645,417 of record JAYKKI010000004.1, read on the forward strand.
GTATATTGTTAGACAACAAATCCATTTGGATTGCCTCAGTGGTTAGATTTCGAAAATTAGTTTTACCTTTTGTCTTTCACGCATTTACAATGTTTACTCTATCAAGCACAGACATGTTTATATATCTGGGTATGTATACATATCTAATAATTTTGTTTTCTTTAATTTTTTCTATGTTATTATCATTCATTTTCTTTTTAAAAAAATTTAATTGAAGTAAGCGTTTAAATTTTTAGTTATAGAAAATTTTCAAGCATTGAAAATTATATATATTTCTTATTTAAGTATATCAAACAAAAATGTTTATGCGACTTAAACTATCATTCAGCCTGTGAACAATATGATTAATCTATAATAATTAATTATCGATTGGTTATTTTTTTATTATTGTTATCGACCTTGTTATTTACTCTGGTGCAATAATTTTGATAAAAAGTTGAACTATGCGCCGTATCGTCTTTTGTTTGATCGGTTTTTTCATCCAAGCGCGTCAATGATCCTTTTGTTTGTTTATGATATTATCTTTTATTATTTTCAATTCATCAACAATGTTTTTTTTTGGTATATTTTTTCTAATTATATTTTTTTATTTGCGACTGAACTGCTGTCATCGTGATATGAATTCTCATACTGGCATTTCATAAATGTGTACTATACATAATAAAACATAAATCGTAATTATAATATATTAGATGTGTAAGTTACTGCTTTTATGCCCTCTCATTTTATAATAGCTGGTCGTGATAACAGCTAGGTGATTATTTATCTTTTTGGAATTAATCAGATAATTGTTATTATTGAAATGTTTTAAGGACATTCAAAGAGGAAATGTGCAAAAAGCTTTGAGCCCTATGTATAATTTTATGAAAGCTACAGTTTTATGGCGATGATTTAATCATTTTCTGGAAATCACGCACATATACATGCTATATTATAGGCGTAAGTCGTGCTGATATGGGCTGAGTCGAATCTTGCCAAAATAAATTGTTTTATTTGTGACAAGCAAACATATTATTGGATTATCAGATTTATTAATCAAAAACTATTCAGTGGGAAAGGTTCTTTATGCATTTAATAAAATAACTATCTTCTGTTCTGTATTCTGATAATTTATTTTCCAATAATGATAAAATAATCTAAATCGAGTCAGTTCAATAGCAACTTTGGATAATTGTTTAGATTAAGTCAAAATCATTATGGGTTTCGGCTGAAAATATATTGTTGCTAAATTTTTTAAAATTTGTTTTTGAATACGTAGCGCTTTTCATGGTTTTCCATATGGTATATTATAATTAATTATTAATGTGTCAAATAAGTATTGATGTTTTATAGACATTTTGTAGTAATTGTAATCATGACTAATAACTGTTTGAGGAACGAATTGTTCTTTGTCGAATTGTATACATTGATATAACGTATTAAGGATTAACAGGTTTTTTCCTGTTACTCCTCTGTAGGAGGAGTTACTCCTCTGTGTGGAAACTTTGTAGGAGTTTCCATTCAGGAAAAAATACACAATTCCTTAAGGAATAACAAAAAACTTTGCTTTGGGTGCCGCTAGATGGCATTACCGCTGCTTTGTTTAATTTAGTAATTTACTTGTATATAATCTTTATATCTTCGTTAATCGATCATAGATTAATTGTTATGCGGATGTAGTCGTGCGCTTGCGTTATATATTTATCTATTTGTTTTAAGGAATTGTATACAAATACTAAATAAAGCGGGTTTGTTGCTACAAAGGCAATCGCTTAGATCCAATTAAGTAATGGTGAAACAGTAAATCGTATTGAAATATGTCGCAGTTCATTGTCACAGTGCATCGAGATAAACGTAATATTTTTTTTTAATTACGAAATCGTGTGTTTGTTTCTGATCTCGTTTCTGTCTAAAATTTTCTTCGAGGAAAACACGTTTTCCTCACGCATTATTTAGTTCTATCAGACTATTTCTATATCGGGTAGACCGTGAAGTTATGCACGTATTATCATAGAATATTATATATATATATCAGAAAAAGGTCGAGATACTATTTCGGTCTCGTGACGCGTTGGATGTTCTCGCCAAATTGTCCCATGTTGGTGTGTGCGGCTTAGTTGCCGAATCGGCATGAAGGTTCGCGGTTCGGTACCGGTGTTCCGTTTTTGCGGTTCGGTATTAAATTTTTTCGTGTTCACCTCTAAACCGTATTTATTAGAGATACAATAAAAGTTATGCAAGCGGATGTTAAAAGAAGTCTTGTTCAAATAATTTATGTGCGATTGCGTTTGTGGATAACCTGTTTCCGGAATCATGAACCGGAAAAGTTCGTCATTTCCTCGATTGGTTATTAGTGAGCTGTCAGTTTGACATTTTAATTGATCGGTGATTACATTGTTTGAAATTTGAATACTGTTTTCATATATAGAAATCGTGTTTAAGGAGGTCGTTGTTAATAAGGATTCTATAATCAAAGTTATCGATAACTGTTAAATATTTTTGCATATGGATCACATATGCAGTGTCTACTTGAATATAAATATCGATAATTTTGGAGTTCGATACATAGTGCTAGAATAGTGGATAGTGCTGGAATAGTTTTCCATTCCTAATTCCGGGAGATTCGGTGAATCTTTGCGCGTTTGTGGTCTCGTCTATGAATCAACGGTAACCGACATGCTGTCGATTCTAAATGCAAGTATGGTTCGCCCCTTATTTTTCTTTGTGTATATATGAGTGAACCTTATCCGGTGTCTCAGCCTCAGCCTCAACCGCTGCAAATCTCCACTTGTGTAAGATGGCCATGCTGAATGGCAGCGTTGTGATTCTTAAACAGTGACTTAATCGAATGTTTAGTGAACCAAGTGTTTATTGTGAATCGGATCCTTGTTTATGATTTAATTTCTGTAGTAATCGAAAACTCGACAGATAACGCACTGACTTTTCCTTAAAAAAATGCGCTATAGTTCAGTATGCGACAATCAAACGTTCAGCTAATAGTTTACTAATGTCAGTCTTTATGACGTTACACTGTCTTTTACAGAGGCATGGAAGGCAGTGGCCGTGGGGCGCCACATATACCGGTCGTTAAGTCTAGTCCGATGTTTTATCCTTGTTGAATATCACTGTATACACGGAGGAGAGACGGCGACATGACGCCACACTGTCTAACACCTTTATCGATTTGCCTTTCTGAATGGGGCTCTACTCAATTCAATTCTCTATTCAATATACACATGGAGATTGTTTTGGACTCTATTAGTTATTCATTCGATCTATTTAGGTTTTATATTAACGTTTCATTGTTAGGTCATTGTAATAAAATTTAAAATAAATTGGAAGGAAATTTATATTAATAATTAGCTTAAATTCAGGGTAGCACATCTCCTTATGCATTTTTACGACGTTTAACAAATTTATTATTTTTTAAGAAACTTAATTTGCGATATTAGCTTCTAAACGTTACAAGGAACAGAAGTTGAAGATTAAAAGCTTAATTTTCGATATTGGCTTCTAAACGTTGTAAGGCACAGAAGTTGAAGCTTAATTTCCGATATTAGCTTCTAAACGTCACAAGGCAAAGAAGTTGACGCTTAAAAGGCTTAATTTCCGATATTAGCTTCTAAACGTTACAAGGAACAGAAGTTGAAGTTTAAAGGCTTAATTTCCATTATTGGCTTCTAAACGTTGTAAGGTACAGAAGTTGAAGCTTAAAATGCTTAATTTCCGATATTAGCTTCTAAACGTTACAAGGAACAGAAGTTGAAGTTTAAAGGCTTAATTTCCATTATTGGCTTCTAAACGTTGTAAGGTACAGAAGTTGAAGCTTAAAATGCTTAATTTCCGATATTAGCTTCTAAACGTTGCAAGGTACAGAAGTTAAAGCTTAAAAGTCTTCATTTTCAATAACAGTCCAATGTACGATATTTTTATAAGCTGTGTTAATATAAATATTGGACTGGAAATTTTAGTCTCCAAGTCTTATAAATATGGGTAAATGTAGTATCTGTCTAAAAGTGGTCTTGTTTCTTCGTTGTACTTGTAGAATTTGGCAACATTTATGCAGAAAAAAATAGTTTGAAGTTTTAAAATTTTTTTTTATAAATACCTATGCGGATGATCAATTTGAAGAAGAGAAAGATCTATATAGGATGGTTTTAGAAGTAATAGGATATCGGAAAAACGGGTGTATAGAAAATTGTGAAAATTTTATGGTGTAAAATTTTATGCGTATATTTTGAGTCCATGTTTCATTAAAGGCCATGTTGATTTACAAATTAAGGTAATGTTTTCAAAATGCCGGTGCTTAAAAATTATCAAAATTATTTAAATATTTCGATTAACTCTTGTCCGATAATTTTTTTCGTAACACGTCCAAGAAAAAAATATAATAATGATTTTTAGTCTCAATATATGATGTACTTAACAAAAAGTTTGATGGAAATAACAAACACGTAAAAAAATTTGTCAAACACGAGTAGAACTCTCGTCATGAGGGTTCTGTACACGTTTAGGTACTTACGCAATTTTAAGAAGTTGAAGCTTAAAAAGCTCAATTATGCTATAGCTTTCCTACATCCTTTCGGTAGGCTTTTGAAAACCTTATTTTTTATAATTGTTGAATTGAATTGTTTCAGGAAAAAGCATATTTCTTGTATAGTTTTCAGTGTATCTCTGTTTCTATATTATCTACTTAAAATTGTGAGAAAAATATTTCAGGTTCTCATCATTAACCCTTTCTAACGATACCCCACACTGCATGTTACATGGAATTAAAAAAAATGTCGGAAATGTAATTTGTAACTTACAGCTGTTGGTAAACTAAACAACTGTTGGCAGATGAAACAGAAACTGGATAATACAAAGATAAAATACTTATACATGTAACAACACCGCTTGTCGTGAAAAGTTTTGATTATTCTTGAAGGAACTACTCGATTTTCCGGGATGAAAATGGCGTGATATGTCAGTCCCTTAGTGTGTAAAAAAAGGTAAGTGTTCTCAGTAATTGCCCCGTTATTAGTGACAAACAAAGATACTATTGTATTTATATAATGTTACTATGATTAGAATGATTATTCTAACACTGTTACGACTAAACGACCTTCTGGTGTATACGTGTTAAGACCTTACACACATAGTTGCGAGTGTACAAACATAATTTTCCTTTTACGTACACATAGGGACATTATGCGCATACATTTGCATTTTAATCTAGCGAAATGAGACACGAGACCATAGCTTAGGGCAATCAGCTCCAGTGGGCTGAACCGCCAGACGAGAGGAGGAGCAGGGAGGCTGGGATAAGAAGAGTCTGTCTACGCGCGCACCTTTCGAGGATTTTTAATTTAGCTCGCTCGGGCTTTCCTGTTGCGAGCCGGAATATCGCGCGAATCTTTTGATGATGAAGTTTTGTTGTTATGAAAGAAGTGCGGTAATGAAATTCGTTTAACAAGAGTAACGTAGGTAGGTAAGTAAGACGGTGGTGACCTTAGCCTTTTAGCTTGTTGCTCCATTTACGAGATGACGTAACTTTATGCCGAAGGGAAGTAATTCTTAGACAAAGTGTGTATTTGTTGCTTTGACTTATGAATATTGTAAGTTTAAATGGAAATTTAGAATTGGAGTTTTAATTAGAATTTTTATGTACTTTATATAAGTATGAAGTGGACAAATCTATAAATCTATAATCGGTTTGCTGCCCCATTTTTTGAATTGATACATCTCAAGAACCAATGATTTTGTTTTTCTAACGTAAAACGCTATTATCGCGCACAGAAGTTCACAGAAAAGAAAATTTTAATTTATTGTTTAAATGAGAGAGGAAATAAAATTTTATGAGCGTCGCGATCTTTGCACATTTTCATTATTTACGAATGTTGTAATTAAAATCGAATACATGTTCGTGAGATTTTGGTCTAGTGTCAACATAAGCCATTTCTACTGTTTGTTATTTTTTTACTTATTTTATTGCGTAACATTCATAATTGATGAAAGGGCGTAGGGACCGTGGCTCTTATAAAATTTAATGTTTTCTATCTACATAAAATGTTAAGCAAAATTTGTTTTTCTGTAAAATTGTGCACAATAGTTGTGTTCACCTCGGAACCTAAGAATAGAAAAATAACAAGTCATTAGTTTGTGAAATACCTCAATTTGAATTATGGGGCCTGCCAATCCTAATTGACGTACAAGTAGAATTTAGCGTACGAAAGGACGTAATATATACTACAATAAAACTTGTCAATATAACTTTTTGACGACTGTAATATAACTACAACTTTTAGGAAATAATGGATATTACAATAAATCTCGTGAATATAATTTTTTTACTACTATAATATAACTATGACTTTTAGGAAATAATGGATGCTACAATAAATTTCGTCAATATAACTTTTTGACGACTATAATATAACTATAACTTTTAGTAAATAATGGATACTACAATAAATCTCGACAATATAACTCTTTGGCTGTATAATATAACTATAACTTTTAGGAAATAATCGATGCTATAATAAATCTCGTCAATATAACTTTTTGACGACTGTGATTTATTTTTTGGACAATAATATATACTATAATAAATCTCGTCAATGTAATTTTTGACTCTCAAAAATTGCTAATTTGGCTCTGAGTGATTGCCTCATCGTCAAAACGTATGGCTTACTTCTAGACGACTTATAAACTTGAAATTTGGCACGCATCTAGGGTTTTACATATACATAAAAGAAAAATTGGTCAGTGTGGGTTAGATTGGGTTGAAGTTGGGTTAGGTTATGTTAAGATACGTTAGGCTTGGTTAGCTTGAGTTAAATTAGGTTAGGTTGGGTAATGTTCGTTTAGGTTATATTAGATGGAGTGATATTGATTAGGATTGATTTATCATTTTCAGCAAGAAGTCGTGAAATCTCACCAAAAATATAAATGTGGAAAATGAAAATGTGGATTATCCTATTAGCTAATAAAAAGTGTATCGATTTTACAAAATAACCATCAAGTAACAATTTATTCTTTTATTTAAAATTAATTTTTATATATCAAGTTTACATGAAGTAATATTAAAAATAATATTTATTTTAAATAGAGTTTGCAAGAAACGTTTGTGTAATTAAATAAACAGTTGTAATAAAAAACGTGTCTGTTATTTATAATTGAAAATTCTTAACCGTTTCTGAAAAACATACTGGAAAAGTTATAATTTTAACAAAAAATTAACTTTATTTAATTATTTACTAATTACAATTAATAATACAAGACGACTTAATAGTAAATCAATGCGTATGTGTCTGCTACTTGTTTGTATCTGCCCGCTTCCTCTCGAAAAAAAACAGCTTTTATAGGCGAGTCCTTGAGCCCTATGCGACGCGTCCCCATGGTACTTGAAAGATACGCTTCTCATAAATCTGTCATCCACTTAGCGAATTCAATTGTCTTGGCGTTGGGTCGACATTGGTCTTACGAAGCGGTTTTTTATATACGAGTCCATAAGCTCGACGCGACGCGTTCCATGGCACTTGAAGTTTGATTTCCTCTAAATCTGTAATTTCTGTAGCAATTTCAATTGTGTATTTGGCGTGGGTTCGGCACGATGTGTCCCAGGTACTTCGGTTGCTGACCGCAGCGTGAGAATTCACATCCACTTAACTAACCCTCCCTTAATTTTTGGCATCTTCATAGATTGTAAATATATATATATATATATATATATATAATATATATGCTTGGCCTTGATACCCACTATACATCTTCAGAATTTTCCTCATTCGTTTTACTGCTTTCAATTCTTAGCTTATAGCTTATTCTCATGAATATAGAAAGGCAAATTAAGGTAAATGTTTGTTTAGGACTTATCGAAATTAAAACAGTAGTCAGTTTGTAATTTTTTTGCTTTCTAATAGTAGCATTGTTATTAAAATATAAATTTTATCTCGTAATATGGAGTCTAATTTTAGAAATGAGGATATTAATATTTCTGGTAACAACAGATTTATATTTTTTTTTAAGACCTTTAAGATATATATTGTTTATAATTGAGGGTTGGAAGGTGTCATGTAGTGCGATTGTGTATGTTTCACTTAATTGAAGATATTGAACTCAAACAATATTTCATTTGTTTTCAAATAATATGATACATGATGCAATTGGGTATTTGACTAATTTTTTTTTTATTTCATTAATCATAATTTCAAGGTACAAGCTAATGAAGAGTGAAAATTGTTTTTATTAATCTTAAAAATTGACCGAGTTATAAAAGTTAAAATTTAACCTTTAGAGAAGGACGGCAATACTGTGTTGTGAGGTCATTTTAATATTGCACATTATATTCTACGAGAGGAAAAGAGACAGGGATATACCCAACTCTATCCGTATCTTCAAATTTAAAAGCCCAACTGGCTTATTTTTCAACAAATTCTTGAATTTCTTTTAAAGACTGGTTTTTAATTAACTTATATTTCACAATATTGTACGAATCATTGAAATTGCTATCAACTGTCGATTTTATATCAGAATAGTTATCGTAAATCGTTGCTACATTGGAGTTATTTTCGTCCAAGTGTACAGGGAAGCGTTACAATGTGTCGGCGACTTGATAAATAGGTTCATGTTTAATTAAATTAATTTTATGACGAATGGCCGCGGTCGCTCTACGAGTTGTTACTCGTAGAGCTAGTCTACGTCGTCTACGAGTAACATTTTCTGTGAACATATGATTATATGTCTATTCTTAATAGGACATAATAATTATTAGAAAAATTAAATACGTACAATTTCCTATTTGTTTCATTGTTACCGAAGATTTTTCTTCAGGCGTAACAATATATTCGTTAATAACGCTCGTCCCGTGAGATGTTATTATAAATTGTTCTTTGTATTTAGGGTAATCATAAAAATATTTATTTCTTAATGACAGGTGTGGATTAAAATTTTAAAAGTTACATTGTTACCTACGAAGTTAATATGTGATGATTCTTGTTTTTCTTGTTAATACGATATGGTTTTTTGTACTGGTGTTTTCGAGGTTTGTTCCGTAAAATTTTTATTGTCATTATTACTAACTTCATGTGTAAATACTTCGTATGAAGCGAAACCTCGTCCTAAGTCTAGAACGTTATGGTTACTATTCGATCGAGATGGTAGAGAGCGCATAGTTACCATAGCATGGATAAGTTAACCACTTATCCATGGCGCGTAGTCACGTCACGTTGATAAAAATTATTACTGTTATTATTATTATTATTAGTATGTATTACTATTATTATATAGTGTTATTATGTATTATTATAAGTTACGTCATGTTGATGAAAATTATTACAGTTATTATTATTATTATTAGTATGTATTACTATTATTATATAGTGTTATTATGTATTATTATAAGTTACGTCACGTTGATGAAAATTATTACAGTTATTATTATTATTATATTATATATTATTACTACTATTACTGTTATTATTAAAATTATTGTCCTTATTATGATATCGAGATTTCATTCGTTGAGAAAAATGTGACCGTGGATGCGTATACCTTTGTAGTTTAAAATTTGAATTTGTATTATAATTTTGTTGCGAATATTTGTTAAAAGTCAATATATCTTTCGGTTTATAATTAATTTCGTTATTGTAAATCTTAAGGAGAATAAGTGGCAGCAGTGTCTTCATCTAAGGTCCTTGAAGAATTTCCAATATTTTAGTTGAACGGCACGTCTGGGATTGAGATCCTTGTCCTTGATTTTGCTTGTAGCCTCGTAGTGTCGTAGCGTAGCGTAGCGTCGTAGCCTCAGCGTATATCAAAGAAGCGCCGTCCCTGTTCCGGCGCCAATTAGAAAATACGACGAGACGAGATGATTTTTTTTTAAAAATAGACTTTATTTAATAATTACAATTAATAATACAAGGCGACTTAACACTACATTAATGCGTCTGTGTCTGCTACTTGTTTGTATCTACCCGCTTTTTCTCGAAAAAAAAAAACAACTTTTATACGTGAGTCCTTAAGCTTTATGCGACGCGTTCCATTGGTACTTGAAATATATGTTTCTTATAAATCTGTCATACGTTTAGCGAATTCAATCGTGTACTTGGCGTTGGGTCGACAGTGGTCTTACGAATTGGTTTTTTTATATACAAGTCCATAAGCTCGACGCGACGCGTTCCATGGTACTTGAGGTTTGGTTTCCCATAAATTTGTTATTTCTGTAGCAATTTCAATTGTGTCTTTGGCGTGATTCGGTGCGACGTCTCCCAGGTACTTCGGCGGCGCAGCGCAGCGTGAGAATTTGGCATCCACTTAACTCGCGCTACTGGAGTTTACTCCTTAAGTACCATTGTCTTGGAATGTATAAAATAGGTAACACTGTCTATAAATATAAATATCAATATTATTAAGTGTAAATGGAAAATTCTTTAATAAAAAATGCTGACAATATAATTATTTTTAAGTAAAAGACAAATGAACCATATCAAAATTTATACAACAAAATTAAAAACAATTAGGAACGTCAGACTAAGAAGTTAAAATTAATAGAGACAATTAAATGAATGAGTTATATTACAACATCTTCAGGTGGGCTATTAGCAAAGATTCAAGAAGATCTTTGCTAATAGCCCACCTGCAGATGTTGCAATACAACGAAATCTAGGTCGTGGTAAAGAACTTAAAGAAAGTAGAAATAATACTACATCACGTAGTTTCATTTAACTGTGGAGTCTGCTTTATATTAGGTTTCAGTTTAATTCCCAAGTCACCTGTACGAATAATAAGCACGTCTTTTATTATAATCTATATATTTTACGGTATACTTAGTTTCGTGCTCTAAATTCTTCGCTTAAGATCTGAACTCATTACTTAGACTTCCATTAATTACAAGGAAGATTATGCTACTAGTACTGAGAAAGGGCCAAGAAGGTAGATATAATAATGAAAGCCTAGTTTGAAACGTTAAGAACCGCTATTAAAGGTGTTGTTTATGTATAAGTGGAAGGTATTTTTGTTTGAAAATATCAGAACGGTTGTGCAAGTATCTATAAGACACGATGTTAGAAAAACTGTAGTATTCTTTGAATAGCATATCTGATATAGCCAGAAGCTAAATTAGAACTTCAATCAATTATAGGATTTATAGCTAATCTCTGAAAGGAATGAAACCGAATGCCGAAACGATTATAGGTTATATTAAATAAAATGTTTTGTGTGAAAAACGAAATACATTTTTTAGCAATTTACTTTAAATTTTGATAAACATTTCCATGAAAACACTCAGTGCCAGTAGACAGGTAGCATTTTCGATATTAAAACAATGTTTTCGTTTATTTTGAATGTCTCAATAAATTATACAAACTTCGGGTAAGAATAATGGTACTAGAAAAATCTTATGAATTTCAGAAAACAAGCTAGAAAGAGAGAAAGCAAGTATGTAAATATTATTGAAAAGTTTTGTTTATTTCAGTGGCTTGGATTGTTTTTTGTTTACAACTTGGTATTATACAACATTCTGGGTCAGAAGTTGTATAATACCAAGTTGTTTATTTTTTTTTCCTTAATTTAAATCAAGTAGTGCCTTGTTTATGGTAAAAGTCGCAGTTACTGAGGTACAACTGAGGCGTTCTACATATTTATCTTTTGACTGTGTACAATTAGTTACCGTTCTTATATTTTGAGATTATGTAACTATGTACTCTTTAATTTCAATAAAAAAGATCCGCTGTAGTTAGGATGGGGTTTAGAAACAAAACTGTTATTATATAAAACAAAAACAAAACTGCTATAAACAAAACTGTTATATAAAAAACCAAAAAATTCAGCGGGTTACAATCAGGAAACAGCAAAAATTAAAATACAATTTCTTATCAGAATACAAAATATAGAAAGAGCTATCTTCATTAATGCGCTCCTAATTAATTTTGAATACGTCAAGAATACGGTAGTTGACTCATTCTAAATTTTGATATTTTTCGTACAATATTGTGAAATATAAGTTAATTAAAAATCAGTCTTGAAAAAAATTAAAAAATTTATTGAAAAATAAGCCAATTGTAGGCTTCTAAATTTGAAGATACGGATAGAGTTGGGTATATCTCTGTTTATTTTCCTCTCGTGGAATATAATGTGCAATATTAAAAATGACCTCACAACACACTATTGCCGTCCTTCTCTAAAGGTTAAATTTAAATAAAACGGTCAATTTTTAAGATTATTAAAAAAAAATTCACTCCTCATCAGCTTGTACCTTGAAATTATGATTAATGAAATAAAAAAAAATTAGTCAAATACCCGATTGTTCATAAAGAATGAAAATGAGGTAAAAACCTAACAGTGTATGTAACTCTTTAGAAACGATTACAAAATATAATGAGTACAGATCGCCATTTAAATGTGTTGCCATTGCCAAAATTAATTAAACTGTTAACTGACAGTGACATTAGTTTCATGTATCTATATGACCGAACGTGCTCTCAGCTTTTTCAATTTTTATTTATTTTTTCGACGACTGATAGATTTCGTGCGTTCCGTCGGTCCCTACATTTGTCAGTGTTCTAACTTATATATATATATATATATATATATATATATATATATATATATATATATATATATATATATATATATATATATATATATATATCTTTGCAGATATACGAGAATCTCAATTCCAGTACGAACAAAATAATAGGTAATTAAATCTATTTACATGCTATGAAAATAATCTCGTTTCTTTTGAAAGAATTCAAGATTTCTTCTTTGTCTGACGAACTATTTAATGGTTTGTTATTTTCATTTTAATTTCTCTTTAAAATGGCCCTTTCATTCTTGCAATACTCAGGCTCATTATAATATGGACATTTGCTAGTCTGCTTTATGCTAGATTTAAATTTATTTTCATTTTCTTTACATTAGAGTGCCCTTTCATTCTTGTAATACTCAGCATCAATATAATATGGACATTTGCTAGTCTGCTTTAATTTAAAACAGGGCAAGATTTTAAAATCTTGCCCTCTCTACCTTACCGTCAGTGTATGAAATGTTTCTTTTTTGAAAAAAAAATCGGAAAGTGTAAATAATTTCAGGATGCCATTATAATTGTCATTGATAATGCTTATTAAGAGCTAAATTTCCGTGTTTTTCCAGATTGTTTAAAATCGCATTTTAGAATCAATGACGACATTAAAATTAGTTACGTCGGGAAAAACTTTGTTTCGTACAGAACTAACTAACCATATTTGATTGTTCAGCAACTTTTTTAAATTTTTGTCCCTTTACGTTATATATATATATATAACGTGAAAAAAATATTTTTGAAATGTTACTCATAATCATATTTGATTTTGCGTCATTAATTTATATCTGTTCATCAAATTTTATATAATGAAAGAGTAATTCGGCGATGACACACGGACGGACACATTTACGACGACTGGATCTTAAACATGATTTTTAACATTTTTTAAATGGGGGCACCATTTAAATCCACTGGTGGGCCCCTTGTGTAAGGTGTTTTAATAAGGTTCTTGAAACGCGGTTAGCCTTCAAGAGTGCCTACCTCATACTTCCGGTTCGCAGCACAGGGAGGCTTAGAAAAGACCGGAAAACCGTGTGGCGAACTCGGCGTAGACTGTGTAATATAGCTATGCAATATACAATGTAGTTGTATGTATCTACAGTCAGTGTAGTATTCACAAAGTCAGTTCATAGTGAGTTTCATATTAGCGACCTACTTTGTTAGTAGTGTGGTTTGTAGAGAGTGTCTATGTTGTAGAAGAAATAAATCCTTTAAATTTGACGTTTTAAGAAATCAGTAAGACGGATAAAATTATTGAATTTATGAAGAATTTACGACTCTTAACACCATTAGGTATTGAATTAAAAAAAAAATTGTGCGTGTCAACCCGACGCGCGACTGGACTCCGTAATTGCGATTGCTTGGAATGTATAAAATAGGTAACACTATTTATAAATATAAATATCATTAAATGTAAATGGAAAATTCTTTAATAAAAAAATGCTGAAAATATAATTACGTTCAAGTAAAGCACAAATGAACAAGATCGAATTTATACAGCAAAATTAAAAACATTTAGTAACGTCAAACTATGAAGTTAAAATTAAAACAGACTTTTTAATTTTCTAGGATAGAAAACACCAAATATTCACACGTAATGACATTTAATGATTATGACAACCTTGAAAAGAATTTTCCAAGGCAAAAGTTTTACAAAATACTCTCTCCACGTTATGCAGGGGTTAAGCGTCCTGCGGTGACCGATCACCGGGCGCAAGTACTATTGGCATCGTAAAAAGCCCAAGTCACTCAGAGAGAAGTGAAAAGATTTGTACTCTCGGTTTTTCTACGACACATAATCTCTAAGGAGGTAATTCGTAAGAGAACTAAGATCATCGGCATAAATCGTAAGATTTCCAGGCTATAATGGTAATGGGCAAGCCATAGCACAAAAACGACAACAGTTGTGGAAGAACAATTCTGGAATGACAACAACCCACCGGAAGAAGCAGAGTCGGGTGACCAGGTTAAGGTTGTGGAAAGTCATTGTATGCAAACGGCATCTTTGTGGGAATCCATGGGGGACGACTGGGTTCGTCAGTGAATGTCTTTCAGCTGATGATAATGATTTCTATCATTTAATTTTTCCTGCGACTGCGTAATTTGGTTGTCATGATGGAATCATAAAAACTGAATTCATATTTTTGCAGACTTCATTCTGTGCAAGTCTGATATAGCGTAGGTAACGCCAGGTGACACTGCTTCTATATTTGTCTACAAAAATGTAATATATTTTAATTTTTTTTAATGTTATTTAAAAACAACACGTAACTGGTGGCATCTATACACGGTGTCCGATAATAAGTGTTGGACAAAGAAAGACGTTATTCCTTCACTGAAAAATAGTTGATTATCATTAAAATAAAATTTAAAAGATGACATTTTTTTCAGAAAATTGAAAATAATATTCATAATTATTTGTCATCATTTTCGTACACACGATACTTGCGTACATTGTTCAGCGCCACTCGGGGGAATACCTGCGAATAGCTACGAAGACATCGCCACTGCGGGTAAACGCGGTGTTTGTAACTCCGGCAAGTATTGGGTGTGTTAAAAAGAGTTATGTGTAATTTTTTGCACTCAGTTAAAACAAGGGCGGTTTTACGTTTTAATTCAACGATTCAGTTCAACGATTTAGTTCAATTCATTTCTTTATAGCCAACGGATAGCGTCTTTCTTTGTCTGACATTTATTCCCGGACACCGTGTATACAGTATATATAAGCTGAATCTTATTCGCTAATTGACTCATCATCAAATCTCTACAACAATAAAATCTAGAAACTTGAAGTGTGGCATGTATGTTTCTCTCGGTTTCCAAGTGCTCGTTGAGGTTTTTTTTTAATTCCACCCCTAAAGGTATGACAACGGGGATGAAATGGGGACGGAATTTCGAAATGATTAAATGAAAAACATGAAAATTTATATTTAGTCTCACGTATAGACATTAAGAAACATTTATTTCAACATTTTTGTATAATCGCTAATAGTAAAAAAAAAAAGAAAAATCGACCAAGTGTGAATAGGACTAGCGCGCGAAGAGTTCCGTAGCACCAAACAATAATAAACTTATAAATTTGTATTTTTCAAAGACTCTATGAAAAATAAAGTTATTGCTGCGGTCGGTAGCGAAATATCCCATATCCCAAAGACTAGATAACGTATCTTATTCAAAATAATTTTCGTTCAAAGTTTATTTTAAATTTCATTATCTTAATTTTTTTCAGAATTTTACACACGTCAATTGAAAAGTTAGAGGAGACTTTTTAAAACTTAGATAGAAAAGTTATTTTGGAACCTCTATATCATTTTTAAGACCTATACAACGATCCCCCCACACATATGTACACTGGATTTATTTTTTTCATAATTCTATTTCATTATATAGCGGTCCACAGAAGACACCCGCCATCCAAATTTCATCTATATAGTGTCAATAGTCTCCGAGTAAAATGGCTGTGACATACAGACAGACAGACGGATAGATAGATAGACGAACAGGACGAAATTATAAGGGTTACCCTTTTTGCCATTTGCCTAGGATACTCTTAAAAACGAATAAACCAAAATGCTTTTTGCCCGGGCAAAGTCGGGATGGACGGATAGTTTAATATATTTTTGGACAAAACTAACTACAATTTACAGACGCAGAAGTTTTTTATTATTATTTCTAAATAAAAAAGAAATAAACAAAGTTTTTCACTTTAGTTTGCAAAAGATTACTATGAACATTCCAACTACGATCTTTTCATATATATATTTAATACACACACACACATATATATATATATATATATATATACATATACACACCATTGATGATTGATAGATTCTGTCCATCGAAAAAAATCTACCAGAGATAATAAAATTAAAGTTCTAATTTCTCAACTTTCCGAGTATTAAATAAAGTAGCACTCCGCAACGCGATTATAGCAAGAAGAAAAAAACACGAAACTAATCACGCAATCAATCATTAGCGCGCGATGATTACGCAGCTTATCCGAAGCGGGTCGTTCGAGGCTTTCCGTGACAAAGCCGGGCTCGAGATAATCCGCCGATAAGAAAAGCCCACGATTGTATTACGGAAAATTATCTCTAAAGACGTATTGTGTCCGTCGTCTTTGTGCGCTGGCTTATAAATTTCGCAAGCGAGAACATTAGCGTCAGTTTCGAGCACTAAGTAATAATGTTTCCGCTAGGTTTAACAGCCGGAAAATGTTAGACAAAATCGCAAGGTTAGTTTCGAAATAAAGTCAACTTTGAGAAAAGTAGCATTTATAAAAGCTAGAAGCTTTCAGAAATTTGTGTAAACGATTTGTATAGCTTATATTCTTACCATAGTTCGTAGCGTCTGAAACGGCTAATTTGGACGGTAAATAGTTCTATTTATTTGTTTATTTATTGCCATAAATTAAGGCTAATGGTTTAATTTTGCCGGATAAACCATGAAAATCCTTTTAAGCCGTTATAAATACTTATAAAGTATGAAGTTTTGCGTATTTTTGCTCAGTAGTTTAGTGTTGTAGTAAATCATTTTATGTTATGAAAGCGGCAAGTTAGATGGTATTTTGTTTAGAAACAAATAATTTTGATATTAACTGTATACTTCATTTTTTCCTTTTTTTAAATGCTATTAAAATCTTCAATTAACGCGGCTTAAATCTCGCTGCGAAATGACGAAATCGCCACTGAGTGTACATTATATATTATAAAAATAATTACTATATTACTATTTACGATTTGTTGGAAAATTAAAGGAAACGAAAATTCTGAAAACCTTTTTCATAGTAACACATTTAATTTACTTGTATTTTAAGCTTTGTTTAGATAGAAATAGTATCCGTATCTGATTAATCACTTATTTCAGATGATACCTGAGGGAATAGCCCACAAAACCGCGCACGCACGCACGCTCTCTCTCATGCACGTACCAACAAAATTTTATGACTATAATAATATTTTTAATTTTTGAAAATAATATGAAATAAAAAAATGGTCAAGTGCAAGCTATACTGACACAGTTGTGTTCTGTGTCAACAGCCCCCCACTTAAATTATTAATAGTCATGTACTCCGACTATGTCCAGTGCTGCCCTCGGATTTGGATGCCATTAAAAGGGAAAATCAGCATTCGAAGATGACGGCGAGGTTTTGGAAAGAGTAGGAGAAAAGATGTTTCTTACATCGTGACACATATTTCTTGTCAAAAAAACTTTTTCTCTAGACCTAATGGTTCGGCAGTTATAAGGAAATAAACAATTGAATTATTTATAACAGTTAATCGTGCTAGAATTTTTCTATCCAGATAATTTAGGTGGAATCTTAATGTTTATGATTTTGTTTTTTTCCATCCTTTTGGTAATAAGGATGGGCAAAGCAGTAGTTAAGGGCTTTCCCGAGAAATGTTTAAACAGATTCATAGAAAATATACATCATATGTATCGTTGAATTCGTGTTTCAATAAGTTTTGATTTGATTTGACACCCTATACGATAATCTCGAAAGATTTTTTAAAATTTTTCAATTTACCCTTTGAAATTAACCACCAGAATCAAAATTGAACTTTTTATACTAAACGTCTGTAATTAGCCACCATATTGTATCTCTATTCGAAATTTTCAAAAATAGAAAAGGGAAAATTGCCTTTTCATAAGTATTCCGTTTTAGCAATTTTTCACGTAACACTAATAAGTTAACGTAACAAAAAATTGTATCAAAATAATGTGTCGATATTAATTGCGGTGGGTTTATATATTTGAGAGCAATGATTTGTTAATAAACAAGCGAAAACATGTACCAGTACACACGCTCCCGGTCAAGGTCGGCGCGCAGCGCGTCATCATAAATCGCCACACGTCACACTCGCGACATGCCTCGGCTCATTAGCACTGTCGTCTTCAGAATATTTTATTACCTTTGAATCTTTTATGTGTACCGAACCTAACCTTGGTGCGACACACTTTACAATTGTCAACAAGCATAAAAATAACTCCGACCGTAGAAACATAACGAGAAGATAAAATCTTTCAAATTTAAAGTCATCGGTAAAACCAAATATATATTATCAGGGTTATAATTTTTTATATACCTCAGGACACTCTCTGGATTAAGACGATTCTAAGAACACCTCATTTGTTAAAATCACTTTAGTAGTTTAGTCCATACGAGGAAACAAACTAACTCAACTATATACATACATACATACATGGCCTGTGAAATTCATAACGTTATATACCCTAGGACACTCTCTGGATCAAGACGATTCTAAGAACACCTCATTTGTTGAAATCACTTTAGTAGTTTCGTCCATACGAGGAAACAAACTAACTCACCTATATACATAGATACATACATGGCCTGTGAAATTCATAACGTTATATATCCTAGGACACTATCTGGATCAAGACGAATCTAAAGACATCATTTGTTGAAATTATTTTAGTAGTTTAGTCTGTGCGAGGGAACAAACTTACTCACATACATACATATATACATAACCCGTGAAATTCATAACGTTATACCCCTAGGACACTTTTGGATCAAGACGAATCTAAGGATAGTTCATTTGTTGAAATCACTTTAGTAGTTCAGTGTGTACAAGGGAACAGACATATTCACATATGTACATATATAACCCGTGAATTAAAAAATGGTATAATTTTTTAGACAAAGATTTATATCTAAACAAACTGTATTAAAAGTTGTTTACTTGTAAAATTACCCGAGTTATAATTACTGTTATGAATAATTCGTTTTATTTTTTTTTCATAAAATCGTTTAACTTAATATGACTTACTGACATTAAAAAAAATCTCTGCATAAATCTATTCAGAAACCCATCTTCCTAGAAAGTAAGTACATTTTTAATGGGAAATTAAAAAGGACGAAAATAATATTTTTAATAAGTGTCCCGTGGAATTTCTGATCAGTTTTATTAGAAGCATTTCTTTATATACCACGTTGTATTTCTATCCCAGATGCCAGAAAGAACAGATTATGTTTAGATACAACATTTAACGGAGTCACGTACAACTGACCATGTGAAAACCTACGCTAAAGTCTAAAGCAGTTACGCATAACGTTTGACCCTGGGCTTTGTTGATGGTAATTGAAAAACATATATTTAAAGGAAACTGGAGTTTTTTTCTAGTTACGACGTCGAGTGAAATCATCCTTGTGAACACATCAGACAGTGGCGCACTCTTGGAAAATATTAACTGTTTATCCGAATGGTTCAATATAAATGACAGTTTTATTCTAAATTAAATGCATAAAACAAATGACGTACTGAATTTAGTAAGGATTTAATATTTCCTACCTTAAGATCTGGTTTCCGATAGTGTACGTTAATCTTAGAAGATAGACTTATATTTTATCGAACTTTCTTATTGAACTATTTTAGGCGAACTGTCATACAATATATTAATTTTTTTTGCATATCTCTAAGAGTTTCCGCACTGTACGCCTAAGAAACCTCCGCTGCGGTTCGTATTTTCCTGCTCTAATCGTCATAGGTAGGCGAATTTACACAACATATTTATAAGCTATACAATTAACCTTGCTAGGGAATTGATTTATCCATTGGTGAAAACCGGAACCAACTCCATTCATTAGTTACTGGGTACTTAGTTGCTGGAAACTGGAGTCGCCCATTATTGACACACTTGTGGCGCTGAAATTTGTTTTATAATATGTATTGATTTAATTATTTCACAGTTATGTAATCACAGTTACAGTTACGTATTTCTATTTTCACAGTTACGTAATCAATATTACAATTTGTACAGTATTGATTACATAACTTAAAAAACGCATTTACATCTAAAAAAAAGAAAAAAATTACGTATATATATAGTAGCAGTAATTTAGCGAGGAGTTGCGAGAACTGCTGACGTTTTTGACGGCAGACATTTATAGAGCTCCAAAATGAGAGACATTTCATGACACATTCAGATCTTGACGAGGCAGGCCGAGCACGATTGTGTGAACAGCTTTGTTCGCGCTTGATTAGTTTCGTCTCGGACGCTCATCTCGATGTATTGGCCGAAGTCAAAACAATATTTTACGTTGAAATCTGCAGCATCCAAGATGTTTTTTTGATAAACTTATACAATTATATGAATATTTTGCAATAGAAAAATAAAGCAAGGGAATGTATATTCAACGCAGTATTGCGAGAACACCCAGTCTTGATGTTATTTCTGCTCTATTGAGTGCTTCAGAAATGGGGTTATGGAGTTGTTAGATGGTTCGCGAATGGACACCAATATATTATATATATGATATTTATTCCAATTCTTCTGTGTTTTTGTCTTATTCGTTATTGTTACTACTTTTCTTTATTATTCATGATTGTTTTAGAAAGGTTTGTTCTTATGGTCTTCTACATACCCAGCGCTTTGAGTAAATCGGTAGGTTTTTAAGAAAGAAATAATTATATGTATATTTATTACAGGTATGGAAGCCTTTATAATTATATTACTCTGGCGACCCGCCCCCGGCTTCGCACAGGTGCAATTTACTAATGAAGATAATGAGAAGTGCGCTCAGCAAAAACATCTTAAGTATGTTTATTTTATAACATGTCTTTATCTCCAGTGGTTTAGGCTGCGCGTTTAGGGATTCATCCAACCGAATATTTCCTTGAATTTTTGTTTTTTTCCCAAAATACCAATATTCAATGCGGAATTTGTTATTAAAATATGTGACAGCAGAACTGTTAAATCGAACGTCGCGTTTTTATTATGAAAATATGACAGCAGAACTATCAAACTGAATGTCACTTTTTTATTATGAAAACATGACAGCAGAACTGTCAAACGGAACGTCACTTTTTTATTATGAAAACATGACAGCAGAACTGTCCAACTGAACGTCTCTTTTTTATTATGAAAACATGACAACAGAACTGTCAAACTGAACGTCACTTTTTTACTATGAAAACATGACAGCAGAACTATCAAACTGAATGTCACTTTTTTATTATGAAAACATGACAGCAGAACTGTCAAACGGAACGTCACTTTTTTATTATGAAAACATGACAGCAGAACTGTCAAACTGAACGTCACTTTTTTATTATGAAAACATGACAGCAGAACTGTCAAACTGAACGTCACTTTTTTATTATGAAAACATGACAGCAGAACTGTCAAACTGAACGTACCTTTTTAATTGAGATTTTATACAAAAACACCAACCAATTTTTGGATTTTCAAAAAATTTTAAATCTAGTGCAGAACTAGAAGACATATATCAACCGATGTTTTTATAGGATTGTAATAAAAACAAAACTTCACAGCAAAAATATCATTTAAAATATAGATTCGGTACTCTTTAATTCTCATAGAAACCTGGTTATATTTCAGTGACAAGCTGCTATTGAACGTTTGTTTTTTTTTAAAGATTTATATAATGAGTTCATCAATGCAACGTATGCCGCATCGATTTCAATATCTTTATTCATAATATCGTATTCACCGAGCATGTGAACAGATGCTCGTGGCCGCGTTCCTATCTAAGATTCTCGCTATTCACCGAGCATGTGAACAGATGCTCGTGGCCGCGTTCCTATCTAAGAATGTTCACCGAGAAGTTCAGCGAATATGTGAATTAGATCAAAGCTAACAAAAGCAATTTGGGTGACAGTTATTTCGGCAGTTTACTTTAATTCATACATTTTCGATAATTATTATTCTTTTAGCGATAATTCTAAAACCTGACTTAAAATTTATTACTTAATCCCAGGTGTTACTTATTTATACTTTACATCAAGTTTTACTTACAAATTAAGCTTGTAACTAAATTAGTCAAGAGAGGGGTTTTAGGATCTTAAAAATGTCCAGGAATATTTTTTTATATGATTATTTATGTTTCTTTTCTACGAAACGAATCATTCTAATAACCCGTAGTAATTTAAACAGTTTTTACGGCATGGATTACAATTGATTATCGAAAACTAAGTAATGAAACATTTTGACTGTTCTCTTATAAAGAAAACGAATTTCACATATTTGATCAGTGAAATAATCGAAGAATAAGAACGCAAAAGACAGTGAAGAGATATACGTATCACCATGTAGTTTATTCCTCAATTTGATGAGGTAGATAAAAGGTGAAAATATTTCTGAACTAAGTTTTTGTGATCGGTGGATCTGTATATCTAGAAGCGGGTCTATAGAAAGAGTTTATTTGAAAAAAATTACGGTTTTCAAATGGATATCGATACTTAAATGTAACAAATTGATAAAGAAAAAGTATTAAAAAATAATAAAACACACATTCTTATGAATCATTGAAAACTATCCGAGGTCAGTAATAAAACACTTCCTAAAAGCAGTTGCTCTTAGTAATCTTTCACTTATTATACATGAGCTACCCGCCGCCGGCTTCGCACGGGTGGGTACTAATGTGGTGTAACTGTGGAGCGATTAATAATATTACTGTTATTCAAGCGCCGCCACCGCCCGCCGCCGCCGCCGTCCGTACACGGCATCGGCATCGCGAATACTGATTTTAGGTAATTTTAAAACTGTTATATCTTCTAAAATATTAATGATAATGATTTGCTGTAAAGAGCAAATTTTATCCACATTAAATGCCCAACGAAACCTTATTTAGTTAAATAAAGATTAATATAATATTGAATAAAATATCTTCGAAAGTATAACCTACAGAAAAAATTAATACAAATAGTCACTGTGGGTTATCTGTAGGATATAGATATATGTCACCACGGACTTTTTTGTAGATAATTTTAAAATACACAATTCCATAGTACAACATTTTGATATATCTCGTAAAGTTTAGTCAGCGTTAGCAATGAAAACGCCCAAAATTTTATTTTTTTGCGAAACATTGACTTTTTATATTTCCTGCAAATATACCATGCATGTATTATACCTATAAACCTTCCCGAAGAAATTATCTGAATGATAGTGAAAACCGCATCAAAATCCGTTGCGTAGTTTAAAAGATCTAAACTTACAATGGGACAGACAGAGGCGGGAAGCGACTTTGTTTTATACTATGTAAGGATTAATATGTGTGCTTATTACACGAAAATCCCTAAGAAAAATACTATTGATATATACTCTAATATTGTTACGAATTTTTCATCGTGATCACTACTCGTTTGAATAATCGTTTGCTCATTAAAATAGCAAACAAAAATAAGTTTCTGTAACTAATTAAAAGAAAAATTAACAAAGACATTGACTAATCACTAACAACTTACTCATATACTGTATGCGCTTGGACTCGTTGTCTCCTAACTTGCAAATATTACTCAACACAATATGAGTGTTTTGTTATTAAGTGGAAATATAGACAAAATTCTTGAACATTCGAGACTTTGAAGAAAAACAACTTAATTGAGACAAATTAGTAGCAAAAATGGAAAATTAAAAAAACTTATTATTTTCGTAAATAATTACTAAAATACATCAATGATAATATAGCACGAATGTCAGACAATTTGTTTCCAATAGTTATATGGAACATAGTTTATTTAAATAATATACAAAATAATATTAATGTAAGAAAGATGGCGTAGAACTCGGTATTTAATGTAGGTGGTTCAATTGTAATAAGATTTTCAATTTTCCTTCGGAGGTCTCTACCATTTTTAAGGCTTTTCTTCCATTCTTGTTTAGCGAGTGGATTTTTCTCTTGCGGAGTCGAATTAACAGACAATGTACAGCGAGTACTTTAAGCGAGTACTTCAAGTACTTTAAGACGATATTGTGGTCAGAAAGCACTATTTATTTTAAGAGTATTATGTTATCATAAATACGTATTGTTATAATAATCCGGTTTTGCCTTTTATTCAGAAATTAGAGGGAAAAACGATTGGCTTTGTTCGTACGAAACGGCAGGCTATATTCTATGAATGGCTTACAAATATTTGGTATACATTTCCAATGAGGTAGTCCATTTATTACTGGATTTTCTGGCAAGTAATTGAACAGTTTTTGCCATACAAGTTATTAAAAAGCATTTCAACTTATAACAAGAATAACACTGATGTTAATAATTTTTCTGATCTTTTTCGGAATTCGCGATAGTAGAATGGTCGCGGTAGAAAACTCTACAATCACGTCTTTTCGTTATAGCGGTTCATCTTTCACATCTTTATAATGCTATGTAGATACCTACATTGTTTTAATGTTCTAATCTCCCACGTGAAATGATGGCCAATATCAATTGTGACCCCTGTACAAAGAACGCCAGCGTTATTGTGACTTGCCACTGTCATTATGTGAAGGTCGGTAATGGGGCAATTATTTAGCGCAAGTGTCTAATGACGATTTAATGCTTCTCACGGAGGTCGTTAATTTCGACTTCGATTACAACCGTTGTCGTACCGCAAATGTAGGAATGTTGTAATTTTAATATTAGCTCTGAGGATTGGCATCCTCTCATACATTTTAAGATTAATTAGTAAGTTGTTGTTAATTATAATGTAAGTTGTGCTTAATTAGTAAATTGTTAGGCGTAACGTACGTGCACACTAGTAAGGCGCTACCTTTACTAGTGTGCACGTTACGCGTAACTCGTGATCACTGTCAAATTATTTTGGATCACGCTTAGTATGATATGTCGACAAAACCTAAATTACAGGAAATCCTTGAAAAAACGTATGGTTCATATTTATCTTGATTTTTTTTATAATTTGTCCATTGCAGAATTTTAAAACTTGCGAAGGTTTTTACTTTTCTCCTCGGGATATCGAAGATAATTTACCATTTATTTTAAAGCTCATAATTATCTTCGTACGTTAAGAATTATCGTAACCTAAAAAACTTTTCTTTAATATGTTTATGAATATAGCGATACAACTTCTTACTTTTAAGATATTTAATATATAACGTCAACCTTACTGCCGAGCAATATTTTATATATATATATATATATATATATATATATATATATGTATATGTATATATATATATATATATATATATATATATATATATATATATATATATATAGAGCAGATAATAGCTTTGGCGCTAACTATCAAGTAATTTATCTCCTCCACATTTGAAATTCTTATATTTCTTGTGACAGAATAACACCATAGGCTGTTTCCCATGGCTTTTTTGGATGTTTGTTACTCAATCACGCTTAAACGGTCGCACAGATTTTCACGAAAATAGTTAAATAATTTTTCATGATTCCATTTAACTTATAGCTTACTTTTTAACGCGAGAAATAGCGTAATTTCTGTAAGATGACATGCGGTGTTTTTATTCAGTAATTAAACTCTCTTGTTACAATATGTCGATAGATGGCGCCACGTGTATAATAAATCATCCCTTAGCCTTAATCGAAAATCCCCTCGTTAATGAATTATAAGTGTTACTTTTAGTTATAAACGACGGGCTTACTCGAGGCGTCATCGATAATTGTTTATATGGGACTACTATATATATACTATAAGATAGCATAGAAGGGAGGTGAACCAAGTGGTGGGTGGGTGGGGGGGGGTTTCCTCTGTTTAGCTCTTTATCGTTTCATTTGTATATGCATGAATAAGAGAAAAACTGACACGATAATTATTTTAGTGCCGAATTATTTGTATTTCGCCTAGAAAAGTGACAAAAAGTATCACTTTCGCTGGCCACCGAGGAGCAGTGAGAGTATTGCCTTGGCTTCTCCATCAGAGCGAGGTTCGTAGTTCTATTGTTATTGGCCAATACATGCTTTTAATCAGGGGTACTTAATATTGTAATAGTATGATGACTTACGTAACATTAATGAAACAAAAGAAAATAACATTAACAAACAGGTTTCCGCATTTATATATTGGTAAGGATCAGTAACTTCTCAAGATGTCAGGTTTATGCCTAATTGTTATTCATAACTCCTCATAATAAATTAGACATAATTATTTTATTTAGCGCTGTGCGCCAAGCAGCCTCGATAAAATTTCGTAACAAGTTTGTCGATAAAACAACAACAAAGAGCAAGTAAACTCGCTGTGTTCGTTTTTACGATCATAGCTGACTTAGGCACTTCGCGTAGCGCTAGGGTCTTTTGCAAGATAGGGTTGCCAGCGTAATTTAAATTAACGAGTTAATATTTATCGAACTGTTTACTGCTTCTAGGCATCATGAGATGTATATGGAAAGTATTGAAAATTTATCTACTAGCTTAGGCATAAATGAACAAATTATTCTAAATAAAAACTTGAGAGGTGTCAAGGGAGACCCGGATGGAACGAAGTTCCTTTCGATTAATTAGCGAAGGATTGTAATAAAATTTTATTTCTTTTAAGTTATAATAATAATTATTTTTATTATTTTTTATTATTTATTATGTACAAAAAACCTGTATACACTCAACAAAAATAATCGTCGCGACACCACACTGTTCAATGCGAAAT
Source organism: Druceiella hillmani (assembly GCA_039881145.1). Classification (NCBI taxonomy): domain Eukaryota; kingdom Metazoa; phylum Arthropoda; class Insecta; order Lepidoptera; family Hepialidae; genus Druceiella; species Druceiella hillmani. The sequence continues at coordinate 8,672,351 of JAYKKI010000004.1, forward strand.
AGAAAGACGCAACGAAAATAACTGGCTTGCGTTCTATGAGAGAGAGAGAGACAGACAGACAGAGAAACACGCGCACGCCGCACGGCTTGCAGCGCGCCCGCTAGCAACTATAGCAAAAAGTGTCGTTACAACTTTTGGTCTTAATTTTTTCCGTCTAGCCCCCTTTCGCAACGCGCGATAAGGAACTTCGTTCCAATAAAAATAATGGAATATTTAAAATAGCGACCCGAAACAGGTTGATAAAGTACACAAGTAAGACATATTTGTGTACAGATTTTAATGGTACAGATGTTAGTGGTACAAATTTTAATTGGGTTTTGGAAAGGTACTGGTTTCAGATATTTAGTAATACGTAATTTTAGGTGTTTTGCTATTAATCCCGTTACAGATAAAAAGTATTAAGTAACCTTAAACTGTTATACGGATGTTCAATAAGAAGTGGGGGTTGTTTTATTTGTCGAGTGTTTGCAATACATTATAGGCTAATAAGTCTCTTCAGTCAATAGTATTGAAGTAATAATATTGAAATCTCTACGATTAGTATATTTCTACAAAATCTAGATAGTTAATTTTATTAAGGGTTTAAACTCGTTAAAACAAGTTTTATCAATGTATTCATTTCCCATCGATTAACATGCATAAAATGCAGAAGGGACGGAAAAAAACTGCAAGTACGCTCAATTCAGAGACACGAGGTTTTGTCAGTTAATTTTTTTTCAGTAAAAAATTAATTTAATCTTTATTTTCGCCTATTTTTCTTTTGATTTCTACAGTTGCATTTCTAAGATTGCAGCTGTGTTTGACTCTTAAGAAAAGAATTTCATTTTACAAAACAATAAAGAAGACATTAAATTTTGACGTGTGTCAACCCTACCACTAAATATCGTATTTATCGACGTTGGCATCACTGGCGACATCGTTTTTAGAGGCGACGGCGCGTATGTCGATATCGTTTATATAGACTTAGCGTAGGCGTGTATATTGAATTTATCGGCGTCAGCGTCGGGACCAATATAAGTCTCGGTGAATGCTTCAACGTCGCTCTCGTCAAGATCGTTGTCGTCTCCCATATCCTTTATATCGATGTCGATATCGGTATAGTATGCCGAGGGTACGCTGCGCCCGCGTTGTCGGCACTTGATTTATATTTAATTTACTTTTAATACGACGTTGAGTTGGAGAAAACTGCTTCGGGGATTGTTGGTTTTGAATTTTAATTAAATAAATAATTGAGTTGGTAAAATGCGTTGGTTGCGCGCCGTTTTACCGGGACGCAATGTGACCGTGTTTATTTAATGTTGCCAGTTATTTAAATATGAAAGGTGTTCGTTAAGTGGGGTTCATCCAAAAATGACATATTCTGGTGGGCTGCAGGCGATGAAAAAGTTATTAGGGATGTTTTAATCGTGCTTATGACGCACTAGTTCTTGTAGACTTTTCTATATGAAGTAACGTCACGTAGGCCTGAATACTAATCTTAGTGAAAAACGAAAGATATATAAATATACGTAAGATGCAAGCAGCTGGAAGCATGACAAATGACGTACATGATCTGATATTTAACGTCCACGTCACGAGTACGTTGCGCGCGTCATTTCTATGTGAAACGTCGTGTAGTGAGGATAGGAATGTGTTAGTTTTTTAACAGATAATAAATAGTATGCGTCAAGTGTTTCTTAACATACTTTATGTGTATGTCACATACCTCCTACTGTAACAACTACATAGACATAATTTCAAGTGTTACAAAATTTTTTTAACCTTTGTTAAGTCAATTAATTTATTCTTGCATTAAATTGCAATTGTCTTAAATTACAATAAATATGCTTAGATACATCGCGTAGATACGTTAAGTAACAAACTTTTTTTAACTTGGTAAAATTTTAGTTTATATCAATAAAATGTTAACAATTGTTAGTTTCTGATATTTTTATCAATTATAAATCACAATATTTGAACAAAATTTCTACGAATAAGTGAAATTATTTCTCTTCAGTCTATTATATAACCATTTTTGTGACCGTAAAGTCTATATAAACCAAAAAAAAACAATGAGCCGTCACGGGACGCCTGTCAGATGTGAAACATCGTGTTCGTACAAGTAATATGTATAAAAGACAAGATTATTACAGGAACTAAATATAGCATAATGAACAATAAAGTATTACGAATTTCTTACAGAAAATGGTGACTTTATTTAATAAACATTTATTTACAATTAATACAAAAATAATAAAGCACAGGTTATGTGTACCGTAGAAAACAACAGCGTCGAACTGAGTGAGGAGGGGGTCGCGTAGCTATACTATTCCCGCCATAACCACCCGGGTCAGGGCCCCTCCAGGGACCCGTAACAACCCCCCTCATAAGAAAAGGGGACCTTCGAAGGTCCCCTAATAGTGTCCCTTTACTACCATCCAACGCTTCCACCCAACAGGGTTAGAGTCTGTCCCTTCTCAATGAGCAATTCAGTAGCTCCTTCTATTGCGCTCTTCGCAAACGCTCTGAATGACTCAAAGATCGGTCCATTCTCAACCAAGTCAGGGTGACTAAAGCTATCACGTTCTAGGGAACCGCGTGATTCTACTCTACTTTTTAGACGCATGCTCCGTAACAAAATTCTACGCGCATCGTCGTGCTCACGACAGTTGGATAAAATATGTTCCATATCCTATGTATCATAACCACAAGTACAGGCCGGGCTATCTCGAAGAGCAAATCTGTGTGAAGGCGCCATGTCCCGTTAAAAATTGTGAAGTGAAATAATCAGATTTGAACCAAGTCTTCTGGACCCGCTCGAAGACACTCGTGAAAAATAATCTAGTTGTCTCGCCTTTAGTAGTTGGAGAGGTCCACCTAGTTTGCCAGTGAGCACATACGATCTCAAATATGCGTCTCTTTCTAGAACTAATGGGTTCGAAACGGTATGGCGACGTGTCGCTATGTGCAACCGGCACATGGCGACACGTCGCCATACCGTACACTCTACTACATATAGACTATATATACCTTAGTATAGCGTGGCGACCCGTCGCCACGGCAAGCGTCGCCACGCCAACGATCCGGTTTATACCTGCGCCTATAGATGTTTCACATCAATTATCAAAATCGCATTACCTGAGATAATTTTTAGAATTTTGTATCTTAAAATTAAAAACAGAAATCTTGTAACATCACTCACATGTCTGTCTGTCACAGCGGTTTTTATCAAAAAACGTTTGACATTGAAACTTGAAATTTGATATGGTAGTACATTCTAATAATCCGCGTATTTTGCCGTAATTAACACTTCCAGTAGTTTTAGAGGGGGATAAATTAAAGTATTCGAATATTTTTTTTGTTTCATCTATCATATGAGTATAGCTTAAGAACTTAAAAATGTTTTATTGAAGTGAAAACTTCTTTATGCGCATCTGCGCACTTTGCGCACCAGGACACTTTATGATCAATGAACGATACTGAGCTGTAACGCTAGGTTCAATGACGCTGCCCGTCACTCTTGGGTCGTTGATACTGAATCGGGTATACTCTGCTTTCTTCGGCATAGGCCTTACCCGGTCCTTAGCAGTGATGAATACAAATAAAGAACACCAGTGTTTTTACAAAAACGTGAAGTTGTAAACATAGATGGCGGTTGAAACAAAAAATAACAAAATAGTGTTCTTATATTGACGGTTTTTGGTTGCGTTATGAACACTTTTTCGGTAGCGTTTACAAAATATTAAGATTATTTTTCTTTAGAGTTCTCCAGTTCCCAGGCCCTACCAGCTATACTGCTATTTTTTAATATCTGAAAAGTATTCATAATAGTAGTACATACAAAATTAATTTCAGTTATCACAACTAAGTAAGCTCAGCTAGTTTACGAGTAATAGACGGCCAACTTATGTAGCTCATAGCAACTCTAGAAATTATTTAAATTAACTGAGAAAATGACTTTGTATTTTAAAACGTGTTTTATTATGTCTTTGAAAAATATATTAGGCAATATAATCATATATTTACATGGCAAGAAATAATAATAATATTTTAAAATAGCTTAATTTAAATACTATTTATGCCGAAATATTTATATGCGCCTGAGTGTGTATTATATATATATATATATATATATATATATATATATATATATATATATATATACATATATACGAGGGTTCGACTGCGAGTTATACTCACACATATCAAATTTATTTAAAATTTTAATATTATTTAAAAAAACAATCCTGGACGTTTGCTTTACTTTTGACGTAAATAAGTCTTTAAATTTGCTTACATAGCATTTCAGAAAACTCGATGATAACAAAATCGGGGGATAAAATTTGCCATTGCAGCTACCTAAATGTCATCTACGTCTAGAATTTAATTACACCACTGGACAGTTAAAGGATCAAAGATTCATTACGTTGCGTGCGGACTGTGACGCATCGTGCGCGGCGGAGGGGGACGCGCCGCCGTTTTCAGGTCGTTTCGCCGCGTTGCATAATTTCTTTTTAGTATAAATTTTGACTCGGAGAAACTACGACGCTCATTCGAGTTTTAACTGACAGCTTTCGTCAAAATTTATTGATTGCGTATTTGAGATATTAGTGAGGAATAGTTGTGGTGAATATGAATGATCTTAACATTAAAAATTAAGAAAACTTAATACATTGTCGGCCTATACTGTAATAAAACCAAATCAAAATATAGAAATCGTATACAGTTGGAAAGAGCTTCTTAAGAGTTATCCAGTGACACCCATAAAACACAATATGCGTATATGTATTCACGTAAAACACATGACCGTATTCCCGACACAGCCAAACCCTGATTTTCTATGGTAATTAGGGAATATTATTAATAAACTTATTTAAATGCTGACATGAATACATAATTTAGGAGAGACTTATTGTAATTTCGAAATGAAATTTTATAAAATCGCTTTCAGTTCATTAACTGGTTTTTCCGAGTTGCTCTGTACTTCATTTCCTGTCATTGTCAAGGATTTGGACAGATCACGGTCATCTTGTCGCTTTTTCAACAGATCTCAATTATAGCACCTCTATGCCTGTGTATGTCTACATACGCAATGGCGTATTAAATAATTTGTTTTTTTATTTCATAAATCAGCGTAATTCATAAAGGTGTTTCATGAATTGAGGTATACACAGACTAGAAGAAAAAAACTTTACAAATTTTAAAAATTAACCGAATTTTTAAACTTAACGTTTTCGCAAGATAGGAAATACTAGATTGTGACGTCATATAATCATTGCATTCTAGAAGCGCGAATGAGATAGAGATATATCCTTACTCTGTACCTACTATTAAATTTAGAAGCTTGTAACTCACACATTTTTTAATAATTTTGTATAATATTTTCAACGTTGGTTTTTGATTAACCTATATTTTTATATTTTAAGAGAAATTTAGAAGTAGTCAACGACCCAATTGTACGGATACTTATCGCGTTAGGTCGGCTTGTACTAGGTTAGTTTTTCTTCCTACGTTCATATTTTTGTTAGTAATTGTCTAGCCATACTCTTATCAGGGCTAAATTATCTATACATTCCTATTTTTATCTTTCCAACAATTTTTTATTCGACGTAGCTTTGCGATTGATTCACCTCCATTTTTAATTCCTAATTAAATTTGTTTATTTATTTGTAAATCAATTAAGATAAAATCTTTTATATCAGTCTGCACACTTATCTGTCAAGGTTTTTTTTTATTATTTATATAGATCTGTTTATTCAGTTTTATAACTTGTTTCAAAAAATAAAAAAAAATGAATATATAATTAAAAACTATCCTGTTACGGAGAAGTCAGATTTGTAGCGACCATAAATCTGTCTGGTTATAAAAAAATCTCGATGTTGTTTTGACGATTCGGTATAATATCTAGTATGAATATTATAAAACAGCAAAAGGTAAAAATGTCGCAAACTACGTCGCAGTTTATATATATATATATATATATATATATATATATATATTTCGCAAACTACGTCGCAGTTTATATATGTATATATGTCGCAAAACTACTAGATAGATTTTTATGGCATTTTCACTACTTGGAATCTCAAGAGTAAAATTTGTTCCCAATAGTAAAACATTCTCTCGACAGGATAACGTTGAAAAGTGCTGTTTATTTTTCCCTATATTTATACATGTAGTAACAACTGTTATATGTCGCCAACAATTGTGTAAATGAAGCAGTCCTTTCCGCGGACAGACAGTAAATATATATTATGTGTAAATATTGATTTCAAGTAGAAATTATGGCGATAAAGAAACATTAAAAAGACATAAAATCGATAAAGTTATTGAAGTTTGATACGATCAAAAGTCGTTTGCGTGATTTGAAGACCAGTTAAACCTTGATCAAGTTGACAGATAATCAATCATATCTCTGTTACGAGTCAGGTTTCCAGTCACCATACCGGAAGACGGCGTTAAAACAAGTTAGCTATCCATTAAGAGTAGTTGCAACGAGTGAATAGTATTGAGGCTCACTTGAAGGTTGCATTTGTCGATTATTTGTTTAAATTTAATTCCGTAAGTTGCTTCCGTCCATCGGGTTGTTAGTTCGATTAATTATAAAAAACATGATTTTATTATATTATATTGTAGACCATATTTTTTGAAAAACTTAGGTCTAAATATGGATTAAGTTAGTAGATAGATTAAACCGGTTCTATAATTTCAAAATGATGGGGGTTCAAAGTTTATAAATTTCATCCTGCAACAAAGGTACTCAAAACAACATAATTAAAAAGAAGTTTTTAAAATATTACTATTTTAGTCACACTAAGTTTTTCCATCACTTCTCAGGAATAAGAAACGCATTTCAACTTTATACGCACGACACAAGGTACATACTATATTTTATTATTTTGTAGGCTAATTTTGCACAGTACAGAAACAGTGTAGGCAATCAGAATCTGTGAAATATCATTTTCTGACTGGAGCGTGCCATCGAGGTTTTTTATTACTTTTTGTGGCTGTATCTTGGAGACACCTAAATGAGTACAGATTTAATTATCACGCATGTTATTGATATTTTAATTATTCACTTAAACAGAAAGTTTTTGTTGTTTTCAAAGTCTGTGCTCGGAAATTTATAGGGCTTTTTACGACTGACGAATACTAACTGACTTACATGCAAATGGTAATGTGATAAACATTGAATATCTGACTGAGCATCAGTTATAATAAAACATGTCTGGAGTTATGTATGGTGACAGAATATCCACCAAGATTCAGTAAATCAGAAATATCAGTAAGATAGAGTATATTTTTTTCAACATAGACATTTCGCCAAAAATACAGCATTCAAATAACAATGTTACGTCGATAAAAACTTGTTGCCTCTTTTGTTGTTTGTTTTTGTTAGTTTTTTTGATCTTATTTGTTTCTTTTTTGTTATTTATCTTATTATTTTCAAACTACCAACATTTACCACGTCGATGTCGCTACATTGATAATGTTAAGGAACAAAGGATGAGCAAGTCTGCTTAAACGCTTGCAGCCACGTTATTGGCAAAGGTAGTTTCTTGAGAAACTGTGTTTGTTTCCTACGAATTTATTTTTTGGATAAATTAAAATTATTGTTGTAAAAAATGTGTTTGGAAAATGAATTTCAATACTAAATATTTCTAGGGTAGAACCATGTGCCATACAAACAGTTGAAACGCGTTTATTGAATTGGATTTGCATTTATTTTTAGATAGATACGGCACCGCAAATATATGACTTTTGTCGAAAGAATGTTTCATTGCGCATTTCTCTGAAACACCTTGAAAAATACCATTTCAAACCAAAGGTCATATTTCCCAGATTCTGTTTGTTGCTACTTACGGATTATGCTATGGGAGCTATTATGGGAGCTATTTATGTCATCGCGAATAGTTTTTGTCGGCAAATTAGAATGATTCCAAAACCCTGTGTGTTTGCTTTCTTTTCATCCTCGGAAAATATGATCCTACTTCTGAATTTCGGTCACGATTCGTATCAGTGAACATTCCAACCGATTCAGCCTATATAGTTAATAGTTCTCGTGTGTTTCACTGTATTACGATCCAGAATATAACATTTATGAGCACTGACTCTGAATTGCGTTCCAAAGTCAAGAATGTCGCAACATAAAAGAGGTATTTCAACCGATTTGAAATGGAATCGTGTGATGGACCTTATACTGCCAAAAACGTCGTTTTTGAATTCATTAATCAAAAAGATGGAAGTATTGGGATAGAAATTTGACAGTTAGTATGTATGTATGTAAATTCGTACGATTTAAAACGGCTATAAAATTGGAATTTTGGATCTATTTGGATCTGAACTTCTTTGTTTCATAGTGCTTAACGCATGTATATAAAGATGTATTTCAGAAACTCTACTTCTCTCTAGAAATGCTCTCTTGAAGTTTAAACCTATTTCCTTAAGAATTAAGAAAAATCTTATTGGATTTGTACTGGATATATTTCAGGTTGTTTTCTTTGGGATAAACACAGGTAGGTTCTAGAATTAATACAAAAACGAAATTTTTTCCTTATATTCGAACGTTACGGTGCTAATTGATTACAAAATTGAAAGATGGCTGTCGCGTTGTTGTTGTTGATATGATAGTGCGTTTGACAGTTCCGTTTTGTGTGTTCAATTTTATATGTATGATTATTTCGGTGAGACATTATACTCTGAATGTATTTGTTTAAAAAAAAATTATCTGTGTGGCCAATTTATTATACTTATTTTTTCTGCTGGTCGGTTTTTCTGCTGACGTATTTGTAAATAGTTTAATAGAAATAATATTCACTCTTACATTTTTAAACTTGTATGTGTACTCAAGTACATAAGGAAGCATTCTTAGTGTGTTTTCTATGTGGATTTAATAGGTTTTTTCGTCTCAGCATCATGTTTTTTAAATCTATAATGGCTACCCTGTAACAAAGTACATTTCTGTATGAAAGATACAGAGCTGTTATATTAATCCATTTTTTATCTTTTCACATAAAATTTCACAGAAATATAATCTTGGAAATCATTCAACCGTGGCCTATATGGTTTTCCTAACGCGCTTACCAGACTCTTTGTTCTTTCGTTCCACACATTCGAACCATCTAGACATATTACTTCGTGGTATCGGTCGTAAGGCGTCAGTTCTAAACTGCATGAGACTAATTTAAATGATGAATGAATGCAATCGTCGTACGCTATGCAAATGTTAATGACCTTGACCTTCGGACGGATTATCTTGCTTTTAAATTGCTTAAGGCAGACGGTAAACATGTTTGTATGTAGATAGTTGGTCTGTGTTTTTTTCGAGTTAGACGTTTTTTAATGTAATGGATTTTTGTAGCAACTGCACAAATTGTATTTTTTAAATTTTTGCTTAGAGGTTATATTGGTGATTTACACGTTAAATATGTATTTAGGAACGTCTTTTGGGACATGTATATTTTATATGTGACTATAAAAATCATCAATCAATCTATTTTGGAAACTGAGAGCAGTTTTATAATTAAGAAAATGGTGTGTGTCAGCTCCGACGCGCGACTGGAGTTTACTCTTTAAGTACGATTTTCTTGAAATGTATAAAATAGGTAACACTGTATATAAATATAAATATCACTAAATGTAAATGGAAAATTCTCTAATAAAAATTCCTGACAATATAATTATTTTCAAGTAAAACACAAATGAACAAGACCAAATTTATACAGCAACAAAATTAAAAACAATTAGTGTAATGATAGACTAAGAAGTTAAAATTAAAAGAGACTTTAATTTTGTAGGATAGAAGGCACCAAATATTCACACATAATGACATTTAAAGATTACATCTTGATATAAGGGAATGATAGTAAACTATGTGTGTCACACTCCGTCATTGCGATTATGTCATAAGAAAATGCCAAATAAACATATACGAGTAGATGCACAGAAATGTTGCGCAAAGAGGCCACCTAACGGTTACACTTTTTTTAACCCTCTGATTTTACTTATAAGATTTCATACCGGGTGCTATATATTAAAATCGATTCTTAAGGAGTAAACTCCTAAAATTAGAATGAATTAAGAACGAATTAATGGCATCATACATTTTTAAATTCAAAGAAGACACATACGTCATTTTTTAACTTGTATTTTTTAAAATTAATTATATTTACACTTTTAAAATTAATTATGGTTACACGGTTATAAAAAGACATGAGTCAAGAAGAGGTCTCGCAAATGTAAAGAAATTATATAAAAAATTATTTATATTTTTATTTTCTATAAATATGTTTATTTTTATATAGATATTATTGCGTTAGACATTGACTATTTAAGTTTTTAATAGAAAGGGAGAATTAGGTATTTTTCTAAAAACAAAACATTATTTATCAAAGTTTTCGTTAAACTGCCATACATTTTTTTTTACACTTTACGTAATCACAATTAAATGAAACTACGTGATGTAGTATTACAATTTGTTGTAATACAACAAACCCTAGGTCGTCGTAAAGAACTTAAAGAATGTAGAAATAATACTACATCACGTAGTTTCATTTAATTGTGAATAATGAATTTCTACAAAATTAACGCCAAATTTATTCAATACCTTACTTAATGTTTTTAGAATACCATACATGTAGCAACATTGTCTGGCCATATGTCTTTATGTCTATTAATCTTCTAATTTCCAAAACATGGTAAGACCGGGACTTGAAGTTCATACATAGTTCCTTGGCCTAAAACTATAAACGTTATTTTAGATGAATTAAAATTACATTTAGGGAGAGGTCCTATATATTCTTCTTTTCATGTGCTTGCGTTGAAAAGAGCTTTTCTTTTGAAGGAAAGATAATAATTTAGTGGATCCTTAGTTTCCATTTTCAGGCTTATTTTATTACCAAGTCTAACTCTAAAACGCCATTACGTAGGAAACTGTAATTCATGTTTAATGTTTTCCTATTCTTTATTTAAAAATACAAAAAAGATCGAATTATATAATAGTAAAAAAGTTATGAGATTTAAAAGCAGAGATTTTCTTTTGAGAAATTCGTGATATTTTACGCATATGAAAGACATACTAGATAATATATTTATAGGGCGAAATATAGTTTATTATTTGTTAACAGTTTATTAAAAATATTATGTGCCCCTAAATGTTTATATGTGCCTAATTGTGAACGGAGCCGTTATGGTGCTAATTTTAGTCATTTGTAACTCCTTTTTTGTATTGCTATGTTATATCTATTAAAAATATTATGTACCCCTAAAGGTTTATATGTACTTAAGTGTGAACGGAATCGTTGTGGTGTTCATTTTAGTCATTAATAACACCTTTTTTGTATTGCTGACCGCCGTAGAGTCTAAGCATGATGATTACAACTATGTTATATATATTAAAAATATTATGTACCCCTAAATGTTTATATGTACTTAAGTGTGAACGGAACCGTTATGGTGCTAATTTTAGTCATTAATAACACCTTTTTTGTATCGCTGACCGCCCTAGAATCTAAGCATTATAATTACAGCTATGTTACATCGGACGTATTGATAGACATTTTGTTGAACGTTATGGAATTAAATCTTTATTTACAATCATACAAGACGCAGGTGCCTACGTCGTTCGTAAACATTTCGAATATCAACGTAGATTCGCACGATGGATACAAAAATTCTAGTTACGCTGAAAAAGCAAGATAACGAAACTTATTTGGAAATTTAATAAGTTTTTATCTGTGTTTACTCTTGTTAGTTTTATTTGCTCTGTCCATTTATATGTAACGCGTACTGTTGCGTTATTCATATCTCGACGCGAAATCTGCACGAAATGTCTGCGAAGGTTCAGTAAGGATATTCGTGCTGTTGAATTATGGAAGGTTTTAAGGGAGGAAATGTTTATTTTGATTGCGAATTTAATTTATAGTTTCCGCATTTGCTACTCGTGGGGCAGCAAATCTGGAACCTAGTTTTAAATCGGTCCTTCCAGATTTGGAGCTCTCTGAATTATGGTGGCAACGCTGTATTTACTTTTTATAATTTTAATATATATATATATATATATATATATATAATTATAAATTTTGCCAGATGGGAAACTTAAATAAAGGTGTTTGGTTATTCTATATCCAATGGGTGAGTTTGCTATTATCGATTAGCGCGCCAACTTCGAATTTTAACATTGGAATTAATTTTAAACCACGTAATTTTCCAAGTAATCAGCAGTGGGTGAGTTCGCTGTTATCGATTAGCGCGCCAGCTTCGAATTTTAACGTTGGAAATTATTATAAACCATGTAACTTTACAAGTATTCAGCAGCGGGTGAGTTCGCTATTATCGATTAGCGCGCCAACTTAGAATTTTAACATTGGAAATAATTATAAACCATGTAATTTTGCAAGTAATCAGCAGTGGGTGAGTTCGCTATTAACGATTGGCGCCAACTTAGAATTTTGACATTGACAGTAATTATAAACCATGTAACTTTACAAATAATTAGGAGGGGGTGAGTTCGATATTATCGATTAGAGCGCCAACTTAGAATTTTAACATTGAAAATAATTATAAACCATGTAACTTTACAAATAATCTGCAGCGGGTAAGTTCGCTACTATCTATTAGATGATGCTAACTTAATAATAATAATATCTATGATGCTAACTTCGAATTTTAACATTGGAAATAATTATATACCATGTAACCTTTGCAAGTAGTCAGCAGCGGGCGAGTTCACTGTTATTGATTAGCGCGCGAACTTTGAATTTTAAAATTCGAATTTAAACAAGAGGTGGGCGTTTACGCTACTCACGATAAACGTTAACACCTGTTAACGTTGACGACAATTAACTGTTGACCAAAACTGTTAATATTAAAAGTTAATGTGTTTAGGCGCGTACCATAGTTAATATAAACACCACGCCAAAAATGACGGCGCAACAGTGCATTGTTTACAAATTTCTAAGTGTTACGCTTATTAAATTAATAAGTTAAACCTGATAATTATATGGAGCTTGAGTTATTCAATACGTTAATAATAAATATAGAAAATAACGCTATGCGGATTTTTACTGAACCCGTTCGATCCATTTAAAATTTTTCTCCTAATATTAAACCATACAAAGCTAATTAAAATATTTTAACTAAAATTGGGTGTGCATTGTAAATATAATGTTTAGAACATGATTGTAAATTAAGAATAATTAGTAAATTTATTACCTTGAACGCTTATGTAATATATCCATATTTCTCCAACAAATTTCGTTATCTGTCGTAAAATAATTTCAAGGATCACTTTGTTTACGCCTTTCAGATATTTTGAATAAATTTATATAGTTTCTTGACCCAGACACACAAAAAAAATATCCAGCAAATTAATGTTGATTATTAACACTAAAAGTTAGTGTCTTTTTAATTCTTTAAAAAAATTGAAAAATGTAATTTGATATAAAAATTCTCATATTTAGAAATAACTAGTGATAAAATATTTGCACTAAAAGGTCAGGCATAATTAATTTCTTATTAATATTAAAATTATATGTAAAATGTTAATCATAAAAATATCCACTACATAAATGTTGATTATTAACACAAAAAAATTACAGTGTATTTCAAACTTTCGTAAAACATTTTAAAATATTATTTGAAATAAAAACGTCTTCTGAATATTAAATATGTAAAAAAATAACTAGTAATATAATGTAAAATAATTGCGCTAAATACCACACTTAATTTTTTATTAATCTTAAAATTATATGGAAAATGTCGATATTTATAAACTATCGGACAAATCTCTAAACCTTCGTTCATTACGCAATAATCGTCGACGATAGAATGGCTGGTGTACGCTAGCCTGTCTGGTGGACGCTAGCCTGGTAATGTATAAGCCGTCGATTCGATATACTCAATTGACAAGAGTGTCAATATTTAACAGTTAGCAGTTAGTATTTAACTTTGATCAACGTCAACGGGCTAACGAAATAATGCTCTAATGTGCGTTAATATAAACAGCCGCCGACTTCGAACGTTTAATAACTGCAAGTGTTGATCAACTGTTAACACATTTTTTCGTCAACAGCGTTGATCGTTGACGCACGTTATCGTTGAGCGTTAACTTTTAATCGTTTTTCGACTCAGCTCTATTATAAACCATGTAACTTTACAAGTAATCAGCAGCGGGTGAGTTCGCTGTTATCGATTAGCACGCCAACTTCGAATTTTAACATTGGAAATAATTATAAACCATGTAATTTTGCAAGCAATCAGCAGCGGGTGAGTTCGCTATTATCGATTGGCGCACCAACTTCGAATTTTAACGTTGGAAATAATTATATACCATGTAACTTTACAAGTAATCAGCAACGGGTGAGTTCGATATTATCGATTAGCGCGCCAACTTCGAATTTTAACATTGGAAATAATTATAAACCATGTAACTGCAAATAATCAGCAGCGGGCGAGTTCGCTATTATCGATTGGCGCACCAACTTCGAATTTTAACATTAGAAATAATTATAAACCATGTAACTTTACAAGTAATCAGCAACAGGTGAGTTCGATATTATCGATTAGCGCGCCAACTTCGAATTTCAACATTGGAAATAATTATAAACCATGTAACTGCAAATAATCAGCAGCGGGTGAGTTCGCTATTATCGATTAGCGCACCAACTTCGCATTTTAACATTAGAAATAATTATAAACCATGTAACTTTACAAATAATTAGCATATTAATTTACAAATAATAGCTTTTTGGAATGAAGAAATTTTCCTACAAATCATACCATTTTATAATTTCTAAAACGCCAATTCTTTATCGAGTTTGGTGGTCTTTTTTCTTATTTACTTTTTATCAATCGTTGCAAAATGAGAAACTTAAATAAATCATTTTTGTTATCATGTCTTTTTTCACGATCAGTGCTCTGATATGAAGAAAAAACGGCAAATGCTTGTATTTAAGGATTGAGAGTGCACTATTTATAAATATGTAGCGTCTGTATAAATCTATATAAAACAATAAAGACAAAAAGTCTGCACATTAAAGGTATTTTTGGAAAAAATATTATAGGAATTATAATAGACCAGCTATACTCCGTGTCTCACTCGCGTAGAATTATCCTAATTGTGTAGATCAACTTCCGCGGTCACTAAACGTCTCCTCTCCGTTCGCCAAACGAAATCGATCGTCAGGGTCGGGGTATATAGGCGGCAACACTCGGGATGATCAATCGGTAAATAAGCCGATCCTTCTCCTTTGCATCGAAACAGAGTTCGATCTCTGTTGCATTTTATTCAATTGCTCTGTCCTTAAGATACATAATCTTCTTCCAAATTTGGGTTTTCTATTCTAACCCAAAAAGAACTAAGAACTTGAAGTAGCACTTGTGGTTCTAGAGATTAGAGCGTATAAAGAAAGCAAAATAAATATTCCGCCCTATCACTGCTTTGACCCTAGGAATTATAGACTGATAATATTCTTATAATCTTCTTTAAGTATGGGCTTTCTAAAATAAATATTTTCTTGTTTTATCCTTTCTCTTACTAAAATAAATACTTTCCAAATTATTTTCTAAACCAATTTTTAATTAGGTCGTGTGGTTACATAGATTAGCGCGAACAAACAAATAAACAATTTTGCGTTTCACATATTAATATAAGTTACAGAACAGACGGACACGGTTTTAGGTGAAACAAGGAACCCTTATAATTTCCTCATGTCCGTCCGTTTGTTACAAAGTTTCTACAGTTTTAGAAACGTGTGTATAAAATTTTGCAACTAGATACTTCATATAGTGATCCCAATTAATACGAGCAAAGTAAGAGTAATATTTAAAAAAATATTTAACGTATACATGTGACCTTACACCATCGAATGAGGTGTTTTTGAATTTTTAATTTGAAATTGGAGTTTCATTTCTCTTTATTCCTTAACCATAGGTTGAAACGACTGAAATAATTCTGGACATTAGTATTTTATTAGAACTTTCAATTAAATTATTTCGGCTAACTTGCATCGATAATAGTGTGTTTGACTATTTCTTTTTATTTCATATATCATAGTGTCAAGATACAAACTAATAATTCACTGATTAAACTTATAGTTTAGACAAGGATGGCAATACTGAATTGTGACGTCATTTCTCGTAACGCTCATTTTATTCTACGAGAGCGAATGAGACAAGGAAATACTCCTACTTTATCCTTATAATTAAATTTAGAAACTCATAATTCTCTACTGGTTTCTACTGGTTTTTACATGGCATTTTATTAAAAAAAAACAAAGGAAATGACCGTGAAGTGACGGAAATAGAATATAATTTAAAATAAAAAATGGTATTTTTTAAAATATAAAAAAAAACAAAAATTCAACGATTGACTATCGGAAGGAGGAAAAATTAAAATACAGTTTATAACTATCTTCATAAAGATGCATATTTTATATTTTTTTCAATATATCAAGGATTATTAATAAGGCTTAGAACAAACCAACGTTTAACTAATCAATATCTATAATTTTTTTTAATATCTAGACGTTGTCTAAATAAATTATAAATAAACTATTAACTGACATTGAAATTGGTTTTCTTTTGTCAAAGTAATACTCATCTTCATTTTTTATTCTATGGCATTCATTCTCTTCATAGAGAACCTTTGCTAATGTCAAGTTTGGAAGGGTTTTTTGCACTTTTATTGTTTTTTTTTTCTTGACGACCCTGTCGAACTTGCCAGTTACAATGATTAGTATGTTAGATTTGCGTATAGAGGATACAACGAGATACAATCTGCACTTTGTTTCGTTTTGCTGGTTCAATGATTTCCGTAGAAATAGCATTTAGAAATTTTATGAAAAATATCCTGAAGTTTCTTTAAAGGAAAATAAAAGATTTCTCGTTTGTCTGATTGTTCAATTCAATAAAAAAAAATTATTTTTTTCTTTATGAGACTGTAATTTTTATTCTTGTAATATCGGCTCTGCAGTGTATGGTTTTTTGGCGGTCTCCTTTAGGACTTCTTTGTGCGTATTCCGCCACGATACTTGGCCGGTATATTTCTAAATATAGCTATGTTGTATGGCGTATGTTTAAATCGACTTGATTATTTGTTTGCACTGATAATAAAGAGCTCGCCCTATATTTCAGTTCTAAGAAGATGCTTTGTGGTAGTGTTTTAGAACGGAAGCCATGAGCTGAAAAGTTTTGGATTCTGGAATATAGATTTGGTTGTGGTCAAGCTCCGCCTTATATCTATATAAATATATATATATATATATATATATATATATATATATATATTCGATATTTGTTCGCTGTGTGTATATGTGTATTATATGCTATTTCCTTCACAAAAGATGGACGGATTTAATTTAGCACGAAAGTTATTATGATCCAAAGAAAGTAACGCACTATGCAGATTGTCATTTAATTCCACTACTACTTAATTATTTAGAGATATAGGTTTCTTTTTAAGTAACCGCCATAAATATGGAAAAGTTATTAACAACCAGTGATTTCGATACATTAAAATATAATTTTATAAATTGCCACTAGATGGCGGTATTTATTATGTTTTAATGATTTTTTTTATTTTGTGATGCATTCATATTTATGTACAGAAACCGTACAAGGAATATTGAGGTCGCATAAAAATTACAGAAATATGAAATTTTGGTTACAATATCTGTGCAGTATTCATCTTCTTATTCAGCGGGGTAACCCATGGTAGCCTTGGCCTTCTAAAGCGGTTTGTGCCAAGTTGATCTGTTCCTTGTCATAGTTCCCCAGTCCTTGGTTTTGAGGATGATAAAATATTTTTTGTGACCGTTAACCTATCTCAGCCTCGATTTTTCTCTTTTTCTGGAGCATAAAGGCTTAAGCTGAAAATAAATTTTGGGGTTTCTTTCCTCTTCCATACGTAAAAGATGGCCAGCCCACTTCATTCTTTATATCTTTGTAAACTTTATTACATCAGGGGGCACCTTTATATATTTGACTTTATCGACAGTGTCACATATGTCTGTGCAGTACTTTATCGACAGAACCATAGTAAACAACGTTGAATATGAAGAGGTTATATTACGAGTGAATGACATTCGATTTTTGAAAAAGGAAACATTTTATGAATTATTAGAATGCATTTATACAACCATAGACTTTATACAACACACTACATTATATTTAGGTATTTTAAATATTTTTTTATTGATTACAATATATATTCTATGGGGACTCCACGCGAGAAAATTACAGCAATGTAACTAAAATTAATTAATTTATCACTATATGGTACTGACAGCACCTTGAACTGTCCTTTTAATCAGACTATGACACTATATTATAGTGGGGAATGTTTGAGGATGTAGAAATATCTAATGTTTTACAACTTTTCCGCTGCGAAGATATTTATTGCTAATTATGTTGCAAAATCTTTTCTTTTGGATGTGTGAAATTTTTTATTAAAAATTGTGTCCGGGTGCAAAGTGTTCGTAATACATCAATATTACTAAACAAAAACAGCGTTTTTGACATGTGTCAAAATAGACCTGTCAAATCTTAAACAAAACAGGCAAATCATTCGAATAGACACGAGTACGTCATCGGAGAATCTTTTTCACCCTCAGCCTGTTTCGATCGATAATATCATTGATATGTTAATTAGCCTAGTACTTAGTACTTAGTAGAGAATATATTATCATAGCCGATCAGTCAGTACGAGTCAGTTGCCGTCGAACCGTCGGCGGGATCGGACGCGTGTTTAATTAATCATTCGTATTACATGCAGAATAAATGCATACGTTAGGTTATAAGTTTGAATATTAAGTGATTTTGACAAGTTTTTGTTATAAGATTAGTGTATGTTGGTTATTAGTGATTAAAGTGTGTGCGATTGCTGGTTGCATTTCGATGCTGGTAATTTTGGAGTAGCTATGAATGTTAAGAATATGTTTTATTTCGATTTTTTTACTCTTAAATTTATTTCTAAAAGAATATTTTGAAGTGTTGAAAGAGTGTTCTTTTTAAATTTTTTTTTAGTTTTCTGAAAGGAAAACGATATTTTTTATGAATATTATCCACATTTTCATAGCTTTTTCGTTTTGTAACCATTGTGAAACAATACATTATATTCTGAAAACCGGAAAAGACTTATTCTTGTTATTACGAAGCCGTCCATTGTTTTGAAACAAACTGATATCTTGTCTCGTTTTTCGCATAGTATTTACTAGTAATTCAACTTGTTCGAATCGCAGATAATTCCCCCTCTATTTTTATTTTCCGAAAATTCGAGTAGCCTCAGTGATTTTTAATAAACTATCTGCTTAAGGTATTTGCGTATTTTGCTTAGATTTTATAATCAAGGTTTTTAAATAAATTGTTACACAAAACAGAAATTGTTGCAAGCTTTGTTTAAAGATATTTATGGAATCAGCGATAAATGCAGATCTTTCATGTTTTTATGCGTATATATATATATATATATATATATATATATATATATATATATATATATATATAATTTTAAATAAGAAAAAAACTAAATACGATTTATTGAAATTATTACAATTTATTATCTTATTATATATTTTATGATGGATTTGTTATTATAGGCAATTTTATACATAATGCTTAAAGGAATGGCATAACGTATCTTAAATCGAATCTATTATTCATTTTATTTAAAAATTAAAAACAAAACAATCAAATATTTAAAAAATACGTATATTAAAAAGTAGTTTTATTAAAAATTAAAAACAAAACAATCAAATATTTTTTATTTAAAAATTAAAAACAAAACAATCAAATATTTAAAAAATACGTATATTAAAAAGTAGTTTTTCTTCACAAAAATGTGTCAGAAGTTTTGTTTTACAAAAAATTATTACCAATTCTGGTGGCATTAATTGTGATCATGACAAATTGTGTTTATTATAATTGTACATCAGTGATAAATGTAGGGTATTCCTTATCTTTCTAGTTGGTCTGATTAGATTTGCTTTCAACTACTGTACACGCTTACGTACATACATCGATCAGAAATAAAAGAAAGAGTAGTGACGGGAACTGACAACCTCAATTATCAGTGGCTCTCCATCGAGTAATCGACTAATTATATTATTTTCTACTAGCTGCATATCCCGGTTTAGACCGGGTAAAAAGACCGTAAATATAGTTAGCAATATTCCGAAAGGTGTAGTTATTTATTATGTTATTTAGTCAATTAAAAAACTGTATCCTGCCCAATCTTGTATTTTGTACCATAAAAACTCTTATAACAAACATAATTTTAGCAATATAACTTTGATCTTTCATGTAGTTTTTTTTAATAACTAGCAACTGTAGTAAGTAGCAAAGTATAACATTGATTTTTCGTGTAGTTTTGTTTTTTAATAATTAGCAACATATATTATTGATCTTTCGTGTAGTTTTTTTTATATTTTGTTCATAACATTTTTTTATATTATTTTAATTTTTTTAAAGGTTTCGACGTTTTACTCAACAATGCATTCGCTACATAGACGCCCTTCGCTTAAGTCGCCATTGTTCATTACGCACACATTTCAAAACGATGTTAAATATTCTATGACTATTTAATTAAAGAAATTAAAAAAACCTTTTATATCTTGCTTACAAGGTACATAAATTGGGGTAGTTTTTGACTCTATTCATATTTATTTATATTAAATTATATATTTGAGTATTATGCATTATTAACCATTTTATATTTTAATTCATGTCTAATTGAATTTTAATTTAATTTCTAATGAAATTAAAATAAATATAAATCATATTCATATGTTAGATAATTTATTACAATAAATTCATCAAACTTAAGGTCGCTTTATAAATTGTAATAACATTAATACAATAAAATCATTTTCTTTTTGGTCTTCAATATATTCATTGAAGACCAAAAAGAAAATGATTTAAATGTTATGACCCCTCCCCCCCCCTCAGGTGAAGGTTCTAAAGATAGCCACTTCTTGCGGTCTTGGGCTTCGTTTATCCAGACTGATCTAGCTTAGCCGCAGCAGGTGAGGTGACGTTATTTCTTGCACTCCTCGGGCGTTCCGCGCTAAAATAACGTTCCGAGAGTCGATCTGTCGTCTTGAAGCTGAGCACAGTAGCCGGCACTTTTCCATTTCAATTTCTGAGCATAAGCAACAGCGTTGATTATTTTGTTTTTGACTTTGATTTTTGTGTGTCGTATTTTTTTGGATTTTCCTATATTAATTTCGAGTCTCCAAATAAAAAAAAACCATACGATGGCGAGTTCAATGTCAATGGAATAATTCGTTTTGGTGCCAAACCCAAAAAACAAACAAAATTTTCCTATTTATAAAATCAGTTTGATATGTATTACTCATATTTATATTGTCTTTAAAAATAATGTCTAGTAATATCTTATTTTAAATATCTTATTTTACATGTCCACAATTAATTGAAGCTACGTGATGTAGTATTATTTCCACTTTCTTTAAGTCTTTACCACGACCTAGGTTTCGTTGTATTACAACATCTTAAGGTGGGATATTAGCAAAGATATTGAAGAATAATCTTTGCAAATAACCCACCTGAAGATGTTGCAATACAACGAAAGCTAGGTCGTGGTAAAGACTTAAAGAAAGTGGAAATAATACTACATCACGTAGCTTCATTTGTTTAGTTAAGATGAATTTCTACAAAATTAATGACAAATATATTTAATATGTGTACTTGTCTTAATGCTTTCATGGAGTTATATTTCCTAAACTATAGTTTACTAAGAATATTATGTCTGTACTCTAAGAAAATTTATTAAAGAAAAACTTTTTCTCTTTATCATTTTGTTACTACGAATTGCTGTTCTACGAACTGACACTTTTAGTTTCGTCCGTGTAAAGTTAGAAATTAAGAATAAACCAAATATATTTGGGCCTCCTGCTGCGTATATCAAGATGTAATATAAATATTTGATATACTGTAGTTTATAATCTAATTTTATCGCAGGACAACAAAACTTACAATTGTTAACCATTGAGAGGATAATTTACTTATCCTAAAATAGCACTCGAGTTGACGTTGGCAATTTACGGACTGATAAACAAGTAGACCTTGCACAGCCTAATTAATTATCCTTATTTAGATGCGTAGCAGAGCCACCTGTCGAAAAGAAAAATAGTTTCGGTTACTCTCTAAGGAAAACGGCTCGGTTTTACGGAACAAATACTACAGTACGCACCATCTTGAGGGAAGAAAAAGTACCTAGTTTTTGTTTACTCTCCAAGGAACGGCTGAATTTTCCGGAATCAAAATTAAAGTAAACGGTAATAGACTGTAACATAGTATGTATATGTGCAAAGTTTGCTATGGATTAGTAATTTCTGAGTCGAAAAGTAGCTATTCAGTTATTAACAGTTAATAAACTATCAAGCAGTACGCGCTATCTTGCGGAAAAAAAAATTTTGTTTATTCTCCAAGGAACGGCTGAATTTTCCGGAGTAAAAATGAAAGTAAACGGTATTAGACTGTAACATAGTATATACGTGTGCAAAGTTTACTATGGGTTAGTAACTTCTGAGTCGAAAAGTAGCTATCGATTTATTTGGCAGTTAACAAACTATCAAGCAGACATACTTTCATATTTATAATATTAGTTCGGATACGTCTGGTATAGTAATTATTGAGAATGTTGTTTCTATCGTGTCTTCGAGACGTTACACGTAACAGGTCTCGATTTATTGCAGCGAAATAATTTATTGCTTTGTTTAATTTTAAATTGGAGATCCCTACAATATATCAAATTTAATGTTATTTTGCGCATAATTTTGTGATAATTTTGCGTACAAACAAACAATATAAACATATACATATAATGCTAGCTTTTGTCCACGGCTTTGCTGGGTAGATTCTCGACGAATGCGGTGGAGGTTTTCTCCAGTTTAGGTTATAGGTTATAGTTTTAAGAAAATATAAGTTATTGTATATTTCGATCAAATGTACCTGCGACTGAAACGCAAAATAACTTATGTTTTTGTTCGAACTTTTTAACTAAGTCGTTATGACAGTCGTAGACAGTTTCTATTCACCAGTTCGTAAACACATGCGCTTGATTCTTACCGCGCGATCGCTAATAATTAAATTTGAAGTCCATCAGGTATATTCTAAAAAATCAAAGGAAACAGTTTTAATTTGAACGTTAAAAATTATTAAGTAAAACCCCCATTCAAATTGGTCAAGCAGTTTTGAGTGGCGCTTTATCAAACAGACAAATATATATATATATATATATATATATATATATATATATATATATATATAAACAGAAAAATAGGCAGGTAGACAAAAATATTTCCAAACATTATTTTTGTCTACCTGCCTATTTTTCTGTTTATATATATATATATATATATATTTGCCTGTTTGATAAAGCGCCACTCAAAACTGCTTGACCAATTTGAATGGGGGTTTTACTTAATAATTTTTAACGTTCAAATTAAAACTGTTTCCTTTGATTTTTTAGAATATACCTGATGGACTTCAAATTTAATTATTGAGACGAGACATATACGTATAATGCTGGCTATACGTATAATGACATATACGTATAATGAATGCTTTAATTGAGAGAGACCTAGATATTAATCTAAATTCCAGGAATTTCTCCAGTGAAAGTATAATTTAAATCGGTTTTGCAGTTTTCTCGTCCTGCTCTAACAAGCATATAGCTATTCTTGTAAACATATTTTGGCTTCATAGTCCCAGACAACATTCTGAATTCCAGACATTCTTAATCCCGGACATACAAACTTTTTGTCTAACTTAACCAGGCGCCCACCCAAACACAAAATTGTTGTCTACTCAATCCTAGATACCTTCTGACACAAAATTGTTGTTTACTCAATTCTAGATACCTCCTGACGAAAATTTGTTTTCTACTCAATCCTAGATACCTCCTGACGAAAAATTATTTTCTTCTCAATCCTAAATACCTCCTGACGAAAAATTGTTGTCCACTCAATGCTGGATACTCCCTGACGAAAAATTGGTATTTATTTAATCCTACATACCTCCTGATGAAAAATTGTTGTCTACTCAATCCTAGATACCACCTGACTTAAAATTCTTGTTTATTCAAGCCTAGATATCTCCTGACGAAAAATTGTTGTCCACCAAAAATTGTTGTCTACTCAAATTGAAATTTTAGGGAGGAAAAATAAAGTACTCGAAAAAAAATTTAAAATTTCATACATAGTGTAGGGTATCGTTTGGAAGGGCTAGTTATAAGTCTCAAAATGTTTTCTAATTTTAAATATTATATCGTCAGATATATACTATAAAATATGCCAACCCCACCTTCCATATCCGAGATTACTGAACCTAAAATTATGAAAAAATAGAGTTTTTAGAAGCCTACGCAAAGTTTCTAGTATAACAAAAACGATGATTATAGAGGTAATTATTTTTTAAATATACCCCACGTTTTTACGCCTGTGAAAGATCTGGTGAACAAAATATTTGCGTTTCTAACGAGACACTTTTAATTTGCATTAATATACTTCACGTAACTCAGTCTACTAATTATTCAGCCTGTTGAATATATGACCTGCGTACACAGCACTAGTGTATTTTTAACTTTAATGTGTTTATATATGTAATTTTGGAATATATTTTTGGCGTATAAACGGTAATAAAAAATTATCTATGCTTGAATGTCTTGTTCGGTCTAAGAATGAAAAGATACCTGTCGTTTTTCTGCACCTTAAGCCACAAGTAAACATCCGGTATTTTCAACTTACGTATGTGGTAACCGTGCGTCTAGATAAGGCAGCCATCTTAGTGTTGTTTTGCACGGCTGTCTCATGTTTAAGTGTGAAATTTTAGAGCTATAGATGTGTTAATTCAACTCAACGGAGTTAGTTCAAAGAGCTATTGATTTCGTGTTTAAGTAGTGTTGTTTTTGAATTATCGATATTGAAGTGTCATAAATAACCTATCGACGTCGCTTATTAATGAACTATCGCTTGAAAGCTTCGATTATTCTAAAATCAAAAATTATGATTAACGGATTTTTAAAATGAAATTAACAGAAAAAATGGATATTGGTTGGACATATATCTTGTACATTATTATGGCTAGGTAACGTTTTAAAATTCCTGGTTTTATACCTTTATACTCAGTTCTCAGGGTCATAGTCTTAAAATTTTCACACATAGTCTAAAAGTCTCTTTTTCATGTTTCATTTTTATTTATTTCTTTCATAAGTTAATGTTTGAATACATTTAAAAAATTCCCGGACACATTTAGAAAATCTCACCGGAAGGTCCTAGGCGCTTTTAAAAATATATCAATGTTCAGCACTAAATACGCTTGTTTGTAGATGTTGTCAAAAGTATTTTTAAGTGATGGATGTGAGACGTTAGTATTATTTCTACTAAATCGAAACAAAAACATGACATCGAGTTGTAATTACCGATATTATTCTCCGTTAAAATAGAAAATGCAATATGAGGGGTTCGGTGTACTCTTAGCCACGTACAAAAGTTGAAATATTTACGGAATACCTAGTATTTCTATTAAACTATTTACAAGTATTTTTACTCATCGAGTCGTAATTACCGATATTATTATCCGTTAAAACGGAAATCGCAATACGAGGGGTTCTGTATACTCTTAGCCACGTACAAAAGTTGAAATATTTATAGAATTTCGATATCTACAAGTATTTTTACTCATCGAGTCGTATTTACCGATATTATTATCCGTTAAAATAGAAATCTCAATATGAGGGGTTCTGTATACTCTTAGCCACGTACAAAAGTTGAAACATTTACGGAATACCTAGTATTTCTATTAAACTATTTACAAGTATTTTTACTCATCGAGTCGTAATTACCGATATTATTATCCGTTAAAACGGAAATCGCAATATGAGGGGTTCTATATACTCTTAGCCACACACAAAAGTTGAAACATTTACGGAATACGTAGGATTTCTATTAAACTATTTACAAGTATTTTTCACTCATCGAGTCGTAATTACCGATATTATTATCCGTTAAAACGGAAATCGCAATATGAGGGGTTCTATATACTCTTAGCCACACACAAAAGTTGAAACATTTACGGAATACGTAGGATTTCTATTAAACTATCTACAAGTATTTTTACTCATCGAGTCGTAATTACCGATATTATTATCTGTTAAAATAGAAATCTCAATATGAGGGGTTCTGTATACTCTTAGCCACGTACAAAAGTTGAAACATTTACAGAATACCTAGTATTTCTATTAAACTATTTACAAGTATTTTTACTCATCGAGTCGTAATTACCGATATTATTATCCGTTAAAATAGAAATCGCAATATAAGGGGTTCTGTGGCTAAGAAGCCACACACAAAAATTGAAACATTTACAGAATACCTAGTATTTCTATTAAACTATTTACAAGTATTTTTCACTATATAAATGTATTGTATAGTATACCGTATCATACGATATTTTTTAAGAAAATATTATGAATACTTTTAGTAAGTATAGTTTTCTGCGTGTATTTATTTTGTTTATCTTTCTGTAATCGTTAGTTAAGTCACCGATCGTTCTTTCGTTATCATATTTATCTTTGCGATTATGTCGTGTTGTCGTTGTTAAAACGCAATTAAAGTGCGGTGTCTGTCCTAATTAGGTACGATGTCCCCAAGGTGGAAAAAGACAAGGTTTTTGCGTCTAGTGTTAGGTATAATTTTTAACTTGCAATTATAACCATTAGAATTTGAGAATCGTGATTGAAAATGTAATTATTTCCTGTTTCTTTGGTGAAAATATAATATTTTTCAAGCGCAATAGTGCAATACGAACCTTTTTTTTAAAGTATCTCTCTGTTACACTGCAAATCTTTGGAAGCTACTGGATCCTGACATGAGGAATACGTTCTCTACTCGTTCTGTATTCCTCGTAATCCTCAAACCTTATCGCTTCTTAATTCCACCTTGCATCTTTTACTCTGTCGTACCGTGTCACCATTTCTAAATTTTTTCTTTTACACAATTATTTAATTTTATGTTATTTTCTAAGTGAAGATTATCCTTGCAATAATAATAAACAATAAATAAATGTAATAAACAAGTAATTTTGTATAATATCCTTAATAACAAAAATAACAAAATTAATGTTGTAGTAAATGGAAAGTTGGCAAATCTACAAAGAAATTATAAAACAAACATTGAAAGGACTTATGAACTGTTGAAGTATCGTTTTGATAATAAATAACTAAAGTCTCTTAGGAATGTCCTTTTCTATCGTAGCTATGATATAATAAACAGCAATTGCGAAAAAAAATATGAGCGAATGAATTTCTTAACTACCCCCGAAGTTTTTCCAAGTAATACGCCCCGTGAGGATCTCATTTTCGCGGCATTAATCTCGATTTCCCACCTCTTACGTTTATCGCCGATCCGAGCACCTAATATTTCACCCCAGGCTCAATTATGAAAAGTGTAAATTGCAGACGTAGACGGCCCGCTCGGGGCGCCCCGTAGCTCGGTGTAGCGGAGGCCATTATGTATAAAATATTGCCAGCTGTATCCGTCTAAATTACGTGTCGCATAGAACGTATCGCAATAAATTTATCAAACAACAAACAAGTGGAATACAAAAAAAACTCTTTTCACTTGGGTACTGTTAGTGAGCGAGTTTTTTTGTTGTGAGCGGTGCTTTTAGTGTTCCCCGCCAAGACTGGAGAATAAAACCGGCTAACTGCGTACAACAAGCGCAAACTAGGGTTCCGTAGTTGTTTATTCTTCTTGAATTGTTATTTTATATATCTGACAATCACAGTTTATTTTCTCAAAGTCCATGTCCGGTAAAGAGTTCAGCGCATTTCGATATAGTTTTACTAAGTATCGTCGAAAATATAGACGCTCTCAATCATAATTACATTTGTAACCTTTCATTATTATAAGGATAATCCCCGTGAAATTGTAATCGAATTTCCTTTCGGCGAAGTAAGACTTGTATAATATAAAGTCCGCGTTTATATTGAAGACGTATATTTTCTCTCTAGACAAATGTATTTATTTATTATTGTATTTGTATGAATTAATGTATCGTATTTATTATTATTTGGCGTCAAAATGGATAAATTATGATCAGTTGAATGTGCACTGCATTGTTTTGTTTTGTTCTTCCCCCGCGTTTCTCAAATACACTGTACGATTACACAGTACGATTTTCTCAAATACACAGTACGATTAAATATAAACGATTAAAATAGTTAAAATATATTAGTTCAACTTTTTTAGTAAAATTAGTCTTCGTTTTGTCAGTACTATAAAAAATGATCAGAACTAAATTAATAAAATGGGAAGTTTGTTAATAAAAGTCATACAGTAGACATACTACTTCAAAGTCGACTAATGCATTTTTGTCTAATCTAATCGTGCCATTGTTATCAGCAATATATCAAGGGCAATATTGTATTTGCGGTCTCATTGTGTTTATGCGACGTCTGTCTGGTTGGTTTTAAGTAAGTACCTGTTGGTTGAATGAACTGAGTGGTCTAAAGAAAACATGTAAAGGTCATCAATAAAAAAAACGTGTTATTGACAAATATGTGGAAATATATTTAATACCAGCTGTGCCCGCAACTTTATACGCGCATACCATTGAAAAATGTACCGATGCAGTTTTTTATAAATAAACTCCATCATGGTCCAAGGCTAGGCTTAAATGTGTTTAATATTAGCTGTGCCCGCAACTTCACGTGCGCAGCCCACAAAGAAGTGAAAGAATCTAAAACAATTAAAATACTTTACTTAAAAATAGTATATTTTCAGTATTCAGTGTCTCTATAACAAGGTTTCCATTTAAACAATATTTGCAGTAGCGCCAATTGGGATTTTTGCATGAAGATTGCTAGATAAATATTGACAACAACTTCAAATTTTAAACTAATTTAGGGTACGAAGTAAGCTTATATCGAATACAACATCGAAAAATTTTATGTGGCGAATACGACCGACAACGATGTCTGCTGTCATGCATCTGCCCGCTTTCGGGTTGCATATTCAAGCGCATACCCCTCCTACGTTTCCTTTCTGGTCACGCCGATTTCGCCAATGAATGTCCGTTTATTGAAGAGAGATACCTATTTGTGTAATTACTACGTGTCGAGTAACTGAAGAATTCTTTGTTTTTTGTTATATTAATGTAACGGAAATTAAATTTTGGAACCATTAAATACGCTTATCTTCTGAGTGACTGAAATTTTTGCGAAGAAATAAAAAGTAAAAATTACTTCAAATTGATTTCTATATTTTTTCTAATTGAGTCAGTAGCTAACCTCTCCGCCCCTCCCCTAATTATTTCTTCTTCACCCGTTCTCTCCCAATTATTTTTGAAAATATTTTCATTGTATCATACATATTGAAAATATTACATAGTTTCTCTCAATGTTCCGATACTCGTCAGAAGGACAGGAAAATATTTTGTATAACATGTGAGCGTTTTGCCGGCGGCGATAGAAAGTGAAATTAAAGACAAAATACATGTGTGAAGATCTTTCTTCTCGGGAGGATTATCGCCACCAAGGTATTTGTGCATGTCTTTCGCGGATAGAAATGGTTTCCACGTAAAATCTGATATGTGTTATATACATATTTGGCATGTTTTATATTAATCATCAGCAACATCAAACTTCCACGCACGACACGGTGAAACATACTGTTGCGATCGCCTTCGTTAGTTGAAAAATGTATAAATTTTTCCAAAAATAACGATAACCTTTTTATATTCTTTGATTTTCGAAAAAAACTCATCGAACGTTTTCGAGATTTTTTTTATATAGAGTAATTGATATGTGTTGTACAGTACAGTGATAATAAACAGTTTTTTAAGTAGTCGGATGGAGGAAAATGTTCTTTATACTCTTTTTAATTAATACAATTTTGGCAATTTGTGAACTAATCTTACTTACATAATACATATATCGTATTTAAATGCAATTGATCGGTCCCTTTCGAAGTTATGTCACTCAATGATGAGCGAACGAGCGGAAAAGATGGTTTCCTTTTTTGCAGGAATGCCAATAAATATGATTTGTTTGGCTTGATGGGTAAAAAATATTTAAAACAGGTTGGCTAAACATTTGCAGAAATTACACTTTGAATCAGATATTGACAGACTTTTTTATCTTTCTCCAATTTTGCAAAGATCCATTGTTTAATACAATTTGAATACATTCTTAACGTGAAAAGGTTTTGTTTCACTTTACACTCGACAATTTATGTCGCTCACTGTATTTTATAAATAGATTTGTATTAAAGTTTAAATGAAGAAGCAACAGCGGTGGCGTCGTCTTAATACATGATGATGACATTAATTGTCTCTTAACTGAGCTAAAGTTTGATTTATGGATGTCATAAAAGACTCATTTGGACGTCTGTGTAATTTAGTCAGAGGTACTGAACATTTTGTCTCTAAAATATTTGTCTAGTATTTTTATTTGCGTCTATCTCCACAGAATCGTTATTGAGAATTAATTTTTTTTCAAAGAATATTTCGCATGGGTGAACAAACTTTAATGTTCTTTTCCTGAAGTTGCAAAAGGACATTAAAGTTTGTTCACCCAAAGAAATTTGTAGGAGTTTGAATTGCTGCAATAAAACGCTCTTGGGACCAATTTATTTCTAGCTATAATGGATGTGATGTCTAAGTATAATATAGATTATACCTATTATAAGTATGTTTCCAAGAAGTTAAAGAGATGTGATAATAAATTATTTGAGAGACGACTTATTATGAAAATTGATTTGTACTTGTAATTATATTCTGTTTGCGTTAACGCATTTTTACGAATTTGTCTAAAGACCTGAGTAATATTGGATGATGCATTAACGCAGCCATTTCTTTGCTATATTACCTGTTTAAAAATTATATTCAGTTACTTTTATGTGATCACCCATTATATAAATTGTTTTAGCTAAATTATGAGTCTATTTCCATCAAATCTAACGATGTTATCCCCGAAATATTGTCCTTTGTAATATCCAACGAGGTATTCGTTCCACTGGATATTTTAACTTTTTTAGGGTTCTCGGATAAAATAAAGAGTCTTAACAATTCAAGGAAATTATTGCAATTTTATTACAATGACAGTTCTGGTTAGAAATAAAATTATTTTATTTAACTTTCATTCCCAATTTTGGGTGATATTGTGAAACATACTTTACACGCTCTTGTAGGTTCACTATTTTTTAGAAACTACCGTCTACAGTCTTTCTAGTTTTTTCCATATTTTTTGTTCTCAAAAATATTTTATTTCTATGTCTTCGTCTAATTCTAGTAGGTTTTTATGTAAATGACAATATCAGTCAGTATAGAACCTTAGATCCATTTGGGAAATTGGTGTAAATTTAAGCTTTTAACTTCTTCGAATTCTTTATTTTATTTAGATTACTGAACTGGATTATATTTTCCATAGAAAATTGCTGTAGTATTTGTATAATAAAATAAAACCGTTGGCAGGCGCTAGTTGAAAAGGTCAACTTCACATATATGAAATAAGGCATATTTATTTTTATATAAGGCATATATAAGGTAAAAAAGAAACAAAAATTTCCTGTACATATGTTATGTACAGGAAATATATTATATATTTATTGTATCCGATTTTAAAATATAAACAAAATTAATTTTAACTATGGCCAAAACTAAACAGGTAAATCTTATTTTGGAAAATTTTCCTGCCATCCGTACATAAAACATAGAGATGTTTGCTTATAATTAGAAAACCTTTCGAAAGACTTAATTTGTATACACAAAACCCATATTATCAAAAGAGAGTCGATGGAAAAAATTATACATAATATTTTGACATAAAAACTGACGTCTAGTTTATCATGACCAAAAAAAGGTATACTTAAATATAGACGTTAATATGCCTTATATCATTAAAGTTTAGATATATATATATATATATATATATATATATATATATATATATATATATATATATATATATGAATGACAATAACGGGCTTATCCATATATAGCTAAAATTGTTCAAGTTGATAAAA
Organism: Druceiella hillmani; assembly: GCA_039881145.1. Classification (NCBI taxonomy): domain Eukaryota; kingdom Metazoa; phylum Arthropoda; class Insecta; order Lepidoptera; family Hepialidae; genus Druceiella; species Druceiella hillmani. Next base: position 8,704,372 of record JAYKKI010000004.1, read on the forward strand.
TATACGATTGTCATAAAGTCTGCCTGTTACTGATCGGTCTAGAGTCTATGAGTCGCTCTATGATTGCTGTGTCGGTGACATCATCTTATAGAATTTGCGACGCCATTTTCGGTTTACCGCCGCCCTTCTATTTTTTGATTGAACGCGTAATACATTATCGATCTCGACGACAATTCCATCAATACCACCTGACAATAATTCCTTTCACATATAAATAATTCATTCGCGCACCCTCCCGCACACGTCTTCGCCTCGCGAGATTCATCACTGCCGCCTAGAAGGGCGTCCCGTCGTTTTGTGACCTTCCAAGGAACTTGCGAAGGCTGCAAGAATGCTGGAGGCGATGTGACCAGGTTTTTGTTACGTTAAAAGGTGTAAATGGATATTTGAAAACAGACACAATTTGCCAAATTGTTATCAGCTATCTGTCACTTGGAGCTAGTTACTTAGCTACAGTTTCTATCGTCATCTAGAATCAAAAATATTTTTCTGATGGAACTTTTGTAAATCATTAAGGATTATTAAGAAAGACACTACAAAACTTATGACATTTTTTGAAATTTACAAGAACTTATCGAAAGAATACATATTTTCTACATACATACCAAAATCTTGTTAAACCTATTGTGACAATTACCGTGAAGGGTATAATGCTGATATGCTTGATCCATTCGCTGCTACTTAATCCAATGCGAAAAGTGTAAATTACTTGTTTTAGATAAGAAACATACACAGGCGACATATTGCGACGAAGTTTTCATGAAAACCTATTTCTATGTTACTTCAACAAGGCTATATTCCAATAAATATGAAAATTCCAGTATTCATGACGAATTTATATTATTTTGCGGAAGACTAATGACATATATTAGCTTTTCCATAAAAAGTAAAAGCTGAAAATATTTTCAAATTAACAGCCGGAAATTATTACCGACTGTCAAATTTCAAACTGGGAATAAGATCATTACTTTTTTAATAAGGCTATCCTAATTAATGACCAATTTCGGTATTAAACACAACTAAAAAATGTTTTAAGTTCCAAGTTTATATGAATGGATATTGTTCATTATTCTCTGTCATTTCTTTCTAGATTCTTGCAAAGATGTGCATCTTCAAAAAGGTTGTCAATAGATTGCTCTTGGTGTACACCAAGAATAAGTTCCAAGTTTATAGGAAAGATGGACATTGTTCTCTGTGATTTCTTTCTTTCTGCAAAGATATGCATTTTCAAAAAGGTTGTCGATAGATTGCTCTTGGTTGTACCCAGCATAAGTTCCTAATTTATATGAAAAATGGACATTCTTGTCTGTGATTTCTTTCTAGATTCCTGCAAAGATATGCATTTTCAAAAAGGTTGTCGATTGATTTTAAATTCCAAGTTTATATGAAAAATGGACATTGTTCTCTGTGATTTCTTTCTAGATTCTTGGAAAGATATGCATCTTCAAAAAGGTTGTCAATATATTGCTCTTGGTGTACCCAGCATAAGTTCCTAATTTATATGAAAAATGGACATTCATGTCTGTGATTTCTTTCTATATTCCTTCAAAGATATGCATCTTCAAAAAGGTTGTCAATAGATTGCCCTTGGTGTACACCAAGAATAAATTCCAAGTTTATCCTTGGTGTACACCAAGAATAAATTCCAAGTTTATATGAAAAATGGACATTGTTCTCTGTGATTTCTTTCTAGATTCTTGGAAAGATATGCATCTTCAAAAAGGTTGTCAATAGATTGCTCTTGGTGTACCCAGCATAAGTTCCTAATTTATATGAAAAATGAACATTCTTGTCTGTTATTTCTTTCTAGATTCTTGCAAAGATGTGCATCTTTAAAAAGGTTGTCAATAGATTGCCCTTGGTGTACACCAAGTGTGAGACAGGACAAATAATAGGTTTATATCTATTCGCCTGTGGGGAGGAAAATAAATTGATAGTTATATATTAATGCATGGCGGGCTAGTCTGAAATTTTGCCATGAATTGAATTTGAAATTAAAGTCAACTGGCCAAATCTGCAGTGATATTAGTAAATAAAAAAATTAAAAAGGTGCTTTTTTGTAATTAAATAAAACCCACAAAACATGTGTGAGACGCTCTTTCTCTGACTCTTTCTCTTGTCAAATATATGAAATCTGTAATTAGAGCATTTATTTTGATAATTGTGGGCTCAATTCATAAAGGCGTAGTAATAATAATGCAATTTGCAGAAACCAATCTATCTATAGAGAAATGAAAAAAAAAATAGTTTAAAAATGTTTTAACATTCATTAGTGCAAAATTGAATTATTCAATATCTCTTCCATGTTCGCGAACCTTAATAAAGTAAATTGCTTTCAGACATGAATTTTAATGAATTGCGATAAAATTGGCTCGAAATTAGCATAAGCTACTGAATCTTTCAAAACTTGTTTCGTTCGCGAAGTGCTTTAAGAGATATGTTTCTTTTCCTCAATTTTTATTAATCTAAGAGAAACCGAATTGTAATACTGAAAAGGTCTGCAAACTGTAGGTACTCTGTGCACGGTGTACGGTTGAGATTTTGATAGTTCTTTTTATATCAAAAGCGTTGATTTATAAGTGGATTAGACAATTGTAGATTGTCGGCTTTGATCAAGTCGGCTACTTAAAGTATATTGATATACCAATACAATTTCGTAATCACAAGAAAGCCTGTAAATTGTTATACTGTATGCAAAGTGTACAGATTCTGTCAGTATAAGAAAATGTTGGGAGAAATATTCTCATTTTATAAATTGGTTATTTATAACTTTAAAAAAGAAACATTTACGATTTGACCCAAACAGAGTCCCTGTAATTATGATTTTTAAATTTTTTTTATGAATTAAAATAGTAAACATTTCATCACCTGTAATACATTATTTACTATACATATATGCATTTAATACATTATTTATATATATATATATATATATATATATATATATATATATATATATATATATATATATATATATATATATATATAATATTTTTCTATTCTAATCAGGGGTACAGCCTCAGTATTTCAATTTTGGATAATTTTTGTATGCCGGTAATTTTTTCATTATGCTGTGAATATAAGTAGGTAAATTTAAGGCGCACCACTCAGCCAATTTCAAGAAAATGCATGTCAACATTTTTAGTGATTTATAAATGAATAATTTTCAGCTACTGTGAAGCAACCGTAGGACTGCACAGTACAAAGGCTGATCGCAAACTAAAATCCTTAGACCTTGCCCTGCTCTTGGAAGCTTATCTTTATAGAAAAATAAATTGTTATATTTAGGTATTTAATTTACGATTGAATGATATTTTTAGGATTTCAAAAGTATTTTATGGAGTTTTGATGTCACATAAGTATCTAGCTCCAATTTTATTGATATGCTTACAACCAATAGATTAATGAACGATTAATGTACCAACTTTGTCGTATAGCAACATTTATGTGGGTATATTTTTTATATTAATTCTTCTCGTTGTGATATTTTTAGGTTTCTAAAAATATTTTATGGAGTTTTGATGTCACATAAGTTTCTTGCTCCAATTGTACTTGTGTGCTTACAAACAATAGATTAATGAACGATTAATGTACTAACTTTGTCGTATAACAACATTTATGTGGGTATATTTTTTATATTAACTCTTCTCGTTGTGATATTTTTAGGTTTCTAAAAATATTTTGTAGACTTTTAATGTCACATAAGTATCTAGCGCCAATTGTACTTGTATGCTTACAAACAATATATTAAGGAACGATTAATGTACTAACTTTGTCGTATAGCAACATTTATGTGGGTATATTTTTTATATTAATTCTTCTCGTTGTGATATTTTTAGGTTTCTAAAAATATTTTATGGAGTTTTGATGTCATATAAGTTTCTTGCTCCAATTGTACTTGTGTGCTTACAAACAATATATTAATGAACGATTAATGTACTAACTTTGTCGTATAGCAACATTTATGTGGGTATGTTTTTTATATTAATTCTTCTCGTTGTGATATTTTTAGGTTTCTAAAAATATTTTATGGAGTTTTGATGTCACATAAGTATCTAGCTCCAATTGTACTTGTGTGCTTACAAACAATATATTAATGAACGATTAATGTACTAACTTTGTCGTATAACAACGTTTATGTGGGTATACTTTTTATATTAATTCTTTTCATTGCTGCGAATTTAAAAAGAGCTTTTAAAGTCTAGCGATCTATAATCCCATTCGCGGTCTATTCTAAATTGCGGCAGAAGTTCAATTTGTGGTTATTAAACGTAAATTTTAGAGTTGACTTTTATTTCACTGAAAATTTTCTTCAAAGGATAAAAAACAGTTTGCCTGGCAAGCATTGTTGAATTCGCACTATGAAAATTTCGGACAAGTTTAGGCACTTAACCTTTAAGTGTACATAGCATTTCTATTAAACTATTTACAAATATATATTTCTGACAACATTGCCTATTATATCTTTTACAGTCGTTAAAACATAGTGCGTATTTAAAAAAGTATAACATATGGAAACATTGCTCTAATTTTCTTCCAACTTTTGCATAAGCTACTAAAACTTTTGTAATTGTAATGTAATTTTAGGTTGAATAGTCAGATGTAATTATAAAAAAAAATGTTTTGAGACCTTTATAACAACGATACCACTTTATATATATATATATATACTTACAATTATTTCCTGTATATATATATATATAAATGAAATTTTAAAATTTTATTCGAGTGCTTAATTTCTCCCCCCTAAGTTTCTGTATTCATATTTTTGAGTATTATCTATATGCGGGTTAATATGCTGTATTATTTTGCCAAATTTTAGGTCAAGTGCTTTCTGAAAGAAGCGGCCGTGACAGACAAATAGACGGACATATGATTGGTCTTTTAAAAGTTTCATTTTTCCTTTTGTAGTACTGAACCCTAAGAACAATAATCAAATCAAATACAACGAGTACACGAGTACACAGTGAACGACTCAAAATATTCATCGGTATTTATTCTAAAGTTTTCAGTCTCGAAATTCGGTAGCATATTCAATTTGGACCCTTATTACCACCGTATTTAATCATTTTATTAGACTTTTTCGATTGTATTTTAAAATACGTCATCAATGGTTACCCTACACAATGCAGTTTGTGAGATAACATTTTCATCTCGAAACTTGCTGAAACAGTTTCATGATCGTCGATCGTAAATTTAAATTCTTGTGACATGCAGGCTGACAGTCAATTGTACATGTCAAAATTATAAGGGTCCTCGTTCGCAATTTGGCTACGGAACTTGAATATCAAAATCAAAAAAATCGGATCGTGGCTGTGTCGGGGACACCGTCGTGTGTTTTACATGGACACGTGTAAACAGAAATTACGTGACGCGACGAAGCGATTTCAAAATGGCGATTCTTCCCCCTCTGCTGCGCGCTATGCGTCGCAATCCCCACTCAACGTAACGAATTATTTTATCCTGTAACTATCGAGTGGTGTAATTAAATATTGAATGTATATAACAGTTATCTAGGTGCAATGCCAAACTTTATCCCCCGAGTTTTCTGAATTGTCTCCCACTATGGAAGCAAATTTAAAGACGTATTCACGTCAAAACCGAATCCATAAAATGCTGAATCTGATCGCACTGGCCATGAGGACGTTCGTCGTGCCAACGGGACGCGAACCGGGGACCCGCCAGTGACGGATGGCCGCGCCGGAGGCGGCAAACTTGATTTAGGACCCTCATTTGGCGCTATCTCGCGGGCGATTTGCTGCGCCTTCGCCATTTTTCATTTCGGCACTCGGATATAGATGCTTAGGGGCGTACATATATTGGCATCCGCCGTCTGCCTACATACATTTTAACACTATTTCCTGTCTAAGCAGAGTGATCATCAATTATAGAAGGAAGGACCCTTTCATGGTTCTTCTTTCAAATATTCTCAGTCAAGTTCAGCGAAGTTTTCTTCAACATTTCGCGTTTTTTTATCTCGCTTTCTCCTTACATAAATGTTCCATTAGAAAAGGAGGCTTTAGTTGCAAACAAAAGTTTTTTCTGTTTGGCTGTGTGTCTGGCCTAATTAAATTATTTGTTTCGTTGTTGAATGTTTTTTTGTAATTTCTTTATGAAATTTCATTAGAAATATTTTTTATTACTTCTATATGCTATTTCATATTTACGATATGCTCTTTGAGATAATAATTCCAAAAATATATACTTTATTAACAAGATGCAGGAAATGTTTTGAAGCATTGAAATAGACGAAAAACAGAGCAACTGTCGGGTAATGTTGCCCCTCCATGCAGGAAATTCTAAAACTACAATTAAGAAAATTATGAATGGAATTTAATAGGTTATGGGTAGATGATAAAGATACACTTTTGAAAGTCGACTTAGTATTTTTAGAAAGGAAACGACGTTTTTAATCGCTCTATTTTTCCGCTAAAGTTTCGTTTTGAAAGTTTCGTTTATAAACGAAACTTTAGCGAAAAAATAGATTGATAAAAACGTTGTTTCGTTTTGAAAGTTTTGTTTGAAAGTCCCGTTTCATTTTAAGGCGCTGTTACGCTATTTTTCCTCTAAAGTTTCGTAGTAATGAATTCAGCTATACGAAATTGAGCCTGGACCAATTTGTGACGTGAATGCTCAGGTTTTTGAAGTATTTATTTGAGAAGACAACTAACGAAGCGTTTTTGTTTTTAATCTTGTCAATACACTGGTAATTGTTGGTACACTTATATACTTTATTAATCACAGTCGTTAAATCGCTCACAAAATAAAGAAAATGCTCCAGTGTAGAGGTTAAATATGATAATTAGTAGAATAGTAACTTAGGTATAAAAATTGCTTATTAATTAATATTTTACTCAAACTAATTGATAAGACAATGATGAAATAAACAAAATAGGGCCCTATCGCCCTATATGTATCATCATCATCATCATATATATTAATACGCTAAGGTTAAGATGTTACTCTCCCTTTTTAGAAAAAACCTCACAACTAATCCACATCAATTATATATCATTTTATAGATAATTGCTTGCTCTACCGGCATCCACAACTAAAAAAATTATTATTGCTATTGTTTTTGCAAATTAATTAATTATTAAAATTATATACACAAAACAGCAATGCTGCCATCTAACGGCTCAACGTGAATATGATTGACGGTCGGTAAAATTTTTGTTTAATTTCAAATCCACTCACGTATAAATAAAGTGGCGCTTTAGCTCTTTGCTTTTGATACTTTCGCCTCTATATGTCAATTTTAGTAAAATATTTGTTTGATCTGTCATCTGAGCTTCATAATGGAATAAATAATGCGAAGACTTCGCACGGGTCACGCTAGTCAATACTTATTCATGTGAATAGTACTCAAATGCTTTTTCGATATTGCTCGTGCAAATACCCGCAAAGGAAAATATTTATAAGGTGTCCCTGAGATCTAATGACCCCACACGCCTAGGTGCATTGGATTTTTATTTATTTCTCAGTTAAATGTATGGAGTGCCACCCTTAATTTATTTTTTTTCATAATTCCATTATTTGATTGCATAACGGTTCATTCAAGAAACCTATCATTTCAATTTCATCTATTTAGAGCCAATAGTCTTCGAATAAAACGGGCGAGACATACGCACATACAGACGAGCAGACAGACAGATTAACAGAACGAAATTATTGTGGTTCCGTTTTTACCATTTGGCTATGGAACTCTAAAAAATTAGCCCCAAAAACAATACAGCACTTAACACATACTCTCCAAAGAATTATGACCAGTTTCGACAATTGAACCAAAACGCACCGTCAACAGCTTCGTTATATGCATAATAACACAATCGAATTTCAGATTAAAATATACAAATAATTATATTTTTATGAAACATAACTTAAAGGTTGCTTCAAAACATTCACTTTTTAGTTATACCATATTTCTATTCTAATAATGAACTAATAACGTTTAAAGACGAGGTGGCCGATAGTTCAATTTAATGTAATAACTTTAATTATAATTGAATTTAATGGTAATTGAATTTAATATACGTATAAGGAGCCCTTCTTGCTTAATATGACATAATGGTTTAGACAGATAATTAAAATTAGATTCTTACATTAAGTGTACTACGTAAAATATTTTAGTTTCATTCATAAGTGAAGTTAAAATTAAAATCTAAAAATAAGCACCAAAAATATTCATTTGATGATGGCGTCACTGAGAAATGTGATCGCACTTATAAACTTTAGATTCGTTTTAAATTGTGAAGAATTTTTCCATTTATTTTTTGCTATAAAATAGTAAACGGATTAGCACTTTTTTTCTTTGGCTTGCAACTAGTTTCGAACAGGTTCCAATATTTTTTCTAATTACATCAATCGCATAATTATAATATGCGATACAATATTGTCCCTTAATTTCTAAATTGTGACCTTAACGAAGATTCCAATTAATAGAATGGAATTAAAACGCGCGTTTCAATTGAGAAATATAATGTAAAATTGGGCTTTGTCCAATAACGAACGTTCGATTTCAATTGCTGGAGATACCTGCTTAATTGGATTAAAAGAATATTCTGACGTTTTAATCCACTTGATTGAAAGCAAATAGAGGGTTGTTGAAATGTCTGTATGTGCCTTTAATTAATTACGAAAGCCCACGTAATCTTCATTGAGTAAACGACGTCCTTGATCGGTCCATTCTAGTTTAAACAACTAGAAATAGATCGAACTTTCTTTGTACAGTCAAATACTGAACTCCAACCTCGATCTTTTTTGACTACAGCATGAGTATACATTAAATTTAAGCAATAAAGCATCACTAACTTTTCTCCTTACGTGTTTATGGATTGTGTCTTTAAGTAATTATGAAAGCCCACGTGTTCTTCATTGCGTAAACGATCGGTACATTCTAGTTTAAACAACTAGAAATAGATTGAACTTTCTTTGTACAATCAAATACTGAACTCCAACCTCGATCTTTTTTGACTACAGCATGAGTATACATTAAATTTAAACAATAAAGCATCACTGACTTTTCTCCTTACGTTTTTATGGATTGTGTCTTTAAGTAATTATGAAAGCCCACGTGTTCTTCATTGCGTAAACGATCGGTACATTCTAGTTTAAACAACTAGAAATAGATTGAACTTTCTTTGTACAATCAAATACTGAACTCCAACCTCGATCTTTTTTGACTACAGCATGAGTATACATTAAATTTAAACAATAAAGCATCACTGACTTTTCTCCTTACGTTTTTATGGATTGTGTCTTTAAGTAATTATGAAAGCCCACGTGTTCTTCATTGCGTAAACGATCGGTACATTCTAGTTTAAACACTAGAAATAGATTGAACTTTCTTTGTACAATCAAATGCTGATCTCCAACCTCGATCTTTTTTTGACTACAGCTTGAGTATACATTAAATTTAAACAATAAAGCATCACTGACTTTTCTCCTTACGTGTTTATGGATTGTGCCTTTAAGTAATTATGAAAGGTCACGTGATCCTCATTGAGTAAACGATGTCGCCCTTGATCGGTCCATTCTAGTTTAAACACTAGAAATAGATTGAACTTTCTTTGTACAATCAGATACTGATCTCCAACCTTGATCTTTTTTTGACTACAGCTTGAGTATACATTAAATTTAAACAATAAAGCATCACTGACTTTTCTCCTTACGTTTTTATGGATTGTGTCTTTAAGTAATTATGAAAGCCCACGTGTTCTTCATTGCGTAAACGATCGGTACATTCTAGTTTAAACAACTAGAAATAGATTGAACTTTCTTTGTACAATCAAATACTGAACTCCAACCTCGATCTTTTTTGACTACAGCATGAGTATACATTAAATTTAAACAATAAAGCATCACTGACTTTTCTCCTTACGTTTTTATGGATTGTGTCTTTAAGTAATTATGAAAGCCCACGTGTTCTTCATTGCGTAAACGATCGGTACATTCTAGTTTAAACACTAGAAATAGATTGAACTTTCTTTGTACAATCAAATGCTGATCTCCAACCTTGATCTTTTTTTACTACAACTTGAGTTTACATTAAATTTAAACAATAAAGCATCACTGACTTTTCTCCTTACGTTTTTATGGATTGTGTCTTTAAGTAATTATGAAAGCCCACGTGTTCTTCATTGCGTAAACGATCGGTACATTCTAGTTTAAACACTAGAAATAGATTGAACTTTCTTTGTACAATCAAATGCTGATCTCCAACCATGATCTTTTTTTACTACAACTTGAGTATACATTAAATTTAAACAATAAAGCATCACTGACTTTTCTCCTTACGTTTTTATGGATTGTGTCTTTAAGTAATTATGAAACCCCACGTGTTCTTCATTGCGTAAACGATCGGTACATTCTAGTTTAAACACTAGAAATAGATTGAACTTTCTTTGTACAATCAAATGCTGATCTCCAACCTCGATCTTTTTTTGACTACAGCTTGAGTATACATTAAATTTAAACAATAAAGCATCACTGACTTTTCTCCTTACGTGTTTATGGATTGTGCCTTTAAGTAATTATGAAAGGTCACGTGATCCTCATTGAGTAAACGATGTCGCCCTTGATCGGTCCATTCTAGTTTAAACACTAGAAATAGATTGAACTTTCTTTATACAAACAGATACTGATCTCTAACCTCCATTTTTTTTAAATACAGCTTGAATATACATTAAATTTAAACAATAAAGCATCACTGACTTTTCTCCTTACGTGTTTATGGATTGTGCTTTTAAGTAATTATGAAAGCCCACGTGACCCTCATTGAGTAAACGATGTCGCCCTTGATCGGTCCATTCTAGTTTAAACACTAGGAATAGATTAAACTTTCTTTGTACAATCAGATACTGATCTCCAACCTTGATCTTTATTTGACTACAGCTTGAGTATACATTAAATTTAAGCAATAAAGCATCACTGACTTTTCTCCTTACGTGTTTATGGATAGATACCCGATCCAATACGCGTAAAGGAGCTTTTCGTTCAGCGTAAGGGTCTATAGATTTTCCTTCAGCACGATACCGCCCTATAATTTACGACCTTCAGTATCTCTACGGAAATTTTACGACGTGTATTTACTGAAGGTAGTCGGGAAGCCTCAAATTTATATGGCTCGTATAAAAGGAGCAGAGTCGATTTTATAGATCATAAATTTGTCTCCATCGGCAGTTTGTTATTAAAATTTGCCTAGTGTTTGTCTCGTGCAACCAAGTTGGGTAATAAGTATTGAAGAAACTGTGTTGTTTATTAATGTTGGGATTAGGTTTTGCTGACTTTTTTCCGTTTTTAGGGTTCCGTACCTCAAAAGGAAAAAGGGAACCCTTGTAAGATGATTTCGTTGTCCGTCTGTCGATCTATCAAGACCCTTTTTCTCAGAAACGCGTGGAGGTATCAAGTTGAAATTAATATCAAATACTTAGGTCTACGATCTCTTGGAACTGTAAAATCAAGCTTCTAACTCAAAGCATTCAAGAAGAGCCCTAAAAATACCTCCATTTACGCCGCTCTTTTGACACTCGCAAAGAAATCAAGAGCTATAGGATATTTCCCGTTGACCTAGAATCATGAAATTTGGCAAGACGAAGATGTTGGATTGTAACCCAAATATTGCTGAACCAATTTTAGCACATGACGTATCAATAAGTTTTTATCTAATGTAAGAGTGTCATAAGCTAGGTTTTTAGAAACAAATAACATTTTAGCGGATTTACAATAAAAAGAACAGAATTGAAAAAAAATGTCGTATAATTTCGAACAGGATGTCATTCGACAGATCATTACAAATAATTATGTGGTTTCTTCAACCATTTTGTCATAAACTTAAAAAATATCAAGTTTGGCACAAATAAAAAAAACGAAGTTCTTTGTGCATCCTGCTTTGAACTATGTGTTTATAAATAAGTTACCAAAAAGTGTAAAATAAAAAAGAAACTATAAAAAACTAAAATCCGACCACATCGAAAAAGTGAAAAGTAGATAAACAAGTTAGGTAATCATAATTTCAGTAAAAGCTAATTAATCATTACTTAATTGTGAAACCGTGGGCGGCGTTCATTTTTGAGATGTAATTTTCCATTAGAACAGGTGTCACAAATTCAGTCACGATTATTTTACAATGAAATTATGATTACCTCACTTGTTTTTCTACTTTTCAGTTTTTTTAGCTCGGGAAATTTTTTTTTTATTATTAATTAGCTTTATACCACCGTAATTTTGTAATTTATCCTCTTTTCTGGCAAGGAGAATTCAATAATATATTTTTTCAGAAAATTTAAAGAAAATATTCATAATTATTGGTCATCTTTTTCATACACACTATACTTGCGCACATTATTCAGCGCCGCTCAGGGGAATAACCAGCAAAAACAACGAAGACACCTAGCTACCTGGGTATGCACCGCGCTCCAAGCAAGTATTGGGTTTATTAAAAAGAGTTATGTGTAATATTTTTTTTTGCACTCAATTAGAAAAAGGGAATGTTTTACGTTTTATTTCAATGACAATTTATTTCTTTATAGCCAACGAATAGCGTATTTCTTTGCCCGAGACTTATTCTCGGACATCGTGTATATATAAACACACACACATGTATATTGATACTTTTTAAAAGTTTTCAGTTGCAATCTTCCAGTTATATTCTCCATTACAATTACATTTTATAATTGCGATCATTTCTACAATACAATATTTGTATTTGTAATGAATGTGTCTGTTATTTACAAAATAAATTCCATGCATAAAACTGAGTAGAACGTGTTCAGCTACAGTTTAAAAATTCTCAGTCGTTTCTGAAAAAAAATCACTGTCGAAATTGCGATTTTAACAATAAAAATAACATATTATTACAGAAACACGCTTGAAAGAAGTCCTCACATACGACGCACATAACGTTTTTTATTCATACAAGCATTAAATAATAGACAATTTTTTATATCATGTATAAAGCATGGGTATTAGTAGTGTAATAAACTTATTACACTACTAATACCCATTTATTAATAGTGTAATAAACTTATTGCACTACTAATACCCATTTATTAATAGTGTAATAAACTTATTACACTGCTAATACCCATGCATTAGTACTGTAATAGACTTATTACATTACTTATACCCATTTATTAGTAGTGTAATAAACTTATTACACTACTAATACCCATTTATTAATAGTGTAATAAACTTATTGCACTACTAATACCCATTTATTAATAGTGTAATAAACTTATTACACTACTAATACCCATGCATTAGTAGTGTAATAGACTTATTACATTACTAATACCCATTTATTAGTAGTGTAATAAACTTATTACACTACGAATACCCATTTGTTAGTAGTGTAATAAACTTGTTATACTACTAATACCCATGCATTAGTAGGGTAATAAACTTATTACACTACTAATACCCATTTATTAATAGTGTAATAAACTTATTGCACTACTAATACCCATTTATTAATAGTGTAATAAACTTATTACACTACTAATACCCATGCATTAATAGTGTAATAGACTTATTACATTACTAATACCCATTTATTAGTAGTGTAATAAACTTATTACACTACGAATACCCATTTGTTAGTAGTGTAATAAACTTATTATACTACTAATACCCATGCATTAGTAGGGTAATAAACTTATTACACTACTAATACCCATTTGTTAGTAGTGTAATAAACTTATTACATTACTAATACCTATTTGTTAGTAGTGTAATAAACTTATTACACTACTAATACCCATGCATTAGTAGTGTAATAAACTTATTACACTACTAATTCCCATGTATTAGTAGTGTAATAAATTTATTACACTACTAATACCCATTTATTAGTAGTGTAATAAACTTATTACTCTACTTAATACCCATGTATTAGTAGTGTAATAAACTCGTAAAAGTAGTGTAATGAATTTATTACACTACTAATACCCATGTATTAGTAGTGCAATAAATTCATTACTCTACTAATACCCATGTATTAGTTGTGTAATAAATGTAATAAATATCCATGTATTAGTAGTGTAATAAATTTACGAGTACCATATTGCTTCGGTCGATATTTGTTCATTACTAGGTATGTATATAAAGTTATTTCATCGTCTTGTTATTTTATTATTTCTTCTATTAGTAAATAGAGGTTTAAACAGATTAATAGTTGTAGTTTTTTTTATCTGCATTTAAAGCACTTTTCTTGAAAAATAAGACATTTTTTAATGTAGTTAAAAAAATGCTTCAGAAGCAGATAAAATAAAAATTACTATTTCTTAAGCTGTTTGAAATCAAACTAATTATGAAATTGCAATCACAATTAATTCTCAATACCAATAGCCATAAACGAACTGAAAATTCAAAATACTGTTAAGCCATTTGCAATCTGGAAAATCGTTTAACCTTGGATTTATGTCTTTTTAATTTTATTAAAAATGTTTGCCGCATTGCACATAACTAATCAGTAATTTGAAATTTTTTGTATTTAAACCTTTGATTCGTATAATTTTATTGGTCTGTTATTAATTTAATTTAATCAATCGTTAAATATTTATTCTACTACATCAAACGTACATATTTATTATGACATTAGGATGATATATAATGAATGAAGTAATTTATTATTAAAATTACAATTATTAATGAGACTAGTTTTTTCTTGGAATAAATTTGCATACTTTAACTAAATTCATATTACTACTTATCGTAAAAAAAATCTAAGGACATTTTCACACCGTAACGAAAAGGTCGTGCTATTCGAAGGTTAAATGCGCCATCGTAAAATCGATACTCGTTTATCGATTGTTCGCGGTCGGACGCCCACGCCTAGCCTTATCGATAATGTCATTCCTGTAAATATTCAGTGACCGATAATGGAGAAATTGCCGCCCGCCTATTGATGTATAATTATCATTGACATAGCTCAATGTCTATATAGACAAAACCTATTAACTAATTGAACACGGAACAATCTGGGCCGTGAAAGTTCTTGCGGAAATATATATATATATATTGAATATAATACGCCTGAATGCTCTCCCCTTGTTATAAAGTTGATGTAACTCTGTCGCCAACAGAGTTGCTATAGTTCTGTCGAGAGAATCTAGCTATACTGTATCCCCTATACGACATGGAGAGTTGGCAGGTTGATGAGAGGTATGATTTTTCGGACAAATTTTGTATGAGTTAAACTTTGCAGTTCGTAACGCTTGAGTTTTTAGTAGGTTCACGCCTTTCTGTCTAAAAAGAGACACATTTTTGAGACTGCATTTACTGGCAGTCTTGATTTAAACCACCATATTTTTTGTCCAAGGTGTTGAATAAGACCTGGCACGAGAGGGTTTTCACAGTTGGTTTTAGAGATAGAATGGTGCGTTCTTGCGGTTTCAAGATGTAAATTTCTATTTAATTCTGAAATATTCTCACCACGAGGGTGCCCTACATACTTAGGTATATATAAATATTTAAGGATGTATTAATATTATTTTTGACAATAATATGTAATACCAGGAAAGTTATAGTTTCCCGGTAAACTTTGAACGTTTTGAAACACTGTTTTTTTTCATAATTTTAACTTGAAATTTTTCTTAATTTTGGCTTTGCATAATTTTGAGGACATCTAGAATAATATTTCTAGATTTACCTGAAATAAATTTCTTAAAAGAATAGTTTTGGAATTCTAATAATTTGTTTTTAATTTAATATTACGCACGATAATTATAAATTTCCCTTTCAAATTTCCAAGTAAATATTTTTGAATATTAACTATTGAAATATGTGCGGATCAATATGCTTTGCGACCAAATCTTAAAGTTTATACGCTGAATGATTTCTGACAAAAATTACTTTCACAGACAATCAGATACGTGAGTCCCTTTATAAGCGTTCCATTTTGTTCAGTAATTTTGTTAGGTAACCCCAAAAATGTAATGATTTACGTTCATAACCCTAAAATGTAATGATTATTTCACTACAGTCAGTTTGTAACGATGTGCGTATTTGTTTACTAAAAGCAAAATATTGTAGAACATACGTAGTAACAATTGCAGATAATGTGAGTATTATAACCTTATTCAGCATAGAGAAAGTACCCGTTCTTAAAATAATTCAGTTTCAATACAATCTTACGCCGTAACCTTGTGAATGGACTGTAATTACGTTTTTATACAGGAACTAAACGTAGCAATGAAGCGCTTATGTTACTAGACGTAAACATAAGAAGGGGAATAGGCGGACTCATAATACCTCGTTTGTCGCATGAATGGGGAGCTAACGATGTCGCGGCGGGCGGCGCAATACCGCCCTCAATGGCCTCATCTGTCTCCTCTTTATTCGGGGTATTTGCCTGGAGATTACGGAGAACGATTTAGAGTTGTTCGTAGACCGTCTAAGCCAATTGTGTTATAGTTTACGGCCTTTGGTGTGACAGGGCCATGTTTGTTGACCTCTATTCGGCTGCTGTCCCGCATACGTTGCGACCAATAACAGAACATCAGAGTATTCGGATCCTTGCTATTATTATAAATGTGAAAGAGAGTTTGTTTGTTTATTTCGCTTCCACTTTTTAACTACTCAAGTGATCCTTACTGAGAGGCGGTTAAAGCCCATAATGCGTTGAGCTCAGATGTTACAACAATAAAAATGATACTGGTAAATACAGAAAATGAAAAACTTCCTTAAATTTTTTAAACAAATCGTCATTCAGACAAATGAGAAATGTATTGAAAAATCACGTTATTTTCAGAAATGGTTTGTAAGAGTGTGAGAACACGGTGGGAATGAAACCCACGATAGTGAGAACCCGCTATTTCTATAAAATTCTTGGAACCAGAAAGGCAAAACAAGATAGTTCAGATTGCAACCCGTTGTATCCTTCATACCTATATGTAGCGACACGACCTGCAGGATTATGGAAAAAAGCAACGTAAAATTTGACAGGAGTTGCAAAAATATTCTTTTGGACAACACAGAATAAATGTCAATGACAGTTAATAGTTTAATTTTAATAAATTTAGGGAATGGATGCATATTAAAAAAATATGTTAAGCGCAAGCTATACTTGCACAATTAGTGTTCTGTGCCGTTACCCCCCCCCCCACTACAATATTAATAGTAATGCACTCCGACTATGTGGTGCTTAAAACGAGCCAATCTGCCGCGTTAACCGCTGCCGCTACGCCAATGCCGTGTCACGTCATTATGTTTGCATCACTATTAATATTTAAGTGGAAGGCTGATGAAAGGGAACAGTAATAGTCCAAGTATAGTTTGCACTTTATTGATTTTTTTAAATATCTTTTTTTTGACACACTAATAATATTTTATAGGGTCTGACACATAGGATAGTTTTAATTTTGATAAAATACACATTTCTAACTAACGAAAAATTTATTTTAAGGTTCAGGTTAAAATACTAATTTATGGTAATGTTACTTTGTAATATGACATTAAAAGATTCCTAGATTAAGTGATAAGTTATACTTAAACAAAATTATTACTAGTTGTAATATAAATTAACGCCTAAAACCGTACAATATATGCCATATAGGTATCATTAAGAATTCACGTTAAATAATATAAAAAATAATAATAAAGTTTAGAAAATCGATAATTATTTTTAATGACATGCCTAATTCTTTTTTAATTATCGCCTAAAGCCATGCTGTAAATGTTCTATAGGATTAAAATTAATGTTAATGGCTGGAGTATCGAATTAAATTTTTTTATTCTTGTAAGTACGGATTAAATTAGATAATTGATCGATTATAATTTAAAACATTCCCACATATTCACGGCAGAAATATCTACGTGTTAATATCGATGTACAATGGGAAGATACAGTACTCTCTTACTTTACGTAAATATAAGACGGGCATAAGTACAACTACACGCACACAAACTCTCACATCTGCAATCACAAATTGTCTGCATGTAAAATTAACCGAAAGAGACAAAGCGATGCGTAGTAACTATAGTGCGAGAGAATCAGTAAATTGGCAATTTGCACCGAACGCAGTGCTATAGTTTCTCACGGTGGGGCGCTTGCGCATGCTGCTGTCATTAAAACATGACAGTAATAAGAAAATATTTTTTTGAAAACTTATAACATTTTTACGCTTGAAAAGTAAATCCATGTGTCCTGTTTTTGTTTTGTGAATGGTTAATGTATGTGGTAAAAGCATTAGAAGGCATTTTTGGATCAATTTTACTGAAAATATTGGCAATTCTAATTTCAAAAACCCCGCGTCTATATGAACCGCCGTTTTACGTACAACTGAATTGAACAAAATGAAACTAGGTCCATTGGACCTGGTTACGCGGGCACGTTTAAGCGTACCGTATCTTCCCTTTTTACATCGATGCATGTTACGTAATTAAATAAAGTGTAATAGTAGTGTGCGCGTGTGTGAGCTCGCGGAATATTTCGGAGAAATACCGCAATGTCTTTAATATTATTTTTATTTACGTGTTCTAAAATCTATTTAAATATTATATTGTTACATTCATTAAGTTATGAGATAAAATGAAAGAGAATAATAAATATAAATTCTTTACTAATAGGTGTTGGTAAGAAATATTTGAACTTCTCGAGTATTATTATGAAGTAATATCACAAGACGTAAAGAGGCGTTCAAATTTGTCATGTGACTAAATTATTTCTCACTAATTACATAATTTATTAATAGTGTGCATCTTAGAATCTATCTAAGTTAATTTTTTTTTATTTATTTGAATGTCGGAAATATTGGTTTCCCTCGCTATTTAAAAATGGAACAGCATGTGACGTCACACCGGGACAGTGCCCTCTTGTGTAAAAAGCGGCGTTTTAGGTACTCTCTATGGATCCGTGATTTTAAAATTTGAGAAAACATTTCGTTTAGTTCGCAACTAATGAAAATTATTCTAAAATAAAATCATCTAGAAAAAAAGTGTCAAAAAAAGTAAAAAAGTTTGGAAAGTATTCAAAATTTATCGAAAAAATATGCAAATTTCTTTTCTAAAGTTTCGTGTCTCTAAATTTTTTAAGGATTGAAACTTTTAAATTAGATAGAACTTATTCTAAAATTGTACAAAGTTTTTATACCATGGAAATGTATAGTTATAGCTATGTATATTTCTGATATCAATTCCTTGAGATACGTCCTTCGATATTTCAACTAGGTTTGTTCTCTTATATGTATGTTATGCAAGTGGATTGTGACAGTTGAACTATATTAACTTCTTGTGGACACAAAATCCCTAACTTAATTTTTAGTCTACTTGAAGAGTATATTAAAAGAAACTCTTAATAAACTACACATCATAAATACAATTACATCACAAACACAATACGTTACTGGCAAAGTTTTTGCTACAAAATCCCTCAACGAGTTGGGAGAGTCAGTTTACTACATTAGCTAAGCAAGTTCTTCCAAGTTCTTCCAAGCCTGCCCGCCGAAGCCCCACTGAAGGCGTATCCTATTTCAATCGTCTGATAGATTACTTATTTGAAAGGTTTGAAACGAAATCAATCATCCGCATTAGCTCGACCGGGTTTCTTCGGGGGCTGCACGTCAGCTCAATATTTTCGGTTACTATTTTTCATTCTACTTCGTTTCGATAATGATTCGGTACTCATGTGAAAAACTCATTACGCAATGCTCGAATAGACATCGCGGAAAAGTTTCCTTAAATGGAAGAAAACTTGTATTACAGTTTGGCTCGGCTATTGTATTTTGAAGGGTGATTTTTGAACATGCTTATCACGATCGACAACATTGAGTCAAATTGTCTCCTTTTCCCCCTGAAATTGGTTTCGTAGTGTCTTGAATTTGAATTTTCACAATGACACCGAAGTTATATCTATCTCGTTTTGTAATAATTGTGGCGTGTGATGCGCTCTGTTGCAATCTATTCACAGTTTTTATTTCACAGTGACTTTGGTGGAGTGATTTATGTCGTTTGCAACTTTCGTATACTAAGTTTCGTAATGACCGTGGATAGGGTTCATTTTTTATGATACTTATGTAGAGTATTGCGTTATGATACTTATGTAGAGCATTGCGTTTGATGTTCGATCTTTTTATGTTGCAATCTATTCACAGTTTTTATTTCACAGTGACTTTGGTGGAGTGATTTATGTCGTTTGCAACTTTCGTATACTAAGTTTCATAATGACCGTGGATAGGGTTAATTTTTTTATGATACTGATGTAGAGTATTGCGTTATGATACTTATGTAGAGTATTGCGTTTGATGTTCGATCTTGTTATGTTGCAATCTATTCACAGTTTTTACTTCACAGTGACTTTGGTGGAGTGAATTATGTCGTTTGCAACTTTCGTATACTAAGTTTCGTAATGACCGTGGATAGGGTTCATTTTTTTATGATACTTATGTAGAGTATTGCGTTATGATACTTATGTAGAGTATTGCATTTGATGTTCGATCTTATTATATTGCAATCTATTCACAGTTTTTATTTCACAGTGACTTTGGTGGAGTGATTTATGTCGTTTGCAACTTTCGTATACTAAGTTTCGTAATGACCGCGGAAAGGGTTAATTTTTTTATAATACTTAAGTGAGTATTGCGTTAAGATACTTATGTAGAGTATTGCGTTTGATGTTCGATCTTGTTATGTTGCAATCTATTCACAGTTTTTATTTCACAGTGAATTTAGTGGAGTTATGTCGTTTGCAACTTTGTATACTAAGGTTCGTAATAATCGTGGAAAGATTTAATTTTTTTTATGATACTTACGTAGAGTATTGCGTTTGAGGGAGATATGTCTTATGTTTCGATTACGCTTAATTCTTTAGTGTCACAAAAAAACGTTGATCACGAAAAATTCAATATTTTGATAACTACTTATGATTGATGCGTGAACGATATTGCTTTTGGTAACGTATTAAACAAAACATATTTTAGATACTCATTCGACATTACGCGAACGCCATCGACTGATGCATTCGTAACGCAAGTATTGCGTTTGATGTAGATACGTCGTATGTTTCGATTACGCTTAATTCTTGAGTGTCATAAAAAACGTTGATCACGAAAAATTCAATATTTTGATAACTACTTATGAGTGATGCATGAACTATATTGTTTTTGGTAAGGTAATAAACGAAGCACATTTTAGATACTTATTCGACATTGCACGGACGCCATTGACTGATGCATTCTTAACGCAAATTGAAAATATAAAAGTGCCCAGCTACGCAATTTAATTGAATCTAGCTCGAATTTTCATTAAGCGAACACGACGTTTAACGTGTCATTTGTTGTTTTTTTGCACTTTATTATGAATAAAATGTCAATATTTTATTATATTTAGAGTATCTCAATATTTATCTCAGTATTTTATTATAGATATGTACCTAATTTTATATACTGATTTAGATATCGCCCTTTGAACTATGGGAATTTCGCACAAATTGCAAAATGTCTAAAATAATCATAATAAACACTAGATAATTATAGAAAATGTTAAGAGAAATAAAGATCGAGAGATGGTTAATGCAAAAAATCCAGGTGCTCGATAATATCAACCCATAGAGTCCATGGAAGCACCTTAACGTTGAGGAGTCATGATGCCGAAGTGAACAAGTGCCCGATTTAATTTCTTACTGTCCTTACTGTAATATGGCCATATTGACTTAACATCTTCAAATTAGTCATTGTGACCCTGGAGACCCCCATCTCATTTTTTAATTCAAATGGTAACTTATCTCTATTTATTCGAGACATACCTAAATGTGAAAGAATCAAAAACCATCGAGTCTAAGTGTATTATATTTTTATCATAAAACATTGGCTTCGTTCGTTAGTTGATTCGCATCGGACCATGGCCTTTTTTCGTTCCACGAATTGCTTGTAAAGTGGCCTATTCATAGAACACAGTGATTCGTGGTAGAATCCTTTGGAATATTCAAATAAAATATTCGATCGAAAGCGCAAACAAGCCGAAGTGTCACAAATAGGTACATATCGCATTATGCGTGCTATCGCAAAGTAATTAGGTTAATGATTGCGATAGGTTAACGGATTTAGGGAATAATGATAAACAATTGTTTTTACCTAAGTTTTATGTGTTTTTAAAATAGTTATTTATGTTTATTTTTAGATGCAAAGTATTTAGTTAAATCTGTTGGATGATAAAATAAATAAGTTTCAATTCTTCTTATATTGATAATTCTGTCCCAATATTTAATTTTCTGTTGGATCCCATACTAAAAAGTGAATGTTTTGAAACAACCTTTAAGTTATGTTTCATAAAAATATAATTATTTGTATATTTTAATCTGATTGTGTTATATATATATATATATATATATATATATATATATATATATATATATATATATATATATATATATATATATATATATATATATATATTGCGATTGTGTTATTATGCATATAACGAAGCTGTTGACGGTGCGTTTTGGTTCAATTGTCGAAACTGGTCATAATTCTTTGGAGAGTATGTGTTAAGTGCTGTATTGTTTTTGGGGCTAATGTTTTAGAGTTCCATAGCCAAATGGTAAAAACGGAACCACAATAATTTCGTTCTGTTAATCTGTCTGTCTGCTCGTCTGTATGTGCGTATGTCTCGCCCATTTTATTCGGAGACTATTGGCTCTAAATAGATGAAATTGAAATGATAGGTTTCTTGAATGAACCGTTATGCAATGAAATAATGGAATTATGAAAAAAAATAATATTAAGGGTGGCTCCATACATTTAACTGAGAAATAAATAAAAAATCCAGTGCACCTAGGCGTGTGGGGTCATTAGATCTCAGGGACACCTTATAAATATTTTCCTTTGCGGGTATTTGCACGAGCAATATCGAAAAAGCATTTGAGTACTATTCACATGAATAAGTATTGACTAGCGTGACCCGTGCGAAGTCTTCGCATTATTTATTCCATTATGAAGCTCAGATGACAGATCAAACAAATATTTTACTAAAATTGACATATAGAGGCGCAAGTATCAAAAGCATTGAGCTAAAGCGCCACTTTATTGATACGTGAGTGGATTTGAAATTAAACAAAAAATTTTACCGACCGTCAATCATATTGACGTTGAGCCGTTAGATGGCAGCATTGCTGTTTTGTGTATATAATTTTAATAATTAATTAATTTGCAAAAACAATAGCAATAATAAATTTTTTAGTTGTGGATGCCGGTAGAGCAAGCAATTATCTATAAAATGATATATAATTTATGTGGATTAGTTGTGAGGTTTTTTCCAAAAAGGAAGTGTAACATCTTAACCTTAGCGTATTAATATATATGATGATGATGATAATAATGTGGAAGTATCGAAACATCCCTATCGATAAAAAGATTGACAACCAGTATGCAATAACTGATAACAGGCAGATATACAAAAGGACGGCGTCGATGTGGCTGATCGATCTTTTGCTTTCTTTGTTTAAACGAATTCCAAATTTGTGTTCAAAGCTTTTACCCGATAAGATAAAGTCTCGGACGATATAATCGATTCTGATTTTGTACCCGTGTGAAATTGTGATCTAAGTGCGGTCGTTAATAATTTTCAATTTTCCTTCGGTTTGTAAAATAAATTGCTTCTAACATTCGCAATGTCAAATGGAAAAATTATTAAAAAGAAAAAAAAAGTACTTTACTAGTCTTACCTGTCTTATATATAGACTACGTACTTTAAGTACGTAGTCTATATATAACATAGGTAAGAGACCAATAATAGTAGTTTAAGTTAACTTCACTCCAGAAAATAGTCTTACCTATGTTGTATATAGAATATGTACTTTAAGTCCTTTCACGTACTTTAAGTACGTAGTCTATATATAACATAGCTAAGAGATCAATAATAATAGTTTAAGTTAACTTCACTCCAGAAAATAGTCTTACCTATGTTGTATATAGAATGTGTACTTTAAGTCCTTTCACGTACTTTAAGTACGTAGTCTATATATAACATAGGTGAGAGATCAATAATAATAGTTTAAGTTAACTTCACTACAGAAAATAGTCTTACCTATGTTATACAGGTGTCCAGTGGCAGATTTCAAAGTTTGACAACAGACCGAACACTTAACCGTCATGTGATTTTGCAATCTTTCTAGACAATCAGTTATTTTTAAATTTTGTTTAAAACCTTTTTATTAATTGGTTACATTTGTTAGACTGCTTCGTACGTAATGCGGATATTTTATAGTTATTCTGAGTATAATCGTTTTGCAAAGCTAATATTGTACAATTATAAAATGATAAAGACAATAAATATACGTCAAATAATTTCATAATATTTGTAGGCAATCAGTTATTTTTATATGTTTAAACGGTTTTAATAATTGATTTTAATTGTTAGACTGCTTCGTAAGAGATGTGTATATTTTATAGTTATTCTGAGTATAATCCTTTTGCAAAGCTAATATTGTACAAGTATAAAATTATATAGACAATAAGTATACGTCAAATGATTTTGTAATATTTGTAGGCAATCAGTTATTTTTATATTTGTTTAAACCATTTTAATAATTGATTTTAATTGTTAGACTGCTTCCTAAGAGATGCGTATATTTTATAGTTATTCTGAGTAAAATCCTTTTGCAAAGCTAATATTGTACAAGTATATAATGATAAAGACAATAAGTATACGTCAAATGATTTTGTAATATTTGTAGGTAATCAGTTATTTTTATATTTTTTTAAACCATTTTAATAATTGATTTTAATTGTTAGACTGCTTCCTAAGAGATGCGTATATTTTATAGTTATTCTGAGTAAAATCCTTTTGCAAAGCTAATATTGTACAGGTATATAATGATAAAGACAATAAGTATACGTCAAATGATTTTGTAATATTTGTAGGCAATTACTTATTTTTTTATATTTTTTTAAACGGTTTTAATAATTTATTTTAATTGTTAGACTGCTTCGTAAGATATGCGTATATTTTATAGTTATTCTGAGTATAATCCTTTTGCAAAGCTGATATTGTACAAGTTTAAAATGCTAAAGAAAATAAATATACGTCAAATGATTTTGTAATATTTGTAGGCAATCACTTATTTTTTTTAAACGGTTTTCATAACTAATTTTAATTGTTAGACTGCTTCGTAAGATATGCGTATATTTTATAGTTATTCTGAGTATAATCCTTTTGCAAAGCTGATATTGTACAAGTTTAAAATGCTAAAGAAAATAAATATACGTCAAATGATTTTGTAATATTTGTAGGCAATCACTTATTTTTTTTAAACGGTTTTCATAACTAATTTTAATTGTTAGACTGCTTCGTAAGATATGCGTATATTTTATAGTTATTCTGAGTATAATCCCTTTGCAAAACTAATATTGTACAAGTATAAAGTAGTAAAGATATAACAGTATCCATTATACGATTTTATAATTATAAATCATATCATTTCGTAATGTTTGTAGATAGCTATTTTTATAATTTTATTTAAAACGGTTTGAATTATACATTTTAATTGTCGGATTGCTCGTATGGGACGCGATTATTTTACAGTTATTCCATCTATTGTTACATACACAATCGCGATAAGTACTTGCGTGTAATGTGCGCCACTTGTTCTGTATTTCCTGCGTGTGCGCATTGTAATTACTTGTTCGTGCTCATGGCGTTGTTTTGTTGTCCAGTTGCATGTCAGGTCATTAGCAACGGTCATTAAAATGTTGGGCGGAATTTTATTATGCCAACGTCACTGCTGGTTGTTTTGATTGTTAGTGTCTATCCGTTTACACGATCTCGGCGCTTCCGGTCGCAGTGCGGTGTGAACTGTGACGATCGGACACGGACGTGATTTTCTTTCAACGTGTTTCATACAAGTTCGCATATGTACTTTCTGTGAGAAGATTTGCATTTTTTTGTGCTGTGTCTTTCTCGGTGTTTCCAACCTGACACTTCGCTACTGGAACTTTGATGGAATTATCATAAATGCGGAGAGATAGTTGGTGAGCGGGTGAACGTTTTCTTTAAAATATTTGTTCTCAGAACGTTTTATTTACTTAGAATTTTAAAATTATTTTTGCACCACATTTTTTAATATGTAACAGTTAAATATTTAATTCTTAATATCCAATTATACGCCATCAAAGCCGCGGGTAATATCTCATATAAAATAAATTTTTCACTCTTCATCAGCTTGTACCTTAAAATTATGATTAATGAAATAAAAAAAAATTAGTCAAATACCCAATTGTAGCGCCATCTTTTGGCATGTTCGAGTAAGTGTATTGGAATTGGATTGGAATATGTATTTTTATCAATTTTTCTTTTCTTGCAATAAAAAATTTAATAAATACTATAGTATTCATGTAGTTCTAGTTTTAAAAATAAAAAACGTAATTAAAACTATTAAATCTAATTGTTCTAAAAATAAAGTTCATTTGGAGATAGATACCGAGAGGCGTGTGAGTGTAATAGAGTTCCGAACCTTCGTGAACCTAAATCTGTTCGAAATGTAAAAATTGAGTTGTCTGATAGAAATATAACGAATGAAGTATTCGTCTTCAATAATACACTTAATAAAAAGGAACCGGAGCAAACGAGTTTATCAAAAATGAAGCAAACGATAATATTACCTCCATCTTTCGTAACTAAATAAAGAATAATGGCGTAACATATCTCCCTCAGACGTATTATTCACTCGGCATCTGCGCCATTATAAGAGCGACTGCCCACGTACAGTTCGCGCATGGCGCAACCCTTGAAAGTCATCCCGCCCACGTTATACTCGTAGGGCTGCCAAAATCGATAAACGGTTAACAAACAAAAAAATATTTTCCTTTCATTTCGTAAACATGTTACGAAACCATTATTTTCGGAATGGCAAAAATTGGAATTAGAGCTTTTAAAGGTTATATAGCAAGAAGGTGAAGGTAGATTAGTGTCCAAGTCAGTTACTTTTTTGCGTACGGGTTGAACCGAATAAACCGTATATTTAAAAACGTATATTTCTTATTTTTGTTTTAAGTAAACGTGAATATGGTATGTGAATACTATTGTACGTGTGGTGAGTACTATTGTATCAATGCCTTTAAGGGCTCATTCTTGTTATGTCCAGCTGTCCTTGAAAGCTTCACAGACTTTGTAGTTTTTGAACTATGTGTATGAACTTTAGAAAGTAGATACTTCAAGAAGGTATCTTATATATACATATAAGCATATATATATATATATATATATATATATATATATATATATATATATATATATATATATATATATATATATAAATATATAAATATATATATATATATATATATATGTATATATATATATATATATATATATATATATATATATGTATGTATATGTATATATAGCATATTTAAAAAAAAAATGCGCCTGCCTCTGTAAAATGGGATTGAAATAGTTTGTCGCGTACACCATCGAGAACGATATTATTGAGATTCCATTTGCAATTTTTAGGAGCCAGACACGCACTTAACCGATTTTTTACACGTAGTTTACGACTAATATATGTGCAATTAAATTAGTTATATAAATAAAGCATTCACAATAAAGAAGTCAAAATTTTCGAACTATGCATTTTCACTTTTCAAAGAAAAATCTTCTATAAAAATCATTTTTCCACATCTTGCATACAACCCGTTTTGTATATCCTTCGGCAAAGCTAATATTTTGCAAAATAATGAAGACTTAATAATTATCCGTCATGTGATTTTGCAGTCTTTCTAGACAATCAGTTATTTTTTTAATTTTGTCTAAAACCTTTTTATTAATTGATTGATTATATTGATTATATTTGTTAGCCTGCTTCGTACAAAATGCGTATATATTAAGTTAAGCTTATATATATTAAGCTAATAAAGTTGGAATTGTCGTTAAAAGTTAGATGACTCCATACCATTCTGGTTAAAACGCTATTTTTGAATATCTTAAAATTATTAACAATGATTTTATAACGCGATTAAGAGGAAAATTATCAGTGCTAAACATGCTCTACTAGTTTACGAGTAATATTCGACCAGCATACGATATGTAGATGGTCTGCAAAAAGTTCATAGAAACTCCATACGAGTCACTTAAATCTACTGTAAAAATAATGTATTATTTTAAACCGTATATTTATTAGGTCTATTTTGACGCCTGTGGGATATATAGCAGGAAAGACGTTTTGAAAAAATTATAGTAAATAGTTTAATAGAAATACTGTATACACTTAAACGTTTATGAGTGCCTAAATTTATACGGAACTCGCGCAGTGCAAATTTGTAAATTTTTAAACGGTTAATAGAAATACTGTGTACACTTAAACGTTTATGAGTGCCTAAATGTATACAGCACTCGCGCAGTGTAAATTTGTAAATTTGTAAACGGTTAATAGAAATACTGTGTACACTTAAACGTTTATAAGTGCCTAAATGTATACGGAGCTCTCGCAGTGCAAATTTGTATATAGTTTAATATAAATACTATGTACCGTTAAGTGTTTATAAGTACCTAAATGTGTGGTCTCGTAGTGCGAGTTCTACTCGAACTTGACAAGTTTTTTTAATAATTTTAATGTTTCATTTGCGATATATTAAACTTCAACATGTTTCACTATAATTTCTTTGAGTTCGAAATTATTTTGGTGGACACAGAATTACGGAAGGCTTATTATTAAATGTGTGTACAGACGCATACACAATTTTCCTTGCATAGTATAAAACAAAGTCGCTTCTCGCGTCTATCTCTCTGTAAGTTTAGATCTTTTAAACTACGCAACGGATTTTGATGCGGTTTTCACTATCATTCAGATAATTTCATCCTGATGGTTTATAGGTATAATACATGCATGACATATTTACAAGAAATGTAGAAAAAAGTCAATATTTCGTAAAAAGTAGAATTTTGGGCGCTTTCGTTAGCAACGACTGACTAAACTTTACGAGATATGTCAAAATATTGTATTATGGAATTGTGTATTTTAAAAATATCTGCAAAAAAGTCCGGGATGACATATATCTATATCCTACGGATAACCCACAATGACCATTTTCACTTTCGTAGTTATTTTGATCAATATTATATTAATCTTTATTCAATTAATTAAGTTAGTTTCGTTGGGCATTTAATGGTCTTTATAATAAATCATTTACATTAATATTTTAGAAGATATCACAGATTTCAAATTACCAAAAATCAGTATTCGCAATGCCGATGCCATGCACGGATGGGGGCGGCGCCTGAGTGACAGTAATATTATTAATTGCTCCACAATTACACTACATTAATACCTACATTGCACCCGTGCGAAGCCGGGGCAGGTAGCTAGTATATTTATAAATTAAATACATTTATTTTTAAATATTGTGGGTCTGTTTAATTAATAAAGTAACATCGGTCTGCTTATTAACTTACCTATTAACACGTACAAATATTTCTGTCAACTAAAGCACCATAGACTAAAACAGATATTATATTGCGAAAAAAAACGCACAAATTGTGAAAAAACAAGAAAACAGCAGTTTAGTATTTATTTTAAAACTATCAAAAAAAATACATCTTTAAAAGACAATCAAGAGTGCTTTCACTTAAATATTTTTTTTTTGGATATTTAATGTCCAATTTATTCTACAGTTCAGTGGTGTTAAATAGTCCAGTCTAGCAGGGCAAAAAAATAGCTACACAATACATTAAAATCCTGCAGAAAATCAATATTTTCAGGGTAAACGCACTTGAAAGTTTTTACTCTTAAAATATTGTCTCGCAATAATGTTTCAAATAAAATTGAAAGATAATTCTTTTTTCTATAAAAAAGGTCTAAAGGTATTTTCTTCCTAGCATCAGCCGTTCTTGGAATATTCACAAAAAGCTTTTAGCAAGATGGAGGTTGATGCAACCACTTTCCCCGCCTCTCGCCTCTCTGGCGCACCCCGCCTACTTGACTTTCTGCTCGTAATGAACACCTAAAATCCCAATCAGAAAATTGTTGTTTTCAATAAATAAATAAAAACTGAACTAAACGTGAAGATGTATTCGTAAAACGCGGCAGTGTGTTTAAAAATTCCTTACTCATAGCGACCACGCATATGGTAGATCCGTACAAATGGCGTGCCTTTCTCATTTATTACTATCGATAACAAAATTGAGTAATCAAGTTGAAAAAACGAAATGCTGCATAATATTTTACTGTTCAAAGAAAATGAAAGTAATACACAGGTATAGAGGAGTATGTAAATATAAATACATCACGCCAAGTAAAGTCGTAAAACTGAAAGGCGAATGTAAAATAAATTTATGGAGCGAAGCCAGAGTAAATAATGTGCGGACGCTACACTTGCGAAATATTGTTTATGGAATTTTATTAAAATGGCGCGAACTTTTGACAGTTCGCCTACTATTAATATTATTTTTTTCTTTTCTGGAGGCGAAAATGTAAATATTTTTGTTGTTGCTTTCTCAAGATGCCATTAATAATTTTGAGCTTTTAAAAGTTTTATTACTTCATTCAATTCGTTTGCGAGATTCAATTAGAAATATTTTTTATTTTCATTTCACTACAGCGGTTGGCATATTTTTGATGTGATAGTATAACGGTAGACATCCTTAGTAAATAACTTATTTTGATATAATTTAGATTCTCGTGATAAGTTCATTTCTCAAGTTTTAATATTAGCGGGTAACAAATGTGGTTCTTTCACTAGATACCGTTCTTATCATTTATTTGAAGGAATTTTAACATTATATTGAAGAAATTGTTTAAATATCGCTACTAGTGTAAAAGTATATAAAAAACGAGTGTGCTTTAGACCACACGACTGAAGTAAAACTTTAAATTCACAAAATATGAACTTTAAAATGAATTTACAATTTTATTCACTTTAAACGTAGAATATTTAATGTATTGAACAAAATAATAATTTATAAAATTGTTCAAGAAGGAAATTAAATTACAAAATAATAAAAAAATCACCGTTCCCGTAACGCTAGCAAACTCATATATATATATATATATATATATATATATATATATATATATATATACTGGCTATTAGAGGAAGAGAGAAAGAAAATGTGCGCGCGCACTGCTTTCTCTTGCTCCTACAGTGTGATACAGACAATAGGCTTGCACTGTATCTTAGATATACGAAACATATTCAGAGAAAGAAAATGTGTGCTCGCACCTCTCTCTTTTGTCCCTAGAGTAATATACGAAACGTAACTCTTTCTTTCTGTCTTCACTAACTTATATCTCTCTCAACTTCCGTTCGCCTCGCCCGATCACACTTTTCGTAACGCTCTCGCTACGCATTCACCAGCTTACTCCCCAAGTCAATCGTGCGTAAAGAAGTTTTACTTCAATATACATATATATATATATATATATATATATATATATATATATATATATATATGTGTGAGAAATTGCATTAAGCTACAAAATTTTTAAAATATTTCTATAAGGTAATTTAGATAATTAAGAGAGTAAGAATATTTGTCTAAAATTGTCTCAATCCTCTCTTAATCTCGACGGTAGAGTTCGGTTTTTTATTGCGTTAACGGCTTGGGCTTGTGACCGCACTCACATATATATCGAATATCATATGGAGAATTTTATAAATTATAATTCTGGAAATATCAATTTAATTATGCAAGCGTGCCAACCTGGGGAGGATGTGGCTGGAAATAATAATGCTATTTCTCAGTTTGTATATAACGTAATGATTTGAAATAAACTGCGTGTTCTTAGAGTCTCGGCTATAAACTTGCCAACAGTCATTCAAAGTGGATAAGATTTTTTTTTGGATTTTCACTCAGACACGGTGTATCATATTAGTATTTCGATATAAAATCCACCACGTACGTTCATATTATCATTTTTTGTGTATTATGTTTATAATTATATGTTTCAAACTACAATAATATATTTTCGATGTTTTATTTTATATCAAAATTAATAAATTTTGTAAACATACTAGCGGGTCACGATTTATGCGTAACATGTCTAAAAAAGTTCTACAAAAGCTGTGTCAATGTTTTGGTTAACAGCGTTGCACCGCCATTTTAAAAATGATTTGGTCTTTATACCGATTCACTCAATTACTTCCAAATGGTTCTTAATTATCTACCTCGGATAATGGGTTCCACTTTCTTGTATCTTGTGACATAATCCTTCCCTCGTTTCTTGTCTGTTCTCTTGAGTTATGGACATGTTCGCTTTTTCGCAACTGACTTGTTAAAACAGCAGACGGCAATAACAATAGGAAGGAGTTTTGGATATAATCAACCAACTAGTATTATATGATTTTATTTTAAATATTATTTTATGTACTAAATAATATCAGTTTTATCCTATATATAATTTATACAAGTAAGTTTACATGTTTATGTGACCAAAGCGGATCCGTTCCTACCCCTAAAATGTCGTTTTGTTTTTTTCACCTAATCTCATTTTGTAGTCATTTTATTAATATATATATTATTATCTACTTTATGTTTTAAACATAATTAATAATCGTTAAAAATTACTTTATACTATTTTTCATATTTAACTCATTGTGATTAGCTGTGAGAGATCGCTCTTGTAGCAATAAAGCCGCTGAATACTTAGCTTTCTAAGCTTGCAGTAAAGTTTGATAAATAAATAAATTTACAAAGGTTAGGTCGTAGCTTAGATGAAGCTTTCAGTGAAGCTCCCAAAGCTAAGCTTTTAAAACGGTTTAAGGGCCAGTTTCTATAACTTACGTTTTATTTGTACTGTATTTTGTTCATAAAGTGTTTTATTGTTATTTTTAGGATTCCGTAAAAGGAAAAACGGAATTATTATAAGATTACTCACGAGTCTGTCTATCCGTCTGTCACAACCGATGAAATTTGAAATATAATATATCTTATTGACTCGCATATTTTGCACTAACTAATTTTTTAAAATATGCGTCGAATTGCGTAATTTTTTTTAACTTTAAATATCATGTGAAAGGGCTTGGTATCAGTTAAAAGGTTATGATGAGTATAAAAATATTTTGTCATGATTTTAAATAACATATATAAAAAGATATTCTAAAAAAATATGCGAACATAGAGCATCCTTTCCCCCGGACCAAAAATAAAAGAAAACAGAATTAGTAAAATCTGACTAGAAGATTACAGGACAACTATCACAATTCTCTTAGATCTCATAATTTTTGAAATACACACCATGTTTTTCCATTTTATGGAATTTTATTAAAATGGCGCGAACTTTTGACAGTTCGCCTGCTGTTAATATTATTTTTTTTTCTCGAGGCAAAAATGTAAATATTTTTGTGTTTTCTCAAGATGCTATTAATAATTTTGAACTTTTAAAAGTTTTATTATTTCATTCAATTCATTTGCGAGATTCAATTAGAAATATTTTTTATTTTCATTTCACTACACAACTACTTTTGTAAATGGTTTAATAGAATGGTTAAATTTTATAACCGTCTAAATATGTACGGAAGCCTCGTCGTAGCTTAACAGGTTATTATTATTATTATCTCTACATAAATTTCATTCAAAGTGCATACTATAACTTCGATCGACTACGTTCTTATACGTAGCGGGCCAGGGCCCAAATGATTAAGTTAATGCTTGCTAATGCTTTATATATCGACCGTGACTGTCAATATTGACGGTAAGGTCGTTAGAGATGCGAACACGCGTGTCGATGGAGTGGTGTGTTATTATAATGGTTATGGACGTTCAATAAAGTCGGTCCGTACGTAATAAACGACAAGTAAAGTGCTTTATTTAAACGTTATCATAACGGTTTGGAGTGGGGAGTCGTTTTATTTATGTGCGATTAGGATTTTCATTAGTGGGCTGATGACGAGGGGGAAAACTGCCTTTTTATGGTTTTCAAAGTTTCAGTGCGCATATATAAAAAGCGGCCAAGGCGAACGAAATTCACGTTGTACCACATAATTTAAATTTGTTGCATGTGCTGTTGATAATTTTCGTTCAGTGCAGACTTAGTCACGTAACTTTCTGATTTTTCCAGTTATTGTTTTAAGAGTTACGAAAGTGATGGTTAATTTTACTGTTTTTTTAAGAAAACTCTCTTTTAAAAATGTTCTTGATATGCAAATTAATGTCTTATTTTTAAAGTTAAACATGTTCAGCGATGACCGAGTCGTTTTGTCACGTTAAAATTGTGTAACGCTCGAATAAGCAAATTCCGAAAGCATCCGAGCGACGGGGGGGGGGGGGGGATGGTAGGGGGGCGAGCGTTAACAACATGGCGTTATTATAAATTATTAACTAGAATGAACCGTTAAAAACAATTCATTTCATCCGTGAGCTTATATAGGTAAGATTTACACCTTTTTTTTAGATTTTTCCCATACAAACTTTTATTTAATATCGGTAGCTTAGTTGCCCTCCCATAGTTACCCTTAAAAATAGTATGTTTTTTATACATTATGTCTGTGTTCTGGTCTATGTCACTGTGCTCTGAGCTATAGTTATGGTAAAACTAAGCTGTCTCTTCGAAAACAGGATACTCAAACGTATACAGCAACTACTACGAACGTTTCTGTGTACAAATCTATTTGTCGCCTACTCGACCAAGACTGAACAAATGAAAGGTGGAGTTAGCAGTGTCGGATCATCGCTATCTGGTTTTTCGTGAATAGGTTAAAAACGCAATAAATGCAAATAGAACAAACACTGTTTAAATAAAGATATATGTATTGGTATGTATATGTGTGTGTATATATATATATATATATATATATATATATATATATATATGCTTGCGCGCACACACACATACACACACACACACACACACACACACATTATAACGCTCTAACAACTCAGCGGAGCTAAGAAGGTAATAACTACGTTCACACTCACGGGGTCGTGTAAGCGCAGGCATATTAGCGACGTGCAAGGAAGGGATCCATCGCAAGTTACGTCTAAGAAACAGATACACCGTGAGGGCACACGTCGTTGACAGACATCTGCAGTTATTGAGAATTTCCAATAGTTCTCATCGTGATAACGTATAATCTTTGTATTTTCACTATACGATTCTTACAAACGCAAATAATAAATTCGGCCATAAATAATTTTTTATGCAGTCGAAGTTGGTTAGTAGACTCGCATCAGTTAGATGGTTATTGCTGATTTCTCACTCTTTCCACAAAAAAATATATACTCCATTTCCAAATGGGCACTATAAACTATACAACGGTGAGTATTTTACGTCAATCGGATAAGCAGTTTTTGTGACGCCCCAAAAAACAAACTAAAACAATTTTCCTCTTATAAAATATGCAACAATATTATTATATGCTTGAATGAAGTTAGTAGTAAGTGATGTCATCATGGCGCCATAAACACAGAGAGTTGGAAAGCTCGGGAAATGGCCTTCGTATCTTAGGTCATCGAAATTTATGATATTCGGAAACTTGATGCTGTGAATCGAGGCGAGGTCATACTCAAAACTCAATCAAATGACAATAAAAATGATAATGACGTAAATGTTTGAATTATATATCGCGAGAGTTGCTTTGTTGCCTAATGAATATATATATATATATATATATTTTTTTTTTTTTTTTATATTTTTATTAATAAAATATTAAGCGGTAAGGTCATGGAACCTGCTTCGATACTGGAAGGCCGAAAATTCTGTTTACGTTAATGTAATGTCCACAGCGCTTTTCCAATATTATGGAGCTCCGGGTTTAGTCGTCGCGAAATATATTCCCTGACGGGTCATTAATACCGCTGACGAGTTGATTACTTCGTAGCGTTAGCCGTAGGGATTTCCTTGTCAAATACGATTTTGGACAACCTTCACGGAGTGATTGAATTTTTTTTTAAATAAAGATGGAGTTTGATGAAAGATATGACGTTTCGCAACTGAGTTTTGGAATAATAATTTCCAGTGTAATCTGATTTGTTGTTTTGCTTTCTATACACTTTTACTCGACCGTCATGGCAAGGGGAGTTATGTTTTGAATATATGTTAGTGTGTATCTGTATGCATATATACATATATATATATATATATATATATATATATATACTGAAAAAATTAAAGATGACAAAAATAATCTGATTGTTTTTTTAATATTTGAAACATTTTTATTAAATAATTATTTATAATATTAAAATAGTTATTTTTAAGCGCTTTTTTAACTAAAGCTCGTTGATGCTTTTATTCAGTTGCTTGGAAATTTTGATTAAAAAATATCATTTTTTACACTCGGTGGAAGCTGTCAAAGTTCACAAAAAATTGAGGGTCAATTTTCTAACACTTTAAACGTTCGGTACAGGAAAATGAAAGTCTTCTATCTAGTTCATTCAATTCTAATTATTTCTCGTGCAAGTATAAACCTTTTAAAAGGTTTGCGCTCGTACAAAGTATAGATAAGTTTGTAGAGTAGTCAAAGGGTTCATATTAATCACATGATTGCATAAAATATAAAAAAATTAAATGGCGGTTAAAAAGGAAATTTTCTAAAGTGTTTTTTTTACTGTGGTGTGAAAAATAAAATTCGTAGAATATTTTTCCTTTTTAACATAGAAAACATACAAAGTGGTTTTTAATTCAACCCCTAAGGGGGTGAAACATTCGAGTTTATAGGTTTTTCATAAATTTAATAAATCGATCTATCTTACTGATGTGAAAATATATAATTTGGATTATGTTTTAACCGCCCCATCCAGAATCGCTCGTTGATGATGTCATGGGCAGCATCCAGCATTTACTTACATAATAAAGAGGGCATAATCCTTCACGAATGACCCACTTCGTTGCCTTAGTAGAAGTTGAATATGCCATACAAATTGCTGGTTCGTAAACAGTTGTCCTTGTTTAACTATTCAAGGCGTCTGCGCCTCTTGTTACTATGTGTGATCAAAGCAGTTAGATGACCTCGAACTGTTTCTGAATCCTTGCAAAATAGGATTTTATTACTTCACTTCAGTGCTAGTTATTACCTGACGACGGCATAGCCAAATTGCGGGTAAGGTTTATTGTACATACTTATGTTAGATATGAATTATGTACAGTCTGAACGTGATTCGTCAGCAACAATGTAGATTTTAATTTAACACATTTGAGACTGTGTAGGTCATACTAAATCTCCCTCGTAAGAATCTCAATCACCGAATGGGTCATATATAGAGATCTGAAGAATGACCTGAATAGACCAGGGATTTTTCGTGCGGATCATGCAAAATCTCACCCATATGGGTTATACTAAATTTACTCCATATTGTATCCCACTCACTATTTGGGTCGTATACAGAGATTAAAAGAATATCCTGAATATACCGTAGCCATACTTTGTAGGTCATGCAAAATCTCACACGTATAGTTACGCTAAATCTCCCGCGTAAATATCTCACTCACTGAATGGGTCATATACAGAGATTGAAAGAAGGACATGAATAGGCCGGGGACTTATTGTGTGAGTCATACAAAATCTCATCTGTATATATCATGCTAAATTTACTCCATATATTATCTCACTCATCATTTGGGTCATATACAGAGATTGAAAGAATGCCCTGAATTTACCGGGGATTTATCTTGTGGGTCATGCAAAATCTCACTCATATATATCATACTAAATTTACTCCATATATTATCTCATTCACCATTTGGGTCGTATACAGAGATTAAAAGAATGTCCTGAATAGACTGTAAACATACATTGTGGGTCATGCAAAATCGCACACGTATAGTTACACTAAATCTCCCCTGTAAGTATCTCATTCACTGAATGGGTCATGCACAGAGATTGAAAGAATGACCTGAATTAGTCGGGGACTTATTGTGTGAGTAATAACAAATCTCACCTGTATATATTATGCTATGCTAATTTGCTAATTTACCCCGTATAATATCTCACTCATCATTTGGGTCATATACAGAGATTGAAAGAATGCCCTGAATATATACAGGGACTTGTCGTGTGGATCATGCAAAATCTCGGAAGAATTACCTGAAACCTTATTTTTCTTTTATATTTGTTCACCTTATGTTATTCTTTATTATAAGTAGAACAAACGATTTGTTCTTTTGAATTATTTTGGTGTCTATATACTTTTACTCGACTGTACTAGTAAAGGAGATTATGTAATGAACAGTATATGAGACAAAATATATACGTTGGTATGTTTACGACTATATAAATTTTAAACGACTTTCACAATTTCTGTAGAGGCATCATAAGATTTTATTAATCATGCAAGTAACTAAAAATATTAGAAAATTAAAATGGTAACCAAAAGGTAAATTTTCTACAGTGCTAACACTTTCCCGGATACTGGAGACAGTTTTACCACACGGAACGAATTCTTACTATTACTACATATAGAACAAAATTATTTACAACAAACAAAAAAATGGAGACAAAACAATCTCCTATCCTTATTGATTTTATTGCTTTCTAAGCACTCATACAAGCGTAATAACGAACCTTTATATTGAATTATTAAAAATAGTTATCAATTAAGACTAAATTACACAAGTTAAATTCGACCAAACATCGCAAAATTGAACAAATCACACGCGCAGGCTACAAGCGACAACCTAGGAACGTGTACCCTCGATCGTACTCGGCATCTGCGGGTGATGATAAACTGGCGAGAGGAGATGAGTGTCGCTTTTTTATATAGTAATAGTTAATATTCTTTGGTTTTACTTTGAGACCTACGTCAAGATGTGTTACGACTAATTTAATCTTTCTCTAATGCCGTCTGCAAAAGCAATAACTGAAACCATTTCTTTGTTCAAAGTTTGTTTCCCTTTTTTATTAAAAATGGAGTTTTCTACAAATAAAGAAAAGCTTCTATTTACGGCCCGCTCGCATTTGAATCGCACGAGAACTTGTAGCTAAGAGAATGAATGACTAATAGAAGAACTAAAGAAAGCGTTGATTAATTTATGTATTTCGAAGGAAGTGGAGGGACTCTCCATGAAGAGGAGCTTGTAAAAACTAATTCTTGCACTGCGGTTAAACTCACGTGAAAGAAAAGAAGGGTAAGAGTAAACTGAACGCAGTTGACATGAGATCACATAGAACTATTTTCAGAAAAACTTTGCGGGACAGAATAATTGAAATATACGGCAAAGCTGTGTATTCTTTGTCACGAAACGTAAATCTGTATGTACACAGGTTTTATGTGATGCCGCAGTAACACTTTATTGTTTTATGCTGTTGTCGGGTTTATAAAGTATGTATATTGTTGGGCTCAAAGTATTTAATCATTGAAGCGCCACATATACCCCATCGTACGCCGCGCTCGGTTTACGAACGCGCAGAATTTACTTCAATTTTGTATGAGAATCAGATTCTACCGAAAAATCAATTCGTTTGTTCACTTAGTCTCTGGAGTCACTTGTACGATTTAAAAAATTCTTTCTGTGTTAAAAAACCCTTATTTTTTTCAAGATACAGGCGATTACGCTACGATTCATAGAGACAGAACAGTGATAAAAACGTTACAGAAGTCGGGGAAGGCTGCTTAAATAGTGCAAGGTAGAGAAAGACGTTTTTATTTATTGACTGATTATTCCGGGATTCCCGCTGGTATGCCCACGACCCTGACAACTGATATCGTTTGGCGAACGGAGTGGAGGCGTTTAGTGGCCGCTACGGGAGAGCAGCATAATTAATATAATTCTACGCGGGTGAAACCAAGGTGTGCGGCCAGTAAAGAACTAATAATGTAAAAACATAAAGAAATCGTCGGTCCAGTTTTTGAGTAAAGTGATTTTTAAAATTTTTTTCTTCAAAAGAAAATTTCTCAATAATTTGAATAAGTTAATTGTTGAATAAAGCTCCCTACAGACGAATATAATTATCTGCTGCTTCGAGGCCCGAATAAGTGTTTATTGGCCAATTAAAATTACGTTTTAGGTTATGTTTGGCAACTCATCGTAGCGTATTTTTTAAAATTTTAATGTTTTTTATCTGAGCGTACGGTATTTCCACTTGTCGTAGTTTTAATTTTGGTGGCAATGGATATCCAGACGGCATATTTTTCTCTGTTTTACTGTCAGTGTTCTTGTTTTCTAATATATTACGATAACTGATGACTAATTCAGTCAATAAGCGGACTTCGGATTTTCGAAAATTTAGACGAACGTTCACGTTGTTTGTTTCTTCCTTTTGCGTATTTTCCGTAACACAAAATAAATAATAATACGCCACGAGCAACCAAAATGAAGCGAATAAACAAATTATAGGTTAGTTTTGTGTGCAATGTATTGAACGTCAAATCTCAAACTAACGCTTTGTCCTCGTCACTGTCTAACATCTTGAATTCTATATATGTCATCTCACTTGCACATATTTAATGTGAAGTTGGTTGGACTAAACCATAGACTATTCATTGAATAATGCAAAATATTTACTTGGCAGATAAAGGGCCCAGTTCAGTTATTTGTTAAATAGTTATTAGCCGCTTTATTTGACGATTGCAAAATCGGTCCTAAACTGTATTTTTTAAAAAATAACGTATTAAATATGGAATAAAGCAATATAAAAATAGCTTGACAATCTTTTCATAAAAACAAACTTAAGGAGTTCAGTCCCCGTACCTATACATGTAGAGGGGATTCAAATAAATTGGAAGCATTTTTCCTCGTCGTGGGCGTATTACAATATTAAATTTATTTCAAATTGTTTCTCATCTCCTTCAGCATCGCGTCCTGAATCCAATCACGTAAAAGTTTTTACGTCCACATTTTCACCAGTGTTCAATATTCATTCGCTAAAATTACCGTTCATTCTTTTCAAAATCCCATATTTTTTTAAGAAAATTGTCTGGCTTATGAACAAAAGTGTCTGATGACTAAAATGTTTTGAAAGCAAATTCAATGTTATAATATTTAACGTTGAGACAGGTGTTCAAATATTGTCGGAAAAATATCGCTACTTCGTTTCTCAAATTAATTATTCGCCTTAGTTTCTTCTTTGTGTTTTTCTTTTAATTATTAATATCGATTTATGTAGAAAACGACCGAATACGCCGATTCCAAACGAATGACAATTCGATTTTGATTACAATTCGAATTCAATCTTTCCGATTACAATTCGAATTCGATCTTGTAAACGACCCAAATCACCGATTAAAATCGAATTACAATTCGAATTCGATTACAATTCAAATTCAATCTTAATAATTACAATTCGAATTCGATTACAATTCAAATTCAATCTTAACAATTACAATTCGAATTCGATTACAATTCAAATTCAATCTTAACAATTACAATTCGAATTCGATTACAATTCGAATTCGATTTTTTAAACGGTCTAAGGCACCGATTGGAGTGATGCATCTTGTAAATTTTTTTTGGTAAATAAGTAAATCATCAACTTAGGGGTAATAACATGATAAAAGGTAAAAGTATGTAATATTTATATAGCAAGTGTATGCATCTTGTCATAATCTTAATTTTACAAATAATCGTCTTGATTTTGAAAATGTTTTTCTGTAATTACGCCGCCATTTTCTACGCCAGTAAAACTGCGAGTTAATGTTATTAGTACCACAATTAGAAAGAACATAAACTTTATATTCAACTTCGAAAGTGTAAAATAAAATAATTCCTGCGAATATACTAGTTAGTTATTTTCATTTTGGGACCACCTTACTATATGTTTACATTTTTCTGATTGTGTCTATATTTCCATTTTTCTTCAGACATACAAATTTAGAAATTTTAGGTATTTAGTGAAATGTTTCCCTCTTTTTTCATTCTCACCAATTACTTTGCTTAATCATATTACTATATATATATAATATGTCAAAAACACAGAGTTTCGCCATTGCGCTGAAAGCAAAAATAAAAGATAGAATAAACAGGAAGATATTGTTGTAAAGTTCATTTTGCAGTATAAACAGAAAAATACTGTAACCAAAAATTAATGGTCACCTAAGCGTCGCGTGACATCCGTTTTTTATGATTGAATATAGTTTAATTCTTCGCCGTATTTTATGATATTTATATTGAATTTTCTGAGGTAAATCATTAATGTACATAGCATAAAATAAGCAGTTGACAAATAAACTGATAAAAAATTGAACTTTCTGGAGAAAATATTATCCATTATTCGTTGTTTAAATACTTGTTCGCGTCTAAGTTACTAACAAACCTTTTTGATAAAGAGTTATGCTTCATGATAACCTTTAATAAAGTCACGAACAACCTTCGTAAAATTTCGCAATAAGGATGTTGATAAAATTTCAATGCTGGGTTCAGTTTTATACCCCTGGGTATTAGATTTACTGTTTATATGTATTAACCACAACTATTTTACGCTTATTAGCGTCTCGCAATAGGGTGACAAGCGCTATCCCACATTTTGACATTTTCTTCAATTGCGATTATTACCTTTTTCTACAGCTATATCTGTATTATTTCGGAGTTGTTATCTTTATCAGGTGAATGATTCTTCTGTAACATTATACTCTATATTTGTGATTTGTAACAAGTTTGTGCAAATTTTACTTTTAACTCTATGTGTGTTAAGGCTAGAATAAATAAATATGATAAATAAAGCTTAAACATAGTGAGAAATTTGTAGACTCATATATATATATATATATATATATATATATATATATATATATATATATATATATATATGACGAATGTACATAAATTAATATATGTATGTGATAACAAGTTTTATGTGTATACGGGTGTTTTTTTTTAAATGGGGAAATCTGAAACCATAGCGATACAGGGAAACTGTCACAGGTTCTTTTTTAAGAAAACAATTTTGGCATAGTGAAATTCTTGGGCCAGTATGAATTTTCCATAAAAATTAATAAAATTAACAATTCTTTTTTTTTTAATGGATTGTCTCAGTTCTATGATAGTATCGTTTCATGCTATGTGAGAAAAAAAATCTGGACAGCTCAGATTGGTCCAATTTTGGAAGAACTTATTCACAGAATAGTTGTCAATTTTAGTATTGTAATGTAAATTTAGTCGAGGTACATGACATCAATATTGTATTGTGTAGAAAATTAATTCTTTATTTGAAATTTATCTTAAATATTAAATATAAAGTATCCACAGAAAATAATATTATGTGTCGATACTACAAGCAATTTAAATAGCGAATACTTTTTTGTAATAATAGAAATGTGTTTGCAGACATTTTTACGTTCTCCATGCTATTCATGGTCTCTTTAAATAAAAATAAAAAAATAAAATTCAAATAAAGAACGTACATTGTTTTATTATGGCTTTCATTTGTCATAATCAGTTTATAGTCTATGATTCATCATGGCGTTATCTAATACGCATAAAGTTTATTTAATAGGAGCGTATTTTTGTAAATATCGAAGCCCAGATGATGCATTGAAGTAATATAGGGAAAGTATTCTGACTGCGAGCTACTTAATCGTGAGATATTTTATAGCTTGATTAAAAACTTGATACTAGAAGGTTCTTTAAACCCAAACACAAGTTGTCAACAATAGTGGTAAATGATTTTACAGTCGTTACCGTATTAGAATTCTTTGAAGCCTTCCTATAATTTTC
The DNA here is from genome assembly GCA_039881145.1 of Druceiella hillmani. Lineage (NCBI taxonomy): Eukaryota > Metazoa > Arthropoda > Insecta > Lepidoptera > Hepialidae > Druceiella > Druceiella hillmani. The sequence continues at coordinate 8,747,882 of JAYKKI010000004.1, forward strand.
ATTGCCGGAAATGGCTGATAATATCGGTGTAAATAAATCAGCTGTGAGAAAAATATTGAAGAAATACAAATTGGTTTGTCGCACGGATTGTAAGTAACTGTTCTTTTACAATTTTTATTATTTGATCTCATGAATGTAATTTCTGTAATAATGGCATGTACAATAGAAGTAATCATTACTGATCACGTACTAATCCACTTAGAAATACAGACCCAAAATAAAGTCCGTTTTTCCTTTCATCGCTCGTGTGGGAAGTTACATGATTAAATTTTCGCTATAAAGATGTCACCATTTAATCGTAAAATATTTATGTTATGGATTAAGTGAAGTAAATAACATAATATATCACCTAAGAAGTAAATAGGAAAATATGTAAAATCGTTTTATTTTGAATTGTTGGTCAATAAGCCGACACGCACGAATACCAACGCAGCAAACCCAAGAACACGTTCAAGGGCTAGTTGGGTTTTTGTGTTGTAGAAGAAAGTGCAATTATTGTAAAAAGTCACGTGTAATAAAAATGGAAAAATATATATAAAATAAAAAAAAATTTGTAGGTTTGGATAATTCAAATTTTGAAAAATGTTTTTGATATTTCAAAAATAAATAAGGTCGTATTACAGCCAACTTTTGTTGTGTCGTTTGCGCATTTATTAGTTTCCCTTTTGTTTATTTTTATAAATTTATATTCAGGTTTTTTTATTGTTTTAGTAAACAATAAATATACGTCTTGAAATATACGCGTCTTTTGCCTACATTCTATTTAATAAAATGAAGCGGCTTTTCGGTTTTTCAGTTTTCTTTGTATTGAAATACTTGTAATTACTCTTCAGCCGAGCAGGACTCTTGGACCTTTTCTATACAAAACATGTAATTCATTATTATTATATACAAATTATTATTACATAAAACATTGGCTTTTTCTTTATAGAAAAGAAAATATTTTTATACACGGTAAAATGTAAACAATTTTTTAATCGTCGGTTAATAAATCTTCTTTACTTGGCATAACACAATTTTGCGCCCTAAGTCTTTAAGCCCTTAAGTACTACGTGCTCATGCTTGTGAAAAAAATAAAATTCTATATTTGAAATGGAATGATGGAAAATAGATATCGACCCTTTCCGCTTCCTCGCTCAATTTAATCTTTTAATTCGCGGCTTGCGGTTATCGCTAACTGCGTGCAGCGAAAACCAAATGACACGAGAATTACCATTTATCGTAAGTTTTCCTCGACACATGTCCCATGTTTATTTAATATTATACTGTTTTTCACGTTGTTATTATTTATAATACAGGCTAGTTTGTAGTGAAGTCTGAGGACGGATGAGGCGCTTCAAACGCGTGAGTGACTTGCTGTGAATATTTGTAGTGTAATTGTGTTAGTCGTTTTGACGTAGAATTATTAATCTGAAAAATTATAGTTTCATGGTTATCCGATAAAATTATGGTTATTATGGTTACTCCAAAGAATTTTTGTTGACAAAGTTTTTAAGCTAAGGAGATGACTCCTCCTCGCGTGGCATGGGAAGTTATGCTAAATCCACCATCATTGCTAAAACTAATATATATTGTATTTGAAAATGTTTTTGAAAATTATTTTCTTTTGGAAATTTTTATAAACCGGATTTCAAAATTTAGAAAAAAAAGTATAGCTTCCGCGTTAATAAATATATCACCCCTCATTTCTATCTGAAAGAAAGATGTTCTCACTAGACGGAAAAACGTGCTGAAATACGATTTTATGAGTATGAGAGTATCTTAAGAAGTACGTCTATAAAGTTTCCAATCTCCGGAAGATTGCCTGTTTTAGGGACTCTCAGAGAGAGCAGGACGAGTGGGTAGGGGGCTATTAAAATAAATCTTACACCTCCTCTCTGTTTCATTGTTATTTTGGTCATGGCAGCGTCTTCGAAAATTCTGGTTACTATAAAGCATTTCAATGTTTACCACGGAGACGACACAACAAAAACATATTATGCCAAAAACTAGATGAATTTATAAAGTACCTCCTATATCAAATTGTATTTTAATCAATCTTCAAAAAAAAAGTTATGTCAAATTTTTGTCGAATTCATCTAACAACATATTGTTTACAATTTTTGAATACACAATTTTCCAATGAAAGCAAATACAATTAATACGTTTATTGTTGTATTCAATCGGAAGAATCTATATAGCAATACGTGAAGAGAACATTTTGTACTGATTTTTAAGCATATTACGCGTATGGAGTGATTTGGTAAAGTTAAAGTTTATGTGGAGCGGTAAGCTAAAATTTACATATAATTTGTCTATATATTAATACGTGAAAGGAAAATTTTGTACCCCTTTTTAAGCGTATTGCGCACACGCAAGTTTGTGAGATTTGGCATAGTTAAAATTTATATGGAGAAAGAATGCAGAAAGCTAAAATTGATATATAATTTGTCTGTTTAATACCAGAAGAGAAATCTTTGTACCTCTCTTTAAGCATTTTGCGCACACGGTGGAGTGTGAGATTTGGCATAATTAAAGTTTTTACGGAGAAGGAGTGCAGGAAGCTAAAATATATATATTATGTGTTTAATATTGCCAGTATAAACGTTAACTTTAAATCTTTTAATGTGTTACAAATACATTAAAAGATTTAAAGTTAACGTTTATACTGGCAATATTAAACACATAATAGTCTGTGCTCAAACAGTCACACAGAGTAGAGATTGTCGCCAAACAATTTTAAAATGTCAGATTGAATTAGTTTCGAACTGTGAATTACGGTCTATTTTCGACCACTGGTTTAACAAATTTTATTAATTCTAAATAATTAATAATTATTAATTAATACTAATTTCATCATTTTTTTTAACAAAAGTCCAATTGTAGTACTGATTTAAACTTATTTTGACATGTATAATTTCTTCATCAATTTTAATACATGTGTCCCTTAAAAAGTGCAATGCTATTTTCGGACTGTAAAATGAAAAAAGAAAAACAGAACTGATTGAAGATTTTTCCTTGAAACCTAAAATACCGGTACTTTATATTAATGCGACACTTCACTTTAACGTGACATTTTTATGCCGTAAGCTAAGTACTGCAGATTTCCCAGCGCCATAATGAGGTCGCCTCTGACGGGAATGACAAATTGATGAATAAATTTTAATCAGGGCCAATTATTTTTTTTTAATTGCAATTCGCGTTTCTCCTCATTATTTTTGACAATGAAATATTCCCCTCGAGTGACTTGTCTAATGGCAAGATCTTCATAATGACATAAAAATATATAAGGGATGATTTATAAAGAAAATTTACGCCGCATAAGTACGCCTATTGCGGAGATCTTAACTTTTGAATTTCATGTAAAGAAATTCCTAGATCAAAAATTTCGCCAGAAATTCATCTTGCAACAAAAATATACAAATGGCATATTATTCAAGAGAACTTTTAATATAACTATAAATAGTTTATCTAGAAAGTTTTAATCTAGAGGGTCACTTGTTGGAAAAAGAACACTTTTCCCAAATAGTTTATCTAAAAAGTTTTAATGTGGAGATTCACTTGTTGGAAAACGAAAACTTTCGCCTTCCGCCATCTCCGAGACTGTTAAAAGAGTGTTAAATTTATCTATATATTCGTTTATTTTCAAAAAACGTTTTTCTGGAAAAACCCGTAGCTATGATTATATGTATGAATATTCTTTATTGAAAAATTCATGATATTTTTACACCATGTGAAACGTATACTAAGCATTACATTTATATAGTGAAAAATAGTACGATATGTGTAAATAGTTTAATAAAAATACCTATTATCCTCAAATGTTTACCTGTGTCTAAGTGCTTCCTAGATCCTTGTAGTGCGTGTTCTACTCGTCCTTAATATCCTATTTTTATTCTGGATTACTGCTTACTTAAATAAAATATTATGTAACAGTTGTTTTTCAACAATATTTTAAGAAATTATATTTGAGATAATTATAGCTTCAGGCTTGATATATATGTTTGTTTTAATTTCTTTTCACTCGGTACGGAAAATATATTATCTGTGTAATTACGAATTTATTTTGGCAGTCTTTTCTGACTACAGTCTTTTTAAGTATTTGTGGTATGAAGCACCGACATGTTATTTTAATCTTAATTGCAGTCCATAGATTACTGTTAGTATCAAAATGTATAAATTAAACGGATGTTTCTGTTTTTTTTTTGTTTGAAGCTAGACGGCGGTTACCTTCGAGTTCTTTACGACCTTGATGCGAGATCAAGTTCCTGCATCACGGCTTCCGCGTCTTTATTGATGATATTTGTTATATTTTGAACTTCCGTCTTGTTATTATTGACTTATAAGTATTTACTTTATCTTTAGTTGCTTGAACGAAATTATTATGCTTTTGTTAACAGTAGTTATTCTGACAAGTTATTCTGTCCATTGTCTTTCATTATACGTTATAAGCATTTCCACTACAACCCCAGCTGTAAGGGGCGAACTGCGCTACGACCAGTAATAAAACGCGTATTAGGGGCAGTGGGTGCACGTTTATATTAGTTCAATATAGTTCTGTTCTCATTTCCTCGATTTGAGGGGTGTTCGCGGAGTGGCGAGCTGTAAAATTCAAATAGTTTTGAGAAACTCTTGCACATTCATGTGGTTCTTAAACAATTTCGCAACAGTGTAAGTTTTCACAATTAATTAATATATATTCGAATAATTATTATTTTGATATTGGAAAACCTATACGATATTGATAAGATAGACATTTATTCTCTATAAATAACTTGATTACACTGAATGATCGTAAGTCGTTTACTTTTACCATAAGTAGCGTATTTGATAAACAGTTTTGTACGACTTTCACCGAAGGACATAGTTCACCGTGTGCACAATTGGGTTGTTTATGTCAACAATGGAATAAAAAACGAGTTTATATATGCTCACGTCAGAAATAAAGATAATTTTTAACTTGTTGTCGCTTTTATAAAAAAAATGTACGTGATATCTATAGTTAACATGAGGTGTTTATTATGGTCTCACCCTAAGGTACAGTCGTTAATAAAACAATTTTATAAAAATAAATGAAGTATCAACGGAAACTGTCATCAGTTCGAAATAAAACATCATCATCATCATCATCATATCATCATCATCATCATCATATATATTTATACGCTAAGGTTTTAAGATGTTACACTCCCTTTTTAGAAAAAACCTCACAACTAATCCACATAAATTATATATCATTTTATAGATAATTGCTTGCTCTACCGGCATCCACAACTAAAAAATTTATTATTGCTATTGTTTTTGCAAATTAATTAATTATTAAAATTATATACACAATACTGCCATCTAACGGCTCAACGTCAATATGATTGACTGTCGGTAAAATTTTTGTTTAATTTCAAATCCACTCACGTATAAATAAAGTGGCGCTTTAGCTCAATGCTTTTGATACTTGCGCCTCTATATGTCAATTTTAGTAAAATATTTGTTTGATCTGTCATCTGAGCTTCATAATGAAATAAATAATGCGAAGACTTCGCACGGGTCACGCTAGTTAACACATAATAGAATCTCTATTAAACATACAAATGTTAATATAATGTTAATTTTTTTTAAAACGTTAATTTATACAGATAGACGTAAAATTGTATTATTTATTATATTATATTCTCCAAAGAATTATAAGATTTGGTTGGTATCGGCGCTACAGTTTTTTGGTAAACTTACTGCTAATTTCTAGTGACTATTTTTTTTTGATAATTAACTTTAGTAGTTAACTTTAGTAGTTTCGAAGATCGAATTGAACATGTTGTTTGTGAACATTTTCAACAATATATCTAAAACTATCTTACATAAAATTCTGAAAAAGGAGACAGCTTTCGGATCCTTGTAAGTCGCTCTTTACATTAATACTCCGCAGAAACTCGCCCCTCCTATTGTTATACCAAACTTTCCCCACCCCACTTTTCCAAATTCTCGGGAAAAATATTTCTAAGGTTCTTAATTTGATAAAATTCGGACTAATATTCCAGAGAAATTATCTTCATGTTAGTGAGAAATTATCTTTTTGTTAGAATTATCTATTCACCCTTCTTATTCTGCTACGGTCTTGCTATTATTCGTGATGAGTAAATAAGAAAATTTCTGGCTTTAAGAAAAACTAAGACACGCTTTTGTACCCAAACTCGATGAATTTATTTTTGAACCATTGAGTAGTTCCCATGACCTCCTACCTCCTCCGTCATCAGATCCGCCCGGTTGTAATATATGTAACCAAATGTCTCCATGAAAAAAATCAAACGAGCCCAAACTCGATGGGTTTACTATTAGCCATTGAGAAGTTCCAATGACTACATCCATACTCCATTATCAGATCCTCCCAATTACAATATGTAACTAAAGGGCTCATTGAAATAAGTTAAACGAGTCCAAACTCGATGTATTTACCGTTAGCCATTGAGTAGTTCCCTTGACCCGCTACCTCCTCCATCATCAGGTCTTTTCAATTACAATATGTACTTATAGGGCTCATTGAAACAAGTCAAACGAACCCAAGCTCGATGGGTTTACAGTTAACCATTGAGTAGTTTCCATTATCCCCTCCCTCCTCCATCACCAGGTCTTCCCAATTACAATATGTAATTAAAGGGATCATTGAAACAAATCAAATGAGCCTAAACTCGATGTGTTTACTGTTAGCTATTGAGTAGTTCCCACAACCCCCTATCTCCTTCATCATCAGATCCTCCCGGTTACAATATGTAACCAAAGAAATGAAACGAGCCCAAACACGATTGGCCACCTCCCTCCCATCATCATGTCAGCTCGATGGTATATTATTATCGATAATATATATATAGCAATGTTATTATATTGCCATCAGAATAGCTTAAGTTGACAAAGTATCCAATCAATATGATAATTAGAAGAGCATGATTATAATAGACCTAATAAAGTTGTTTACGTGCATAGTCACATACAATGAAGCTAAGCGTATTAAAACACCGAGGTCCATGTTACAGGAATTATGTTTTTCCTCGAGCTACTGTTTAGTAACTTATTTAATAATTTGATACAGGCCTAAGTCTGCATTAATTTCTTGAATCTGCCTACTGCCTACTAGTTTCTTGAATCTGCCTACTAGTCTGAATACTAGTCCTTTGAGCGTCAATACGTACCTAAAGACCAAATATACTTTTCAGCCTATTAATACATATCATTGCATTTTGCTAAAATATATTTAGTTCACTTTGCTATAATTATAATATACGTAAATCCCTTAGATTCGAAAGATCATTTACAGTTTAAACCATCAAACTAGTTTAAACGACGTTTCAGATTTAATTTCGTAACGTCAATGACTGTTTAACTTGGTTGAAAGTTTAAACTGTAGATTGTTATTACTGTCGGGACTGGGTGGTTTAAACTCCTATTCATAGATTAACAGCGGCATTATGGCCGCCTGGCTATGAGTTGTTTAAGTTTATGTCATTTAGTAGACATATTCATAGATAAAGTACAAATGTATTTACCTATGACAATATTATAATATCGGTCATAGTTTAGAAAATGCTTTACAATTTTGATGTTATAATATACAATATGGATAGGATATGGAGTTGCACATTGTTAATTAGTGTGGTTACGTTATTAGTCAATCAAAATAAAATGGAAAATGCAAGTGGCGATTCTAATGAAGAAATTGTATTATGTTGAACGGCCTTAACTATAATTTTCAATGTCTGTACGTTGTTAGAGGGCGGATTATTCATTTAACTTTTATAACAATGAAGAAAAACTTGGTATAAGTGTCCGTTCCGCTCTCAATAAAATTGGGCATTCTCTTTTATAATCCCCATGTTATAAAGTTAAAAAGAGATATATTCGAGGAAATTTACGATTGGGACGATTTCGCTAATCAAAATAATCACAGATTATTAACAATTTTGACATCTATCCGCTGTATTTCAAATAATAAAACATTTAATCAAATAAAATTAGCTAAGTTTAGCTAAACGGAGATTATTATAATATTGAAATTACCATTTGAAGTAATCGACAGATTAAATGTAATTATATAGTTTTATGTCATGTTGTTACTCTTTGTGAAGAATAGGACTTAGGCTTGATTATAGTCTTCCTCAATTTGTACTTCTTTACTCTTTCGGTCTATTTCTAAGATGAAATCGCAGATAGTAATGTCAAATTTCTCGATCGGAAAGCTGATAAAAATAGAACGATTCAGTAATCAGATTCCTAAAAGAAAAGTTATGTGAATTTTCGTTTTAAAATGACGTTGAAAATTAAGTTCAAAATCTGGTGTTTCGAATATCTTGTTTCTCTCTTAATTTTTTGACGCCATGCTAAGATGTATGGGAATAAATGTTTTTATTCCGAATAGATAGTCAACTATATGATACAAAATCAATTGTCACAAAGAAACATTTTTTGTTCAATTTATGAGTTTGGCTTAAAAACCCAAAAAAACGATAACTTAAAAACTATCAAATATCGCTGAATAACACATAGGTATTTCGAATAGAGCTTTAGATTCTTGGATGGAATATATAATTGGGTATTTGACTAATTTTTTTTTATTCCATTAATCATAATTTCAAGGTACAAGCTGACGAAGAGTGAAAAATTTTTTTAATAATCTTAAAAATTTACCGAGTTATAAAAGTTTAAATTTAACCTTTAGAGAAGGACGGCAATACTGTGTTGTGAGGTCATTTTTAGCATTGCACATTATATTCGACGAGAGGAAAAGAGACAGGGATATACCCAACTCTATCAGCTTCAAATTTAGAAGCCTACAAATGGCTTATTTTTCAATCAATTTTTTAATTTTTTTCAAGACTGGATTTTAATTAACTTATATTTCACAATATTGTACGAAAAATATCAAAATTTAGAATGAGTCAGAATGGAGCCAATTTGGAGTAGTAAGCTTCAATTAGGGGTAGAAAGCTTGTCGATATAATAAGCCGTCATCTTACGTAGGCTGCGAGTAAATTTTTTGTACAGTAGAATTCATAATTATAATTAATGATTGCTGACGAATGTAAAAAATGTATGTCCAATCGTATTTTATGTTTACTCGTTTCTTGTGCATTAATCGACGCGAATAACTAATTAGAGACGCTCACGTGTATATTCTGTTTTTTTTTTGTAGTAATTTTCAATAGTTGTTTATAAGAGTTACGTGTATAAAATCTAATTTATTATACAACTGAACGAACCTGTTTTCTGCGAACGTGGTTTATAATCAATATAGCTATAAACTAGCTGACCGTCCCGGCTGGGCCCGGTCAAAATAGGGATAATAATATTTTTTTAATAACGTTTTTGTAAAATAATTTGTTGACAGGGTTAATTTATTTATTCTCTGATTTAGCAAACAATCTATATATTATTAGCTACATACGTCTTAGAACTTTTTTGTATATTTTGTTGTAGTATGCAATTCTTTCAAATATTATATTGATCTAGTTACAACGGTTTAATTCGAAATTACTTTTATGATATATTTTATATTGCAACAGAAAAAGGGTCATAACGGACGAACTGTAACAATTAGTGACATAACTTTTGAGCTTTCTTGTAAATTTTCATGTTGTCTATAATATCTTTATACATTATTATAATAGTTTTAAAATGTTAACTGTAAAACAGCCGTCACACTTCAATCATCTTTACTTAAATCGTTATTATTTATAACCCATATGTTCCAAGAAGATATCATATACTAAAGTCGAAATGTTTCATTTATTTTTTATTAATACAGTGTTAAAAGGTTATTAATTTAAGTATTAGACGTTAGTAGTATATGGTAATAAGATGAAATATACGACATTTCTGTGAAATAGATATGGAGATGACTTTGGGTAACACCAAGAGCTAAGTAAAAATTTGTGATGATAAACAAAATACCGTTAAAATTGTTTGCCTTTTTTAAATAATAATTAAAAAACTAAAAACTAATAATTCTTAGTCTCTATGTTGGATTAATGTGTGTTAATCCATGATATAGATTATTTTTGTACGAAAAATTATTCTGATTTGTATTCAGATCTTCAGGTTCGTGATAATAGCAGAGATTTGAGATGAATTAGCTAAAGATTCGCGTCTTATGGTACAAGTCAAGTACTTATATATGACATTTTGTAGTTTAGCTCAGTAAGAAACTAAACACAATGAGTTTTATAAAAATCTCCAGTTAGCCTTTGAAATTAAGATAAAGTTACACTTAGTTACGAAATAAAAAGTGAAACAATTTCTAAACACCACGACACGTCACGCTATCATAACGCCATCTTTCGTTCACTGATGAGAAACTTTATTAACTTAATTGGTTTGTAAGCTATATTCAAACCGTATCAACAAATATATTCGAACAGAATAGATAGTATATTGATGTAGAATAGACACGGCCGACAGGTACCGTTATTAGTTTAAAACTAAAACAAAAACTCAGAATTTACTGTTTCTGTTTTCATATTATATCTTATGAAATTATAAATTTGTTCTAATTCTAATACTCGCAGTTGGTATAAATTAAAAATTAAATTGTCATGATATGTGCCTTGGCTGGTGTCACTACCAGCCAATATACCCCGATCTGTTATACCCCGATCTTCAAAGATAAGTTGGGCGCGTCAAATACTATGAGAAAACACCGCGTGGTATTGACTTAAGTTTTCGACCTGGAAAAATAATGATGTTTTACTCTTGCTATGTAGTTCGCCCACTATTTGTGCAATAATCTACAGACGAACAGGAGTTTAGCATTCTTCTTTTGAGTATATAGTCTCAGTAGTTATGGTGTTGCGTAATAATACAGTTATGGTAATAATATAAGCATTTTATTAAATATAAAAAAATAAAAAAACATAATATAAAAAAACATTCATCGAGCCCAAGTCAATTCGTGTGCGGGCAATTTGTTTAAAGACATGTATTCAAAAAACGTGCTTTGTGATTAATTTTGCAATAAATTTTTTTGTGCGCACATATATATAGGCTGGCAATGACAGGAATGTTGCGTTTCGCCGAAGCAAATCGATAGATACGTATCTCGTGGTATTATCGACATGGCCATACTTACAAGTGCCGAGCCTTTATAGGATCTGACTAGGTGGATCTTCAAGGGAAATTGTAATCATTTTTCCGATTTTTAATTGTTACATTTCTGACAAAGGTAGGTGAAAAAGTTTGTTGTAATTTTTGAAATACTTGCGTTTCGCATGTAATTTCGCTCGTGTGGAAAGCGAGAATTAGCTGAATTCCTTTTAAAGCGAAAAAGAACATTTTTAAAATCTCGCTCTCTCTCTCTCTCTCTATATATATATGTGTATATATATATATATATATATATATATATATATATATATATATATACATGCAAATATATTGATACCAAGACTCGATGTCGTTTGATAACAACTCTCTTACATTGTATTTGTGACGTTTAAAAGGTAAATTTTATATGCAATGAGAATGCGAATACTTCCATATTATGACTTGACCTGGTTTCTCTGTACAATATATTAAAGTTTAATGATTACAGGAACAATAATAAAAATATTCCAGACGAAAACAATTACAGTTTGCATTCATTGACTGCATTGAGAAATAGTTGAGCGGGGAACAAATGCCATAAACTGGAATAAACTCCTTGAGAAGGCCAGAAACCAACTTGGGATGTTGTGTCAATAATGAGCTTTAATTTATTATTGCTATTCTATCTATTCCACCACTTTTTAACATTATACAGGTTACTGCTATCCTGTTCCAAGTTTTCTGTTCCACCTGACTTCAATATCTTTGTTCGGCTGGCGTCGCTGAGCGCTGAGACGGCGAAGCGAAACGTCACGAGCTTAGTTTCGTTCCGACCGTAGTTTAGGCCACTTTTAAGCCGAAACCGAAAATCCAACCAAAATTTCTACTTTAACCTTAACCTGGCCGAACCGAAACAGAAATAAATACTTTGGTTGGACGTAACATTTTTATTTGCCAGTTTCTTATAGACATCTCATAGAAGCTATCTTTTTATTTTTATAACCCTAAAATTTAGCACACATTCCATTGAGAAAACTTCTTCAAAATTTCCACATGTATTACTCAACTTGAATAAATTGCACGTATTCGAACAGCGAAGACGGGCGTGGCGCGAAATGCTCGGAGCTGCAAAGTGCTTTATAAGCCCAACAATATTGAATATATTTGGCGTTAATTTTGTAGAAATTAATTATTCACAATTAAATAAAACTACGTGATGTAGTATTATTTCTACTTTCTTTAAATTCTTTACCACGACCTAGGTTTCGTTGTATTACATCTTTGCTAATATCCCACCTGAAGATGTTATAACACAACGAAACCTAGGTCGTGGTAGGGAATTTAAAGAAAGTAGAAATAATACTACATCACGTAGTTTCATTTAATTGTGAAGCCCAACAATATAAAACTTTATGAGTCCATCCATACAAATCATTTATAAGCCCAACAATTAAATTTTATTGCTACATTAAAAAACGTATACAAGTTTACATTTCAAAAGAAAGTGCCTGCAACGAATCTACATTATTTAAGTGTCTTAATGTTATAGACAGCAATATTAATGGATACAATAAAGATTGCGGGTAGTTTTAAGTAGCTGATATTTAAATCGCTGGAATTAAAAAAGGCAATGAAGGAATAAGATACTTTTCTACCCACATTATTGGAACCAACAAACTTACGAACTACTCGTAAGTGTTGCATTGAAGCGTCGATATTTTTCGATAACATTACGTGATATCCGCATCTATTAAAAGCTTGTTTCTTGTCGCGCAACACACAATTTAAGTAGAAAATCAAGGTAAACCGTTTTTTACCGAGATTCCAACGGGTACAAAGATAATAAATATCGATTTGTATAGTCGATGTGTTATTATTGTTTTTTTAAGATAAACATATTTTTTACGACGCAAAAGAATTTATATTTTTATCGTATCCGCGTTTTTTTTTCTCAATCCGTTGCGAAACGAAGGATTCAGAAGCAATTTGACGTTATTGCCCAAAACGAGTTGTTCGTGACGTGGAATATCCGAAATATCGACGACGCTAGTTTTTTTTTAATTACCTTGTTTATTATAGTGATGCGCTAATAAAAAAAATATCGGTCCGAACGTCGATCGGTTTTATTTCGGCGTTAGGGTTACCAACGTTTTTGAATTAGGTTTTTTCGAAGTTTTTTTTTGTTTTTGAATAATTCCCATTTTTTTCAATTATTTGTTGTGCAGCCAGCCAAACAGCGCTGGGGCGCGTCGTAAATATGTTTTTTTTACGTACAACGCATACGGCATACAATAACAGCTGAAAATAAAACAGGATGTTTAATATTTGAATGCGCACATCCTACAAAAATCGGTCTTACAAAAAATCAGAGCGATTCTGAACGCCCTCGCCGATCCGAACGTTATAAAATGCGTTAATAGAGAAAAGGATAGAGCATATGACTGAACACGTGGTAACGGAAACAATATTCGGCTCGTGGGTCTTGACTTCTACGGTAAGTCGGTGGAAAGTGGGCCACCGATCATGTCCCACAAAAGTCGGCAACTGTCGGCCGCCGACTCCACATTCGTCACAGGTCTGCGTTTGCATTTATGCAAATAAATGTTTACTTTTTATACAGTTTGCGTTTATCTGTCGGAACAAGTTCAGTTTAGCAAAAATGTGAATTTCCCACTTTTTTTTTCTTTTAAATGAAATAATATAGGTTAAAACGAAATATTAACCAAAAGTAGGACTCAGCCGCGATTATTTTATTAAAAAAAGTGATATGAAAAAAGTTCTCATACAAAAGTGCACTTTGTCAGGGAAGTACAAATTATAAGTTTTTAAGACTTAATTGACATTGCTAGTAATACTAAACACATAATTTGCAAATAAAAAGAGGAATTTATATAAAAAAAAACAAATAAAAAAATATGAAAATAAACAGAGGATATAGAGAGGTTATGACATTTATATTTGACACCAAATTAAAACCTTTCCCTTATAGAAAGAGTATTTTGCAAATAATTTTTTTATAATAAAATAACCGCGTCTGCGCCATACTTTTTTTAAATACATTGTTTTTTATGTCTAGAGTACACATAAAAAACAAAAAAGACCGGGAAATTTACATTTTCACTAAACTGAACTTATACCAATCTGTCTTATAATTAAATACATTAATTAATTTATTGATTTAAATTTTTTTTTATCTCCATCATCTAGTAGCTGCGCCTCTACATCATCATTCAAAGACTAGACTGAGGTGATAATAGTTAATAGACAATTAAGGGTCGAATCTCACTTTAGTCCACTTTAATGACACGTTAATGTTTAATTAACACGGAGTAGTGTAATTAAATAGGTTCAACTTTAAATCTCGCTCATGTTGAATTAATTAGCGCTACATAATTTTTTAGTCGTTATTATTATAAGTATATTTGTCGAATTTTTTAATTTTACCAAGATCGTTTACAATATTTCGCAAAACCATTTTTTCCCGTTCTGATAGATAATACAAATTTGAGCGCGTCAAAAGTGTAATAAATAAGGTACATTATGTATGTGTGGGTTCAAGAAAATTTTAGACTGTATTTTAGGGTTAACCACTGGAGTGTTACCACAAGTTGGGTTATAAAGAGTGAAACAGTGTTTAGAAGTAATTGACAAAATTATTGAACTCGAGGGTTTTTTATGTATCGAAGTTTGAACCCCTAGACTATTTTATGGTATTTAAAGTTTTTTGACAAGTTGGGGGTCAAAACAACGAAAAACTTTAAATACAATAAAGTAGCTTAAGGATTCAAAGTTCGATACATAAAAAACCCTCCAAGAAAATAAACTTTTCCATTACTGTTTCGCAACACTGTTTCGCTCTTCAAGTTTTTTTAAATCTTCATTTCTTAAAAATATATATTGTGCTAACTACATGTTGAAAGTTTGACCGACCATTACTCTTAAACTAATGGAACCTACTTCTCTGTCATAATTTTCCTTTTAATTATTTATATATATATATATATATATATATATATATATGTATATATATATATATGTATATATATATATATATACATATATATATATATATATATACATATATATATATATATATATAACATTGCTATTGTGAATATTTTCAGAGATTCAATAAGAGCGGTTGAAATATCAATAATAGCCATTTTAAAGTTTAATATTTCGTAAACGGATATCTCTGTATCGATAAAATGTTCATGGGATACCCCCAACATTTTTGAAACACCTATTCAACGATACACAATGGGGTTCGCGAATAAAAATATATCACCATAATGCACTGCATGTAACACATCGTAAAAATATTTGAAAATATTTTATTTCATAACTTTTTAGGAGTTATAAATGTGTATAATATATAAATGTGTATAATGTATATAAATGTGTATAATGTCTAATTTCAACTTTATAGCATTGACAATCTGCGAGTAAAACGGCTGTCACATACTGACGGACAGACTGAAATGGTGAAACTATGAGAATTTCTTGTTTAATTTCATAATCCGAAAAATTACTAGTGTACTAATTAACAATTTTTAAGCCCTCGAAAATCTTTAATATTTTTATCCTTCAAAATTGCATTGTCTCTTACTTTCTTTCCGCCGAAATTTGGGGGAAATCCCTATTTTCACTACACTGATATTGGCAACCCTATTCGACCCTAGTATGCTAAGCGATATCAAATCTCCGGGTTACTGAACTTGACTACGATAATTGCTGTGACCCCGGGGTTTGATTTCTATTATATAATTTCATATACAACCATGCGAAGTTAATAAATTACTGTTTACACGGGTATCCAATACGCCCAATAAATTACTGACGCACTTAATAAAACGTCACGTATTTTGTATGTAATGTGACTTTTTACGAATGTTGCCTAATAATAAATTATGCCGTAGTTGAAGGAAAACTAGTTGTCATTTAATCGATATCGATTATAAATTATGGCTAAAAAATTCGAGACAGTGAGGTGCGATAAATTGTTTTTTTTTGTTTGTAGCTACATTGTAGATATCGATGATTTTTAATATAATTTTATCTTATTAAAAAACTAATTAATTGACTACAATTACAGCGTGCAATTGTACTTGATTAGATTGGCAATTAGACTATATTATATCGACAATGAGCTAACTTTATGCGTATAATAAAACAGTGAAAGCTATAAAATTCTTACGTTAAATATATTTTCAAGTAAAATCGTGATTTAATTGATTTCGGTTATTAAATTATGACTAAAAAAATAGCGAACAATGACATGCGATGAATTGTTTTTTTTTGTTTGTAGCTACGTGTGATCTTTTATAATTGTTCGTCTAATGATAATATTATATTAACAATCAGCAACATATAATAATATCCATATTATAAAACAGTAATGGCCATCATTGTTTTTTTTTAATTTTAGATATTTTTTAAAGAAAAGCAATCACGGTTCTTAAATAAGTTAATAACTGGATAGATATGTTTTTAAAAAAAAGTTTTACTCTATATTATCTCTTCATATATAACTAGCTTATTTCAGATGAAAAGTATACCTGTACCGTGCGAAATTTCAAGGGCACGTAATTAAAATTTTTTGGAAATTAGAGGGTTTTCTTTGGTTTTCTTATTTAATAAAGTTTAAAAATTTTATAATAACAAGGTACTGAGTAGGATTAAAAAAACACTTCCCATTATCTTCTTAGAAATGGGTGCGATAAAATTTGAATAGTTCAAGTAAGACATTTTCTATAATTCCAACGCCAGAGGGTTTGCCAGGTGAAAAAATATATAGAAAAAGTCTTATTTCTCAATCTGTGTCCATAATTTTGGAGGTTCTACCATTTTTTTTAATAACTCGCTAAAATTATAAAGTGTATAGATCAATCTCTAAAGAAATTTTTGAGGATCTAAATTATTAAATGTTCGATCAAGATGCGTTTTTGTATGAAATCTCTCACAATTTGTCTGAAAAAAAAGGGTAATTTAGAAGCAAGGGTACTTATTTAAGAATTAGTGTCTTAAAGATTGAGTGACCCTAATGATGATATCGATTAAATATCATTTTACGTTTGACGTCATTTTAAAAACACGCGCCATCGTTAGATAATTAACGTCACATCCGCGTCAGCACGTTTGATTCGAGTAGCTTGAAGCTCTTAAAGAAATAGCTAGAAACGTCTGAAAAAATCAATGCGATTTGAAGTCTGTATGGAACATTATTTGCGAAATTATATGCGGTAGGTACATGCAGCTGTTTTGTTCATTACGACATATTTCACCTGAATAATAAAAATAAAATGAAATATTTTAAGATTTTTTTATTAAAATAATGTGGCGAATCACACCTGTAATGAAAACGATGAAAAAAAATGTCATATCAGCACTGCATTCATCGGCCGATCTTATTAGTGATTAAATCAATTTTGTAAAAGGATCTCTTATAGTTTTTTAAATGTTGTTTTTTTGAGATGTTTGAAATGATTTTTATGATAATTTGCTTTTCAAATTTCGAAGATCATTGTCTCTGGAAGGGTGGGTTTTTTTTACATTCACCAAAAACATTTTATGTTCACAATGATGAGAGGTTAGTTATAGCGAGAGAAATAAGTCATGGCGAGATTAACTTGACAGTTTTCTCAATTAGTTTTTTAGCTCTTTCGTTTGCCAAGTTGCATGTTACCAATACTCACTAATTTACACAAATTATACATAAGATAAAAAATATTTTGTCACTATCTTTCCTTGTCATACGGCCGTTGGTGGCGCCATCTGAGTAAAGTATCACTTAAAGAGCCATATTGAAAATAGGAGAGCGAGTCATTGTTCAAAGTTAAAATTTCAATAATTGATCGAAAGCAGTTCGCGAAGAATGAATGACCGCGTAAAATCAGTATAAACACACTTTCGTTATGAATTATTTAATACGTTGTTTCTGTCCACATTAGCATCTCAACGTTTGTTCAATATTCAATTATTTAAATGAACAAATTAAATAAATATTTCTAATGCCCTTCTACTTCTTATTACTTCGTTATGAATAATTTATTTTTTCAACATATAAACTGGAAATATAATAAATTTTAACATGCAAAAAAGTATATTGAATAAGTAAATATTAGAATATTTATGACTTGTCTTATTTTATCTTTTGATAATTTTAAATGACGTATATATTATCTTCAAAGGCTTCATTAAAAATTAATAAATAAACTGAGGGTGGCGAATAAAAGAAATAAAAAGTGAACGATGTTAAAGTGATTGTGACTGAATGATAAAAATATTTTTAAAATGGACAAATCACACAGTCTCCAAGTGTACGAAGTTGATTAAATATTTAAAAGCCGAACAAACTGTTAAACGTCAAATAGGGCGGGAAATTTGACATGTGAAAAAAATGAAGATAAATTTACTCAATTATGAGTGATCACCTCTGAAAAGGGAGAGAGACAGGAATATGCGTTTGTAAGGAACAGTTTATAAAAAAACGGATGACGTTGATGATAATAAGTAAAGACGGAGCAGCGTTTCTTTGAAAAGAAGACAGTTTGACGTTTGGATGAATATAAGATTACTCTTTTACTAGAGAACGCCGTCAAGAAAAATATCGCTCCTTCTCTCTCAATTGTATGTCAAGACCGAGCACGATTGATACGTTTAAATAAGAACGAATAACGTTAAAAAAGAGGAAAATATCAAGTGCGGCGAGGGAAACATTTATTTTGAGGTCGCTCCCCTTATGGAGCTGTAAGAGAGGATACGCTCATAAGAAACAAGAAGTAATCCTCGGAAATCCATCGTCGCCATGATGGAGAGCATGGTAGCGACACGCGGGGGCAAGAAGATGCGCAAGCGGCGTGAGCTGGACGCGCTGGTGGCGGCGAAGCGGTCGCGCGGCGATCAGCAGCTGCTGTCGGCGTCGAGCGACGAGGGAGCCACGGGCGCATGGCGGGGGAGCGGGGGCGCTCGGCGGCGGCGCGGCGCGTGTGCGGCGGCGGCGCGGGCCGCGCACGCGCTCTTGGTGTGCGCGTGCGCGGTTGCCGCGGCGACTGTGCTCTGGCTGTTCGTGGACGTGCGTGAGCAGGTTGCCGCGCTAAGGATGGAAATGGCGCAAGGTGATTTTAAATAGCTGTAGATGTTGAATACATTTCATTATAATACTTTGATTTCCTTGACGATTTTAATTTTCATTGTTAAATGTAGATGGTATGATACAGACCTGAATATGTTAAGTAATTTTAAGTTATTATTATGGTTAAGTACTTTTTGTTTATTCTTTCATGTCTATGTTTTTTAAGCAAACATTTGCATTTTGTATATGGAGACATTTTACATATATTATTTGTGACATTAATTATGTGGTTGAAACAAATATATTATGAGATTTGAAATTTTAAATCATTTCCCTTATATAATGAAAAATATCAACTCAAACATTATGAAAGCAACAACGCAAGGTTGAAACTGATGAAAATGAATATCAATCTGTGTATGTATCTTGTCGGAGTCGGCAGTCATGAACTGGTAAATTGTGATTGCGTTTTATAAACTGGTTAGTTTTACCGAGATACGAGATGTCAATTTAGTTAGTCTTCTTACCACCAAATAGTTTCAAGAAGGTGTTCAAAGTTGACGCTGAAAACTTATAAAGCTAACAAATGGTAACTATAGATACCTACATTGGGTATTACTTAGGGTTGCCCGATCTTTTGTGTATTGTGATTTTGTATTGTGATTTTTAAATAATAGAATTAGGTAAATGCTTATATAATTTATTAGATAAACGCGTT
Organism: Druceiella hillmani; assembly: GCA_039881145.1. Taxonomy (NCBI): domain Eukaryota; kingdom Metazoa; phylum Arthropoda; class Insecta; order Lepidoptera; family Hepialidae; genus Druceiella; species Druceiella hillmani. The sequence continues at coordinate 8,767,714 of JAYKKI010000004.1, forward strand.
TCATTGCTATATAATTAAAAGTTGGTACAAAGTACAAAATTTAATTATCCTAAAATTTTACAAATGGCAACTATTTATATCTAAGCTTTTTAAAAATAATAACTAGCAGTCGTGTCTTTCTTTTTGTGAGTGTCTGTTCTATTACGGTTTTCAGTGAGAATATTGCCGGCAAGAGAGAATAGCTGTTCCGAGTGTACTGTGTTGCAACAAGAAATAAATATTTCAAAGCTAATTTGCTCATGTTTGTCCCTACAGTGAATCTGTATGCCCGATATTCTAATGTGAATCTACTTGTCTATCAAAGAAAGGATCTCTTATATATTGTTTGAATATGTTGGCGCATTTTGAATTTGATACTAATTGTCTATGAAATTTAGAAATGTTTGACTCATCTGCAATCACTACTTCATTGTTTATGTCCATAGTCGTCGTTAAATCAGCGTTGCCGGTCATGTTTTTGCAAGTCTTTTATATCGTTTAGTACTTTTGCACACGGGTTATGTAATGAGGGTTATGAAAATATATTTTGTATCGCTAAAATGTGTATTTTTTTCCACATTTTTAAAGTGTTTATTGATTTCGCTAAGTACTTTTGTTTTAAATCCTGAATTTCTGTGAGAAACATCAGAAGTGCCTATGTTATTTGCACTTTCAATTATTTTTATCATAGAGTATATAAAATATTATTTATTTCCTTTATAATCGCAATTTCATTACCAAAAAGCATTATAGGGGCTCTCGGATTTTGAAGTAATATGGGATTTGCACACCTGCAAAGCTCGATAAAATCGCTGTATTATGTGGAAATTTTAATTCTGTGGGCTTACGTTTGTTCGTACCAACTTTTTATGTGCAACATTATTAATTTTCTGAAGTTTGATTAGAACATTCTGTGCAGAAACACTTTGTTTGAAAAAGGTAACAATACATTTGGCTTTGTTTATTAACGTCTCAAAGCCCGTTGTCTATTCCACAGCTTTTTGTACCACTAAATTAAGGGTATGAGCAAGGCAAGGTAAATTCTGTTTTTCTGCCCAGTAACTCATGGATTAACACCATTATCCTTACTTTGTAACACCATTATCCTTACCGCTGCTAACATTTTTTGTTCACTAATATTCCATTCGCTTCAATTACTGAATTACAACTTGCAGATATTCAGCAATATATCATTTGTCCAATTTGTTTACCCCTATAACAATATATTTTAAGCGATTGTCGTACAGAAAATGATAAGTCAAACCTAGCTTCTTGTGTTCATAGTATCTTTCCAAATATTAGCAGTACAGCAAAGCTATGAACCTGTTTTAGCTGAGTCTTCATGGTATTCGAAATGCTATCGTATTTTTCACCAGTAAGTCTTGTAATAGAATGTTTGCTATGTACGGAGAAAGATGAACACAGAACTTTCATTAAGTATTGAATACTTTTTATCGTAGTATTTAAAGACAAATCAATTGTAATAATATATAATAAAGCTTTAGTTAATTTACCTTCTTCGCAGCCGCCATTTTGAAATACTTGAATATTAGAAATAACATGTTTTTTTAGTTTTTTTTGACGTTGATGTTATCGCCGATGTAACATGAAACAATCGCTCTCTCGAATTAACATCATTAAACTCATTCGACGTCAATTGGTGGAAGACACATGTTCATTAGTCAAAAAAGAGATGAACACTCAGTTAATTAATGTTTCTCTTGTACAAAGAACTTGAAATCTCTTACTCCTTGCATTAATAGTAAAATGTAAATGGACAAGAGAGTATATCTAATTGATGGATTAAAAAATCAAGATTCTTATTAGGTATTTACGATTCCTGCTATTGCTGTAGTAGAACTTTGTCCACAATGTACTTTATGTCTCCTTGTGTTTGAAATAATTTTTTAAGGCCACTTTCATTAAAGTTTGTATCGTATGTCTTCTTGTGATGTAGTTTGAGATGATTTTTAAGTTGGGTGTATTCCTTTTTGTTTTAAATATTTGTTAAGGCAATTTACATTTACCACCAGAGTCACATTTAATAAAAAAAGGTCCACACGTTTGATTTCACTTGTGGGGCCATATTATAAAATGTATTTTAAAAGCGTGTCCTAATGGTACAAAGAAATACTTTACAATTTGAGTAAAGAATGTAGAAAGAATATGATGCACATGGAATATGACAAAGAAACACGAAGAACGGCGAAACAAAAAATAATCACCTAACTTCGTTTTATTAAATGATACCAACATCAATCATTCGATTTTCTCATCCAAACTTTTAGGAAAGCTATTCGATCCTAGTTGAGATCGCATTCAAATGAATCGACTTTAAAAATCGAAAATCGCATTGTAAAAGATCGATCTTTAAGATGATCGATTCAGAGTGGGCGTCCCTAGTATTATTTATTAACATTTTATGTTCATTTTCTTTACATAACCTGCATATCGGCAATCGCCTTTCCGTACGCTTGTGTTACTTCTGAGGTGTTGTTTACTTTTAAGTGTATTTATTTTTATTTTCGATTGTCATTTAATTGTTTTAATATCACTTGTGGTATACCGCAAAGACTATTTGAGATTCCTCACGTAGCCAGGGTAATCAGTTGTCTGGTTTCCGGTTGTTCGTAATTACATTAGCCCGGAACGTAACATGTTCTATTAATTTGAAAAATCTTTCCGTATATACATTTATAAAGATATGTTTATATGATCATAATTTTTTACTTTGCTATTTGTTATAAATTTATATATATATATATATATATATATATATATATATATATATATATATATATATATATATATATATATATATATTTATTTAATTGCTACTAAATCATAAGAAACGATTACTTAGATGCTAATAACTATGATGCATATGATGGTCCAATTAATTACAGTTTTAATATGAAGTTATATTTTAATTGTCATTTACAGTTGGCAAACTCCACTTTTAAACGTACCATTTTTTTCCGATCGATGAGTATAGAAAAGTTGGCAACCCTGTACGTAGCTATAGCTTAACAATTTATTTATTATTTTTAAATATGTCATCTGACAGCATCAGTCACGTTCGTGCAACGGAAGTTGATAACTAGCAATAAGTTAATGAATATTTTAATTGTCTGTAGGTATTTATAAGCTTAAAAGTATGATACGAAAAAGTTACTTCAAAAAAATTTCTTGCGGTTAAAGCAAGACCTGAGAATGAGGACAAAATGAGTTTATGTATGCTATAAAGCTAAACAGTAAATGTGGTAACAAGTGGGAAAGGGAGGGAAAGCGTACGAGAGACAAACAAGCGAGGAAATGTTAATTTGGAATTATAAAAGTTATAACTTTCGAAGTGAAACTGAAAGATTCACAAAGTTAAAAAAAATTATAAAAGTTATAACTTTCGAAGTGTAACTAAAAGATTCACAAAATTAAAAAAATGATAAAACTTATAACTTTCGAAGTGAAACTGAAAGATTCACAAAGTTAGAAAAACTTATAAAAGTTATAACTTTCGAAGTGAAACTGAAAGACTCAGAAAGTGAAACTGACGATATTGTGCACTTTATATGTTAAATGTGATCCATTTTATTTGATGATTTGATTGGCCCCATGAACTCATGTTTCCCTCGAAAAGGAAAATGGAAAATATTTATCAGTGTTCGTTCCAAGTATCAGGCCTGTTTTCCGATAGCCTCGTTAAGAGTTGAATCGGAATTAGGGTCAGCTGTATTCCCTGCGTTCTCGCTTAAAAATGTCATTTAGTCTAGAGATGTGTGATTATGAATAGTATTGTCGAATTATACATATAATCAATATTATTAAATTTAATTCGACTAATGGCGCTAATAATAACGTATCGATACCTAAGTGCAAGATTAGGATATCAAAAATGATACAACACTAAGTTTACAAATGGATAATGTCTCATTGTTGTATTGAAAGTATTATAAACTATTAGTGGAGCAACATTGAGTAAAATTTCCTGCACTTACTTAATATAAAATGTATCGGTAAATCCCTTTTTTATTTAATAAAGCAGGTTGAGCTCTTTTAACGTCCTAGTGTTGCACTGATGTATCGATATCAGTAACCATGATTTAATTACGGAGATCCTAAATAATATCATTATACGAAATGTTATAATATACAAAACGATTCCTAATCACCTGTACAGGTGTTTGCTGGGATTGGTTTAGATTGCCTCTATTTTGCGTTATCGGCAGCACCAATTTGACCATGACTTTTAAGATTCATGTTGATTAAAAAGCGTATTTATTGTCAACAGTGTCGATGGGGAGTGCCGGAGTGGCGGATGCGCTCCAGACATACCACTCGGCAGCACGGCAGCTTCGGGACAACGCAACTCAGTTGGCATTACGGCTAGATGCACTCGCTGCAGCACATCGCAATCTTACTGAGCAGGTGGGTAATTCACACTCGTGAAAACCGTTCTCAGCTAAGTAATTTTGGTGCCGTGTTGATCTAATTAACATAGAATTGAAGAAGTCTCGAGAATTTGAACTTGTCCATTAATACACTTCAAATCGTTTAATAAACGTTAATATTAAAAAGGAAATGAGCAGTATTAATTACGCAACATTAGTTACTATAAGCAATTACATCATTTGCCTCGTCAGTATGAAATAAAATAAAATAACATATATATATATATATATATATATATATATATATATATATATATATGTACATATATATATATATATATATATATATATATATATATATACCATATTTTACCATCTTTGTACCATATTTTATCCACTGTGCCCAACCACCTAAGTGTGTAATACACTTAGGTGGTTGGGCAACGGTTTTAGACAATGTCATAGTACTTTTTTTATTAATTACATAGCTTCTTTTCTGTTTTTTTGTGAGACAGCAGTGCTAAAGGAATATTTTCTGAATCTGATTCTGATATTTTTTCTTTTCCTGTATTCCTCTTCCTCACCACTGTACAAATTGTACCGACCAGAACTTGACCGTCTTTATCCAATTTCTCAAAATCGATTTCTTCACCTGCATCATATATTTATATATATATATATATATATATATATTTAAATTGCTAAAAACAATGAAACTCAACAAATCAAAAACATAACCACACTGCTTAATAACAGATGGAGGCAATGATAGGTTCAATCAATTTAATAATATGTAAAAATTATTTGTTAAAAAATGTAATAGCTTGAGTACAGTCATAATTGCACACGTTAATAAATTTTCGACCTGGATGCGAAAAACGGTACAGCTTTGCCCACACTAAGCGACAATTGAAGCTGAGCGGAAGTAAAAGCGGGAACTAAGCGCTTACGTCGCGGTACGAGTTGAGCGACTAATACCAACACCTACTACTAGACTAGTAGTAGGTCTCACTACTAGGCCGCACAAAATCGGACGTTTGTCGATAGGCGCGTCTAAAATTGTGCTTTAAAAATAAAATTATTTAAAAGATTTCGTAAAACGTTTACCGCGGCGTAAACGTTTAATGAACATTTTATTTTCAACCTGTCTAGACATTACAGTCCCGTACTACCAACTCTTTGACTGCGTAAGTGTGTATTAATCTGTAACAACATGCGTAGTAGCGTCTTCCGCGCGGTAATCGTATCGCTGACGTTCCGCTCTGCTTGCGCAGATGTGTGGGATCCTTAAAGATTAAGTATGAAAAATAATTCTTCTGGTGTTTTTTATTATATACGTTTTCTAAATAGTTGAACATACATCAAAAAATGCAATAAACAATTATTGACAAAAAATTTAACAAGATACACATAATTTATTATATTGTAATGAGTATTCGAAATCCTTCCAAATAATAAGTTGTCAATTTCTGATGTGTATATATATATATATATATATATATATATATATATATATATATATATATATATATATATATATATATATATATATACACACACACACATATACACACACACACAGTAAAGTGTAAATAAACCAAGGGAAATTTTTTTCATAAATAAAGTCTGAGACTGTAAAACTATTGTTATAAACATTTCTGCACTGTGCACTTAGAATATGCATTTTGCAAATAAACTTTAGTCGAAGATCATTACGCCTGTGAAGGTGACCCATTCTCGTAAAAGCCAAGCCAGTTGTGGAAAATTATAATGACAATTCTACTAATGTAGACATATCCTTAAAAATTTCAAGTAAATGCAACTTTGCATAACCTTAACAACAACAATGAAAGTTTCAGAATTTGTACAAACTTTTAGCTAAGTATTGCATTGCATTGTGGTTAATTCTAAGAGATTGCTCTTGTAGCAATAAGTTCATTTTTCTAAATTAGTAATAACATTTCATAAATAAATAAATAACATATTTAATGACACCATTTCTAAACCCACAGCAGCATATGAATTATTTTTCTTATATTAGTTACAATAAGAAATTACAACATTTACTATTTTAATAAATCCAAGGAACACTGGGTCTTTTTTCTAAATTGCTAAAAACAATGAAACTTCAATAAATCGAAAACATAACCACACTGTCTAGTAATGATTGGTTCAATCAATTTAATATTATATAAAATTATTTGTTGAAAAATTTAATGGTTTCAGTACAGACTGTTGGTAATCGCACTCCTTAATAAACTTCTGACCTGGAAGTGAAAAAACGTTGATTATATGGTATGCGTATGTAATACCATATAATCAATCAACACTTCTTTTTGCTTGCTTTGTCATGAATTTAATTTCATTAATTCCTTATCTTCATCAATTTAATCTTATTCAAATTAAAAAGATTTAAACGTCAAAGTCTCTTGAAAACGAAGGGGTTTCAATAAATATTAAATCCACTACAGATTAAACAATCGTCTCTTTTTCGCAGATAACAGTGTGTACACATAAATTAGTCTAAAATTTATTGATCATACAATAGAGGGGCTCCTGCTTACTCTTAGCAAGCTTCCATAATTTCTTTGCAACAAAAGTAAGCATACCAACAAAGAAGATAACATGTTTATATTAATAAGCTTAAAGAACTCTAACCCCTTACTGACACTCCTAAACAGACATTAAATGCACACCATCTTCCTTGAGCTTGCTTCGTAATTAATTGCTTGTTAATTAAGCCCTAAGATTAAGTGATTTGATGATAAACAAGCTTTACGACATAGGATGATTGCTATATATTGAACCTTGAGCGGTCGCATCTCAGGCTAAGTTATTAAAACAGACCTAATAAAATGTAGGATACAGTTAATGTTAATGGTATTTTAAGTTTCCTGTTTAAGCTCAATACGAAACTGAACTGTATAGGTCATGTTGATTTAAATTTTTTGAACGATAGTAAAATTATTCATCTGTTACGATAAGGGTAAATCAAACATCTTATAGAAAATAATTACAGAAATTGAAGAATTTTATTGCATCATTTTGATACATTAAAGAACATAATAAGAAAAAGCTGAAAGATAAATGTGAGGGTACTGATAATTAATTGGAGCTGTAAATGGCATTATTAAAGCAATTTAAGATGTTTTACTCATAATAAGGATCTTAAGTTGACTTTACTTGGGCTTATTGTCAATTTCTCTCATATTTTTCTTATTAATAATAGTATGCAGACTCTAACTTTATACAATGGGTAACTTTTTAAAATGGGTTCACAATTTTGAATAAATAAAAAAGGAGGACATATGAAAATGAATAAATTTAAATAGAATAAAGCATTTTTTTTGTTAGAAGTAAAATAGAAGTTATCTATATAAAATACAGGTTTTGTTAAATAGGTATGGCAAGCCCGTTTCTATGGGTACCCAAGTACAAAATAAGGTGATTATAAGCAATAAAATTTTTCCTTGTCTTATCTCGTTCTCGAGACACTCTATTTAAATTTTAATGGAAGGGTTAAGCATCCAGTAGTACACCCCATACTGGATATCATGTAGCATCATCAAAATGAAATATGCGATGCGGCGAACACTTTATTCGTCTTTGAATATTGAGTGGAATAAGTATTATTGTATAGAAAGAAAAATTGTTTTTACTGGTGTTTGTTTCAAGTTTTTTTTCTATGGAGGTCCTGTTTACAACAAAATTTTTAAATGTAATTATTATCCACAAAATACTGAAAACCGAAAATATTTGGTAATTGGAAAATAAATTATTTTTCAGTACCAACCAACATATAGTTTATTCATTTTTTATTATTCATATGTTTCAGTTTGTATAATTTTCAGATATAATAAAAAAAAACTTTTTATTTAAACATTAGATTGGTTAGTAAGTTTTTAACTACGACTCTGGGAATTTTCTAGAAAGATTCTCGAAACTCCTAGAAGATTTTACTGTAGAGTATAAATAAAAAAAAAAGTGTGGTGTAGTCAGTTGACAACAGTCAGCGCTGAAACTTTAAGTGAATTACACAAAAAGATAATGGATTTAAGTCGATGGATGTCAAATATGGATTCTATTATTTTACGAATTTCGTCTGGATCACAATGCAAAGACTGCCACAAATAATATGTATCATGCAATGGACGAGTCCACGGGGTCTTACACGGCGGCAAAGATTTGGTTCAGAAAGTTCAGGAATGAGGATTACGATCTTGAAGACGAACCCCGTACCGGACGTCCTGTTGACTTGGACGTTCAACGATTACGACGCCTAATTGAGGAAGATCCTTGACTGACGACTCGTCAATTGGCAGATGAGCTACACTGCAGTAATGGCACCACAAAAACACATTTGCACGTATTGGGAAAAGTTTCAAAATATGGTGTATGGATACCCCAAGAGTTTGCATTATATCACCTTCAGTGCAGAGTTGATATTTGTCAATAGTTACTTTTCAACATTGAAATGTAACTTCGACTGGCTGAATCATTTAATAACTGGCGATGAGAAGTGGGTTATATACGTTAACGAGACACACAAACCAATCAATGGCTGGGTGTCGGAGAACAAGAGTTTTAGTATCCAATCCTGAAATAAGTGCAAAAAGTTGATGCTCAGCTGCTGGTGGAATGTCAAGGGCATTATTCCTTAGGAGTCACTTCCAGGGGGATCTACAATTAATGCAGATATTTACTGTGAACAACTGGACCGATTAGTTAACAAATTGAGTTCGAGTTTATTTTCTACATGATAATGCTAGACCACATGTTGCAAAATGTACTCGTGATAAATTAGAGGAGCTCGGCTGGATTCTACTCACTCATCCACCATATTGATTTCATTGATATGTGTATTATATATATGTGTATATATATATATATATATATATATATATATATATATATATATATATATATATAATATAAGTTATAAAAAGATGAAAATGTTTATATTCGTAAACTCTTCTAAGAAAAAAATCTTTGTCTTCAAGTTTTAAACCCATTTGATACCATTTTATTTGCAGGTAGAACAAGTGTCAGCGAGCGTTGCTAGTGTTCAATCACGGCTGGCTGCAGCACCGGATCTAGCAGAAGCACCAGCACGTCTAGCAGAGCTACGTGGAAGCGTTGCAACTGTGGGTTCACGCCTAACGGATCTCGCAGCAGGACTTGCCACGTTAAGGACACACGATGCGGATTTAACCGTGCGGCATGATGCATTGGTGGCTAATGTAACTTCAATTAAGGTTAGAGCCAGTATTTTTCTACTTTTATTCTTATAGAATAATGAAATTAAATGCAATTCCTAGTTCAGCATACAAATACCTCACAAAAGACTGTCAATATTTGTCGTAACATGTTGGTTTAAAAAAATGAAACAACAAAATAATTTTAATTTATTTTAAATGCTAAAAGCGATATAAAATGTAGGACTTTTAACATTTCAATTTGTTATTTCTCAAAGCTTTCATAGTCTATTTTAAAAAATATTTAGTTGATTACAAAATATACCTTATTAGCACAAACTTTTTTGAAATTAAAACTTGTTTCAAGAATCAGCAGGCGTTTTTCCACAGTGTGTTTTTAAAATTGGGCTTTGCCTTAACCACAGTTATATGTGGCCAGTACACTTATCTAAAATGAAAAAAGAAAATATCTCTGGTTTATGAAGTTCTATTTTGATGTATTGCTTCCTAAAATTTTGATTTGACAGAAAATGATAGCTTAGAGTCAAAATGAAAAATTATTGAAGGAGTGTAAAAAATTTTTTTTTAAATAATGGCAGTGACTATTTCATGATGTATTTTCTCGACTTGTTAATTCATTCATCGACTTGTTAATTCATTTTTTAAAAATCAATTATGGCAATCAATGACACAGGAAATGCATCCACTCAGATGGGAAGTGACGGTTATTTTAGTGCATAGACTACCACTTGATCGCAGTTTTCTGCTATGGCAACTTCTGCAGTCAACATAAAATATATTTTGGAGGTGTGATGCTTTAAGATAATGTAATCAAAAATTGATTTTTGAAGTTATAATTATCTTTCAAAGAATAATTGAACTAATTTTTTCACTATTTGTTTATACACATGACAATCTTTGTTTTCAAAAATTTTTTTTATTATTTTAAATCGTTAACGTAGCTAAGTTTTTTACAAACATAGTTAAATTTTATATCCTTTGTTAGTTTTTAGCTAACTCATATCATAGCTATCTTTTCCCCAAATGTGTCCGTTCATTCCCTCCACCTGTCGCAATTTTCCACTTGTAATCAGTGTGCACTATAACTTCATCATCACCATTTTTACCTACTTATATAAGCTCACTGCTTACATAAGTGGAATTAAAAGGTGATCTAGCACAGGGATTCCTAACCTTTTTTGCGTTAAGCCTGCCTGAATTACAAAAAAATGTACTTATGCCCCTTTTAATTTTTTTTCACTGTTACAATAAAAAAACTCATCGTTTTCACCACATTTATGTCTCAATTACAAGCATAATCAAATAAATTAAAACTTTGGTATTCTCTCTTAAAAATAATTAAGTATAATTTTATTAATGGTATATTTGTGCCCCCCCGTTGGGGCCGAATGAATTATTGAGTGAATTTAAGACTTCATTATGTGGATGACTTCATGAGATGGATTTTCCTTTAGGGCCTTTTTACATTGGGGCCTCTTTATGGTCCATTTACACCCCCCCCTAGGGGTCATCCCCACTGGTTGGAAAGTTCTGATCTAGTGTACGAAAGCATTTGTAATAAAACATGTTTTTCAAATGTTATATATTGATTATTAGAAATATATTTTCGATTCTAGTTTAAATATAACTTTTTAATAAAATTGTCATAAAATATTTGACAATGGGAAAACTTGTGTCAAATTGTTGCCTACCTCTTAATTTTAGAAGTAAATTGTGTAAAATTTTGAAAATATTCACAATAATATAATATTTCAATAAGAACTTGAAAGTCATAATTTTGAATAAAAAAATTTCACCGTGCAAACAAAGGAAGGGTGAAAAAAAATGTTATACAGTCAGTCAGTATTAGTGAGTTCTGTCTGCAACTTTTTTTTTTTATTATTTGATCATTGTGACATGATATAATACTAAAGCATCCCTTTATTGCATTACAGATCAGCTACCCCTCCATACAATGACATAATATTTCTTTTTAAGGTTAAAGATGAAGATCATTATCATATTACCCGTACAAGATCACTACGTTCATCACGTAATGTTTCAATACGTTTCAATATTTAATACTCATAAATATTTTTACAATAATTTTAGAGAGAGCAATAATCCTAAATGAAGTAATGGAAAAAAATTTAACGATGATGTATCGTATAGAGCGATATAATTATAATTATTCCAAATAAATTTGTTTAGAATGTTATGAAAGGTAATTCCTAATATTCTTGTAAATATAGACAAAAAATATTTTCCCTCCCACTTATAAATTGCTAAAGTTAAAATTATGACAATAATAGCGCTGATGGAAGTTTACTTAAAGTTTGCTAGGAGAGTATAATGATGATTTCAAATTTATAATTTTTATCAAAGTCATAATATTTTTACCCATGTGCCGCTGGCTGTATGCAAGTAAAATTTAATAATGCAGTCTATTGTTTAACAATGCTTAATGGTTCACATTTAAATAGTTCTTTTTATAAGCCGCAACTATTCTGTTAATCATAATATAAATAAAACCTCAAGGAGCTCATTATGAGAATAGAAAATCCTCATTGAAAAAAAATATAAATTCTAGCTGAAACTTATTTTAATTAAATGTTTAAACATGCTTGTTATGCACTATTATAGCCGATATGGGAACTATTTTTTATGTATTAATGTTTCTATTAATTATCCTGATTTTATTGAATATCAATAATAACAAAATTATTACAGGAACAACTGGATCACATCTCAAATCGCACTACTGCCAACACACTGCAAGAATCATCTATAGCTCTGGAGCCACTCCGCAAGCAGCAGGGCGATATGCAGGCCACCCTCGCGCAGCTAACAGGCAACATGTCCAACATCAATAACACTCTAAACACTAAGCTGCTGTGGGCTACGCAGGACGTTGACAAAGATCATGTTGGTTGAGATTTTGTTTTAATGTTTATTTTAATACTTCAAATTTACGCAGCAATCATTGAGTATACGTGGGTGTATAATTTAATTCATCATTATGAGGCAAATTATATAATTTTAGAAGCCTTTATCTGGAGAACTATATCAATACATATTGTTAACTTTGTGCGTAAGCTGGAAATGGCAAAATTTTTAAAATACTTAAAACTTTATACTCCGAACAAATATTGCTAAATTTTAAAATAAGAAATTGAGCTGGTTACGAATGTCTTTAAAACTAGTACTGTTCACAAAAATATTAGCTCAAATAACTGGAAAAACGTTAGGTAATAAACCTTCAGTGTATCTATCAACACCATTCCTAAAACACCATCATATTACTATCCTATCCATACTATCAATAAAATCTTTTAAAATTACTGCAAAGTTTCACCAGCTCCAAGTTATTTATGGTTGATAAATTGCTGCGCATCATTTAATAATAGACAACTTTTTTCCCTATTTATGATTCCATAGCTCGGAACTCTTGTAAAAACAGACTCTTATAGGCATCCATCTTCACAGCTTTATATCTCAGAAACCATTTGATTTAGAAGTCAAAATTGAGCATAGTAAAAGAGTTTGTTGACTTGATATTTTGCATTAGGAAGAATTTAAAAAATATTTATCTTAGGATTTTGGAATAGCTAAGTTTGATATAAAAAATTGCTTTCCGTTACTTGTAGTATTAATTGAAAGGGCAAATTTGAAGGACTATAACTATATTTTTCATAATTTTATTTGAGATTTTTCTAAAGATTTTGCTGAAATCTAGAAAAAAACAGGGTGACTAGAAATTTACTTAAAATTAATCGGGAAACAGTATAGCGTTGATTCTAAATTTCATAGTTTATGAGAAATTGATCATACACTCGTGAAAGATGTTCTAATATTATATGGTGAAAAGTAATGAATATTATTTTTAACTCATTAAACATCTATTATACTAATACTGGGCTGGCTTTACACAAAGTCGTAGTGAAGCAATTTGATTCTCACCAGTTTGGTGCTGATAGCATCCAGAGTAGTAAGCGTCCATGCGGGTAATGTTAGAAATGAAACGGTGTGATTAAATAAATTGATAAAAACTTCAACAGATTGAAGTTGTAAGTTGATAACCAGTGTCGATTATTGAAAGTTTTTCTGTTGGCAGAAACGCATGTATGCATCTAAGCACGTAAATATTGAAACAATGCTATCATTTTATATATAAGATCCTAAGTACCTTCGCAGTTAATACTGTGGGAAAATTTAATTTCATTGGAGGTTTGCCTTTATTATTTTTTCGAGCTTGGCAGGATAATGGCTACCAATAAACATATAGAAGGTACAGTTAAACCACCTCTCCGTATTAGAATGGGTGCTGTTACATTTCTACGATTTAAAATGTAACCTTATGGTACAGATTCACGTGCAGCTAAGCAATCATCACACTTCTCATTTTCGATTCATTTGAATTGTGTATTTGATTAAATTTTATAAAAGTTTAAATTTAATCTTTTGACAAGGACAGCAATACTGCATTGTGACATCATTTTTAATATTGCACATTGTATTCTACAAGAGGGAAAGAGACAGAGATATACCCAACTATGATCGTATCTTCAAATTTAGAACCCTATATCAGGCTTATTTTTCAATCAATTTTTGAATTTTGTTTAATACTGGTTTTTAATTAACTTATTATTCCATGATATTGAACCAAAAATATGAAAATTTAAGATGGGTCAACTATTATATTATAAATCCTATAATATATCAAATACATAGTTTAGATGTTGTGTCCACATTAGAGTTCAGTATCGCCCAAATAAGTATAAAAATTCACTGAATTCAACTTGTAGCGATGATGGTTTTATTTCTTCTAACATTTTTGTTTTATTCTAGAATAACAACACCGAGAGGCCATTGTAACGTATTCCTTTTAATACATATAAAAATTGTAAGCAATTTCTTTTTAATTGAATTTATTATATTAAGGTTAACAAAATAATAGAAAATATTAAAAATGTCAATACAAAGCAATGTGATATTATCATGTATCGATAAAATGAATTGCGACATACTTATCGATATAAAGAGAACTTTTTATATCCGTAATTAAATGTCAAATTTATTTTCCAGACCATTCTCGCTTCAAATAGGTGCAGAAAATAGCTGTCATTTTATATCTTATAGCCAGTCCAGCGTACTAGTATAGTAGAGGGCTTTGACTATGCTACATACTTTAGTCTTTCCATAAATAGCAAAACTATGAACATATTGCCTAGCCATACACTTTAAGCCTGTTAATCAGGGACATACTTCAAGAAAAAACAAATATAATTTTAATAACAATATTACCTTTCATAACTCGGGTAGCTGTAAACAACGGGAACTAAAACCAAGCATGTTCAAAAGATGTTGCAAGACCTTACACTGTTTAGCACAGCTTGTTGATATTATTTGTTCTTCCATTTATGAATATTATGTGTAATAATATTTGTTTAATTACAGAAAAAACTGACTGACATGCAGGAAACTGTTCAAAATAGCTCGAGTGCCATAACTAGCCTGCAGTCTGCCTGGCGAGAAAGCAATGACCTGTTGAACAAGAATATCCTTGACCTTGAACATAATGTAAGTATCAGGCAAGTCTCTTATGTTCACCTGCTGTTCTCTAAGGCACCAAGCGATGAAAGGAAATAAATAGGAGAACTAAAAAAAGTAATGTGCCATAAAATTACATGTTTTATTACATTTATAATATAATCTTACTTGCAAAATAAATGTTTATTGTAATGCCAATAATGTTCAAACAGTTTCAGCCATAAATAATGTTTTGCCACCTTTGAATGTCATTGTTTGTTCAATTGTTAACAACATTGATCAATGGTTAAATAAACGTCATAGTCGTCAATTTGTTATAAATGAAACAGGATGTACGTTTCATTTTCTTTCCAAGTTAAATTAATTTTGTAGTTACATTATTTAAAGTTAACACAATAAAATATTCATTATTTCTCGGCTTCTTAACTTTATGTCAATATGATTTGCTCTTGGGGCTATTCCCATGCCACCTTGTGAGTTATTTTGTATAAAAGTGGGGATCTAAAAGATCAAAGTATTCTGTGTCTGCCATGAAACGCTTCTTTCCAACAGGGTTAAAGACTCATTCCACCCAACAGGGTTAAAAAGTTCCTCGCAATTTAGGACCTCTATTTTTCCAAGAATGCTTTGTGCGGATGCTCTATATGATCCAAAGATCGGTCCACACCCAACCAAGTCACGGTAACTAAAGAAACCACTTTCCACGAAGCCGTGTGATTCTACTCTATTGTTTTGACCCATACTCTTCTATAAAATTTTACTTGCATATCGTGCTGACCGAAGTGAAACAGAATATGTTCCATGTTTTGTATTTTGAAATAGCAGATATAGGTCGTGCTACCTCTTAATGTAAATCAGTGTAAACTTGCGCACAAGGCACTGTGTCTCGTAAGAAATTGTGACATCTAATATGCTCGGGAAAAATAATTTAAGGGTCTTGTCTTTATTTGCCTGTGAGGACAATCTGGTCTGCCAGTGAGAAAAAATTATGTAAAAAATCCATCTCTTCGTTGTATTAAAGTGTACTCATGTCAGCTCAATGTATGCCACACGTTCCACAATTACAAGATAGACAGGCAAGACACCCACCAAAACTGGTAATGCTATCCATTGAGTATGTTTTAAAAGCTTTGGTAAAAGTCAGAATCGTCACACGTTGTGAGCTCAGTATGACACTTCTAACCTATTTATTGGACTTCGACACACCCTGACCCTCTTACTAAAGTACCGCTCCTGTATTATGAAGATACACTTAAAATTGAGGATTATGCCTAAGTATGTGATTAACCTATCCTGGATCCGTCCAGTACTACAATCAGCACTTATGTCTGTTTTGCCCTTAAAAAGAACAGTCTCAGGCTTTTGGGAGGCAAAACTAAACTTTTTTTGATACCCTAAAAAAGTATCCTGGTCAGATAGTATGCCACCAAATTCTCTATTTCTCTACAGCTCCCTCCTCTGATCATCAGCAGTCATCAGCATAAGTGATGGCACCGCATCCCAGAAAATGATATCGCGAGATTGTCATAGAACATGACATTCCACAAGAAAGGTCTGAGGACCTGCCCCATAGGCCACAAACTGTCTTAAAGACCTCATCGTAGACTTTCTATTAGTTTTTTTGTGTGATACGCATACAGGTAAACAAACATTTCAAAAATGTTTGCTTGTAATAATTTGCCTGTTTTCAAGGGTACATAGTAAAATAAAGAACAATTTCATCATGTCTGTCTGGCCATCCATCTTCTTAGCCTTACAGTTTTGACTTTAGATCTTAAATTTTACAAACAAATGTTTCAGTGGAGATCTCAATCAATATGCAGCAAAATATTAAAAGAAAATTGTTTAATGTACTTCTCTCTATATGGAAAGTGAAGAAGGTGGAAATCTGAAAAAAATTTAAATACTAGCTATGGAACTTCTAATCATATGATTAGAAGTTCCAAATAAAATATTTTAGTTAATTTGTGTGATTCCAAGAGATTTTGATTACAGAACCTTTCTATATGCTTGTCCTCACACGCATCTGGCCGGTTATTTTTATAGATTTCTATAATTTATTTTTAATCCTTCAAATTCATTTGTTTCAAAAATATCTTTAACGTATTTCTTTTTTATGTGTACATTTAGAGGATAAACCATATATGTTTATTTCTAGTTGACGGACTCCCTTAAAGAAATACACCTCAAGTTGCAACACCTGGAGCAAGAGCAGGGATTGCTAGCAGTGGACTCTAAAGCGACAGAAGTGCACGATAGTGGTGTAGTAAAACTTCCAGCTTCAGCAGCTGTCGATGCCACAGCGACAAAGCAACAGGTTAATACTGACCTGAATGATATTTACAATGCCCCAAAGGTTAGTTGAAATTGTTTTCTATAATACTAAGTTTTTTGTAAAGATCCCGAAGGAAAATGTAGGAATTTTTTTGGCAGTTCGAAGATTTAAAAATGTTTAATTTAATTATTGTATAAATATTACTTTATAACCCTAAAAAATTTTTAAGTGAAGCGTGGGAATGGATTTTGAGATCTCATCCAATTTTTTCAAAATAACTTGTACTTCATCCAATAACTATATTAATAAAATTATCTATAGAAACTGTTTTATTAAATGTAACTAAGTACAGTTTAATTACAAACTTAAAAAAATATAATTCATAATACAACTTTGTATCATTTTGTAATCTAAATTCTAAGAAAGAAAATACTTATGATCAGTTTCATGCTAATTTTGACGGCCATATTTTTTAGTATTTTTAAAATTAATCTACATTTTTAAAACTTGAGATACCAAAAACAATAGTAAAACTTAATATTAGAGATTTTAGAAATGTTTAGATATAAAGTTACACACAATTCTTGTGCATAAATTATCATCTGGTCTCAATTTTAATTATATCTGTGAAATAATTCTATTGCTTTTTGGGAATACTTTTATATATAATGTAATTCCAAAGAAAGTATAACTTCACGTTAAATTACTATCATAAATAGAAGATGGTTAAGAAAATTGACAAACCAAAAAATATGTTAATTTTTAAAATAGTCTATTCAATACACTATCAACTAAAAAGTATTAAATCAATGTTAGAAGAATTTTTAAGGATAGCTTAAATTTTAGGATTGTAGGTGCGTAGGCAAAAAGAAAGGATCCTCCGTATCAGCAAAATAATTGTTATCCTCACTATTATCACTATCACTCAAAATTCGCATTACACCAAATATGAGCGCACCACAATGGCACTCCCACTATCACTTTCTTCACAACTTGAAAAACGATAATTTTCACTCGAATTATTTTCGTATTCCGACATTATGGGTTAAAAATTTTCTTTTCCTGGATCCTTTTTATATTGTAATTACTAATAATATTATAATTTGAATTTTATTTAACACGTAGAAAGATAAAAAATTAACGATGCGTGCGAGCGACCTCTCCTACCGCACGCTAAACAGCAACTGATTTCACGAGTGTGATCGTGCTCATGGCAAATTTAGTTAGTATGCGCAAGAGTGCGATGGCGCTCGTTGGCACTCTAACAGTTAAACAATAAAGTTCAACTAGCCAAAATTAACAAACCTGTAATAAGTGGATAATTTATGACTGACAAGACATGATATGATATCAAAATATTCAGAAATATATTTCCCTTGATAAGAGCAATTGTGCTGGAAAAGACATGCTGTTTGTTATTAGTAAATTTCTGTCAATTGTTCGAACTAATGAGCAGACTTTGAAGGTTATCTCATTCTGTAAGAACAAATTTAGTGTAAGAGAAATTTAAGTTATGTATTTGACAGCATTTATTACATTACAGAATATAATGGTGAGATCCACTAATCCTACACCGACTTCAACCAGTCAAGGTAAGTTTTAATTCTTTACACTCTATTAGGATTCCACATTAATTGAAAGAAGTTTGTGTAAGTATATTTTTTTAACAATTAAATATATATTGGTTGGCAACTAATAAACCCGTCACATTTTTCTATCGGTTTCTAGTGTATTAATAAAAATTGTTCAATATCTGTTATCGGCATTCTATATATACCCTATATATAATGCCGCATAGGAAAAAACAAAGCACCTGAAAATTACAGTAAGAGAACTCTGAGTGCTCTTGTTTCATGAATTTGGGTTTAGGATAAAAGGTAAAGGAAGCCAATATGTGCATGACGATGGGTGAAGGTGCACCCTTCTATGACACACCCAAACATTGGTCCTGTGGATTCAATGAAGGAAATGTTGAGCTCTCCATTCATCATCAGCCAGGACCACATTTTTCATTAAGTTTAGAAAAATTAAAAAGTTTTTTAAAACCAATTCAAGGTTTAGCTCATGTTACCTGTCAGAACAGCTCTCACGCTCTTTTGCAATATCAAGGCTTCGGAGAAGAAGTAAAAATTCTTTGGTTATTACGTGAGCTAACACTGATGAATGATGGGTTTATTAATTATCCATTTTGAAATTTTTAAAATTTTTTAAGAGTTAGACTTGCAATATGGGTAGACTTTTTTTGTGGAAAAAAGTTTATTTCACAGTGAATCAAATTGAAATTTTAAGAAAATCCCTATTTAAATAAATACATTTTTTTTAATAATACAGTGTATCCCCTTAACATGATTCCATGATGAATTCTTTGCTTTTTTTAGTATAATATCAACTGTTTATACCTTCTGAAGTAAAAATTAATAGACACACTCAACTTCGAAAAAGAAGAATCAATTTAAAAAATTATTGACATAACTCTACATATGTTTTATGTAGAAAGGTAATTTTTATGAATATAAGCAGATTATTAAAAGTAAAACTTTAATAAATTTTTTTTACTAATACAACTTGATTGCATCTCAGATTCAAAATCAAAATGCTATACAACTAATTACCTGTGTTATATTATTTCCATTTTGATTCATTAGTTGTGGTTCCATTAAAAGTAGCTGTGGTGTGTTGGGTTGATCACAAGGTATACAACCTATGAGGGCGCGGCACACCGCAGGGACCCGGGTTCGATTCCCGGCTGTTTGTCTAGCGGGGCTGGACTGGGTTTTATGGTCGGCTTTAAGAGATTGCTCTCGTAGCAATAAGTCCACCATATGTATATAAATAGATAAATAAATAAAATTATAATTATACAATTATAGAGATCGTGCAAGAAACTCATATATACTTAAAAATGCCAAAGAGATCTTTTGTTTTTGATGTCAATTACCTTTGTCTCGAAAAAAAACTGTATCTTCCAAAAATTATCCAATTTTAATAATTTTTTTCACTTTCTTCACAACTTGAAAAACAATCATTTTCACTCGAATTATTTTCCTATTCCGACATTATGGGTTACAAATTTTCTTTTCCTGGATCCTTTTTATATTGTAAATACTAATAATATTATAATTTGAACTTTATGTAACACGTAGAAAGATAAAAAATTAGCGATGCTTGCAAGCGACCTCCCATACTGCGCGCTAAACAGCAACAGATTTTGCGAGCGCCATCGCGCTCTTGGCGAATTTAGTTAGTACGCGCACGAACGTGATGGCGCTCGCTGGCACTCTAATGGTTAATTCTCAAATATAAATTAAAATTTCTAGCTGCAGTCGCTAATGTCAATGATTAACATTTTGTTGAAATTAAATATTGAAGTGAAGTTGTTATAAAATGTAAAAATTGCGAAATGAATGTTAACTATTTAAAATTTTTATGTAAAGAGGTTATGTTGTAAGTGAATATGAAATTAGATTTTTGAAGACACTATATTGTATTTATCAATTACTAAAATGCTTTTATACAACACACTACATCATAGTTAGAAATTATAACTGATTTTGATTGGTTATAACGTGTTTGCTGTGTAAACTTTACATAGAAAATGACATTACTGTAATCAAGTGTTCATTTATTTACCACCAGATAGTGCTGTTGGCATTTTATATGGTTTTATTAAGCAATTTTATCCATCTAATTTTCTGTAGAAAAATTCCAAAACTTTATGTGAATGAACAGCGTATATATATATATATATATATATATATATATATATATATATATATATAATATACATGTGTGTGTGTGTGTGTGTATGTATGTATGTATGTATGTATGAAATTAAATATTGCCTTTGGGAAAATAATTTATAATCAATGCTAGATGATCTTATTTTAAAGAGTATTTATGTATATTACAACCCACAATTCTAAAGCGAGAGAGATTGATTAACTGCACAATTTCAGCCACGGCTCCGACGAAGCAGCTGAATAGCAAGCCAGAAGTCCTGCACGGAATTTGAACCGACAGCCCAAAATATCCAAACTTGGATCTGGTTCCTGCTGATTAAACCAACATCACATCAACCAACTATGAAAAAATGAAATTTGCGAAAATATATCTGCACTTTTTCAATTTATAACTGTTTCAAGCAGTTATGTTTAACTAGATTATAAACGATATTAAAATCAATTAAAATATAATCGTATTGTGTTATAGGATTTAGTTAATTATAGTTTAATTTGGAGTAATTTTTTATTTATTTCGTGACATATTGTGTTGCCTTAAAAAAGAAAGTATTAACTTTGTCATTTGTTTCTTTTTGGCAACATTATTCCGTTGTCAAAATTGCAAGTAATATAAACAAAATATATATTGTAATTTTTAGATATGGCAAAGAGATGTATGCAGTTCAGCATTTCAGTTCATACTCAGAGAATATGAATTGATGCGTTATATTTTTGATTACAACACATTGTGTGTGAAATTAAAGGCCAGTCCGTTTAAATAGTTTTGGGTAAAAAAATTTAAGAAATTATTGGTATGCATTGTTGTGAATGTTATGATGTTGAAAACGATATTGTTATAATAGGGTTATAAATATTTTTCCTAATAGCTGCTTTCATAATTATTCATTCAGGAGGGGATCTCCGACTAATTTATATTTTTTAAGTAGATAGTTTGATTTAGATTTTTTAAAATTGTATCATACAAATTACTCTGAATTTAAGAAATGTTGCTTATTTATCACCATCTCGGATGGATGACAGTTGAAATGTCATTAGTGTTTGGTGACATTATTTTTTTCGCAATCGAAACAGCCTTCGTTTTTATGCAAATATGCATTTAAGGTCCAGATAAGCTAGGAAAACAAAGAATAGAAGTATAAGGTAACTTGAGGATAGATGCCTTTTGCTCACTTTCTGCCGTCCCTTTTGGCTTGCTGGTAAGCGTTTAAGTGTGCATCTTAAAAATTATAATTTATTTAAATATTTCATAAATATATTTAAATTTCACTTTTTTTGCAGAACTAGCAAGCCAGCTCAGATATACATATTTGACTATGACAAAATTTTACATTCCTTGTCGTCATGGTTACACTATAGATAATTGTTGCCATGGTAACAAAATGGCAACTGCACACTAAAAAATTAACAGTCTCCTTGGATAATTAAATAAGATGCCAAAAAGACTTTGTTAATGAATATAATTTTGTGATTGTAAAATATTAAAAATAAATTGAATTTCAATTGTTTTCAAAAAATTTTAATTTAAACCAACGAGGATAGAAGTAAATTATGAAAAAATGTGACTTAATATAAGGTGTGTAGAGTGTGTGCATTTCTTTTTAAATGTTTGATGTTGCTTTATAGTATTTTTTACATTAAATCATGTTAGCAATGTTAGCCTGTAATATAAATGAGTAGACAATTAAATATGTAATTTCCTTTAAATCACTGTAAATATAGATTCTGTTACCATGTAATAAAAGTTGAATATATTATAATAGAAATTCTGAAATTTTGTTCAAGTTTTTTATTTACATCCTTGCAACCCTTACAAACTTGAAAAGAGATTGAGACCTTGACAGCAAAGTTGACAGGGTTTCCTTTATGATAAATCCCTGTCAACTTTACAGCCAAGGTCATGGATAATATAATTTTTTATAACCTTGAAAATAAGATATATATTGTGTATTGTCATTTTTAGATACACCAAACAGAAGTATGTATCTAAAAATTACAATACAAATCATAGGCATTTCAGAATTTAAAAATGTATGAATTCTTATTTATCAGACCTATTTTGAGTATGTTAGATGCAATACGTTTTGTTTTAATTTAATTTTGGAATACAATATTTAAAGTTCAGCCAAAAGTTTTTATATCAATGCATTAGAAGTACCATGAACTAGATATTTATTTATATGCAGCATTGTTCGTCAATACCACTAATGCAATATTTTATTCGAATAAGTTCATTATACCAACTCATGTTATACAGGTGTCAGCGACACCTATGCCATAAAAAAAACCTTGAGTTATACTCCACCAGGAGATTGCAAAACACCATACATTTCAGAAAAATATTGACATGTTAGAGATTTTTAATAAATAATAAAAAGTATATTGTGAATATAGCCTAAGCTTTTAACGCTCGCGTTACTTCGTGTTGTGGAGCGCTCAGCATTCGCCACGTGACTCGCTTCGTCATTTACAATGCTCGCATCGATGGCGATTTTTTAAACAAGATCAAAGGAGTGGCGAAGTGAATGTCTAAATTGGGTAATATGTATATATAAGTTTTGATAATTGCGTTTGGTTGTGTGCAGTATGTATGGGTTATGCTTGCAATTATGATTTCATAATTAAGAGCACTTGGTGATTTTAAATATCGCAGCACATTATATTTAATAGTAGTATTTTGTAATATCTTAAATATAATAGTAGTATTTTATAATATTGTAGCATGAATCTACTTACAGTGGTAATATGTGTATAAGTGTTCACCACTTATGAGTATGTAAATATTTTGTAGTTACCTAAGAATAAAATCAGTAATCACTCACCTATGATTGCCACGGACGTGCACGGATGATAGATCGAATTATGATTGCACTGATTTTTCAATTGATTGAAATAAAAAAAAATTGCAAGTTAATGAAAATTAAAGAACGAATTAAATGACATAAGCATTTTCAACATGTCGCCCCCCCTTTTCGACATATTTTTTTATCAATTATTATCAATTATTAAGGTGTACGTAATGAAATAGCTAAGGATTTGTGCAGGCAATTTTTCTAGAAATTTTTATTGTATAATTCTAAACTCCTTATGATTTCTAAACCCCTTGAGATAACAAATTCTGGTTTTCACCAATGATCTTCATACAACCAGGAGATACACTGGTTAGTTTTCATACAGGGGTCTTTTACACGGTGTATGATTTTTGTTGAATAATTTAGGTAAGTAACCTATTTTTATGAGAAATACTTTTTAAAATTTTGATTTACCAAGGGTATGGATAAGAATTTAAACCTCATGGCCAAAATTAATCCTTCATAGATAAAAAAGATATAGAAATGTAGATCATTAAACAAATTTTGTGACTAAATTTTTACATAATATACAATCGTTTATGTGTATTGTATCTAGGCAATGGCCAAAGAGAAAATCGAGTGGCTTGAGAAAAAGAAATCTAAAGTTTATTTTTTAAATACCAGAACATGCGATGTTGTGTGATTTGACAGAGAATGTTTTAAAGTAATTGTTAGAAGAATTTTATAGATTATAAAGGCAATCAAGTAGAGATGTGAACAGTATCATATGTTCGAAACTCCATTTAAGTTTTTTTTTAGAAAAAAAATAGATTTGCCATTCAATCAAATTGTTTTGTGATACCTAATTATTTATTGTACTAAACCTATATCAAAGCAGAAAGTTTTAAAAAGTTGAAGAGTCCAAAAAATTAAATTAAGCATACACATACACTTTTGTTGATTTCCTGTGTCCCTAAATCAGGTTAGATATAGATTAGGCACATTGCGTTCTTTTATCATATTATGTGCTTTTCTTTAAAGTATTTAAAAGTTATAAACCTGTAGAAAGAGAAGTTTACAAAGTGGAATACTTCAACTCGGAAACATTCAGGATTTTTCATTCTTTTCTTCTTTTTTGGATTTCCTTTATTTGGGCTTACCATCCTGGCTTAAAATCACTAAATGTTACTGCATTGAAACCCGTAAACCATCACTTACAATCTAGCTCGCTGGCGATGAATAAAAGCCACAAAAAATAAAACTCACAGTCTTTTATTGACATTTTACAATACAGTTTCTTAAAAAAATATTCACATAAAATGTTCACACAAAAAATTGAAATCAAAATTCATTAAATGACTTTCAACTCCTTACCAACATCACAGAATGCACTGATTGCTCGTTGAATTTGTTCCGTGCTGTGTGCGGCGCTGATCTGCACTCGCACCCTAGCTGCTCCTTTAGGCACCACCGGATAGCTGAATCCAATTACGTAAATTCCTCGATCTGTTAATGAATTTTGTCGTTTTTAATTAATTATTTCTCAGTGTTGTTGCCAACTGAAATTAATTGTAATATTCATAATGCTATAATGCATTTTATACGCACCATTCAAGACACATAGGAGTCGTTAAATCTTTTAATATTACCACAAGTTATAGCAATCATGCAAAAAACATAAAGGTTGTTTAAAAAGAACAGAAGTAAGAACTTTTTGCATGTTTGTTGATATCAGTTCAGTATTTTACAGACAGAAAATTGTAAATATTATTCAATGTAAGAGGCTTATGTTGCGAGTGAATATCAGATTACATTTTTGAACCACTTGATGCTGTATTGTTTTTATCAATTATTAAATTGTTTTTATCCCACACACTACATCAAATTAAGGCATTATAAATAATTTTGATTGATTACAATATTTACTTTATGGAGAATTCAAGTGAAAAATGACAGTAAATATAACCAAAAGTGTCTTAATTAATCATCAGATGCCACTAGTAGCATCTTTCATAGTCCTTTTAAAAATAAGAATGATTACTCATCTGTCAATGCCAGTGTAATGTTTTTGTTTTAAGAGATGGTTATAATTAAGCTAGTAAATATTATGTTTTAAGAGATGGTTATAATTAAGCTAGTAAATATTATGTTTTAAGAGATGGTTATAATTAAGCTAATAAATATATAATGGTTAAGCTAATAAATATTAGCAAAATATGAGTAAAGGGAAAAAACTATTTAAGGGTTGTCATATGATAATAAGACAGAATTTAATTCTCACGTAGAAACTATAGTATCTTGTCAAGCAATATTTGTTTTCAATAGAAGTGGCAAAATGGGATTATGTTACAAGTGAATACGAGAGTAGATTTTTTAGAAAGTGAACACTTAGTGTTTCAAGAAATGATACTTCAACATTTTTGTTCACCTGCTTCCCAAGGTACTAATTTATTGGCTTTGGGGAATAATTTCAGAAAGATATAGAGTATTTAATTGTCTTTTAAAATTCAACATGGTGATGAAGAGAATCACTTTATACAGCTCCTAGAAATATTTATTAATAAAAGTACAGGTTACACAAAAAGGCGGAAAACATGCAAACAAATATAAAATTTTTATAAAAATTTAATTATACTTTTGTAATATAAGTGTAAAATATTACCTAACGATTAATACATAAGAAAAAATACAATATTATAATCTCTTTATTTTTGTCAAATACCCGCCTTTCCTCATAGTTAGAATACGCATTGTTCATAACTCGTTCCACTTGAACTAACAGTTATATCGTTGACAAGCTAGTGGAATGGGTTTAATCAGAGTCATGGGCGCTAGCAACTAGTGGAACGTACTCATAGTTTGATCTGAAAAATCTGAATTTCCGATAGGTGTTGGACATCTTTTACATAACTTACAATACCATATTAAGGCATTATAAATGGTTTTGATTATTTATCCTATGTATAGTATGAAGATTAGACGGTAAAATAAAGCTGCTATACATGAGTAGAAGCCGCATTACAAGGGTTCGTTATATACTTAGGCATTTATAATTATATATTGTAGTGTATACTCAATAATAACTTAATACAAATACTATTCTTTTGAGCTATTTACAAATATTAATACAAAGGTATGTAGTATTTCTATTAAACTATATACAAATATTAATATTATTTTTCATCATGCCTAGTATTCATTTTCAGGTATAAAAATATTGTGATAATTTTAATAGCTCTGGAGTTTAGAATCAAGATTATAATTTTCCAGATAACTTTAAGTAAATCTCTAGTAAAAACTGTTTTTTATATAAATAGTTTTGGAGATAGAAAGGGGTGGAGAGAACTTTTTATTTCTGAAACTGTCTTACATAAAATTCTAAAAAAATAATTTTGGAATAGTTATAGTTTGCCCTTTCTATTGATATTCCCAAGAAAAACAAATTTTCATATGAATATTTTTGAGTGAAATCTATTTGGATGTATGTACGTGGCTTAATAATTTTTACAGTTATGTCCAATTCACTTTCTACGCCAACACGCTTCTGAGAAAAATGGCTGCGACATATGGATGGATAATGTATGAAATTTAATTTATTACTCTCTGAAGTATGAAACTCTAAAAACAAAATTATTATAACTAAGTGTTTATCTTTTTCCCACCAAATGACAGTGATGACATTCTGCACGGACTTTACATTGAATTGATGCACATCGTTACAAAAGCCTCATTTTTATGAGAACAGCATCTCTCACATACAAAGGACAACAAAAAAAACACTATCCCGAATGTCCCAACCATTTGCCGGAATAATGATGTATGTATTGATTGTGTTTGGGATTAAAACCTCAACATGGAATATTTTTTTAAATAAACTTATTGTAGTGAAACTTGCAGAGTAGATAGATTGAAAAGCACATATTTTAATCAGTTGCATACGGAAATTCCACACAAAAGTAAAGTACATTATGAACAAATAAAAATAGTTGAAAGTATATTAGATACATGAAAATATTGACAACACGAATTCAATATAGATAAATAAATTATAATTCTTTATAGAAGTTTATGTATATAAAACGATGAATTACAAAAGTATATTTTGAATATGTGGAATAAGCATTGTTCATAACTCGTTCCACTTGTCCTATCCCGTTTTTCTAGGCAATATTAAAATATTAAATTAAAATCACCAATGAAGCTAATTGGATATAGTAGTTTATGGAAGAATACCGTTGTTTCATCAATCAGATCCGATAAAAAACTCATTATCCACATTCACATTTTACATGTTTATTTATTTCTTAATATATAAATTGCTCTACCATGACAGTTGACTACCTATTCATTTCGGTAATAAGAAACTAAATAATTGGTACATTGCCAGCCTGGCTCACGCATTGGGGGTTCTGTGCCTCATTTGAAGGGAAATTATTTTATTCATTATAAATCATCACTAATACGAATTTTCTAGCGCAATAAAAATTTAATAATATCTAATATAATTAATTCTGGAGGACATAAATATTTTCATGAATATCTTAAAAATTATGACATCCAGAAACATCATTATAGTGTTATGTACACAAATATTGGTGTGGTAGACTGCTGTCTTCAGCTTAATAGATAAACACATGTTATAAGATACAAAGTTATTTTTGCATTGGTTTAAATCATTTGTATGGAGTTTGTGTGAACTTTTTACAGACCCAACTACATGTAATAAGTTGGCCAAGCATTACTAGAGCTTATGTGTGACACTTTTCCTTTTAATTTCAATATATATACTACTATTATGAATTCAAAACAAATATTCAAAAACAGTGTTAATGTTACCAGACACCCCCATACCCTACCATATAAGGTTGTGGGGGCAGGTCACTTTAACAAAAATGACCATTTTAATACTTAATATTTCGTAAACCAAAAGTGTCCATGATATACTACCAATATTTTTGAATGACCTATTCAACAACAATGTGGTATGTCAATAAAAAAATTCACCCAAACTTTAGATGTAGGGGAGGTGCCCTAAAAAAATGTTTAAAATATTTTATTCACAATTTGGTAGTTATTATCATATGTATAACCATGATGAAACCTCAGCTTTATAGCACTAACAGTCTAGTGTAAAATATCTGTGATATACAGACATAATGAAAATATAAAGGTGGCAGACAAACATGGTAAAACTGTAAGGATTCTTAGTCTGGTTACGGAACCCTAAAAAGGACCATATCAGGTTTTTCCCTGTTACCTTTAGTTCATAGTTGTAAATTCTTTTTACTATAAATTTTTGTTTCCTAACAGTTTAGAGAAACCAAGGTATTTTTCATTTTCTGTTGTATGTTAAACATCAATGTCATACTATGGAATTTTAATAGTTCATTTTTGATTATACATTTGAAACTAATGCATATTTCTTCCCATATAAAATATACATTAGTTTCAAGTGTTCCCATATCTTGCTCTTTAAGAGTACGTTCCACTAGTTACTCGCAATGCTCACGCCCACGACGATGTCACTAGTTTGTCAACGATGTAACTGTCAGTTGAAGTGGAACGAGTTATGAACGATGCCTATTCTAACTATGAGGAAAGGCGGGTGTTTAACAAAAATAAAGAGATTATAGCATTGTATTTTTTTCTTATGTATTAATCGCTTGGTAATAATTTACACTTAAATTACTCCAAAAATGTAATATAATTTTTATAAAAATTTGATGATTATTTGCACGTTTTGTGTCTTTTTGTGTAACCTTTACTTTTATTACGTATTTCTCAGAGCTGCATAAAGTGATTCTCTTCGTCACCATGTTGAATTTTAAAAGACAATATAAATTTATTTGCGTAAATTTCATATATCACTGTGTCAAAGTCAAATTGACAGATAAACGACCACAACGACCCATGTTGATACACGAGTCAGCATGAGCTCGAAGCAGTCATGAACAATGGCGCCATCAATGACGTTTTTATCACGACCGCAACGACCGCGATCACCAAGCGGAACGATACAGTGAGCGTCTTGAGCATTGCGATCGTCTAGTGGAACGTACTCTAAGATGCCTATTTTGTATTAAAGATATTTTTGATATATAACAATTTTTTATTTTATTGATGTGTTAATACTAGTTATATCTCATTTCACTCATTAGCTGTTATGTGTACATCATCTACACTAAAAACGTAGATAATATGTGTAATAATAAATTAACCACCAATTAAATCGGCAGTAGATTGTACTGTATTATTTTGCTGCTTTAAAAGGGGATATTTAGATACCTTAAATGTAAAATATTTCTTCCTAGTATATTGTTCCTTATCATTATTTTTTACACTATAAATATTATTTAAAACTATAAAATTGACCTTTCTGACTAATATCTGCCGTCAATTTTATTGTATTGTATGAGCAAAATTATGAGATCCCATTCTGTGATTTGCGTAATAAAGGATTCAAGGAAATAAAAAACTTAAATATAGACTAATTTTTGCAAGTGGGGCAAAGGTCTATACATCAGCTTTTAATCTTCTTTATATTTTCAGGACTGTTAACACATTTCCACAACTCAATTTCTGATCATCATAAACAATTCATACTATGGTGATATAATAATTGATTTGTTGGACAATGAAACATCATCAGTAGTCTGGGTAAAGATAACATTATTACAAAGATGGTGGTTTCATCAATGCAGGAATTTATCAAATTTAAACAAAGATCTGAAAACAAAATTCTTATTCTTACAATAAAAAAGTTAGTTTTATTAAGAAAAAAATTGCCTATAACCTTCAATAGTAACAATATAGTTTTGATAGTAATAAAAACTTCCTAAAATTAAATATTTTTGTAGTCCTTTATTTTATTATTATTAATTTTATGACGCACAATACTTTTAAATAAAATTTGATACGTCGTCTACCATTTTGGTTTTTAGAAAATGTTCAAAATCTTGGAACATTCATTTAATGTTCCAAGTCTTGGAACATTCGTTTAATGTTAGAAGTCTTGAATCATTTGTGTAATAGATATGAAAATTTTGTTAATTTTTACCTATTGGATAACCTTATTAGACTCTAAACGATAAAACATTTCGGGAAAATAACTTAAACTGCACTCAATCTTGTACTCATAAATGCATGAAACACATTCTTCTATTTCAAACTTCTTTGTAATAAATCTGTTACTTACTGAGCATTTTAGAAGCAAAATCAGATGCCAGTTTAGCATCCCCCAGCATTACGGGGCATATGGGGTGATTATCACCCGAAATTGTGAAACCAGCTTTCGTCATTTCATTTCTGAATAGAGTAGTGTTTGCTTGAATTTTTTGGCACAGTATACTGGAACGCTCTAGTATGTCGAAAACCTGAAAATGAAAAAAAATTTTTAGATTAGTCGCATCTAACAAGATCACTTTGAATGAAAATAATATCTATAGGGTGATACTTCAGGGAAATAATAAATATTGATAATACATATGTTTATGTAAAATATATCTACATATGTACAGGTGTCCCAAAATTCAACATCAAGAAGATTAAGGTGTCACAGTCGGCAGGACAAATCATGGCGACAGTCTTTTGGGACTCAGAAGGGATGCTATTGATAGATGATAAAGTCTCCATAACCAGAGAATACTTGCTTCAATCCTAGAGCAGCTGAAAGAATCCATCAAAGAAAAAAGAAGGGGAAAATTAACCAAAAGTGTCTTCTTGCCTAACAACGTGCCTATTCACAAGAGTCATATTGCTTTGGCTGCCCTGCATAAGGTGGGTGGATATTTTGGATTACCCACCTTACGGTCCTGACCTGGCTTCCAGCGATTATTATCTATTCCCAAAATTAAAAAATATCTTCAAGGGAAGAAATTTACAAGCAATGAAGAAATGAAGGATGCAGTTTCAGCTTACTTTTCGGACAATGATAAAACATTTTTTTATGAAGGTATACATAAGTTAATTGAAAGATAGGAAAAATGTTTTAGGGTAGCAGGTGAATATATTGAAAAAGAAAAATGAATTTGTACTTTTATTCTTACTTCTTACCGCCATTCCGCAAACTTGAAAACACCCCCTCGTACCAGTAGGCATTTTTTAAACCCTTAATTGAAATGACCTCAAAAAGTTTATATTTCAGATTAACTGTTACCGTACAGTGGCTAAATCACTAGTGAACTATCTATTTTTTTTCAAAACAATAGATAAGTATTGTCTCTACATGTGAAAGAATCTTTTCATATGTGCAGGTTTTTATTAAAAAACCAAGTACATTCCACATAATGCATTTCCTGTTTGAAGTTATAATAAATAAATTTTATTGCCTGAGAATTGGCAGTGAATTAACCACATAACTAACCTGTGTAGCACTTCCAACAACAGCTGGTGGTAGTGAATTTGAGAACAGGTATGGCCTAGATATCTGCCTTAACAGATCGATCAGCTTTTTAGGCCCCGTAGTGTATCCACCCATGGATCCACCCAATGCTTTTCCGAGAGTTGAATTTATTATGTCTATTTCTCCTTTTATTTTCCAGTATTCTTCAGTTCCTCTGTAAGTAAAGTAATGACAGTATGCTATAACACTTTGATACACTTCCAGAATAATTTAAGAAATTCAGTCATATCTCCAAATGTAAAAACCACTCCATTAAAATATAAAAATGGAAAATTTGGCACTTTCAAAAATATAAATATATAAATAATATATATATATATATATATATATATATATATATATATGTATATACATTTATATATACATAAATTAATATTCCTATCATATACATATGTCTTTCAACCTTTAATAAAAACACAATATATTTTTTTTCACCTTTTACCTATGACTAAGGGTATAACTTATAATTTGAAAGTACACTAAGTATACCAGACTATTTTATTGTGTTACCCAAACACCACTATTATTTTTTACTATCTGGCAACATCAAAGCATATTTTTTTATTATGTACACACAGTTAATATTGTGAATTTCATTATTGTGGCAACTTACTGGGTAATAATAAAGAATCACCTACATTGCAACATCATGAACTCTTCCTCTCTTTCCAATTGCATATCTTTGTCTAAAATGTGAAATATATAAATATATTATTAACCTACCAATGAGCAGCAAGTTACTAGAAAAACATTTTTAATTCAAATTTACAATGAAAGTAAGTTACTGCTTAGCTCATGTATAATATGGAAGGTCTAATATGTTTGAGAAAAAGAGAAAACCAGTATGGTGGCAGACACAATGCATGATAATGTGTTGACTTAAATAATAATATGCTTTCTACGTTGTCTAGTTTGAATCAAAGTCTCTCATTCGCAGTGCACTAAAGTTTTTATGGTCTATTCTATGATATACATATTCTTTTTCTCCTTATTTCACACGAGTGCCAACTTTATAATCGATTGATAATATATGGCATTAATACAATTCCGTTTGTAAATTTCAATTATTCGAAGAATGTTATTTTCTAATGATAACATTTTCAATTTCATCAAAAAGTTAAATTATGTTTGAAAATGTGTAGACTTTTCTATTAATCTATACAATTTTTTATATTCAATTATTTTTATTTCCCTTAGAATTATAGTGTTTAGAATGAAAATTAAATTATTTCTTAATTTCAGGTGACTGAAAGTTGCTACATTTATTTTTAAGTTGATGCATTTTATACATTAACCTTAAAATGTATCTTTTCCAGGCACTTATTGATCAGTCTTTGTAGATAACATAAATAATATTTACCTGCCAGTCTCACCAAAGAATCCAGTAGCATGACATTCGTCAATGAATGTAAGAGCCCCATAGCTGTTTGCAAGATCTACAATAGCTGGTAGTGGAGATACAGTTCCATCCATTGAGAATACCCCATCAGTCACTATTAATTTGAGACGAGCATTTGAAGACTTCAACATGTTTTCAAGTTCTGAAATATTTATAAAAGTTCTTAGTTAAAAAAATCTGCTATGACATGTCTATTTACAGTTGACCACAGTAATCCCATAAACGTTTTGTAAGACGGTATCGGATGATCGAATTTGTCGGACTATAGAGTATTGCCACCGACCCCTTGGAAGTTGGAACTTTTTTGAAAAGGAAAGTACCTTATAATCCGACAAACTGCTATGTATGTACTGTTATATGCATGTCGGATTATAGGTGGTGACGGATTAGACAGGGTCCGCATTACTGTGGGTCAACTGTATTTATTTATTTGCATACATGTATCGATACATTACAGGTAATCTATCCGTAACGATACAAATTAATGGGTTAACAAATGAAAACCAAAGAAAGCACATTTTAAACATCAATACAAAGAACTATAAAACATAACAACGAAACATTTTGACAACTTTACTTACACTTATCATATGTTGATAATGAATGATATTAACAAAGTTTATCCAATGTTAAAAATAGTTTATTGCCTTGTGAGGAAAATGCTTAAAATTATTGTTTTTTGAAGTAAATCACATAGTATTTTCGCATTTATTATTTTGGTACCTGGGGTATCAATAAATAGAAAACTTTTAAATTTTCATTAAAGTTTTGACATCTTTTACCATTTTTAACTTATATGATATTTGTTTGTCATGTCAGACAGATAGTAAAGTAAGAGTATTAAGACCATTCAAACCTCTAATTAGACAAAATTGTATTAACCGAGATACGTTTTAGATAGAAGATAAATAGACAAAAAAGATATGCCATAAGAATTCCATTTTTTTCAAATTTTTGATATGTAGAAACTTTAAAAAATGTAAAACCAATAATTATGATGTACGTGCAGATTAAATTTAAATATTGTAATCCCTGGCTTTAAATTGTTTGAACATTTACATTAATTTAAATTTGTTCGAACGGCTGTGCTTGAAAGTGAAAACACTTTAAAAGTTGTTCGAAGTTATAACCTAAAAAACTATTTCGCTAGATGGAGTCATTTTGTGCGTTTTAGAATAGTCTGTACCCTTGATATACCACTGCGTTGACCCTTGCTTGTTTTTTATCACAGTTATGAACTCAATTTTCATTTCCGATAACAACACTCTTTATAATCACTATAGAATTTTCCCCCAGGAGCTTAAAAACTTTTTACAGCAGTCAGTGTGTGCCTATTTCTGAAGTGGCCTGAGGATGTAAAGAATGTCTTGAGATTTTCAACATCTTTACACATTTATAAATAATATTGTTCACACCTCTAGAATGCCAACTAAAGAATTGGTTAATTTTGACGTCAAGAAAATTTTCACTCAAGTATGTTCAAAAAAAATTTCCCAGCCTTAGCAATTTTCTTTCAGTAGTGGCTTCAGGCCCAACCATCTTTGATGCTTCCTCTACCTTTATTTGATTAGCATTATTACATTTTTATCTTAAATCTTTTTGGCTTAAATCTTTTCTTCAATTATTTTTTTTTTACTTTTCCTTGTTTCATCAATAAAACTTTCATGTTTCCTGTGTTCATTCATTGATCGGTGCAAGAATAATGATCCAATAATTATGAATCTCGGTATTTATAGTATTAATGAGAACTCTTATAGGAAAAAGCAAAAATTTATTGAAAATACTTAAATCCCATCTTTATCAACTAAGAGAAGCTGGACCGGTCAGGTTTACTTTTATTACTATTATACATATTTGTCAGACAATTGTTTACTAATATAAAAAAATAATATAATATGAATAGATAATAGAACATACATTTGAGTGACTTACAATTTCACTCGGACTATAAACAGCAGTAACACTTATACTGTAATGAGGGTTAGTTTTATATTTCTCACTTCAATGTTATATTTAAATTAAATACTAAATAATAAATATATCAAAATCATTTAGACCTCAGTGAATCCATGTCTTATTGTTTACTGCTCAAAAGCTTATACCAAATCTATGAAAACTACAACTGCCTATAAATTAAAAATAATTAGTATAAAGTTCATAACAATTTACCTGCCATATCTCTGTGTTTATATCTATACTTTTGTGCTTTGCAAAGCCTAATACCATCGATAATGGATGCATGATTGAGGGTGTCGGAAAATACGGCGTCGTCAGGTGTGAGTAGCGCTTCAAACAGGCCAGCATTTGCATCAAAACATGAAGCATATAATATTGTGTCTTCTCTTGAGTGGAACTTCGATATCTTCTCTTCCAAATTCTGCATGTTGTGTAATAATATTATCAAAATATGACATTAGATGCAACATAGATGATATTTATCAACACTTTCTTTTAAAGGTATTCTATAAATTACTGGAAATAATAATATGAACAGAAATGGATTTAATAATATGTATTTACAGCAACTAATATCTAGAAATACAAGAAAATGTTAAAATAAAGGTAAACTGCAAGTAAATCTAATAAAAGTTATAAAACAGTGATCCTCTTTATTTTACTTGACGGTAAATTGAATTAATTTCCAAAATTTATTGTGGAGTTTTATTTATTTATTTCCAGATTTTAATGTACACACGAATAACAAAATATGTATTTGATTGACTTATTGCTATATGAGCAATTTTGTCCAATCAACCATAATAAAAATTTTGTTATGTGGAAGATCATAAACAATTTTAATAACCTTAAACTATTACAAAGTTAATAATATACTCAATAAAGGAGAAATAGGCAAAAAATTAAAATTTAAGATATTATAATAAAAGAATAATTATGAATTTTCTCATAATATGATTACACAAAAAAAAACAAGATAGAATAGCTAGGATTTTTTGAGATAATCTTCAAAAATATTAACTGTGGATGAGTTCCTGGGGTCAGGTTTATATTAAAGTGGCAACTAATATTCAAAAGTCATTCAGTGTCCAGTACATTTAGCAGCATCTATAATATTCAACCGATTACTTTATATTAAGTCATTATTCAATTGAATAAGGAATACGACAAATTATTTGAAATTGTTTTGACCTGAAATTAAATACATAGTAGTCTTAAATGTTTATTTATCATGTATATAATTAATTATTTTCATTTTAAAGATTTATTTTATATTATAATCAAAGTTTAGAAGCTAGGTAGGTTAGAAAGCAGAAATATTACTTTTCTCTATTACTAGAAGAGCAAGCTAGAATTATTTATACTAGATTATTTCTATACTCCTTGCCTAATGCCAATTTTGGAAAACAGTTGTTTAGGGTCAAATACCACTAAACAGATTTCTATTTTTTTATATGCTTTTTTGCAAGTGTAAAGTATTAAGTTCGATCATAATGATGTTTTTCATACATGATCTGCTTGCATCATCGTTTTTATTTTAGCTATTATTTCTTGAGAGCAATGCCAGAAAGACATATAAATTCTCTGTGTTCATCGGTCATCTTCCGTTAGTCCAAACAGGAAAAAAGCTTGAATTTGCTTTTCAGCATAAGACCTTCAAGTAAAATGTACAGGTGGACTTATTTCCTTTTCAAAAATTGCTTAATACTCTCGGGACTTTAAACACATTGCTTTAAACCTTGCCGTATAATTAGTACCATAGGCTTTAACTTGCACATTGATTAAGCCAAATATTCCATTCGTTGTTGTAATTAAGTTTATGTATATTTCTTAAACTTTGCAAAATTATAAATATTACATTATAATGTATATTGTTACAAGAAGAGTTTATTAAAAAAGGTTAGAAAAAATGTATTCTAGAAATTATTATGTTTTAGAATTTAAGTGTAAATTGTTTTAATGAAGTGGCTATTTACTTAAATAGTTTGTTACTGCCTATGTATGTTTAAAGATTACAGAAATACCTTATGTATATCCTGGGTTCCGCAAATAAATCTAACAGAACTTAATCCAGCACCATATTTATCGAGGGCCGTCTTCCCAGCAGATACCACTTCTGCATTATTCTGTAAAAACAATTAGTTGTTAAATCCATGGCAAAAATGATATAATTTTAAAACACTAGGCAACTTCTTTTAGTTGCAACTCACCACATTAAAATACACGGACTTATGGCTAATGACATTATGCTAGCACTGTACTTAGTAGCGAGTAATTTTGTTGCCACCCAAATCTTTTAGTAACTGTATGTTAGTGAACATTGAGTCAAGATGTATGGAGTACAATGGTAGAAAGTAACAATTAATAAAGCAATTTTAATTCTAATGGAAAAAAATGGAGAAAGACATCTAAAAAACAAAGAAGAGAATGTGGGAACAAACATTGATCGA
This sequence comes from Druceiella hillmani, assembly GCA_039881145.1. NCBI lineage: Eukaryota > Metazoa > Arthropoda > Insecta > Lepidoptera > Hepialidae > Druceiella > Druceiella hillmani. The sequence goes on from JAYKKI010000004.1 coordinate 8,805,836, forward strand.
CAGCAAATATGCACCAGGAGGTGCAAATATTCTTCTTTAGGAATTAAAATCAGATCCTTAAGAATACTTTGCAACATTAAGAATGGTAGATAATTTTATTAATTTTTTGATGACCATATAGTTTTTACCATAATATTTTTTCTAAATTCTTGTATGTAGATTGTCTAGCTTGTCTGGCTTGTTACAGAGTTGAGATTTAATGTTGCAAAAGCACTTATTATTTAAGTATTCCAATGAAAATTTGAAAGTTTTATCTTTGCTCTAAGGTGGCATTTTTAATAGCAAAGGCATTTTTAAGAATTTAACAAAATATAATGTGTGCAGACTTGTGTCATGGCTTATTTAGTATTTAGTGAGAAAGAGCCGTATGGGCTAGGGGTAGACAATTGAAAAATTAAAACGAAATAGATTGACTTCACTAAATTATTTTACTAAAATACTCAACTAAATTCGTATAATCACACACATTAAATTAATAAATCACTCGCTATTTGACTAAAATATTAACATAATCTGAACTTTGAAGTAAATATTATCTTATACCTAAATAAGAAAAAAAAGGCAATAGAACTTAATTATAGTATAAAAAGAAATAAAGAAGTTAATACAAAACTAGAAGCGGTTACGTGATATAATACGAGGTGTGATAAAAAAATAACGGCAACTTTTTCATTTTGGTTTATCTTGTTCTCTAACCCGATTGTCAAAACTTTTGTTTTATTTTGTTCATACACATGTATGTACTCTGACGTATTTTAACATTTGCAGGTGTTTTGAATGTCTACTTCTTTTGTGACAGTCAAAAAGGTTAAACATCAATAACCGATGATAACGTTGAATATGTGAAAGAAATGATTTTGAAAGATCGCTGAGCCACTATCAGAGAGGTTGCTGATGAGGTAGGTACATATATTATTTGAATCATGTTAAACAATTTTTTCAGATGTTTTGGACATGAACGTTTGTTCCGAAATAGCTGAATTTCGACCAAAATGACATCTATTGATGTCACCCAGGAATTGCTGAATGAAGTCAACAACGATCCAAAACTTCTTAAAAAGGTCATAACAGGTGACGAAATATGTGTATATGGGTATGATATCGAAACCAAGGCCCTATCACCTCAATGGAGCTTTCATTGACTTGAGAACAAAGACCAAAAAAAAATTTAACGAGTTCGATCAAATGTAAAGGTTCTTCTCACTTTTTTTTATTCCAATGGCGTGTTTCAATTCCAATGGTGCATCAAGAGTTCCCGCCATATGTTTGTGAGGAATACTACTTGGAAGTTATGCACCATTTGCATGAAGCAATCCGACAAAAACGAGTTGATTGTGGCAAAATCACTTGTGTAAATTGCATCATAATAACGCTCCTGCTCATACATTACTGTTGTTAGTGATGTTTTGGCAAACAACAACACCATGCCTCGGACACCGTATTCGCCACATATGGCCTCTCTGACTTCTTTGTATTCCCAAGATCGAAGAGAATCATGAAAGTACATTTTGCCACCATTGATGAGATAAAAAAAGAATTGTGGAAGGAGCCGAAAGCCATACTGAAAAGTGAGTTCCAGATGTATTTTTAAGATTGGAAAAAACAGTGGCACAGATATATTATATCTAAGGGGGATTACTTTGAACGGGACAAAATTGATGTTGATGAATAAATAAAGGTTCTTCAAGAAAAATGAAAATTCCCATTATTTTTTGATCACACCTCGTACAAATGAAAAATAAAAAAATATGGACGTTCAAGTACAATTACCTGGAGGTTATTGTTAATAAGCTTAGCAAATTAAAATATATAATCAAAGCTTAACATTAGTATCGAAATATGTTAAGTTGTGTTACACATTGGCAAAATAAACGAGAAGAAAAGGAAAGTCACTATAATTGGAAAGTATTACGCAATACTATTAGATAGATTGAGAGAAGCCATCAAAGAAAAATTAAGGAAGGTGTATTACTTTTGTGAGATAACATACTAGTTCATAAGTGCAATGCCTTTAACGATTATTTGTTCCCAAATTTGAAAACGAAGCTAAGGCAAAAGAAAAACAAATGAAAAACAAATGAGAAAAACAATTTTTCACAAATGAACAAAGAGGTGCAGGAGGTAATTTTAACTCATTTTGAGGGCAAAGCGAAACAATATTATTTGATGTTAATCTGAAATTAATTTCAAGATTTAATAAATGTACTGAATTCACAGAGAATTATGCTGAAAAGTAAAAATATTTTCTTGGTTCTATTTAAATTAATATACCGTTTAATTCGTGGATCCTTGAACATCCTTTTTTATTTCACTTTGAATTGAAAGGAATTTTTAAGCATATTTCAGAAAATGTGATTTGAAAAATATTTTGTTTCTTTTACTTGAAGAGACAGGGTGAGATATTGATGGAATCACCGTTGTTTACAAATGGACATGTTAAATAAATAGATCTGAAGTTTTAGCTTCAACTGATTGATCTTTTCAGGTATATTTATACTAAAAACAGCACGCAAACTATGAGGATATCATAGGAGGCATTACATAGTATATTTATTAATCAATTACACAGTATATTGTGAATAACAGGCATACACAGTATATTTATTAATCAATTACACATTCTAATATTATGCTTCACTATGTAAATATATTTGGTAAATATGTATATGTAAAATATATAAGCAAAACAATTTTTAAAGTAGAATTTACTAAATGCCGCTACCATATTTTTTTTCACATCCATAGTGATAAAAGTTAAAAATAGTTTCCTATTTGATATTTTGGAGAATCATACCGTGCCATAGAAGTACGGTAACTAGGGATAGCCAAAATAGCATTTAGCGGGCTAATGTTAAATGCTAATAACAGAATGCGTATGAACATGCTATTGACATTTCGCGACTAATGCTAATTTGCTAATGCTATTTAAGTATTAACTGTAGATGCAAAATAACCGATATGTTGTTAACTTTAATACTTTCGCCACTACAGAATTTAAACGTTGTAAATAGCCGCATGCGGTGGGTGTATTGTTATAAAGTGTTGTAAGTTCTAAATACTGTATGTTTTAGTCGATTGATTCATTAAAGGCGAAACTAAGGGTGAAAAAAGTCTTGTGTTATTGTTTTGAGTAGCCCAATCATTCATTACTTTATATGATTAATGTTGTATATGAATCCTGCATATTTATATCTAATATCATATGAAAGGTATACAATAAAATGTATAGTGTGTTAATAGTTATACTTAGGCAATTATTTGCAACTTTCAATATTGTATTTTTATTTTATTTTAGTGTTTTAATTTTTTTTCCTCGTCAGCCATTGTGAATCATCAAGGGTACACATCTTATTTATGGAACTTTTTCGAAGATATCTCCGGTAAGGATGACATATGTATACATAATTTCAGACAGAAGAACCTGGTTATCATCGAAAAGAATAGAGCAAGTAAAATTGTTTAATTACAAAATAATTAATTAAACATTTAAATGTGTTTTCAATCAATACTTCAATGCACCACGGTAAACCATTGCAAGTAAATCAAACAAGCAATCGACTGTTTTTCATTCAGTGCTAAACCTGGAAGTTATTCGATAATGTTCTAAAACCCATCGAAATATTTTTAAAATACTCAAAGATGCCAAGTACTAATAATAATCATAAACTGCATCGCTATAGATTTAACATCATAAATGAGTCATTAATTTCTTAAACAGGTGAAAAACACACATTGTAGATCATCATCAGAAAACCTTGTTAGATATTTTCAATAACTTGGAGATTTTTAAAATACCAACATGTTGTTTTCATTCCTAACTGGTTGCACTAAATGCAAATGAGGTTAATAGTTGGCATGGCCTCATCTTTGTCACCACCCTTAGGTTACTGGCCCTTTTTACCAAAGATGTCAATTATAGCTTTCCAAAATATTTTTTAAACGAGTGAAAATTAATACTAAAACTCCTATTGTTTTCATAAGCATTGTATATAAAGTTTTTAATTCTCACAAACAACACATCACATATTGTCACTAATAATTCATTTGTATTCGTTGCTAGATTTTTAGATATGTTACAAACGTACATTTAACAACACAAATAACTTTCAATACAGTATTTAATATCTATATCATACATAATATAAATCGTAAAAATATTTAGCAAACCAAGATCACGCTGAAACATCCATAATAAGATATGTTAACCAATGTTATAAACTGTGCTAACGCTGACACAGGAATAGTTTGTCAAATATGGCTATGCTAATCGAAAAACCATTAGCAGGATTAAAATTAATGTAAAATAACATTACTGCCAATCACTAAATTTAATAAAGAAAAATCTTTTCTGTGATGAGGTATACAAAAAAAATTCATCATCCCCAAATTTGATGTAAGGGAAAGTTCATAAATTGATAAAGATTGTAGTTTATTCATTTTTATGTATTAGGGCCATAAATCTAAGTATTCCTATAAAATTTTGATTCGATCAGACTTGATTTTTTTAATTACATTTACTGATTATTCATTTTTTGGTTTCATGAAAATGGTTGACTATCGATTTGAAATTTTATATATATGTGTGTGTGTGTGTGTGTGTGTGTGTGCACATGCGCGTGCCTGTATGTGTACATATTTGCACACATACAGGCACGCGCATGCGCACACACATAATGAATTTGGAACGTAACATATGTGATTAATCATATTAAATAACAAAATTTAACTCACTGACAGTCCCAAATAATTGTTAGCACAAAAGTTCAATACTGTCCCAGATGTTCCTTGAACGGTGATGTCAACAGTCTGTGGGGATGTTATAATTCTTTCTGCCTTCCAAGTTCCAGCTTTCTTAATATCCTCTAGCCTCGATTCCAACACATCATTTAGTCGATATCGACCAGCACTGGAATGTCCAAAGCGAACTGGAACTGGAGATACAATAAAAAAACTGTAGAATTCATGAAGATATTGAAATATTTATATTTGTACAAAAAATGTCCATGAGGTTTTAAAAGGTTAACAAACTATGAATTAATTTGAGTAATGTCTAAATTTATTTTAATTTGGGATAACTAAATTTAGTAAAAATGTAAGGGATAACTGAGTTGGATATAAAAGAGCAATAGATTTATAATATACACAGAATGCATTAGATTTGAAGTATTGTGATGAAGCTAACTTTCCTGCATATGTTGTATATGAAAGATGCATTAAGTAAAGGTCAATTTTTAGGTTTTAGTACTTAATATTTAACATTTAACTTGGAGCCTGATGTCTATGTGGTGTATATGAAGTTACATATTACAATTTTCACAACAAATACACTTATTTTTTTATTTGACATCATTTTGTCATAACAATACAATTTCTTTCAAAGTACATTATTATCAAACTAATGGGTTCATCGTTGCAAGTGTTATTACTTCACAAAACTTACACTCAGTTTATGTGTGAATATTTTTCATAAAATTTATTTTATGATTACAAAATTAAGCTTTTAAAAAATAAATATATTTCAGAAAGACTATTTAAATAAAAAAATAAATAAAATATTTTTTTAAATTATAAGCAGTGTCCGTTAAATAAGATTACTAGTAAAGTATTTTGGTCTACTTTTAGTTTTATCAGTGGTTCTTACCTTTAAATACATAATAATATTTAAATATGAATTTTAGCTATGGTTTTGGAAAAAAATTGTTACAAGATTCATTTAAAACTGATAATGTATATTATTAGTTTTAAATGAATTTTAAAGAGTCACCATTTCATGTGAAAATATAAAATTGTGTCAGTCTCATAGTGTAAGTTTTCAAATAATATTTAAAATAACTAATTTTAACTATGGTTTTGGAAAAAAATTGTTACAAAATTCATTTAAAACTGATAATGTATATTATTAGTTTTAAATGAATTTTAAAGAGTCACCGTTTCATGTGAAAATATAAAATTGTGTCAGTCTCATAGTGTAAGTTTTCAAATAATATTTAAATACTAATTTTAACTATGGTTTTGAAAAAAAATTGTTACAAAATTCATTTAAAACTGATAATGTATATTATTAGTTTTAAATGAATTTTAAAGAGTCACCGTTTCACGTGAAAATATAAAATGCTGCCAGTCTCATAGTGTAAGTTTTCAAAAAAGAAATATTTTCAATATCTAAACTTTCTAGCGCTTTAAACATTGATTTTATTGGTATTAATTATAAATCCTTGACAAGCAATCACAACTATAACAGTATACTGTTTTCAAACTAACTCATATCAAAATGATAACATTTTTATTAACCTGCCTACGCACAGTATCCTCATATGAAACCATGAGACATAAAATATAACCATAGGTTACCACAACCAATTTTGTATACACATTTGGCAAATTTATTGCTAAAAGAGCAATATTTAAAAGATAGACAATATAAGTATAATATAATAACAATAATATAAATATAATATTTGAGTGATTCATGTTTTTAAGTGACATGTTGTTTTCTTTTGTTTATTGTATAGATACTGCCCAAAGTCAAATTTATATAGAGAAATAGATCTACAGATTAGATCAGGTTGAGGATTATTTCAAAAATGATTTAAAAATATTTACCGAGGATGAATGCCTGGTATTGGAATCCAACTGACTCCAAAGGTCTCAGATCTCAGACAGAAAATGTCTTTTTATAGAAGGCAGTTGTTAACTTGGTAATCATTGGAATACGCAAGTTTTCAGAACTAATCCAAGGCCACAAATAGACAAATTTTTGAATTCGCTAATGAGATAATTTTAATTTTGTGAACCTTTAAACTGTTGAGGAGAAGCATAATTTTTTCTACATAGTACATACTTTAGTACATACTTCTTAAAATTATATTCACATATATGTAATAAAATATATAATTTATCTTAATAAAGAATATTTTATGATCTTGACTGAGAGCCAAGGACGTATATTTTTTTATCGGTTCCACAGATCTACCTTGAAAGAAGTCAGATAAAAATGAATCTTAAAACTTTAAATTATTCCAGTGAGTAACAATTTAAGGTATACTTATCCAAGATACCTGCTTTGAAATAACATTAATATGAGGTATGATAGAGAAAAAGCCCTATTCCAAAACATTCTTTTTTATCTTTTCATTAGTCACACAGGATTTTGCGGTCAAGAAAATTGTATAAATAATGAGCAAAAAGTGCTTATTTGTTTCATGTTTAGATAATAAAATAAACTATCCTAATGTCCGCTAGGTTTATTTTAAGAAAGCGACAGAAAGCTTAGATAAAATATAGATATATATGCTTTTTTAATTTTTTTATCTAAGCTTTCTGTCGCTTTCTTAAAATAAACCTAACGGACATTAGGATAGTTTATTTTATTATCTAAACATGATAAATTCATTCTCAAAGAATGCTATAGTAGTCATTAGAGCATGTATATGAATAATGGATGCTTGCAGATTACACGGTATGCAAAAGCGTACAGTGCACAATTGTTAAGTTGGAAGGTATCAAAATGGGTTATGAATGAAAATGAGTATTAAAAGAGACCAATTCAGAAAAGAGACCAACTAGATTCTTCATTGAGAGACAATATCTTTGTTCCCAATATGCTTTTTTAATGGCCGCTTTCATGATGTTTTTGCTCTCAAACCTTCTTTCACTAAAGTATTCTTTAGACTACTGATTAAAGAATAATAACTAAGAGCCAGATTCCAACTGTAAGGAGGGTTGATAATTTCCTCAAAAGCTATCTCATTAAATGCTCGTCTTGCAACTCACAACATATGGTACTGAGCGCTGTCATACAAAAATAAAATTTCAGTAGCAATTTTGCTGTCCCTTTTGTCCCGCAACGGCTTAGCGGACCTTTTATATATAACCTGTGTAATCATTTTTATTCATTGTAGAATTTTTTGGTAAATACTCAGTTAAAACTATCACTCAGAATCCCAGAAACACAGAGACCACCAGCTTGAAAGCCAATATTACGACTTTGATTTTCGTCCACTACATGGATTCCTACTTTGACTTTGAATTGTACAATCATATCTAAATGTTATCCATGGTGATGATTCAAAATCAAATTTTGTAGAAAGTGTCTTTCTACGGCTTTAAAAATTTCCGAGAAGTTTTAACGCTGACCATTTTGGCACTACTGGGTGTACTAATTTTATCATGTGCAAGTAATATGAAAAGTGTCTCTACCTCATTCTCTGGTGAAATGCAGTAACTATCTGCCACATTTTTATTCTGTGGTCACCCAGTACCAAATTTATTTTGATCTTTCATATGATAGCAGATAATAGAGCAAATTCCCTATACACCATAGAAATTTTTCAAAGATTTCCTTATGCTTATGAAACAAAGTTATGTTTACGGTAATATTACTTAAAATGTAATGAAGGTAATGATGTCAAAATGATGCGATATGTATTATTCACCTACATCGTGGACATTACAATATCAAATATATATACACCATATACCTATACACCTACATCGTGATGTATAGGTATATGGTGTATATATATACCTATACACCTACATTACCTATACACCTACATTATTATATACCTATACACCTACATCATTCACCTACATCGTGGACATTACAATATCAAATATATATACACCATATACCTATACACCTACATCGTGGTGTATAGGTATATGGTGTATATATATACCTATACACCTACATTATTATATACCTATACACCTACATCATTGGACATTACAATATCAAATATTTGGTACTTAATATTTTATATAATGGTTATTATATAAAGAAATTGGTTATTTCAATGCAAAATCACATTGTAGATGTTAAAAAATACTACACATTGAACTGTTGCATTTTGAAACATAAGCATTTAGTACGATACATGATTTATAATTTAAGTATCATCACAAACCATGCATCAACATTAAAATACAGGTATTAATTTGTATCATTTTCTTTAAATAAATATTTGTATTGTTCCACTCATGTACAAATCTTTTTAAAAATTTGCAAAACTTCCAAAAAATTGCATTATTAAATTATTTCTAATATTTTCAAACGCCCCACAGAGCTACGAAATCTCTACAAAGCCTTTAATCTATGATTAAGTGCAATTAAATATGCTAAGTAAATAAAAATGCGAGCCAGACCTCGTTTCAATATTGTTCCATAACGACATTGACTATACTAGTGTTTTATGTTTAATATCTAATCGGATATATTAAGAATAATATGATTTTAATATCTTATTTAAAGGGGCTGACATGATTTAGTAATAAAATATCTTATACAAATCCACAAATATTGTGTTTTGTTTAAATAATTATTTTAAACATAAATTACAGATTAAGTAGTTTAATTTCCATATAGCAATTAAATCAAAATAGTGTCATGATTTGGATGCAAAACTGATTACGGATTTAAAAGATAATAGTGATGGTTATATAAAGACAGCAACAAAGTTCTGTAAACTTACAGTTTGTGGTTAAATTTAGATTGCATAACAAATTGTGCCACGTGTCAATTATCTCGGCCAAATAAATTTACGAACGTGATGTGATATATAACCCCTGATCTGACAAATGGAAAAATACAAAGATGATAAAAATATAACAGGAATGGGTTTGTGCTAACTCTCTTGATAATGGGATGGAATGGAATGGCTCTTATGATTTCCAGAGTACAAAACTAGATATTAATAATAACATTTTCTTGTGGCTCATTCTGTTCTCAATGTACACCATTCCAACGTTAATGCAAGGGTTAAGTGTCACGCAGTCACCTCAGGCCGGGCGCTATGCGGTACCATCAAGGTGTTACGGTGCGACGCTGTAAATCCCTATATGAATATCATTTCATAAAAAGAAAAATTTGTTATTCAGTGTTTTTTTTAGGGAAGTTCTGTCAACGACAATATGTTCTTTAAATGTAAATGTAATCCAGAAAAAGTTTAAAATACAAAATATTTTCTTTTTTGAGAAATAAAATTGTTTCTCCGTAAGAAAGGTTTCATGTAAATAAAATCCTACGAAGGATATGATTTTTTAAATTGAAGATTACTCACTTTCAAGTCGACTGAAAACTTCATGTACAGACGAAAAAACAGTATTGAATCTAATGAAAGCTGATCGAAGTATCCAAGAACTTACCAAAGAGGCTAAAATATCATACGGATCTTGCCAGAATATCAAGTGAGTGAAAGTGACTAAAAATTACTGGTTGTCTAAAAATTTATGGCAAAATAGAATATGTCACTCTTTCTCAACCATCATATTAACTTGATATTGCTGAAGCAAACTTCGGACTGTATCCACGATAAATATAATAAATTATTTTAATGGGGCCTCATTTTTTCGATAAAAATTAAATTATGAGATAATCGTGGAAAGATTTGACCATGATATCTATTAACAAGGGGGTTAAAGAAGTTTTTTTGAATATTGGCCAATAAGTGCTGGAAGTGCTGGATTTAAATAAAAGTACTTGTTTCGAAAGAAACCCATACGATTACTTACTTGTATTAACATATTATAATAAGTTTATAAGTTAATTCCGGTTTTTTTATCACTTTTTTCATTTCGTAAACGTGTCTTTATGCTATGGCCGTCTAAAAAAAGAACAAAATGGATTTGACCATATTTTTTTATTACTAAAGTAGAATAAATAATAAGATTAAAAACGCATAACATAAATGTATCTTACCTAGGACATTCCCTTACGAAATTATAACGACTTAAAAACAGACGAATCACGATTGGCGCGAAAGCGCTCCATATAAAACACAAGTGGCTTGTGACGTCACTGGCCAGTTATTCTGCATTCGTTATAAGAGAGTTTATTAAATGTTTTTAGTATCTCGTTAAATATTGCATTTAAGTTTATATTGATTTCTTTGTGTGGAAGCTAAATTCCTAATAACTTTTTCAATTTAACGACCAAAAAAAATTTACACTTTTTCCTATTTAAAAGTTTCGATTAAATGTTTGTTATATGCATTATTTTGTTCATCACAAGGTCTTTTTAACCCTACTCTACAGTTTTAAAACATTTTTCCAAAAAATATCGATATAGGTCAAATATCCTATTTCGGGGATCCCTGAGAGTTGTGCATAATTATATATATATTTATATATATATATATATATATATATATATATATATATATATACACACACACATATATTTACATAACATAATTAGATATGTACATAAATGGTAAAACAATTTTGCGTGTATTTATATATGTGGCATAGCGCCTCCAAACTCATCGAATATGCAATTCGATGAATATCTAGAATTATGATTTGTAAATAGACGGATCTTGTCCTATTTTTTTAAATATTATTAAGAAACCATTATAAAAAGAAAAATAGACAAAACCAATAACTGTGAAATAACTTCACATGTAAACATTCCACGAAAGTACCTATTGCAGTTCCGAAAACGTCAATTCAATTATAAAAATGTTATGTTACAAAAGAATTGTCAATCTAATTCTAACTTTACGCATATTTTAGAAACTTTACGCATATAATTTATGCAAAGATATTCATGAGATCTAATATATACTTTACATAGCTACGCCTTGAGTCACGGTTAGGTATTAACAACAACAAGCTATTTATCTTGCAAATTATAATCATGCGAAAACGACAGACTATTCACGCAGTTTGTAAAAAATATTTGTGACCAGATTTTGTGCCCGAACGGCTTGTTAAATCTTTTTGTATCCATGGCAATTCGATTGGACGAGCCGAAAGCAAACGTCTTCAAATATAATAGAATAAACCAGATAAATAACGAATGCAGTCATCTGGTCTTTGCATGAAGCCAGTTTTATCCTCATGCTGGAGAATATATTAAAACATTTCAATAGGTCTTTGTTTTACAGAATATATAGTTATTATCCTTATTTATTCTCTTCAAGTTTCACACTAGGCATGGTCGGATTTAATTCGCTTCAACTCTGACAAGAGTTACTTTTAATCAACCTTCTTTATGAAATCATTAAGTTGGCAACCGCTCGATCTTGAGTTTAGTAGTCCTTCATGCTGCTGGCTGCTACATGAGAGGATGGTGTTATTATTTATTTCACCTACCTAGAAGGCGCACAAATATCCTACGACGTTGACCTATAATAGGCACTCTCATTGTCTAATATAATATTAGGTACAAGACGAACCCATTCTTGATATTATTCCTGCTCCGCTGACCGCTTCCGGAAAAGAGCTATGGAGTTGCTTGATCATTCACCACTGATTTCTGCTTAGAGTGATATTTATTCGAATCGTTGTGTATTTATGTCTTATTCATTATTTATGTCTATTCTTATGTTCTTTAATATGCTCAAGCGCTGGTTAAATCTATAAGTTGGGCATGGGTTTTTAAAAAATAAGAGTGTGTTAGAACCCGGAAGAGTACTGTTTTGCAACAATTCCACATAATAAACTTATTAATAGAACATACGATAAATGAAAATGCTCACAAAATATTGCTTATTTTGAATTTTCTTGGAGTTTTTGAACCAATTCAAATATCGGTTCACGTAAAAGGCATTAAAGCCATAGAGCAGAAAAATATGCTCCGTGATTAAAACTACTTTAAAGCAAAATATTTTGTGAGGAACCGTTAAAAGAGACAAAAGAATTGTCTATGGTAAATTCGATTTTTATATCAAAAGACCTACGTAATGACACATTCCTTGAGGTGCGTGAATAATGTACAGAAATACGTTAAGAAAATAATTTTACTTGTTAGTAGATATATTATTTTGAAGTATCTGGCTGCAAAATTTTTAGTGGATAAATATAAAACTATAGAGACTGTGACGTTATGACAGACGATTGAACAAGGTCCATAATTTATTACTGAACCTTAAACATTTACAAAATGTACTAAATCGTGACTTCTACATCATCTATTGAAACGAAATAAACAGCAATTACTTCCCGAAGTTTCTTTTATAAAAAGAAAAAAAGAGAAAAAGTTAGGTATAAAGAGAAAAAGTTTGTTTATAAATCATAAGCTTAGAAATCGCTCCAAAAATTAAAAAATAATTCCAATCGTTTAAAACTCTAATCTTTTTTAAGTAATATTGGCCATTGTTTAGTATATTATCTATGGGCTATTGTTAGAAAATTATTTTTTTCCTTGTTACTTTTGAGGGTTAAAACAAGTGGCCAGTAACTAGTAAGCGTAATATGCCAATAATCTGATATCATCAATTAATAGCGGCTGGATAAAGAAATCGTTTGCTATGTCATTCAAAAATTTTCACCAAAAGTACGGAAATGAAAAAGAATCTAATTTCAGTTCATGATTCACCGAATGTTTTTGTTTTTTATTTACTCTGATTGGATGATTAGATTCTGAGAAAAAAAGATTAAATATAATAATATTTCCCAAAAACCGATACGTTTTAAAAAAGTCTAAGAGACAAAAAAGTGGGTTTGTCCTAATCAAAATTATATCATTTTTTCAGATCTTTTGCTCGAAGTTTAGATAGATTAAACAAAAAAACGATACCTAACTATTAAGCGATGATATGGAAAAGACATATAGATGTTATTGTCTTATAACGATATAAAAAACAACAAATATTATTTACAGACACCATAAAGTTGATCGGTCGATTGATCGAAGTGTGGTGAACATTTTCAGTTGATTGACTGATCGCCTATAAGTTTCTTGATAATAAATAATGTGTTTTTCGTCCCGAAAATTTGAGCGAAACACATTTTTCAAAATGATATTGAAAAATGTTTATGTGTTTTTCTAATTTAATAATATTAGCATTTCCCAATACGTTTATTAATATTTGTAATTCCTTAGGTTTTTTTATACCTTTCTATAGAATATATTAAACAGGTGGTACTATTGAAAATATATATCAACTCATATTTCACAGGTGCGTAATTATTATTATAAGCACGAACTGACACTATTATAACGCTATGTCTTTTTTTTATTTTTTAATAATTTGGAACGTATCTGATTCACTTTTGTAATATAAATACAATTTATAACATAAAAAATAATATCAAAAACACTAATCACTTGCGTTCATCCCCGAAACTTTACAGTGATAATTTGTTCATAAAGCAGTAAGTTCTATATTTTTTAAATAATTCATAACGGCTGCCTGATAATCGTTACTGCACTAAATGATAACTACAGTCGATTAGATACACGCGTACGTTCCTGTAACGTTAACACATTATTCAAAACACGCAATATCTCAGTAATAACGTTAATCAGTTTCCAACATCTTCATCCGTAAACAATATTAAATAATAACGTACCTTGCAGCAGTTTACGAAAGCTTGACATTTTCTTTATGCGATAATGATAACAATATAATATTTATTTAAAAGAAAATGCAACACGAATCTTATCGGAAAAGGATACTGATGTTTAAGCTAAAATTACGGACGGTAAAACTATTAGTAACTTAAAACGCGTCTAGGCAACAGTGCGTCCGCAGCCGCAATACTAAAAGCAACAGGTCGCTAATATCAGACGTCAACAATAAATGAAGTCGTAACGTCCTTGGATGGCCATTACTCGTTATAATGTCCAAAGCCAGTCGTAGACGACTTCACTGAACACACCATAAGCTATTAATTTGTGTAATGTTATTACACATTGTCGTTATGAAGGTTTTCCGTTCATACGTATTATCCAGTGTATATAACCTCGTGTAGCAGGTTTTAAGCTGATTGTAAGATCTGGACATACCATTCATTTCTGAACAAAGAGAAAATATAATTTTTACACGCTTGTTCAACTTATTGCAACAAACAACAGAATTATGCAATTACGTAGTTATGTACTTGAATGCATGGTAGTAAACGAAAGAGTTCAGCACAGTAGTTTAACTAGAAAGTGAATGGACGAAATTATGGATTGGAGTCTTCAAATTCTGTTGCCAACGATGAATATTTACCTTAATATTTTTATTAAGTTCAAAATTTTTTTGTAAATTAATATTTAAATGAATCACATGCCAACAGTGAAAAACTTGGAAAAGAGGAAATGAGAAATTATGCAAAAAATTCTTAGATTTCTGATTTATGATTTTAATGAATATTTCCTGAAATTCTGATAATGATATTTATTTAATTAGTCTATCCCAATCGAATTACATCGTATTGCAAAAAACGACATGATTGCGCAAACGAAAGAAAGTTTATAGAAATATGAAAAAGTTTATTTTCAGTAAAACAGAACAGAATATATTTTTCTTTAGCAATTAAAGAATAAATGTGACATTTTAAATGTACAATATATTCTATTAAACATTCGTGAATATTATTATTAATTTCAACAATGATATACAAGTAACCGATTTTATTTTTATAAAATAAGTAATCCCAGCGAGCGCTCATATAGGGACTACAAAGAGAGTTAGAGTCAAAGAAGGAAGCGCGTATATAAAATAAAGCTTTTGAAGACTATTCAATCTACTTCTCTTCTGAGGACTTCACTTTTACAGCGCTAAAGTGTCTTTTATAAACTTTGCCTAGAGTGTCTTACAAACGTCAGAAAAATATATTGATTGTTTTGTACGTTCATATAATATATATTGCATTAAAATAATTTCTGTACTAGCTTTGCACTCAGTTTCGTTCTTATAGTGCTGCTGTCAGTACGAATGAATTAAAAATAAAATATCTGCGCCTCAAAAGAACTAATGATGAGGCTAAATGTGACATGTATCTTAGCTGTATAGCTGTCATGTTCTCGGTAATTCATATTCATCCGTTCTTAAGCCCTCGTTACCTCGTACTTACTTAAAAATAGAAAAGGGTTCTATTTTATCTAGTTAACTATTAATTTGCTACTTAACTGGTAAATTACCGTTCAAATATGAAAAGAACTTAACTCATCAAATTCGCTGGTTAACTCGCTACTTAACTAAACCTGTGTGTAATGTGTAATATCAGCCTTTATTCTGATTGGTCAACACACTTGGATTATGTGAAATATGCCATACGTATTCTGTGTTACGGCGTTTTCCGACTCAGAATACATCATAATGCTCAATGAAATGTAGTGTATTTTGATTTTAAAATTATTTAGTTGTTGAAAATATAGTGGTGATTATAGCAAAACTGTAACAGAAATATTTTATGATTTTCAAAAAGTTTTATAGCCTGCATATTAAAACTATAGGGTACTAATTTAGAAAGTGTTAATAATGTCAAGAAAATGAGATTATAGAGTACATCTAGCACATGTATATGGAAATACATTGTCCAGTAGATAAAAAATACAAGAATCTAAACCAATTGGGATTTGGTACCGTTAGATAACTCTACAAAAAGTTCTGGACATGTATGTATCTTATAAAATTATTTTATTTTTTGCACTCACCTAATAAACAAAGAAGAATTATTTTTTTTCCAATATTTTAAAATACTGAACAACTCAATGTTCAGCACGAAAAATTTATGGGTTAAATATTATGTTCACTAGTTTAAAAAATTATCATCTATATACGGACGCACAAACAAATTTCCCTCTTTATATAATAGAGTAGATGGACACATAATCCCTGTAGCATATAAAAATTTAGAATGTCATCAAATAGACATTTAAAACTCAATTTTATTGTACATCAACAAACGTTTAATATTGACTTATTCCAAAGTCGTGTGTTCCTTGTTTTTATATGTTAGACGTGATATCTCAAGGGAGACTTCGATTTAATTGCGGAGAGCGAACTTCAATATTATAAATAAAGCCCTATTTGATGATAAGACAACGTTAACTGTCTATAATTAATTCCTTGATTTCCATATGGTTATTTACGGGTTCATGGTGGAAAAGATAACATTTGTTACATTTCTTAATTTTATTAAGCTTAAATTAGTATGTTCCAATAAGCAGCAGTCGCCCGTCTTTGCTAACCATACTCGACGCAATGTCTAACATTCACATTATTTAAATCTACTTAATCACATCTATTGAAATCAAATTATAAACATCTTGTAGAAATTCCAAATAATCCCTTCAACTTGTTTATTGGTAAAAAGAAGAATGTTTATTAGTTTTCAAATCCGATATATATATATTTATATAAATATATATATATATATATATATATATATATATATATATATATATATATATATATATGTCTATATATATATATATATATATATATATATATGTATATATAAGATTCTAGAAACCTTGAGAACAGTATAAATGACGGCACCTTTGCAGGTGTGAGTTTAGTCTCTTTCAAGATACCGAAGGGATCGCTCTGGCTCTCCATTTAAATACTTTACATCAAACGGTCCAGTGATATCCATATTTCATCATTCGGAGCTTTGCCCTTTTCTTTAACCCGTTTGACCCAAGTATCTTAATCTCTTATCAGATATACATTAACGATTTGGTCCTCCTAATCGGACATCATCGAACATCATCAGTATGAGCAAATCCGTAAACGTACTCCTGAAAGAGCAAATTGACCTTTCGGAAGGTTATCTCGGATAAATGCTTATATAAAAATGGCAGCTGGTATCTCTCGAGCACAATTTCAGGAAAGACTCCCATATCTGTCCTCACTACTAGACTGATTTCGAGGTTTCTTTGCTAAGAAAATCAACTCACAATCCACGCTGAAAATTGAGGCCACACCTTGCTTTAAAGGGTCTACCCACACCCAAAATATGCCTTGAAGCATTTCTGGGCTCTCAAAAAGAGATGATAGATAGGTTTATTAAAGTCCCTTCAGTTAGCAGACCGCCGTTTGACACTCAAACTTATTAATCCGCCAAGTTACAAGCAATCTACGAGTATAAAAGTGTGTAAACTTTCAGCACCTCTAAACCCCAGTAGCATTAACCTGTTCCTCAATTTTTACTCATGGATTTATAATTACAAGTTATAGAAAAATAATGGGACCTCACAGACTCTAGTTTAGTCTTATTTTATATTTTGTATTAAATATACTTTTTTATTTTTTATTTGAAAATATATATTTTAATAGATTACCCGTCAACGACCAACCTATCTGGCGCCTTTGTAAATAAGTTCAAGATCACCTCCGCTGACGAGTTTCCGCAGTCAACTTCATATTGGATGTTAAAAAGGCATTACATAAGGAACCGGTTTGCGTAGCCACAAAATATGCGCTAACCAGTTCCTATTGGCATTAAATAACCTTGCATTTTGTGCGTGTGTTGTGTTTCTATCAAAATTGTTTGTTTAAAATTTTAACGCAAAATTGAGTTCACTCACCTCTGTAATCTAATTGAGTTTCGCGGAATTCAAACTTTAAATAATAATAAAAAAAAGCAATTATTGTATTTATAATATTTTATTTACAGTAAATTAAAGTATTTTTGTCCTGATTTTATGTTCTAAATATTACACTATCAAGATGTCTCCCATCACAGCGAACGCAATCCTCAAAGCGTGAACGCAATCCTCGAAGCGCAAAAGCGACGCACGGCAGAACGACGACTAAAATGGCTTTCACTTCTTCCGTTATTTTAGCCTTCAGCTGTTCCAAATTCATAAGAAGGTTATCAAAAACTCTTGCTTTGAGATAACCTCATAGAAAAAAGTTAGCTGGGGTTAAGTCTGGCAACCTGGGTGGCCAAATTAAGTGTCCAAATCGGTTTATGACTTTTCCTGAAAATAGCATTCTAATTGTGTCCATGGAGACCCTAGCTGTGTGGGCAGTAGCTTCATCTTGCTAAAACCATACACCTGACTCATTAACATCCTCCCCTCGTAGCTGCCATACAAAAAAAATGTTAATCATTTCGATATATACAGTTTGAATTCAGTGCTGAGATACCCGTTATTTTCTTTATCAGTTACTATCTTCAGTATTTTTAGAATAAATATGCGATTTTAGGGTTCCATAGTAAAACAGGGAACCCTAACTTTTTTCATTTTATTACGTTTGACCGCCTGTCACAGTTTCTAATAATTCTGTAGTTTATGAAGTTTTCATAAATTTAAAGTAAGTGCGAAACATTTCTTTTCGCGTTTTCCATCGAATAGAGAGTCATTGAATAATTTTCCGAAATGAAACTGAGGCTCCATTATTATTTCAATTTTCGGTCTGGTGGTCTGTTTGTGAAACATTAAGTTTCAGAGGGATACGCAGTGCATTCGCCCCTCCTTTCGAATTGTAGCTGTGAGTGGAGCAAGGCTTCACTTTGTAGTAACATCAGCTCTCCAAGTTACGTATAAAGACATATTAGTGAAAAAGGCTAGTATGGTATTCACACGCCACTGAAAAAGGCCAGTATGTTATTCCCAGTGGAAAAGGTCAATATGGTAATCACTGGTAGTAATAGAAGGAACCCTTCATCCTTTGCAAGTGATCTAGTGTTTTTTTATAATTTTGAGAATTTTTACTGTTTTACGTTGAATGCGGAGTTTTTACAGGGGATAGGTTCCTAAAATAAAATACTTTATTTCTTGTTTTATTAGAATATTGACAATTTTAAACATTTAGTTAACACTTTGTTCTCTGGTTTATTGATTCGTTTTTTGTTTGTGTTCTGTAATTTTGTCCTGATTCCAAATTGATAAAACATGTTTAAAACAAGTTCTGCAAGCTTTAGTAATTTAATATTCTCAGATCAGTAATAATATTCAACTTGTAATATATTCGCTTTTATAATAATTTCTAAGCATTATATAACAAATAAGTAAAGTGTAAGTTTCTAGTGTTTTTTTTTCTCTAAAGTGATATGTATAATTTACCACTCGCTTAACAAAATATTGAATTAATAATAAATAACAATCACGTTATTTCGTTAATAAGAAAAAAAAGAAAAGCAAAAAAAATGTCAGGTGATCTGTTTTGACCATGAACTATTGTATATGTCACGATTGTGTTTGAATTCATAAATTTAACAAAAAAAAACGGATAAAAAGAGCCATGTCCACCACGGACTTGGGAAAAGTCATTTCGCAAATAAATGGGATATTTAAAGACCAAAAGACAAAATGGATAATAATATCCGTAGTTCAGTCTGTCCTTTCGTTTTATACCAGTTATACATCACATGACGCACACAAAATTTATCGAAAAATTGTGACGATATACTTATTTGATAGAACGATCATAGATTGCCAGATTACGAAAAAGAATGCGAGTCAACTTTCAAACGTAGAGGATGTGCACTCCCTCGTCTAGTGAAGTATGCTTTTTTTACAAGCAGGTTGTAGGAACAGTCGAAAATTCGCTGAAGAATTCAACTCTATGCTAAGATGCGATAAGAATGTTCATGTACGCGATTCAAGACCCTATTCTTGGACGTGGTTATTGGTAGCTTTGTCTAGTTTGATAAAACGAAAATATGAGAAATACAATGTTCGAAATGTAATTTTGAATATAAAAGAACTAAAGAATAAGTGGATAAGTTTATTAGTGACGAAAAGGAAAACGGAATACAATGTAAAACCACGAATATTTATGACCTGGCAGGTTTAATGATGCCAATATGGAAGTAGTGAAAAACAAAATATTTGAAAATAAAATGGAGCAAGCTCTGTGCGTGGGAAGAAAAATTTATTTATATTATTCTGAAAGAAAATGTGTCTATATTACACACTGAAAAAAAATCTTATAGAACAATTATATTAATATGATTAATATAAAAAGAGTCACAGAATTTGAATATACTTAATGTAAAGAAGTTACCAGATTTTTTTAAATTAAGATATTTTATAATATAAAAAACAATTAACAACCAAGAAGGGATAAAAAATAGAGAAAAAAATAAATCAAGAATTGTTAATAGCACACAATACCTTGTCAGAAACGATTACAAAAATAACAAGAAGAAAAACTAAAACCCATCTCCGCAAAAAATAACTGAAAATAAACATAGTCTGTGAAATTCATAACTTTATATATCCTAGGACACTCTCTGGATCAAGATGAATCTAAGGACTCTTATATGTTGAAATCAATTTACTAGTGTAGTCAGTACGAGGGGACAAACTAACTACATACATGCATACACACATAGCTTGTGAAATTTATTACGTTATATACCCTAGGGCACTCTGTGGATCAAGATGAGTCTAAGGATACGTCATTTGTTGAAATCACCTTAGTGTTTTAATCTGTACGGGGAGACAAACTTACATCTATGCATACGTACATAGCCTATGAAATTCATAAGTTTAAATACCCTAGAATACTCTCTGGATCAAGACGAATCTAAGGACACATAATTTGTTGAAATCACTTTAATAGTTCAGTCTGTACAAAGGAATAAACTTACTCACATATATACATTCATAGACAGCTTGTGAAATTCATAACGTTATGCCCTAGAGCACTCTAAGACGGATCTAAGGATATCTCATTTGTTGAAATCACCTTAGTATTTTAATCTGTACAAGGGGACAAACTCATATCCATGCATACGTACATAGCCTATGAAATTTATAATGTTTACAATACCCTAGTACATTCTCTGGATCAAGACGAATCTAACGACACGTAATTTGTTGACATCACTTTAATAGTTTAGTCTGTACAAGGAAATAAACTTACTCACATATATACATTCATAGACAGCTTGTGAAATTCATAACGTTATGCCCTAGGGCACTCTAAGACGGATCTAAGGATATCTCATTTGTTGAAATCACCTTAGTATTTTAATCTGTACAAGGGGACAAACTTATATCCATGCATACGTACATAGCCTATGAAATTTATAATGTTTACAATACCCTAGTACATTCTCTGGATCAAGACGAATCTAACGACACGTAATTTGTTGACATCACTTTAATAGTTTAGTCTGTACAAGGGAATAAACTTACTCATATATATACATTCATAGACAGCTTGTGAAATTCATAACGTTATGCCCTAGAGCACTCTAAGACGGATCTAAGGATATCTTATTTGTTGAAATCACTTTAGTATTTTAATCTGTACAAGGGGACAAACTTATATCCATGCATACATACATAGCCTATGATGTTTACAATGTTTACAATGCCCTATGACACTCTCTGGATCAAGACGAATCTGACGACACGTAATTTGTTGACATCACTTTAATAATTTAGTCCGTACAAGGGAATAAACTTACTCACATACATACATTCATAGACAGCTTGTGAAATTCATAACCCTTCCTCTACCTTAGTCAGGTAAATAATAAATTTGTATTGCCTTTTAATGCGTAGCCATTATAAAAATAAAATAAAATTAAACTGGTAATTGACAGCGATATTCATACCGTGTTTTTGTACGAGCGAATATCTTCTCCACTCTTCAGGTTTTACTTGTTTTTTTGACGAACCTGTCGAGCTTGTGAATTACATCGATTAGTATGTTATATCTATAACCGAGAATACAATAGGCTATAATCTGCGCTTCTGTACCGATTATATAAATAGAACACGATCTGTTTCATCTCGATAGCTTAAAGGATTCTGTACAAGTAGTATTTACAACGAATAATGAAAAATAACCTCTCTTTTCATAAAAAAATACAAGATTTCTCATGTGTCTGATTGAAGTTTCGGATAAAACTGTAATCAGCTTATTTTTTCGTTTCCTCTCTATGAAAGTGCCATTTTTATTCTTGGCCGTTCTCCTTTTATTGTTAAAATTTAAATTTCATTTAATATCAATAATTAACAGAGAAAATAACGCACTTACTTAAGAAAACTTTCATACTAATTGTCTCAATATTATTAATACATAAAGACGAATAAATAATTTGTTACGACTGAAAGCATAACGAAAATTGAAACAAATGAGTTTTACGTTACTAACCGCTTATTTTTATGGTGATGTACTGAATTAATAGCAGTAGATTGGGACGTCCTATCCATCGCTGGACTATGTTATTTCCCCATTACCTATGTGTTTTACTTTTCTTTACGATGTATGTTATGTTGAAGCTTAATAAATCTGAAAAAATGGTAAATGATAAATGAGACCCCGAATTTATTTTTCCTTATACTAATACAATAATATCTTATACGACGAAGTACGAGAAAAAAAAATTGTTCATCCCCGTTTTACTTATAAGAGGAGGTGATTTTATTTCTTTAAATATTTTTCTATGTGTTAATTGATGTCTCCATATGATGCTGACGGTTGCGGGCGACTGTCTCAGATGCCGAAGGCCGCCGTAACCAATGCGATAATTGGACGGCCATAAATTCATATTTCTGACACCGAAGGCCGCTGTAACTAACGCAAGAATCAGGTGGCCGCTAAGCCACGCCCCTGATGCTGAAGGTCACTGCGACCGACACTATAATCAAGCGGCCAAGAGTTTACAACCCACGGTGCAGCAACCGGTGGCCATGCAAAAGGGCCAAATTGTGTAAAAGAAATGGTGCAAATTTAGAACAATCGTTCAGTGTGCAGTTTTGAGCATCGGGTTTTCGTTCCAGCTCAACGCCTTCAAACTGCCTAGAGAATAGTTCCAGTACAACGGTTTCAATAGCGCAGCGGTCAAGATATCCAGATCGGTGTAGTTAAATATTGAACAGATCGAATAATAAATTTCACAAAGTTTGCTGTTCCTTCGAACCGGATCCAGTGATAATTAAAGCCCATGGCCTCCTATCTATTGAAGATGCAAACCGGAAGCATGATTGCCGTGCAAGAATCGGAGCCTATATATAAGATATGTTACATAACTTCACGGATATTTACTGATCCACTCAGTTACTATCGACTACGAACGCTTCGCATTACGTAGCCACCAGGACAGGGATCGAAACCCTTGTCCCTGAGTTGAGTACTCCGGCTACCGCGACGGACAGTAATCTCCGCACGTCTAACTTCTCTGATGCACCACGGAACCCAAACCGATAGCACATAGGCCAATATAGCTAGGTATATTGTCATATACATTAGCTCGATAGTAGAATTATTCAGCCCCAGTCAGCATCGGCAAGCCGAGCCATGGTGTGGAAAGCTACCCGAGCCGTCGCACCGATGCACCGTACTAGTAGTAAAAAGTTCCGTCGTGCATCAACGACCATACCCAGGTAAATGACCTGATTCGCCTGACTCGCCGATCCTGAGCTTTGTGATCACGCCGATTGACTGCGAGCGCACAGGCCTGTTGACTGCGACCGCACAGGTCTGGATCAAGCGAGCTGAATTTAACACTGCTTGTCGCCTAGCAGAGGTGAGAAAAAGAGAGCTGCAATTGGAAGAGGAGCTGATAAAGAGACGTCTCGAGATGGAGTTCTTAAATATAGAGGAATCGTTTCAAGGGAGTATCCCTGAAGCCACTATCACCGAATGCATAGGAAATCGGCTTCAGCGAAACTTTGTTCTAGCCTAAGAACGACAAGAGGAGGACCCATACGATTTTGCACCTCATCGAGATCTAGGAGGAGGAAGTACCTTTTCATTACTAGACGTAGATCTCGATGAAGACCTCGGCACGCCTTCTGGAAAAAGACGGAGGTCACCCTTTCCTTACTAGACGTAGATCTCGATGAAGATCTCCGCACACTACTGGAAAAAGACGGAGCTTCCAACTCCCCATGATACAAGTAAAGGCCACAGATCGGCAGCAACCAGGGCTCGTCGCCAACACTGTCGGCGACCGTTACGTAAAGAGACTACAAAAGCTGGACCACGACGTCCCCACTCAGTTACACTGGAGAGTATATACAATGCTGGATCAGAACAAAGAAGCTCGTCTAAGCCCTATTGATGCACACCCCACCAACGCCACGGAAAACCGCGGAACTACTGACATTCACAAGCACCGCTTCTCAGTTCACACCAATAGAGAACTTGGCGAAGCTAAAAAACAGCCTGAAAGGTGAGATTCGCGAAGGGTTCAAAGACGGCGACGGACTCCGACGTCATTATAAAGACATTCGAACAGTGTTATGGACATCCCGAAATAATCATTAATGTCTTTGGAACAAAGTTATCTCGAGAACCCTGTGCTAGTGCGCGAGGTGTTAGAGAAAGTGAGTCCTCACATAAGGACCCGGTGGTGGGAATACACTTTCGAGAATGAAGAAAAGGGGAACCAGGAATTGCGACAGTTTCCCCCTCTTCCTAAGAGAAGCCGACCGGGTAATAAAATTCACATACGCTTCAGCGACGACGCTGTCTACACAACCGAAAGAGCTCAAGATATCCAAAATCGTTGACCTGATTAGATGGAAACAGAGTCAGGAAATAACCTAACTGGTGCTGTGGACAAGCACACGCCGTACCGAAGTACCCCAAATACCAGGAAATAAATATTGGCGCATTATGAGAGTGGGCAAAACATAAAGGTGTATGCTTCAGGTGCGTCAACAAACATCATCGTCCCAGTTCATCCAAGGTTAAAGCCTGTGGAACGAACGAGAGCCATCGCCTACCCCATTCGATGCTATATACATATAAAGACGTGGACAGCGCTATTGTGGTGCTGCATGCTACGACTAGCAGTATAGTTAAATCCGGGACTACAATTGAAGTGATTATAACTGTAGCACCGACGAATGTGCAACGCAACGTGCTACTGAAAGTATGCGGAGTAATCGCTGCAGGACCAGTTGGTAAGCTATCGACACTCCTCTTGACGAGGACTCATCGACAAAGACCTGGCAAGCTAGATCAACCTCAATGGACCGGTGAACCCGTTATATTTACTCGGGGTTAATACCACCCGAAGCGAGAGTGCCAGCAGACGCATTGAGTTACGAGTACAAAGAACGCCGACGAGTTTAAAATGAAGGCGCACACTCTCAAGAATTTTTACTTTTACGCCAGACAATCTCGCAGAAGATACTCACCTGCGTGACCTAGACAATGTCTTCTACGAGTAGGTGACACCGCATTTGCTCATAGGCGCTGACAACTGGCATCTAATAGTGTCGTATCAACTGCGTATTGGAAAGCGACATGAACTCGTCACCTTCGATACGCATCTCGGCTGGATAATACACGGAACAGTACTATGTTCTATTTTGACAGAAGACGGTGAACAAGTAAACCTCATATTAGGACAGGAATAGGTCAACACCCTCAGAGTATCACTGCCTAAGAAGTCCAGACTGGAGAACAAGCGAGCAGTAGACTTATTCGCCTAAACGATAGGAAGGAAGTACGAAAAGAACGCAGAGATTGTAAATCACGTAAGCAACGCGACTGTAGTAACGGAGACGAGTCTAGCCGGATATAAGTCGATTCTCTTCGTATGATCCACTCATCAGAATGACTGTGTATATTTTCCTATTACGAGAGAAGTGCCAAAACCACAAAACAACCGATCGGGGTCCGGTATTTGGAGCAGACTGAACAAGTGTGATTAGTCCGAGGTCAGGAGAATGTTTTAATGAAAACCCAGCTCGTAAAAACTGAGTTCATCGGAAGGGAGGGGAGATTGTCGCCAAATCGAGTCACCTCGTAAATTGGATCCAGTTTTAAAAGAGTGGCTACAGACTATCTCAATACTCAGTCAAACGAACAAACGAATATTTGGCTACGTCGGATGTAGAAATTATAGTCGTCCGCTGTACAGGCCCGAGCTCGCATCATACGATTTCTATTTACTCCCAAGAACAAAAGATAAACTGGGAGGAATACGATTCAGGGACGCCGAAGTAGCGGTAACTGTCTTCGAAAAGGCCGTGGAAGGGATGTCCAAGGAAGAGTGGGTCGACTGCTTCTTTTAGTGTTTCCATGGAATGAAACGATGCATAAAGCACCAAGGAGATTATTTTGAAAAACGACAAATAAATTACAAACTTGGTAGGTGGTATCCCAAAAATGTTCAATATTACCTCTCGTACATATGCTCACACTCTTATACCTAACGGAATGATATTTTTAATTACCAAAAAAAAATATTTTATTTTGTTGACCTCCTTGGCACAAGTTACACTATATACAGACACTATATACAAAAATACATTCAATGAGATGGATGGAATACTTTAGAGTTGAAAACAGGCCAAGTAAACAAACAAACCCTCTTTCTTCTTTATGTCTTTATTAATTAACCCTTGCGAATAATTCGCAAGTCACTGAATGGTAATTTAATGTGAAAATAAGTAAATAAAACGTATTTTATTTTGAAAAGTAATAATAAAAGTGCCATGCTAGTTAAACAGATCATCAATAGATGGCGTTGTTTACAACCTACGAAGGTAGTAAACACCTTCGAGAAATAATATATGGAGAATTAAAAAATTAAATAAAAAATGAATTTTGGATTGTTGGATCATTTTTTATCGTTTGTGGTAAAAGTAATCTTCAAAATGATAGCTCAATCATCGATTTTGAGGAAGCATTAAGGAAGAGATATGGCGTAACGACTAAAACACTTTTGAGAAATAACATATAGAGATAATTTGTATTATGTTTGGGTGTGAGGAGGAGTCATTGAGAACGTTTTATAGAGTATATTGATGTTACGTGGTATATCAGTTAAATTATGTTCTACAACAGTTGCGCCTGAGAAATTATTAATTTGATACCCCTAGTTATGATTAAAAGTATATAACAGTATTCTTTATACGACGTAACTATTTATACCCCTAGTTATGATTAAAAGTATATAACAGAATTCTTTATACGACATAACTATTTAGAACCAATCTAATATTGCCCTTGTATTAGTGTATTTTACTCATTATTTT
The DNA here is from genome assembly GCA_039881145.1 of Druceiella hillmani. NCBI lineage: Eukaryota > Metazoa > Arthropoda > Insecta > Lepidoptera > Hepialidae > Druceiella > Druceiella hillmani. The sequence goes on from JAYKKI010000004.1 coordinate 8,833,464, forward strand.
TATTCACATAAATAAACTATTATTGTTGACACAGGTTTACAATGGCTTTTACGTATCTGTCCATCAGAAGATTCTTATGAAAAACTAATATATTTCCATAATATAATGTAACCTTCGCATTTTTATTCCTAGCTGGCGTATGACCGAAGCCGACCCAAAAGCCGGTATAGTATTGTTAATGTTAGAGTATAGTATTGTTATTGTTTATGTATGTCGTTAGATTTTGAACTTTTTAAACGATGTTCCTCCATTATTTTCGGTTTTTATCGGTTAGCCAATGATTATGTTCGCTCGAGTCCTCCGTTGGATTCTCAGTTTTTTCTCAATTTGTTTCGGTCAAGTTTTTCCTTGTTTCGATGACGTTAAACGTACCACCCTTTGTGCCGGTTTCTCCAGTGAAATTGGTGAAGTATCCCGGTAGAATCGGCATAAACATCCAAAGTAATCTTAAGACATCATTGTTGCATTTGCTCTTCAAGTGTTGATTGGTTTTTGGTATTCGGGTCAGATATTATAGTCGGTGACACGGTCGCGGAGTGAGACATTGAGAATTTAAGAGAATTTAGTGAGACATTGTAATTTGAATCTGACAAAAATTGTAGCTTTTTACTAATTCTACTGATTACGTCCACAAAAGAGATTTAGCGATCTGAAGTATTTGAATTCTTGTTGCTGTCCAAGAACGACTTCATTGAAGTGGACAAATTTTGTGGTCCGTTCACTATACATTCATATGTTGATTTTCACATTCAGGCTACGTTGTTAAGCCGATAACATTAAGGGTATCAGCGATATTTGCATTGCTCTTAGCTATCATCGCGCTGTCATGGACGAAAATAAGCACCAGTAGAAAAAAGTCTTCACTGAACTGTATTTCGCGTTGACTGTGCAAAATCTTCATTATAACATCCTCTATAATATTTATTTGTTACTCGTTTATGACAAATTCTAAATATTAAATGTTATTTATTTAAGATACCATTTGTTTACTATTCTCTATAATCATGAGTTTAGTAAGCGAATACGGATCGTATCGGTTTAATGTTCAGTGTTTTTTGGTTTTTATTCGAGAATATGTACTAGTACACGTTTATCCATGGATACCCCTATTATGAGATCATTAGTACCTACCTACGCTTAAACACGTTCTTAAAAGCGTATTATAAGTATGCCAAAATAGATTCATTGTTACAAAATTATATGTAAATATATTTGCTTTTTTTTGTTTTCGCAGCAGTGCGTAGCTCCATTATTTAGTTGTAGAGCTGGATGAGATAATAAGTCGTTAAATCAAGGTTATCATTACGTCAAAAAGCGAACATCGCGAGCGAGTTCAGCAGTGAAACAATAATTTTTTATAATTGCATCCATCCGTCTGTTCGTCCATCCGTCACAGACTCGCATTTTCCACAATTTTAATGTATGCACTTACATAGAGTTTTGCAAGTATGTGCTTCATATGGAAATCTCAATTTGTATTAATGGTTTTCGATCTATTTATATATAAATATAAAGTGGGAGGAATGTTTTTTCATCTCATCAATTTCGGATTTAAATAATATCGTTCGAAATAATTAAAATTCAAAATTTCAAAGAGACCTGTAATACATAATCCCTTTTCTCTTCCCCTCTTCCGGGAAGAGGTATATTCTAAGTTAAATAATTATTAGATAAATACTGGTGGTAGATACTAGAATTTTATTAGAGCTCGGTAATGATGGAGCGGAAAGGGAAACAAGTGAGGAGTAGAGCAATAAGTGTAGATAATTAGGGACGGTAAAATGAGAGGACAGAGTTGGGAGAGAAGCTTTAGGGGCGGATAAAGAGTGGAGAGAGAAGAGACAAAGTGAATTAGAGAGAGAGAGAGGAGATAAATAGTAGAATAAACTGATGATAAAAATGAAACACAACACAATTTGTTTATTTTATAAAAAAACAGTAAGAAGTTTCTTTTCTAACGCGCGTCTTTTTTAAGTGAAAACTTCTTTAGACGAACCTAAGCACTTTGTGCACCAGCGCACTTTTTCTGAGCGGTGGACGAAACTGAGCGTGACGTTCGAGTCGATGACGCTGAGCCGTCAGGTTCGGGTCGGTGACGCTGAATCGGGTAAACTCGGCTCCCTTTGGCATCGACCAAGTGAACTACATTTTTAAGCGCGTCAAGCGCGCTATTTTAAAATTCAAGTGAACTACTTTTTTACACCAACCAGAGTTACTAGAGTGGTACTCGTAGACAATGTCTCACATGCGTCTTAATGTCGTCCATATTTTATGTGTGTTCCACACACGTGAAGCAGATTCTTGCGGGTGTTTCGCTGTGCTGAAAATCCTGCTGCTCGATCCAGATTCGTATCTCTTTTACAAAAGAGACTTGATAATCAATGAAGGAGTAATGACATCAGTCCTCGATAATGACACAGCTACCATGATAACAGATATCATAATCCACAAAAAAACGCTAAAATTAATAAATAAGCCACTTGAAATTATGAATTAAATTAAAAGAAACCACGTTTATTCATATCAACTTTACATTCAATGAAATAAATACGTTTCCCTTATTTATTAACAATAAAATTATCCTCGATACAGAAAAATATGTAGGAATGAATCTAGATGTTAAATTAAAACGAAATAAGACATAAAAAATATTAGAAACAAAACTCTATGATCTAATTTTGAAACCAATCTGGACTTACGGCATTCAAATTTAGGGATCTAGTATAAAATAAAATTGTACATGTCAGTTCTGACGCGCGACTGGAGTTTTCTCCTCAAGTACGATTGTCTTGGAATGATAAAATAGGTAACACTGTATATAAATATAAATATCTTTAAATGTAAATGGAAAATTCTTTAATAAAAAAATTCTGAAAATATAATTATTTTCAAGTAACACACAAACGAACAAGATCAAATTTATACAACAAAATTAAAAACATTTAGTAACGTCAAACTAAGAAATTAAAATTAAGGCTTTGACAAGACCTAATGAGTTTGAAGAATCTGATTTTTAAGCTCCGCCCCTCAGCGCAACCCGTTATTATTTCCGATAAGCTAGCGCCAAGCCAAAACGCCGGCATATTCGCGAACTATATTAACCGCGTCAATAAAGCTGCGTTCACATTTTTATCATTTTGCCGTATCGTAAATCCGTCGCGTAGCACCGACGCGTATCATGATTGTTAGTGTGGACGCAAAAAGATCGCGATCATGATACGTGCCGTATCTGATCGCTCGCGATCCATGTTGCTACGCGTTTATTATAAATACCCCACATGCTCGCGATCAGATACGCGTATCAAGATCGGTAAGTATGGACGTGTTTTGATACTGTATCATGATACGCAGTTATGATTTGATACGTGATACACCGCGATCCACCTCGAATCGGATTTTACCCGATCATGAAAGAGGACCGAGTGCTGACAACGCGTCCGAAGTTAGCCCAGCAACAAGTGCTTATTTAGTTTTTATTGGATTCATGTACAACGAGACCGTAATTAGGTTGATTGAGGCCTATAAGGCAAAATAAATCTTGTGGGACCCTAGCCACCACAACTACTACAATAGGACGCTTAAAAAGACATGTGGGACGAATTAAGCCAAGAACTAAATCAGCCGGCGGAAGAATTAAAAAAGAAAATGGATTACCTACTTGCGGCTCTTCGGCGAAAGAAGCAAAAGATGGCCAAGTCGAAGACTACGCTTCAAGGTAGATGCTTCAAGATTTGTAATATTGTTTTAGTAATAAAACCGTGTTATTTTTTAGTGTCATGCTTTCTGATATTTAATTTACTTGTGGCGTGCACAGGGTTTGAGTTCAAGGTATTCAGGGTAGATTAGGTAAGGAATTAACTAAAATATTGTAATTTACCATTTTTTAAAAATTTTTATAGGCACGGATGCCGTTTACAAGTCGTCTTCGTTTGCTTACACACAAATCACGTTCCTTCTTGACAAAAACAAGCCACAGGAAAGACTTAGTATCGTTAAGTTCAGCCACTCTAATATTTTATTTCACTTCCTTATTTAAAAATGTCTCAAAAATTTTGCATACTTATAATCATACAGATTTGTAAAACCTAACTTAAAGCAAATTTAGGTTTTAGTTGGGATTGGTTTACTTTTACGTCTCAGTTACTTTTCTTGGAGACGGTTTATTTAACGAATAAAACTTTACTTTCAGACAATGTATTTATAAACCGAAAGGTAAAAATAAACCCAATGTGGCTAAAACCTAGGCACCATAAATTCTGATTGAAAACTAATTATCTATTATAACAAAAATAATACAAGACAGTGTATATAATTATTAGCAACCATGAAACACTCCACATCATTCTGCCATGATAATATTCCCACATAAGAACAATATTCAGGAATTTGATCTCATACGCATTGTTGTTTATTGTGGTCTGCGAGCAATTTTAGCAATAGGCAAAAAGGAACCCATGTTCGTGTCATTATCCCTCCTCCATCTTCCAGGTGTTATTATGCCTTCCACTTCAGTATGTAATGTACGTGGAGGGATTTACAGATTAAGGGAATTTGGATTTTGTCGTAAAAAATTATGAAGATGGCATACGGTCATCACTATCAATTGTGCCTTTTCAGGTTCAAGCAGCTTTGGTTTTCCTTAAAACTCTAAATACATTTGAAAGAATTCCAAAAGCATTTTCTGCAACTCGTCGAGCCCTCGATAGTCTGTAATTAAATATGCTTTTTATTGATCCTTTAGCATGAGCCCTGATTAGAGTTTTATGTTATTATTGTGCAGAGGAAATGCACTGTCAGCTACAAAGTAATATGGAACTATATAACCTGTTCCCTCAAGTGCCTTTGGAGGCGGAAGATTCGATGTTAATTTTTCCTTCATAATTGAATCATTGAACACACCAGCATCAGATACCTTCACTTCCGACGTCGAGAAATATAAAATTATAGTTGGCATCCACAACAGCAAATCAAAGAATGCTGAAAAATGTAGTTTAAAAAATCAGATCCAATATTGAAAGGAGCCTGGAGTGCTATATGTTTTCCGTCCATTGCCCCTGTCACATTGGCAAGATTCCACATATGTAAAAATTCAGCACTAGCTTCCTTCCATTTCTGTGGCGTAGTTGGTAACTGGAACAAAAATGGAACATTTTTTTTAACTTGCCGCATAGATGCGGCTAGTGCGGTTAATGCTCTTTGAAATGATAATTTAATATAAAAATTATTTTTGAACATTACAAAGGCGATTTACATCTCTGACGAAAAACGCCTATTTTTGCGAAGTTTATTATAAACTCTAGGAATGTGTAGTATAATTATTTTATATGGAAAAACCTGAATTTATAATTCAAGGCGATTTTTGTTTTTATATTGCAATATAATTGAAATATTTCATTTCATGGTGCCTATTACTTAAGTTTTGTATTTAACAATTTAAGTAAGGAATTAAACACACACACACACACGCACGCACGCACGCACGCACACACACACAATTTTAAAATAAATACATACATATATCTTATACTGTCTGGTCGAACTTCCTGAACAGCTGAAAATAGAACGCAATATTAATTTATAGTCTTATAGCAATAGCAATATTAATTTATAGTCTTATAGCAATAGCAATATTAATGTATAGTCTTATAGATACTAACAACATGCATTAACTTTCATCTCAAATCTCACAGGATTCCGGAAAGAAACGTGCGAACGCGAATCTGGTTCGCGCATCGAGGGTTCCGTACTTCATTAGTATAATTTTAAGTTATTAAAATTATTTTATTTATCAAAAATCGTTAAATAGGAAGTACATTTAAATTATCGTGGATATCTAAATAAGTACTACATCAAGAATTTTTGCTACAGTTTTGCTACATTTAGGTAGACTTTCGAAACCCTGTTGTTTCAAATTTTAAATTCAATATTTTCGGAAATAAGTGAGAGTTATGAAAACTAAAATTACGAAAAAAATTTTTTTTTTTATAATTAGACCTTTCAAACAGTAAACAACACATTTATGGATTTTTTTCAAATATTTAATTTTGACCCTACTAAAATTTCCATATAAATATTTTTTTATATTTAGCTATTGAGATATGTCTGAGCTAATATACCTTATTACAGTTACAAATATCAAGTTCTCTGGATCAATCGGTTTCTGAGAAAAAGGGCTATAACTTACGGAAACATTAGTGATCGTATAAGGGTTTCGTTTTTCCATTTGAGACACGGAATCCTAAAACTTGTGGGCAAATCGTTATAATTTTTTAAAGCGTAAATAAACGGCAATCGTCCTTCTCCGGTTCAGTTCTTTCTGGGACGAGTTTACCTCACAGAGTTGCAGCTTGCTATTCGATCGGATCCAGAACGCGTCAGCGACCGTCTGCAGTCAGACGTGCCTCTTGATAATAATTAATAATATAATGTACAAAATTAACTCCAAAAATTGTTTTTATCGCATCGAAAAACAGTTAGTACTGAATAAATATAATCAAATTAGTTAAAAATAAATAAAATATATCTCAAAAACCGACTTCAAAAAAGATAGTACCTATCTTTTTTTACCTTAAGTAGATAGGTACCGACTTATTTGTAATAAATAATTAAGTTACTTATTTATGAAGTTGGTGCTAGCATTGTCGACCAATTTAAACAAATTGTAATGTAATTAAATTTATAATGTAAATTTAAAATTTTTATTTCTAATGCTACATACCTTACAATTGTAAATATATTCATAAAGGGTGTATTTATAATACAAAAAATTATATTTCTTTGAGTTGATCGCCGGTTCTGCCACCGACTTCAAAAATAAGTTAGGTAGTTATTTTTTAGTGAATAATATATTAATATTAATCATGAAAATTTGTTTTCTTTCTTGGAATATTGGATAATGATTAAAAGTCACGGGCAGAAGCTAGTATATAGATAATTTCTTCTTTGTCTAAAGTTGGTTATCAACAACACATAGAAATGAAGCAATAGTAACAGCCGCCAATGGTTAGCTGTTAGCTGTTGAGGAGTTCGGTTCTCCATGTCCAAAGTTTAATATCAGATTTTGCAAATTAAAAACTACCACTTGAGGAGTTCCGTTCCCCATATCCGAAGTCAGAATATCAGATTGTGCAAAGTAATAACTAAAGTAACAACTAACCAGTAGCACATATATTGAATTATGATCGATTTACTACGATCTATTAAGGAGTTACATTATTCATATTCAGAACTCATCATCACACACTGACATGGTCGATAGTGCAGTTATTTTGCAAAATAAAAACTACCAATAGTAAATATCTTGAATTTCGTTTGATTTACGGCCATACAATAAAGAGTTCCATTGTTCATCCGCAGAACGCATCATCAGACTCTGACATGATCGATAGTGTAGTTATTTTGCAAAGTAACAACTACCAGCAGCAAATATCTTGAATCACTTTCAATTTTCTATCATCCGTTAAGGAGTTCCATTGTTGTTCTCAAGAACTCGATTGAACTTTTGCGCGTAAAGAAATTGTACTCTGTAGTGATATATTAAAACCCTAATTCTTTGCAGTTTTATGAAATTAATAAGTAGTAAGAGTACCTAATTAATGAATTCGTAAGAAAAACATTTTTGAAATCGAGACATGTCCTCGCGATACAAGTGGCAACCGTGTATATAATAGGTACAATATATTATTTATTAATATATGATATCATAAAATAAAATTCGCATGCTTAATTTTATTTTATGATCTGCAGTACATGAACATTTATCCTTCTGATTGACAATACAAACCACCATATTTCATATCGCCATAGCAACCAAAGTGAACCGTGTTACCATAGCAACGGGCGCCATTATTGAAAAGTTCCTTGTTTTCTATGTGACAATATACATAGAATTTGTTCATTTAATCAGCAAAATTATTATTTATTCTTATTTATTCTTATTTATTTAGTTTCGTTAATCTTATTTCTGCCTAATTATTGACGTTGATATAAATTTTTTTTGTTAAAGACGACAGTAAAGTATAGTTTTTTGTAATTTTCGAAATTTGTGGGATAGTTGAGGTTCACGATGTCGGATCAATTCGGTGTGAAGAATGTGGTGGGTGCGCCGGTGGAGGTGACACGGCTGGCGGAGCAGACGCTGGTGGCGATGCCGCCACGCGCGGCGCGCTTCACCATGAACGAGTGGAACCTGACCAATTCCCTCCGATGCAGGAACACCGAGGATCAGCAGCAACTGGCTGATAGAATTCTGAGGTCGGTTTTATTGCTCTCTGCTCAGGCTAATCATTTAAAGCTTTACCACCAGACGTGTACGAGATGTAAAGTAAAATTTTGTTTCTATTAAATTTTCAAAAACAACGTTTCAATCGAATTTACTACGCTATATTTAAGATAAATTGTAAATATTTGCAATCTGATAAATGTTAAGTTATGAAAATTTGTTTGTTCAAAACTGTCTCTATTATTAAAATAATGAAAGCTCTATTGCAGATAGTTGACTACACCTTATTTTGCTAAATGTCATGAGAATAATGGTTATTTTAAAATCCATAATGAAAAATTATAGAAATTTACTGAAAAATAAACGAGTTATGAATTAGTAAATTGAATAATAGGGATAGAATTGTCCCATTGGTTGTCTTAAAATTTGCATGCTTAGACAAGAATTTCTAACGCCGCCATCCAAACACAAAGAAACACTTTACAAATCTCCTTTCAGACCAAAATTCTGAATTCCGACTTACTATATTTTATAGACGTATACAGACTTACAGATTAAAATATATTTTTGTTCATAAACTCATAAAGTACATTACATAAAATACTGTTGGACGCCATGATGAGAAAAATGTTCTTTTTATTATGTAGGCCTTGAAGACATTGACACGTTTTTAATTCTAAACTCTACGTTTATTGTTTTATTGAAATAGTGACCAATTGTTAGTCTGACTACTCATAAAATAAGGTTTCGTAATTCTCAATTTAAATTGTTGATGCAAATTAATTTGTTGACGCAAATTATAGAAAAGTTTCTGGAATTTGTTTCCCATTGGTGAAACCCGACCTTGAAAAATTTAATAGCAACTTTGCATGACTTTGAAGTCTAATATTTCACAAATGGGATTTAGAAATGAATAAATCTATTAAGTACGGGTGGAACTCGCACTACGATGATTCCGTATTGACATTACGATATCTTATTTTTCAACACGTAAAATACTGTCTAATACGTCTTTCGCAGAGATGTAAAATGTCATGAATTTGTAAAAATACTATAAAATTTAGAATTATTGCTCTAGTTTTTCAGTAAAATTTACGTAAACCTCGAGTAACCCTGTTTTTTATAATATTGTTTTTAGCAGTTTTGGAGATAGAGACATTTTGAACGCTGCAAAATTATGCAAAAAATACTTAGATTTAAAATCTTTGTAAGTTGTTTTTTTTGCTTCTTCAAAAGAGGTATATGCGGATTAGTATACTTCACCATTACCCAAATATCAAGTTTTTATGCCAAGAAGCTTTTGAGAAAAGTCGCTGTGACAGATGGGCAGACGGCTAGACACGTCATCTTCTAAATTTTCGTTTTTTTTCTTCTTTTTGAGGTACGCAACCTTCAAAATAGTAAATGAAACTCCAATTTTATGGTATTCGACTTGATGGAACGTGCGAAAGAAATTTCGTTCCCCCCTTTATATGTATTGAGATCTCCATATTGAAGATTTACTTGCAAAATGTCATAAAAGTAAATAGATATAAAACTGTAGAAACTACGAGACTGTGACAGATGGGCGGACGATTTTACAGACATGGCGAAATTTTAAGGATTCCTCTTTACACTATGAATCCTAACTTATTTTAGAAACTATAAATTGAAACTAACCACCGACATAGTCGTTTCTACGTGCAAATACCAGCCTTCTACGGTTATAGATGGAGCAATCATCAATCTACGAGCGAAGTATTTTTTAATAATTTTGTGAAGAGAAATTTTGGTAGAGTAAAAGTCCGAAAGTATTTTTTCATTAATTTTGTGAAGAGAAAGTTTGGTAGAGTAAAAGTCCGAAAGTATTTTTTCATTAATTTTGTGAAGAGAAAGTTTGGTAGAGTAAAAGTCCGAAAGTATTTTTTCATTAATTTTGTGAAGAGAAAGTTTGGTAGAGTAAAAGTCCGGAAGTATTTTTTCATTAATTTTGTGAAGAGAAACTTTGGTAGAATAAAAGTCCGACTCGATGAGTAGAATAGAAATGAATTTTATTTGAAAATATGCTATTTATACAAAAAAATACTTAACCTAAAAAGAAATAAGAAACGGAGATACAAAAGTAGTCAAACCTTAATACAGTTGGCCCAAAAGTGTTTTTTAAGTAGAGAAAAAAAATTTTAAAAAAAACATTACTTCGTCGAAAATCAAACTTATGTGGAAAATCTTTACTCTAGTCACACAAATCACTTTTGTTCGAAAATTATTTCCCTAAATCACATTAAATTTGTAATGGAAGTAGAATAGTCACGTAGCAAGCGTGCAATGAGCGATTTTTTGTCTTCTATTGTTTGAAACTTTATCTTTTTCGTAAAATCTGTACAATTAGAGATTTGCTTATGATCTTAAAAGCAACCTTAAGATTTGGTCATAATCTAAAGAAAAAATCGTAGTGATGTAACTATTGCAACATCTTCAAAAATTAATATTATGTAGCTACGTCAGTAAATGGGATATTTTGTCCATAATTGCAATTTTAGCAGAACAAGTTTGTTTTTTAAGCATTAATTCAACTCAGAGTTACCTAAATTATTCGCAAATCAATGTTTATTAGCCTTAACATATACAAAATGTGTTTAGGTGAACTCCGTCAGTCGACAGTCATTTGAACCAACAACAACGGCACTTGGCAGTTATTGTTTGTTTGTCTTGTTTGTTTGATACATGAAAAAATCAACCTAAAGTTTCAAACAATAGGAGACGTTAATAAATAACACAAAAATCGTTCATTGCATGCTTGCTACATGATTACTCCTCTTTCATTACAAATTTCATGCCATTTAGTAGAATAGTTTTCGAACAGAAGTGATTTGTGTGACTGGAGTAAATATTTTTCAAAAAATATAAAAAAAAATCATAACTTTTAAACTATTAACTTTCGGGTAGCTAATAATTTACACGATGTTCTCTACCTAAAAAAAATATTTGGACCACTGTAAATGGACCACCTCATGTGGCCCACGTGTCGCGCTCTCGTAAGCCTATAAATATTCCCTTGCTGAAAGTATCTAGCCTTTTTCTGCCGCCTCGAGTGGACGTCTTGCTGAGCTCTGTGCCTGTGCCCTTCTACGATATTGTGGGCTTCATATGCCGCATCCTGTCGCTGTTCTTTCACTTATACTAGTTATCGAGAAGTGAAAATACGTGATGGCGTGTCGATTCGATAGATCGATTGGGGTCCGTCGCTCGGAAACGGACGAAGCAGGGGCTCATCGACGCGATGAACTACAGAATTTGAACTGGTTTGCTTTTTTGTTTCACTAGAATCTATGTTGTCCTTTTTAAAAGAGTTTTCTTCCTAATTTCTTTGGCGAACGCGTTTTGATAACCAGTAGGGTTTGAAGGTAGACCGGCACGTACAGGTACAGTACTCCCCCTCAGTTAAAGCGTATGACCAATAAGCATACGAGTAAATGTCTTGAGCGTCTAGGGACGTGAAGCAATAGGTTTATTATTGTCTGGGAGTTTGGTAAGCTTGCTACAATGTAACTTGTTTGAAGGTAAATTATGGTGAGTATCTAATGATGACGACTGGTAATTAGGTCATTGAGCTTGTGGTGTCAAACGTTCAGTGGAGATGTTAGTTTGTCTATCTGATAACTGGATGGTAAATATTTTGCAACCTCCCTTCGGTACTTTGTAGTGGACATCATATTGTGGTCATAGATGTCGATCGAATCATTGCGTATGAACACGAGTTCGTAAAACAAGACGTCGTAATGCACGAAGATAGGTCGATTTCGTGAGTGCGAGTTGTGTTGATAGACTCAACTCACTCACTCAAGCAATCAACGCACTCAAGCGAGTGATTGCTTTTAAATAAATATAAACAACATAAAAATCTTGCTTAAAAATAAATATAAACAACATAAAAACCTTGTTTAAAAATAAATATAAACAACATAAAAACCTTACTTAAAAATAAATATAAACAACATAAAAACCTTGCTTAAAAATAAATATAAACAACATAAAAACCTTACTTAAAAATAAATATAAACAACATAAAAACCTTGCTTAAAAATAAATATAAACAACATAAAAACCTTACTTAAAAATAAATATAAACAACATAAAAACCTTACTTAAAAATAAATATAAACAACATAAAAACCTTGTTTAAAAATAAATATAAACAACATAAAAACCTTACTTAAAAATAAATATAAACAACATAAAAACCTTGCTTAAAAATAAATATAAACAACATAAAAACCACAAGTTTAAAGCTCGTGCTTGGCGCTCTATACACTTTCGGGTTGTCGTGAATGTTATTCCTGAAGTGTGTCATCACGAAAGTCATCGTGTTAATATAAAAGAAAATAAATTTTGTTGATAGTCATTCGTTCAGACGCGTTGGGCAATAATAGAGCACGCTTCGTCACACTTTAAGTTTGCATAGTGTTCAATGACCATGGCTGATATAAGCACGCTATTATGAACATTTTCATTAGCAACTATAAAAACAGTCAATATGTACTACTGAAATATTTTACAGTTGACTAAAATATCTATCGTACAGTTAACTACATGTATCTACTGTACATATACCCTACACGTACCTATCGTACAGTTAATTACATGTACGTATCGTACACGTATCTATCGTATAGTTAACTACTTGTATCTACTGTACATATACCCTACACGTACCTATCGTACAGTTAATTACATGTACGTATCGTACACGTATCTATCGTATAGTTAACTACATGTATCTACTGTACATATACCCTACACGTACCTATCGTACAGTTAATTACATGTACGTATCGTACACGTATCTATCGTATAGTTAACTACTTGTATCTACTGTACATATACCCTACACGTACCTATCGTACAGTTAATTACATGTACGTATCGTACACGTATCTGTCGTATAGTTAACTACATGTATCTACTGTACATATACCATACACCTATCTATCGTATAATTAACTACATGTACCTATCGTACACGTATCTGTCGTATAGTTAACTACATGTATCCTCAAGGCATCTCAATATGATCCAGTAAAATATTTTCCGTGCATTTTCTTACCTATAAAATCTTTCATACATACTTTTTTAAAAATATTTCTTGAAATTGCATTCTTTTCTTATATTTTTATCTCGTATAATATGACTAGGTAACTGTATATGTAACATATACCTAATATGTTAGAATTATAACCGAAATGACAGAATGTTTTTTGGGGTTCCGTATCTCGAAAAAAACCCTTTTAAGATCACTAACGAGTCTATCGCTCTGTCACAGCCGTTTTTTTAGGAACCGCTTGACGTAGAAACTAGAAATTTACCGTAGTAATAAAATATATTAATCCATACATATTTCAATACGTAACACTACAATATTCATATGGAAATTGTAGGGAGGGTTGGGGAGGAGGGGGAGGGCCAAATTTAATATATTAAAAAAAATTTTCAATTGTGTATATGTAGTGTGGGGTATCGTTATTAAGGCCTCAAAAACATTTTTTTCATAACTTTATGGTAGCAAATCTACACAGTAATGCTGAAATAAAAATACGTGTGGCACTCGGGGACTGCCGCGGTAAAGCTATTGGATAGCATTTTTTATCAACTTATGCAATTACGCCTCTTTATATTTATCATATCATTAAAATCGATGAATCTTTAATAACTTTGGGAGTAATGCATTCATTACGCTGTTCATAAATTTGAAGTCGTTGGTTGTGAAATTGATTTTCTTGTAGCGTTACATTTTCTATATTTTCAACAGCCCCACATTGCACGACATTCTCTTCATTACTGTCCAATTTTTGTCTTTTTCAGTGAAAAAAATGAGGAAATCGTAAAGTTAAATAATATTGAGGCATATATTACAATTTGCTTTTAAATATTATTATTAAATCAAATTACATATTCACGTAAGATTTTTCTGCATTACGTTGACGAAATTTCCGTCAACGTAACACAATTTCTTACGTTCACAATTTCTTTTTCTTTTTAGCTCTTTAAGTTCTTCTTCTCTATAAAACTAAAATAGCTAGGTGTAAATAATAGGTATAAATAATTAGGTATAAATAGTGTAATTACACACCAAATCAATTATTCATTCAAAAAATTTGAACAAAAAGAACGATATTAAGAGTATCATCGAATTTCGCGCGATGAACATTTATATAGATATAATGTCATATATACTTTCTCTGCGCGGCATTAATGTGTATAACCTATACACAAAAAACAAAGGTACTAAATAGTACACGTGCTTGGTTTAATGGTTTCTATTATATACATAATGAAGAATGAATATATATATATATATATATATATATATATATATATATATATATGTATATATATATATATATATATATATACATACATATTGAGAATCTGAATTGAGAATTTAAACTCTATGTGTGTGTGTTTGTGTGTATAAAAGAGGGCTACTTTTAAGATCGCTCATTTTAATATCAAAAATTTAGGTTATTTTTATAGTAGTAATAATAATAAAATGTATGTATTTAGAGTACTCACTCATTTTCTTTCACTATTTTTTCATCAGTTTCTTCATTAATAAATGCACTTTGTTTATTCATATTTAAAACACTTTATACACAAATTTTACGCATACAGCTATTCACTGTTGTACATAGATGATAGACACCTATACACCTATATATTTTCTCACAAACAGCTGCTTACGTATTCGTCCGATTTCGGAGCAGCTCGTGTCGATTCGTGCGAACTTCGTACAGTCTACACGCATACGTCTAGTCGCACGCACACAAACACCGTGCCGAAGTCTGCCGAACTGAAACGACGTTAGACGATGCACGGCTTTCAACGCCGCACCGCTGTGCCGGTCGGAGTGGGGGGGTGTTAGGTTTATTTTCGTTACGGAATTTCTTGATTCCGTCGCCGCGCTCAAAGCCCGAGATAAAAGCTATGCAATAGCTTAAAAACGTGCAAAAAATATGACAAGGCCTTTGAAAGATATAATAAGCCACATATTTAACGTTGTAAAAAATTAAGATTTTTAAAGAGTTCAACAGAAATACTATGTACCCATAAATATTCATACGAGCCTAAACGTGTACGGAACCTTCGTAGTGCGAGTTCTACTCGTACTTGACAGGATTACTTAAAAATGTTCAGTAATTTCGCAGTGAATGTGAGCGTGTGCGCGACGAGACGGCGGAGCGATCGCGTATATTGCAGGAGACGTCGGAGCGGCGCATGGCGGAGCGCGCGGCCGACTTGCGCTTCGTAGCGGACGAGCTGCGCGCGTGCCGCACCGAGCTTTGCCTGGAGCTGGGCCGCCTGGAGTCGTACGCGGGCCGCTGCCAGGCCTGCCTCACTGCGCTCTCCGAAAATGCGCTCAACGCTTGCCGCAATTGTCTCATGCTCAGGTGCATACAATGATACAATACAGTCACGTAGTAGAAACTACTTATGCTCAGGTGCATACAGTGATACAATACAGTCACGTAGTAGAAACTACTTATGCTCAGGTGCATACAGTGATACAATACAGTCACGTAGTAGAAACTACTTATGTCAGATAACATCTCACGCTACTGTGTCTTTTTTCACAATCTAACAACGCAACCTCTAAATACTGTCATCACTAGTGTTGCCAGGTCCGATTTGTTTTAAATCAGGGCAGAAGGTAAAATACATCGGAATTTAGGGTTGTAGATCGGGACAAACAAAAAACAAGGTTTTTTTTAAATTAAGGTTTATTTTTATGCGTTTCCAAACTAATATAACTAGTAAATCAGAATTTAATCCTATATAATAATAGTCAGACTTGCTGGACTAGTAGAAATTACAAAATATTACAATAAAATCGTAGTTTAAGTATTAATTATTGAGGCGATTTACAAGTTTAAATAGTTTATTTTTTATTAAAATTATATTTTTCATTAGATTTTGCTGCCCTGTTGTTTTTTTGCCGCCATATTGCCTTGTTGTTTTTTAACGTAGTTATAAAATTCACAGCAAGTCATACTAAAGTTGGTCTTAATTTGAATTTCTGCTTTGACATGCTCGAGTGTCAAACGGTTTCATCTCTCAGACCAAATTAAGTTAGCCTGGGAGAATATCCTTTCCGTTGCCGCGTTTGATACCGGTATTGAAGCCATAAAAGAAAATAACTTTTGAAGATTTCCAAAGTCTTGATTGTCTTTAAAAATGATGTGCCATTTTTGTAGCGGCGTCAAGTCTTCGTTTTATACTGCTGCCTTCACTACTTCTTTGACTTTACACACTTCTTCATAAAGTTGATCCATGTCGAAGAACGTATCAATTTTTAGATTTTCAATAATGTTAACCATTGACGCGTAAGTGAACGAGTCGTCCTGGAGAGAAAATGGTTTAAATAAGTCCAATCTGCTATCCTTGAGTTCCTATTTAGTTTCTATGTGATGTAGAACATTTTTGTACCACGCACAAGTCTTTTTTTATTTTCGTAACTTTATCATCAGGCAACTTTTTAAATAAATTGCTGCATGTAAATCCCACAAATTCATCTTCAATCCTCTGCCTCTATTTTTTACTCAGTTCAACCATTATTTCGTGACCTTCGAAACGCAGGAATGTTTCGTTTTCAAGATATACTACTGCATCCTCTAAGACTTTCAGTGCATTTTGGTAAAATTTCAGACAAGGTTCCGATTCGTCAGAATTAAAGAATTGCCACAGTGTAGCTGGACATTCGTCTTCTCCCAATGATATGAAATAATCTTTCAGTATATTGAAAGATTTGATAGCACGTTCCACGGCAGGGAGGAGTGACAACCATCTTGTTTTAATATGCCACAGGATGGGAGCAAATTCGGCTTCGTGCATCTCATAAAAGTCTTTTAAAGCGTCAACTCGTTTTGCAGAGTATGAAAAATGGTTATACTATTTTACACTGTTATGTAAAATGCATTCAGGACATTCCACTGGAAAACTGAACGACACTCAAAGTTGCATTATCTGCACAGTAACTGGTAAGGTGTTTAGTATCAATATAGCGAATCTCTTTCAGTCGTGTCACTAAATTCATATGGATAGCTGATGCAGTTCATTTGCGTTTTCATCAAGTACACACGTTTTTAAATTTACAGTTGGGCTGTTAAATCTCACCATCAGCGGAAACATTTTTGTGGCACCGTGATTAGAGGCGTTAATAGCAACACTATAAAATGTATCATTTTGCAAAGTTTCGACGGCCTCTTGAGTCGATGCTGGACCTAAAACGTTATATGCAATGGCACTGGACTTAGTTCGTCCAAGTGTCTGTTTTTCAGCAATTTTTGAATCACAATACAAAGTATTATAGAGTTTTGTATCACATTCGAGTGAATTGAATGATAAGATATGCGTGACTAAGTGGTACGTTTTCGTGATTTCAGCGACCATCACATTTTCTTCTTGAAGGCTCATTTGATTTTTAAAAATATTTTCAGCGATATAGAGAAGCTAGCACTTCTTTCTATTTTTTGGTGTTCATTACATTTTTGGTGTTTTTCTATATCATTCTTGCCACCATGAGATATGCTAACCTCTTTTTGGCACAATGTGCAAAGTACTCTAAATGTATTATTTGGAGGGGGTTTGATAAACGAGTAACTTTTCATCCAAACATCAAGAAAAGAACACATTCTTCTTTGTTTCTTCTTTTTTGGAGTCGGAGTCGAAGCATTGGTTTTTACTTCGGAATTGATTTCCGGTTCATTCATTTTAAGGGAATCTGAAAATAAAAGAAATCCATGCCAGCAACCAACACCACCAACACATGAACACACACATGCGTAAATACTTACACCTAATTACCTACATACAAATAGGTATACACTCAAGCTTCCCTTCTGCCCGCGTAGATTACCACGTATGTTAAAATAATTAAGCACAAAATCAATGCATATAATTTCGTTAAAAAACGTTAATTGCAATATTTAAATTCAAACACGCATTCATATCAATAAACCAACAAAAACCAACTCACTAACATAACCTAAAATTCTCAAACGCGAATTAGAATCTTAGAAAGAACCAAATATAAAAAAATTGTTAAAGGCATTTGCATAATGTTTAATTCAATAATTTTAATACTTACCTGCAAAGAATCTTCTAAATGTATATTATATCTGCTGTTAAAATCGTAAAACACATGCATACCGCAATAATGTGAAAGAACGAATGATGAATGAATGGACGAACGAAGATCAATTGATAGAGTAAAGCCAAAGTGAGTCTCTGAGCGAGAGAACAAAACAAAGCTAGCGCTAGTGATGTGATACGTGCTATTTTGAGCGCGTTGTCGCACTCGACATAGTGATGTGGTGCGTAATTTATGTATTTTATCTAATAATAATTGTTTTTAATAAATTTATTGATTTATCGGGACATTTAGTGTCCCGATCAGGTGCAAATCGCGACACGTCCTCAGAACCCTGAAAATCGGGACGTCCTAGGCAAATCGGCACACCTGGCAACGCTAGTCATCACAGACAACTCAATGTCACAATATGCAATTCTGTATCAGTATAATGTAATAAATGAAGTACCTGTTATTCAAACAGCTGATTCTGTGCATAAAACTAAAAGTAATAAATGTTAAGAAAGTTTATGAAAATTTGCAATCACTGTCAAAATTGCTATTTTAAGACAAAAACAATTTTTTTTTACAGAAACACACTTCAAATATACTCAGTTTGATACACACCTTTATGAATGATAGACACTTTCTTTGTTACAATTTGCATATAAATATAAAAATCTAACAAATACATGGCTATTAGAAATTGAATAGAAATTGTTGTCAAATTGAGTAGAAATTGTTGAGGAATTATATGATAATTGTCAATCCTTTAAGAAAAAGTCATATTCAAAGTTAAGATTTCAATGAAATCAAATTATAGTTTAAAACATGCTTTTGTTGCAATATATATCTTTAAATATAAAGGTTTCTGTCAAGAGTGAAAGGATGTCTCATAACTCGGTATAACTTAATGTTGGATGTTGTGGAATGTTTGGGAATAGTCGGGAACATTCGGGCACACCCCGGAACATCCCAGATCATTGTGGGATATTCCAGAACACTCCGAATATTGTGGAATGTTCTGGAACATTGTGGAACATTCGAAGCCTTTTTTGTACGGGTGGGGCTACCCATTGGTAGTGGTATATAAAACAAGATCCGTCTTGGGTTCGAACAAATCAATTTCTTATCAGTGAAGTGCAGTGAGTGAATAAAAATAAATGGTGAAGTGTGAATAATCAAAGTGAAACAGTGACTGAATATAAATCGAAAATAAAGTGTGAAAAGTGTTTAAAGTGTACTTAGTGTATGTCTTAGTAAAAAGTTTATTTGATTTATATTTTATATAATGCTCAAACGTAAAAGACAGGGAAATCTTGTCAGTTCTGAAGCAAAACCGTGAAAACAAAACAGAACAGCGAAAAAACGAAACAGTCTAAGAGCGCAAAGCACGTTTATGTTCCCACTGAACGAGAGTGAGCTACATGAGAAGCAGAGAAACCGAAGCGAAGAAACGAAATGAATTAATTGAAGAATCAAGAATTCAACACAATGTTATAATAAAAAACTATGAACAAAAGATCAACCACCAAGCCACCCATGAAAATATCATCGTACGAGAAGCACGGTCGAGAACAGGTAAACAGTACAACCTAACAAATGAAGCATCCCATTATGATCCGGCGAAAGAATATAACATACAAAAACACGTCGTAATAGGAAAAATGGAATGATGTCGATAAATTTTCTAAAAAATTTGGTAGAGAAACACCAGGAATTACTTATGCAAAACAGCACTAGACTGAATGCTTTCTAATGACTATAAAGTTATAATTCGAGCCAACGAGAGACCACCTGGCGAACACGAACATCGATTTAATGCACCTCAGATAGATGAAGTCACCATATTAATCGTGGACAATAAAAACACAAGCCGTGACATAATTGTAAAACAAAGAAGAGAAGGACTACAACGTACTGCAGAGACATACCATTCATATGATGCCCACCAATACCCATTATTATTTCTGCACAGAGAGGATGGATATCATTTTAATCTGAAACAAAGTAATTTTAAAAAAAAAGTAATTTCCAAGGAGTTCTATGCTTACCGCTCATTGATCAGAGACAATGAAACATACAATCACATTCTCAACCCACGCCGTTTATTTCAACAATTCCTGGTAGATATGTATGCAAAAATAGAAGCGGTATGGATGTTTAACATAAGATTGAATCAAAAGAATCTACGCACAAAAGAATACATCCACCTTCGAGACGCAATCATAAATGACAAAAATACTGACGACGTTGGAACAATGGTAATCTTACCCTTATCTTACATAGGAACTCCAAGACACAGGCACGAATACACTCAAGATACCATGAGCTACGTAAGAAAATATGAACGACCTGACCTCTTCATAATATTCACACGAAACTCATTGTGGCCAGAAATCAAAGAACAACTAAGATACGAACAAGCCCCATGGTCCGACACGATATTAGCCCGAATTTTTTTGACAAAAATAAATGAGATTTATTGAAGTCATCACAAAATACTACATCTTTAAAACCGTTAAATGCTGGATGCACACAATCAAAAACGAGGACTGCCTCACTCACACAATCTCATATGGCTACACGACAAAATTCATCCCATGTCGACAAAATCATGGAAGATGAATTTCCCAATCCACAAGAAGATCCGAAACTATACAACATGGTTGTGAAAAACATGATTCAAGGACCATACAACCATTAAACCCAAATTTGCCATGTATGAGTGATGGAGATTGTAAAAAAATACTCAAAACCATACTTGGACGACACACAAACTGGAGATGAAGGCTATCCCAAATACAGAAGACGATCACCCAAAAATGGTGAGTTCACAGCAAAAATACGAATACTAGGCAGAGGCGAATTGGAAATATATAATCAATGGGTAGCACCATATATCCCTTTACTTTCCAAAATGTTCCAACCACACATAAACTTAGAATATTGCATTTCAGTGAAATCCAATAAATATGTCTGTACGTATGTGAACAAAGGCATGGTAGTATTTCAAATAGGCAAAGACAGCGAACCACAAAACAAAAATGACGAGATTCTCTGGTATCAAATTCGAAGATACATTAATAGTTACGAAGCAGAGTGGTGGATTTTCGGTTTTCCTATACACCAACACGAACCAACTGTGCAACATCTAGCAGTACATTTGGAGAAAGGACAGAGAGGTTACTTCACAAAAGACACCACCAGAAAAATTGCAAGCGAACCACCTAAGAACACTATAACAGCTTTTATCCAACTGTGCCAAACGGATCCATTCGTGAAAACATTACTATAGGTCGACATCCCTACCTAGTATACATGGAACACAACAAGAAAAATCTTTCAACAACAAAAACTAGGAATTCCAGTAGAGAATCATCCAGGAATCATGAAGTTTCACAGATCTCAAGACAGTCACCTATGTCAGATGTACAGAGAAGCATGCCAACACTTAGGACTACTGGAAAACGACAACCACTGGGAATTAACGCTACAAGAAGCCTCACTCACAGCCTCAGCTGAATAAATCAGAGACTTATTCGCCATAATACTAACAACATGTAACCCATAGAATCCAAAACAGAATTACTTCAAAGAGAGTATGTATGAGTGATGACATACTGTACCAAACCTGACAAGCTCATCCAGAATTGACCATCGAATTCTACGATGACATCTTCAACACTCATTCGCCTAGAAGATAAATGTTTACCAATAAAAAACCAGACTTTAGTACAACTTGGGATGCCAGCACCACGACAAGATGGTCCTACTGACTAAACGACCAGCTTTATTGAACTCAACAGTGATTTCTGCAACATAGCGGCTACTGAGAACGAACTCGTCAACCAAATTTATCCAAACATTGTTTACAACTATACCAATCCGGAGTGGCTATTTCAAAGGGTAATTTTGGCAACTAAAAATAATATTGTCCACAATATCAACTTTAATATTCAAATGAAAATTCCCAGTGAAGAGAGAATATACAAATCGATGGACACGATAGTAAACATTCAAGAAAGTGTCAACTTGCCTATAGAATTTTTAAACTCTTTGCAAATGCCAGCAATACCATTACTGAAAATTTATCTCCGATCATACTACTCAGAAGTCTCAACTCACCAAAACTTTGTAATGGAACAAGGATGATCGTCAAACAGCTATCGAATAACATCATCGAAGCCAAACGCATAACTGGAAAGGATAAAAGACCAAAGTATTTATCCCCAGAATACCAGTGATCTCTGCTGAACTGCCATTCCAATTTAAAAGACTGCAATTTCCAATCAAATTAACCTAAAATTTTACAATTAACAAAGCGCAAAGACAAACTTTAAAATATTGAGGCATCAACCTCGAAGAATCCTCCTTTTCTCACGGTCAGCTTTATGTTGCTTGCTCTCGAGTAGAAAATTTGAAAAATTTGTACATATATACCCCGGATAACAAAATGAAAAATGTTGTTTACAAACAATTATTGTAAATAGTTAGAATACGCAACTATCACACAATCTTATGTCAACTCCCTGAGCGAAGCCGGGTAACACTTAATAGATTCTATTGTCACTTAACATTTCAGTAATAATCATTTACATACATGATACAAAAAATAATTTATGTACATATTTATTTCATAGAAATCCCATGAAGATTCCATAAGTAAATATGAAATTGTTATTGTGGCATTAAAGACTTTAAAGATTAAACTTGCTACTACACAGACTCATTGAAGCAAAAGAAGTGAATTATGTAACAGCATTGTATAGATAGGAATATGTAATATATCATATGTAACTATTGGTTCGCCAGAAATCAAAAAGCTGTATTTAAATATATATTGTCGTACACAAATTATTACAATTTAATATTATATGTAATAAAAATTAGCATTTCTAAAGTAGCAAAATGTGTTTATGACTATATTATCAGGTTTATGAGTAGATGGTGTATCGCATGTAACTGAAGTAAGTCGAAGAAATCACTAAACCAAATCAGTAACTCTAACTTCATCTGTACAAATTGTGGATAATTTTGAAAATCTAACTTACTTCTATGATTATGTTCATGGCAGATTAATAGAATTGAGTTAAATTTTCTTTACTTAGTTTAGGTGGTTTTTATTTCATAGTGTTAGCTTATTTGTTACATGCAAAACAAAATTTAACGTTAGATACTTTTATGAGATTGGTTCTTAAACATATCATAATTCAAAATTTAATTTCATATTTTTGCTCTTATATGTCACGGATTCTATAAACAACAAGGGATGGTCGAATCGGTATTGATCTGGTCGTTGACAATGTTGAAGATGCATTGCAGAGGGAGATCACCACCATTCTCGGTGCTCAGGTACGGGATTATTTTAAACGTAGGTCACATACGATGCCATTTTCTTTTCATTACTTTTGCACGCTTATTACATTGCTTTAAATATTGCTGCTGCTTTGAGGAGATCTGCTTAAAGATCATGAAAATGAAGGACTAGATATTTTCTGACACTTGTTTAAAACAGTTTAATAATTCACAACTGCATTGATTAAAAAATTATAACATCATACATGTCCTCTTCATTGAATACTACGCTGATAAAATGTTGAATGTGAAAAAAGAATGTGAAAAAAACCTTACTTCTATCTAGTTAGCAGTGAGAGAAGGATTTTATTTAAATTGTTTTAGGTTGAGAAGTTGTAGGTAGTATACAAGAGAGGTGTGTAACTCATGAGTGATACATATAAAAGATATGGCTCACATATTATGATCATATCTATCACTCGCTCACTTGAAATAAAAATGTATCATGTAAATCACTAGCTCGGGAGTGATCGGCATCTTCATTTCACCGAATCAATCATTTCACTCACTCGTCGCATCGTGAAGATGATATAAAAGTATATGTTTTGACGTTACATGAACGAGAAAGAAAATGATCGAATTGTTAATATGCAACTGGATCTATGTAGACGAACGTAGCTACTTACGATCGAATGTGAACGCTGTGATAAAGTATACTTTAGTTCGCTCAAAACATTTGCGCAAACACTTTTTTTTGTTTCATTTCAAAATTCTAATTTATAATTGTAGAAATACGCCAATCTATTTCAATTTATTTAATTATCATTAAAGTTATTTTATGTATAATTTGAATATAGGTTGACAGTCCTAAATCCTAAACCTGCAAAGTATTAAGCAAAGTGGATACTCTTGTAGAATTTATTTTTATTTTCAAACCATAGTGCTTAATGTTCAGTCATTACTATTTATTACCATGCTGTATGACCATTGTTCAACAGTTTAACGTATGCGTAATAAATAATTTCGTTAATAACTTCGACTACTGAGATACTCAGCTACTGAGATAGAGATGTAAATGACTGATATATATTTTTCCAAGCAAATGATATATATCACCCTTTTCTTTTCATTGATACATTTTGCGCACCTCTACGTATACAACGTGAGGTCCGAATGATGTAGCATGTATTTTGATTATTTTGCATTAACACAAAGTTAGTCTTAGAGTAATATCTTAGACAAACGCCCACGTTACAATTTATGCAATCATGTCACATAATATATTTTCTCCTCTTATGAGCGTTTCTATAATGATAGTGACGATAGAAAACATTTCAATATTTTAATATATACACAGCCATGTATTTTTCATCTTGCGCCCACAGTCTATGGCTTTTTTTGAAAGTTCAGCTAACCTTTTTATGCTTTCTTGTGGTTACAAAAACCCAAAAATTCTGCACCCGTGTGGTACGAAACTGATGTAAAGGAAAAGTATGTATCACACTGGTGTGGCATTTTTAGGTTTTTCCTTAATGTAATCATCTAATCAGGAGATGCGACGCAACATCAGATTGTGTGGGCTGTTAATAGTGATTGTAAAAGGATAATGAGATTTATTTTCAACAACGCATTTTTTTATAATCCAATTGTTTTTAAAATATGAGATTTAAAGAGAAATACTTTTTATTTTTATAGGTAAGATGGCTGAATACATCAACAATGTAGTTTATTACTTTTTTTTAAACTGAATAAATACATACAAATTCTTCAGAATTCAATGAAAATACTATAGGGTATTTTTCATAAATTCTATAGCTTTTTTCAGAAATACTATCATGATTATGTCAGCTGGCACATGTGTACTACATCCATACATAATTCTACTTTCTAGGTTGAATAGCTTAAACGTTTCACAAGTTCGCAGGTAGATGAAGAGATGTTATGAGACCAATCTCACAAGCTTTCCACAAGGGCCTATGTCTTTCTGTCTCAGGGTAAAGGTATTTTAAATTTTACATACAATCGTTTACCATATTAAAACCAAATTTTACCAATGACACACTGTTCTATTAATGTCATACCGACAGAGTCTCGTGCGGCGAGCACTAGAACAGACAAACGAGCAGATGCGTCGTATTCGTGCTTCACGCTACGCGATAGACCGCAACCTTCACCACAAGGCCATAGCGGTAGAGACCGATGAGGCCACTATGCGTCTCAAACATACCGATCTTGGGCTGTGTGTGTACGAGGGTTATTCCAATCTTGATCCTGCGTGAGTATTATGTTGATTTCCCTTTGAAGTATAACCTAACTAGTTGTTTGGTTTTATCTTGCTTACATTGATATTCATAAATATTCATTTAGATGTCATTAGTGATTTCTGAAAGTGAACAACATGTAACAAATTTCAAATTGTTGCAATTCACTATATTTGAAATTAGTTAGCCTGTGATACACTTGTATTGTGCTTTATATAATGATAATTCAATACTTTTTTAATTAGAACATGCGAAAAAACATTTATTCTAAAAATATTAAGATAAATAAACTTGTTAATTGAGCTCAATGAGTTTAGTACTAATTCAGATAGATATAAGGTACATTTTACTCCCTGATCACAAAGCACACAAAATTGTGTGACTTGACTTGATGACCACGGTCATTGTGGTCATGACCAAAAGGTCGATTATAATGTCATTGTTCACAACGCTTCAAGCCCATGCCCACCCACGGTTTAAACCAATCAATGTGGTAATTTTAAAGCTGTTAATTTTACTTTAGCACATGGACATAATGAAGGTTATGTAAGTTTATTTTATTATCATGAATTATATATTTTGTTAACTCTATAGCTACGTTCCACTTAGATTTACCAGTTTCAATGCTGACAAGTTAATGGACTGGAAATGATCGCAGTCGTGGGCTTAAGTATTGCGAGCGACTAGTCGAACTTAGCCATAAAGTTTTAACAGTTAACAATACATTATATATTTTTATTAATTACATTTTAATATTATCTCACTATGTAAATATATCACCTTTCGCAGGTTTAAGAAATACAATACTCATTTATTTATTATTGCAAAAAATATTCCTTTGTAGAATTGAATACTACTATTGTAGTTTTCTTCACAGTTTTCACATGCAAAATTGAAAAAAGAAAGTAAAAAAAGTCATTGCATTTTCATTTGTGTCTTGAATGATCTTTTTTATGACACCCCATTCAATGTGACCTGCAAAATGAACGTTTTTCATCCTCATGTGTGACATAAAGGAAATTAGATAAAACAAATTAAAATTGTATCTTATTTATTTTTTACCCATATTTCTGTAAAATTTCATTACAACCGGACTCAAATTGTAAGAGTTACTATGCTGTGATGTACGGATAGATAGAGGGACATGTCGAAATTATAAGGATTTCATTGTTTGCCATTCGACTTAAGAACTCTAAAAATTTTTAGCGATATCATTTTGATTTTCTATTTTCATCAATTAAATCTGAGTGATAGTCTGTATTTTAATACTATTTTCGCCTTCCACCTGGGTTGTCCTAGATCCATAACATCCTGTTCAGTCTAGATCCATAACATGTTGTTCAAAAGGAGGGACCTTCGAAGGTCGGCTAATAGTTTCACTTATCTATAATCGAGTCCTTCCACCCAATTGAGTTAAAGACTGTACCTTCGCAATGAGCCATTTAGTATCTCAATTTTTTCGAGAACACACTTTGCTAGCACTAAATAACTCAAAAATCGGTCTATTCTTAACCAAGTCATGGTGGCTAAAATTTTCATGGTGGAAATTCTAAAGCTCCGTATGAATCTACCCTAACATTAGGAAGCTAGCTATCCAATAAAACTCTACACACATTGTCATGCTAGCTGCACTGGAATGGTACGTAATTCATGTCCTGCATTTCGAAACCACAGGCATGGAATGCCACAGTTCTTACTTAACCGCTCGGACACATTGGAGGAAATAACCGTTATTACCCCCTTAGAATCGGGGGAAGTCTACCTAGACTGCCAATAAGTACAAACAATCTTTAGAATAAGTCTCTTTCTATCAATAAAGGATTCCTCTGTGAAAAATTTAAAGTGTAACGGACCCGATATGAAACTCTTGCTAAGTGCTAAAATCAAATTTGCTGCATGTTACACGATCGCAAGATCAGCAAGCAAAAGACCCGCCAAAACCGCGAACACATTCATTGAACAAGTTCTGTAAGTGCCAACAGCGGCGTGCGCTGCGACCTAAGCATAACTTGTCTAACTTGCTAAACCCCGACGCATCCAGGAGCCCAAACCAATGGCCCATAGATCAATATACATACGTATATTGCCATATACATTAGCTTGAAGATGGAGCTATTCAGCCCCCAGCTGGCACTGGCAAGCCGGGCCATGGTGTGGAAGGCAACCCGGCCCCCCTCACTGATATACTATGCCTATGGAAAAGCTCCGATATGAAAACGAGGACTATGGCCAAGTAAGTGACCTGGTTCCACACACCGATCCTGGAATTAACCATCACCATAGACAGCTCCCTCACCAGCCGGTTCTTGAAGAGGACAGCCTCAGATTTCATGGAGCAAAGCCCCAGTCATATAACCTGGAGAGCTTTTCTACGGCTCACACCCCCAACCATCAACAGAATTTCATCTGACCAGAGTGCTAACCAGCACAATATTCGCTGCATTCCTACTGCACTGCTGTTCGACAGTATTGAGTTCAGGGTCAGGTGTTGGGTTGATCACAAGGCATATGGCCTTTGATGGTACAGAGCACCATAGAACCCTGGTTCTACTTCTGGTTGCTTGTCGAGCAGACTTGATATTCGGCTTGACAGTATGAGATTGCTCTCGTTGAAATAAGTCCGCCTTAGATATCAATTGTGTACCTTAAAGTATGTACATTAATAAATATTTAGTAAATATGTATTCAGTAAATATATATTCTTAAGCGCACCCATCCTTTATTCATATTTGATTTGGTTGTTATCTTGAATAATTTCTGTATGAAAATTTGGTGTTCTCATGGATAATCAGCTAACATTAAATTCTTTATTTTGTAATCATACTTTCGAGAGACTTTACCATAATTGTCTGCATTAAAAACTTGTTCAATATTCATCGGAATGAAAATAGTCATAACATTTTTTTATTAAAACACTTACATTTATTGGACAAAATCGGAAAAAACAATTCCTAACTTTTTTATACCTCAAAATGTATACTTTATATCTTTATCAATACCCTATTTATAAATTATAATCTTAGCCTGAAGCCATATTTTTTTTGTAGTTTGCCCCTCCTGTGTCTGAACTATGGCTGCCAATCCTAGTAGCTATAATTTAATTTACGTCTCCTATACAATACAGGAAGAAAGTGTAATTTTGCACTTAATTCATTCAGAAGTGTGGCTATATGGCTTACAAAAAAATTTAGTGGTTAATGTGGCTAAAAGTGTTTTATGTAGTTTATAAAAATAATGCAAGGAAAATTATAAGATAATTTCAGACACACAAAACCTTGAAGTCATTATTGAAATAGATACACACCTAGAAAAAAGGAAATTCTCCATTATAATTTGACAACTGCATGCCAACTGTATGGTATCTTTAGTCACCATGACTTGGTTGAGAATGGACCGATCATTGAGTCATTTAGAGCGTCAGCAAAGTGTCAAGTTCAGTTACCTAACTAACTTGCTCATTCTCTTTCCATGAAAAATTTTGGAGGAGAACAAATTTAGCCTTTACAACCTTGCTTCTGCCAATATCTATTTAGTCAGTATTTAATTTTTTACAGGAAGGAATAGACTATTCATTATAATTATAAAATTGATGTTATAATTCTTCAAATATGTTGAATGGAAGTTATGTCATTTTTATACAGCGTTATATCGGTTTGTGATTAACCGTTTTAGTGCCATGGTTTTTTACTCATATATACTTAAAGATGCCAAAGAAATCTTTTGTTTTTGATGTCATTTACCCTTGTCTCGAAAAAAAACTGTATCTCTTCCAAAAATTATCCAATTTTAATAATTTTTTCTGTGTTTTCTTAATAAAAACTTGTACAAGGATAATAAAATACAAAGAAAATTATGGAAATATATATTGTAAATAAAAATTACAACAAAAATTTAAATCAAGGTCACATCGTATTTTCGCATTATCAAAACAAAATACATACTTGTATATTCAGATTACTAATGTGAAGTTATCCAGGTAGAAACTAACGTAATTAAAAGTTTGTCGCACCCTCGTCAAAGGCACCTTCGGTTGTATTACATTAGCGTCACAGCGAATGCTATTGCTGTGAGAGATGTTCATTTTAATTACATATACTTCGTCCTACCTTATATCAGTGGTTCCCAAACTTTTTCTGATCAACATTCTCAATGTATTCATTATATTCAAAGATAATTTAAATGAAAAAAATAGACAGTGATATTTGTACATACGTCTGATTATTTGTTTTAAGTCAATACCAACATGATTACGAATGTGTTAGCTTCGCGGAGATCGATAGTTATTTAAACGTTTTAGTTCCATGGTTTTTTACTCATATATACCTAAAAATGCCAAAGAAATCTTTTGTTTTTGTTGTCATTTACCCTTGTCTCGAAAAAAACTGTATCTCTTCCAAAAATTATCCATTTTTAATAATTTTCTCGATGGTTTCTTAATAAAAACTTGTACAAGGATAATAAAATACAAAGAAAATTATGGAAATATATATTGTGAACAAAAATTATAACAAAAACTAAAATCAAGGTTACATCGTATGTTCGCAGTCCGGTACTTCCTCCGAATCAGCAAAATAATTGTTACCGTCACTATTATCACTATCACTCAAAATTTGCATTACGCCAAATTGTGAGCGCACCACAATGTCACTCCCACTATCACTTTCTTCACAACTTGAAAAATGATCATTTTCACTCAAATTATTTTTGTTTTCCGACATTATGGGCTAAAAATTTTCTTTTCCTAGATCCTTTTTATATTGTTATTACTAATAATATTATAATTTAAACTTTATGTAACAAGTGGAAAGATAAAAAATTAGCGATGCTTGCGAGCGACCTCCCCTACCGCACGCTAAACAGCAACTGATTTCACATAGCAAATTTAGTTAGTACGCTCGATGGCACTCGTCAGCACTCAAACGGTTAAATATAAATTTCTATAACGAGGCTTTAGATAGTTTTTAAAAGGGTGTGATTAATTATTACAGGACAATTTCAGTGGAAGAGTGGAATCTTCAGTCTGCAAAGGACATTGAACAAGCAGCTAAAGAGGTGACCAGTGCTAGACCCATAAGGGTTTACATTGATACATTGCTGAAGCAGGTGCTCATAAGTGAAATTATATATTTAATGTAGTCAATTACGATTGCCAAACTAAGAATTTTACATATGTATGAATATTTTCTATATGTTACAGTTTCTATTTACTTATGTATTTCCAGTATGAACTTAATGTTTATGGAGACTATATTCTACATAATCTAACAGTGAAAATATTCATAAATGATACTACAGTAAAAAAAATACATTTAACATCTATGAAACAAGTATTATATTCATAAATGATACTTTAGTGAAAAGAATACATTTAACTTAAATGAAATAAGTGATATATTCTTAAATGATATTATAGTGGAAAGAATACATTTAACATCTACGAAACAAGTGATATAATCATAAATAATACTATAGTGAAAAGAATACATTTAACTTATATGAAACAAGTGATATATTCTTAAATGATACTATAGTGGAAAGTATATTCATAAATGATAGTACAGTGAAAATAATACATTTAACATCTATGAAATAAAGATGTGCAATTACATAAACTGGGTGAGGATTACAGAAACTGGGTTAGGATTTAGAGGGGATGAAATGTTGTCAGCGGGAAAAAAATTCACAACTAAATTATGGGTAGGTAACCCTATGAACTGCTATTTTCCATCTCGCATAATTGTGCGGGAATTGAAACAATGGGGATGAGCATTTATATACATATCCATTTCTCGCCAACTGCCTCACTTAACTTCCTCCTTCAGAAAATTGGAATTTAAAATAAGTTGCCTATAGGTTTTCTATTTTTTTAAAAAACCAATCCAAACCAAAAAGTTTTACAAGAAAATAGTCAGTCAGTGCAATAAAAATATGTGGGTACAGAGACGGACATTAACCGTTAGAGTACCGATGAGCGCCATTGCGCTCGTGCGCAAACTAACTAAATTTGGCACGATCGCGATGGCGTGAAATCAGTGACTGTTTAGCGCGCGATAGGGGAGGTTGCTTGCACACATGCCTAATTTTTTTTTCTACATGTTACATAAAGTTCAAATTATAATATTATTAGTAATTACAATATAAAAACGATCCAGGAAATGAAAATTTTTAACCCATAATGTTGGAATAATTGAGTGAAAATGATCGTTTTTCAAATTGTGAAGAAAGTGATAGTGGGAGAGTGACATTGTGGTGCGCTCACAATTTGGCATAATGCAAATTTTTAGTGATAGTGATAATGGTAACGATAACAATTATTTTGCTGATACGGAGGATGTATATGTACAATATATATTTTCATAATTTTCTTTGTATTTTATTATCCTTGTACAAGTTTTTAAAACATTTTTATCACAAACACAAAATTTGTAAAACAAAACGAACTGTTTAAGTTTTAAATCAGATAAGAATGATCACCAATACACCTTTTTTATGAACTCAGCCCAAAATACGTACACTTTGCATGTATTGTCTTTCGATACACATAACTCAGGAAACGTCAGCTGGGACACTCACCTGTCACACCGCCTTATACTACACAAACCGATACACGTAACTCAGGAAACGTCAGCTGGGACACTCACCCGTCACACCGCCTCATTCTAAACAAATCCCTAAAAATAGTATCCAAATACTTTAGCTAAATTATACCGTGTATACTGATAAATGGTCCATTGTTATATAATAAATAAAAATGTGATTTTCTATTCTATTATGAAAATGATTTAACGTACGTACAACTCAAGGAAAATATTCACCTGTTTGCAGTATCATTTTTCAAAATAATCCATGATATTTGAAACAATTTTCAAAGTAAATGACACAACAATTCTATTTTAATAATGAAAATATAAGGAGGGCATTAAGTTTTAAAGCATTGCAAATGCATTGAGAAAGAATTTATCATAAAAAGGTAAAACAATTAAATGAAACTACGTGATGTAGTATTATTTCTACTTTCTTTAAGTTCTTTACCGCGACCTAGGTTTCGTTGTATTACAACATCGTCAGGTGGGATATTAGCAAAGATCTTTGCTAACACCCCACCTGAAAATGATGTAATACAACGAAATCTAGGTCGTGATAAAGAACTTAAAGAAAGTAGAAATAATACTACATCACATCGTTTCATTTAATTGTTAATAATAAATTTCTACAAAATTAAAGCCAAATATATTCAATATTTAAAAAAGGTAGAAGGCAAATGGGATTATACCGATTAATTATCTCATGAAATTACTAAAATGCGCTGATAATGAAATGTTAAAATCATTGCAGAACTTGCAAACTTTTCTTTAAGAAGATACTTCAAGGGCACTTAGAAATATTCTTCGCATACTAGTCATGAATTCTATTTCAAAGAGGCAATCTACTGAAAACTTGTAGAAATAGTAATTTCCTCATATCAAAAAAGGTTAACATGAGTTTTCTTTTAGGACCACATTTTATTTATTTGCATACAAATATTTAATGAAATTTAATATTTGTATTTGTATAATTTTTAATGTGTAGGTAGTGGAAGACTTGTGGGATTCATATGATAAGTGCAACAAGGCGTTTCAAGACAGGATCTCAGAAACAAAGAGGACAAAGGCTCAACTAGAAGACATGCACGGAGAGGTGAGACTTAATTGCTCAAAATAATTTGTCTCATAATATTTGACTAATATTTGTCTTGGATTATTATATAATTTTATGGAAAGTTCTGCATATTAAGAGAAATTACCACTGCAAAGGCCTCAAAAAAGGCCTGTTTCGCAAACTTTCTTTTTCTTAAAATTTAATTAGAGATTATTGAACAGGTATGCTATTCCATGTATTACATTTACTTTGAATTATATTAATGTAAATTTATTTATATAAGTCATTATTTATTCTCGAGCATTTAGTTAGTACTTTGATTGTAATTCAGGCTTAGATAATTACATTTTTATAATAAAGAAATTGTCTCAAGTGACGTGTTGCTGACAATTTTTGGTCAATGCAAACCTTGTCACCTATATTTTTAATTTTTCTTAAGTAATATTTTCCAAGATAATTTGGAGGGGTGAATATTGTTGGAAAATTGTTATGAAAACGTGACATTAAAAAAATAATTAAATATTTTTGAACCTGTGCTTTAAAAGATTTTATTTCATTGCCTAAAGAATTAAAAAAAATGTTTGCTTCCTTGTCCACTTCAAAACTGGTCTTTGCCAAAAAATTTCAACACACCTCATCAAACAGTCTAAAAACAATTTCTTTGACGTATAAACAGATGGACAGACACCGAGGTGATCCCATAAGTAGTCCTCTTAATGAACAAAAAAATGGCAACAACTCAAAGTGATGGGTTATACTTAGTCATAACTTCATCAAACAGTCTGAAAACAATTTCTCGCCACACCTCATCAAACAGTCTGAAAACAATTTCTTTGACACATAAACAGATGGACAGACATCGAGGTGATCCCATAAGTAGTTCTCTTAATGAACAAAAAAGATATCAACAACTCAAAGTGATGGGTTATACTTAGTCATAACTTTCTTTTCATATAATTCAAATTTTAGTTATTTATGAAATATAAATAAAAAAAATTTTTATATCTTTGCAATGGTAATTTCACTTAATTTTATATATTTATTTATGAAATATAATTGTCTTTTTCACTTCACCAGACCGTCATCAAGGTGAACGAAATGCAGAATAACTTGATAATGCTACAGAAAGCTTTAGCAGATAAAGAAGGCTATATAGCATTAGCTCACACGCGACTTGGGAAACGAGCATCTCGTCCCGGAGCAGAGCTAGTGCGTGATGCGCCTGGTCAAGCACTTTACGTAGAGGCTGAGATGGCACGCCGCAGCGTGGAACAACTGCAGCAGATGATGCAGGAGGTGAGTAAATGAGCAGATTTAGAAATAAATTGACACAAATTTATTTCTTTAATACATTTTTTGTATACAGATTGTAGCACAAGAGTACATTTTTATGTTTGTTACAAACTTCTTGGGAAGTTCTATCTGTTCTATCGTTCTTTTGACTTTCACATGTTTAATGTGATTACTGCGTAACTTAGTTTTAGTCTTCTGGGATGCGTATACAAAAATACTACCTTGTGACGACTCAAGTATGCAGCATTGCTTTTTTAAATTAGTCTCTCATTAAGATACATTAAACATTGCTGAAGTAGAAAATAAATTTCATAATTTTCCCCTTTTTCACGTTTCGCCCTTAAATCGTAGAACTCAATTCTATTGTTTTCTTTTGCAGTGTTTTTAATATTAAAATTTCCATTGTGATATATATATATATATATATATATATATATATATATATATATATATATATACCAGTGATATAAGCAAAACGGTTAAATTATCGATGAATCTTTTTTTTATATAAGAATATATTTGAAATTTTTATCAGTTTCGTAAGCACCACTTTGCTGGCAAACTAATAGAAAAGAAAAAGCAAAAAAATTTTCAGGTGTCAGAAGAAAGTGAAGGTCAGAATTATAAAAGCTTCAGGACATTTTTTTTAAATAACATAAAGCATCAAACAAAACATCTACAATAAACTGACTTGAAATTTTTTAACTTTTAACATCAAAAATATTTTCTGACAGCAGTAGGTTCTGAACCTACTGCTGCTTGAGTATTTATGCTAAACAAATGCTTACCTTAAAAATTATGAACGGGGAGGAGTCAAATGTTTTATATCTTTAAAATACAAATAAATTGTTATTAATCGTAAGGAATGCTTTCCTGGATTTTGACATTTTATTCTAGTATGTTAATATCTATAGTAATGCAATTGTGGTATTTTTGGATACTTCATGGTATATCATAAAGTCATTATTTAATATTTATCTTTCTTTTATAACCAAGTACTT
The DNA here is from genome assembly GCA_039881145.1 of Druceiella hillmani. Classification (NCBI taxonomy): domain Eukaryota; kingdom Metazoa; phylum Arthropoda; class Insecta; order Lepidoptera; family Hepialidae; genus Druceiella; species Druceiella hillmani. The sequence goes on from JAYKKI010000004.1 coordinate 8,869,278, forward strand.
GGTATTATATTTCAATTCAGTTTTGTACACTTTTAAGTCGGCCAAAACTTGAACAAATGCTTCTATTAATATTTATAAGATATTAACATTTTTTCAATGTATAATGTATTGATTGATTTTAGTTCTATTTTTTATCTTAATAAAGGAAATTTTATCTGATATTGCTCATAGTACTCATTTGTCATATCCAATACCGTAGTTTAATTGATGAAAAAATTAAAGGCAGAAATGATTAAATTAGTTATTGAATATATTTGGCGTTAATTTTGTAGAAATTCATTATTCACAATTAAATGAAAGTACGTGATGTAGTATTACTTCTACTATTTTTAATTTCTTGACCACGACCTAGGTTTCGTTGTATTACAACATCTTCAGGTGGGATATTAGCAAAGATTGTGAAATGAATCTTTGAAGATAGTAGAAATAATACTACATCACGTAGTTTCATTTAATTGTATTAAATTAGTTTTCTTTATTTTCAAAATGATAAACGCTGATGACCATTATCACCTTACACTTTGTTAATATTGTGACCAGAAATTTTTCTGCCCAAAATATTGGAAGCTTATTTAGTGTCAGACGTAAGAATATTAACTAAATTTAATTACAGGCGTCATCTTCACTGCGTTATCTACTTCAAGTCCAGGTCCAGTTGGAAGAAGACATAAATGTTAAAATGAATACGCTTAAGATTGATGAGGTTGATTGCATGACTATCCGAGAATCAATGGACTATCATGAGTATTAATTAATACGTGCTTGTATATGCGGTAGGGGATCTCTGAAAATCATTTCTTGACATTGATGTGATAAGTGTGCAGAGAAATGGATTGAAATGGAGGAAGGATATTTTAATGATAAAGATGGGAAAACTGGGTTTTGTCAATTTTTAATTATATGAAATTATGAAGAACTATATTATGCCGGTTAATTGAAGACAGTAATATAAAATTATCATATATTTTGATTCAATTTTGTACAATCATAATATTCACAAATTGACTCATAACTTATTTGGGTAGTTTGATCATAACACTGCACTTTCATATGATTAATAAAATTTTATTTCTAGCACAATTTTTACACGTGTATTTCCTTAATAAGATATCAATATATTTGTTTGTTAGTATAAAATCTTAATAAAACAATACATATGCTTTCTAGAAAGTTTTTTATTTATGTTAGCTGAAAGATTTGGAATTGTCCGTCTGGTAAAAGTATAATAATGAAAGATAAATAAAACAAATAGTACATAAAAAGCACATGGTAACAGAAGTCTCAAAAATGAGACAGGTAAGACAATAAAAATGAGACAGGTAATAGATGGCATTATTAATTAACGAGCAGCATGAAGTGCAGTCAGATGGAATTTTCATCAAAAAGGAAGAAGTCTCAAAATGTCCCCACTTATTTATTTATCTACTTTAATGTATCTAATTGATACATATGGCGGACTTATTGCTATGAGAGCAATCTCTTACAGCCAACCATATCAATAACGATGAGACATATTTTATTGGCAAGCTCTTTTCACGATTGTAACTTCTTATTATGACGATCAGTCTCTAATCATTGGGGGAAAAAAGTCATAGCTGAAAGTTTTGTTTTAGCTATTTTTGTCCTCATAATGGCTATTATATATAAGTCATTTATTACAGAAGTTGTTTAAACATTGTTATTACATGTCTTAGTGCAGAAATACCATATTAGTTGTCATATATTAAAACTCTTAATGCATCACAATTTAATGCGCTGTTTGTGCTAACAGGTTATAGCTGGTGTGCGTTTCCACATCCGTGGGATGGAGCCGCATACTCCGCCGATGACAAATGATCAATTCTTTCTTTTTTTGTAATATATAATAACAATGTTTTTATAAGAAGCGAGCTTACAACATTTTAAGAGGAACAGAGATGTGTAATAACCACAGAGCATATAACTAGAGATAGTAAGTACGTGCGCACCACTATTATGATCCGCGTATCATATTTTTCTCTGCACAGTGATGTGTGCTTCAGTCATAAATCGGATAAATATAGAGATGTGTAATAACCACAGAGCATATAACTAGAGATGGTAAGTACGTGCGCACCACTATTATGATCCGCGTATCATATTTTTCTCTGCACAGTGATGTATGCTTCAGTCATAAATCGGATAAATATTCGAGCTCCATCGTTCATTGTTCATTAGTACCCGAAAATGTACTTTTGTGCCATAATTCTAAATATATATATAATACATAATTCTTAATGTAAAATTAAAAGCTAGTAAAAGAATGTTGCTTAATTTTCTATAGTCGATAAATTAATTTGAATACATTTTGTCGGATTATAAATAAAAACGTTAATGGTGAAGTCGTTGCTCCGGTACACGTCACTAGTGTGTAGACAGTTGATATTATTATCACATAAGTATCAAAAATGTGAATATGTTTGGAGATCGTCATCTTAATGAGATAAGTTTCACACTTTGAAGCAGTTTATTTTACATAATAATTCTACAATAACGATATTAAAATAAACTAATCATCAATTAATCACCAAAATAAACTAATCATCAATATAAACATCAATTTCATAAGATAGATTAAAAAAATAAATGAACTTATTAATGATAAAAATGTAAAGTATATATTGCTTGAATAAGATATGCGATTAATGAAAAAAAATATATAATTAAGGCTTTAAATCATGTTATAACCACGAAAATATTTGATTGCATTACCTTCTATTAGTATGAAGATTTTCCTTCAAGTAATCTTGTAACTGATTTAATGAAATTCGTAATTGAGAAGTTATTAATATTCGTCAATATTATTTAACAAAACATCTTAATACCAAATTGATAAACCGTCAATTATTTAGTAAATATGTGCTGTTTTCTGAGCAGTAAGTTAAATATTTTATCAAATAAACTGATGAATCCTAATTTCCTTGGTCTATTAAAGAGTAAAGTAGAATTAAGATATTTTATAAATCTTATATGTGAGCTTTTAGAACCAAGAAAATATTTTGTCTTCGCTATTATCTGTCAACAATACTTAAAAGAAAGCACCTGTATTGTTGGAATTTAAGGCATCGAACCAGTTATTTATTAAAATTATAAAGTCTACAATAGACTGCTATGATATACTGCTCTGGAATTCCTGAAGGTTTAAATCCGCGTGACAAAATTTGTGTAAATATGACTAAAGACATTTTGATCAATACGAACCATAACTAGTTTTGGGGACCTTGTAGTTCTCCTTAGAAGCTTAGAACCCTTTAGTGTTATATTTAATTAAATTCTGTGTTTCATATTAACTTTACCCCTTCATCTTCTATTATTTACTTTAATTTTGGAAATTATAACCACGTGTACACATTATTATTTTCTTGTATTAAATGCAAATTTTTATATTGTTGTAATATTAATAACAACTTCGTAGAACTTAATTTTCTTAATAAAAATTAAAAATATCCACTAATCTATTATGTTGCTTTAGCCTTATTATCATGGTGAATGGTTGATAAATGAACACCTTCGTAAAGATTTTAAGTGGATGTGGAATGTTATTAGCACTTTCAAATATCAAAGTTTGAAATTGGAGACATGTGTTCTCATACAATTCCGGGAACCAGTCCTTTTTGTGTTATTTTATACTGACAAAAGTTTTTTTTATTATTTATACGTTGTTTTTTTTTAAATTTCCTTCAAATAGTTTTATGTTCTGGTTTAACAATTTAAATGTTATGTAACAGGTATTAACAACAAAATTATATAGAAAACTTTTCAAGGAAGAAAGGTGTTTATTTATTAAAATAATAAATTAATGTTTGTATAGATATTTCTATCATTCATATGCAATGTTCAAAAACATAAATTTTATGCATATTATTAGGCATAATTTAGGGAAATATCCAAGAATAATTATATCCTCAATATATCCCAGTATCCCAAAAAATTTGTTTCTTAGTTTCGTTCAGAATAAGTAATTTAGAGTTATTATAAATTAAAGTTATCGTATTAAGAAATTTTATACATATTATTAGCCATAATTTAAGGAAATATTCAAGAAAAATTATATCTTAATGTATTCCAGTATGCCAAAAAATTTGTTTCTTAGTTTCGTTCAGAATAAGTAATTTAAAGTTATTTTAAATTAAAGTTATCGTATTAAGAAATTTTATGCATATTATTAGCCATAATTCAGGGAAATATTCAAGAATAATTATATCTTAATGTATCCCAAAATCCCAAAAAATTTGTTTCTTAGTTTCGTTCAGAATAAGTAATTTAGAGTTATTATAAATTAAAGTTATCGTATCAAGAAATGTTATGCATATTATTAGCCATAATTTAGGGAAATATTCAAGAATAATTATATCTCAATGTATCCCAATATCCCAAAAAATTTGTTTCTTAGTTTCATTTAGAATAAGTCATTTACAGTTAGTATAAATTAATCGTAATAAATTTTATATGGTATATACTTCAGACATTCAAATTTTCATCCTATTGTTTTTTTTTAGTTTAGACATTGGGCAATTTTATTAAATTTTATTTATATTTATTTCAGTTTATTTATATTTACCTTTGCCGCTACATTCACTCATCAGATCAAATGGGAAATAGCCCTACCATTTCAATGATGGTTGGTTTTTTACTTTATTGTTTAATTTCCATTATAAAAATTTAATACTATGTTGTTTGTGCATTATAGCCATGTAGGTATGTCCAAAATTAATAGGGAGCGCAAACAATTTCTTAAATAAAATAGCAACAATTTTAATTATAATGATTTGAACCGACGAAACCTTTCTGGCATACTTGTAGTGTTTCTATTACTCAGTTTGTTATATCGCATGTAGATAATAAATTCAGTACATATATGGATATTACAGTATCGTACAATTTAAGTTTCGTTAAAAAAATTAATTTAGTAGTATTGTCTTATTTTTACTACTTTAGTTGGATATCATGGTGAGAAAATTCTAGAACAATTTTAAATTTATGGAATGTTTTGACGTGAATACGTCTTTAAATTTGCTACCATACGTGGGCAATCCAAAAAACCTAATGATAACAAAATGGGGGCATACAGTTTGGGGTTGCAGTTTCTAATCCATCCTCTGCACATCGCGCACGGTGGAGGGGGAAGCGCCGCCATTTTGAGGCATATCGCCATTTTGAGGTGTATTTGTTGCGTATCGAGATTTGCAATTAGTATAACTTTTGATTCGGAAAAGCTGCGATGTTCGTTTAAGTTTTAATCGTCAGCTGTCGTCAAAATCTATCAATTGTATATAAAACATTAGTTTAAAGTAGTGACAGTGAATATAATAAGGTGTTAGAATAAAAAAATATTATCAAAAATATATAATGCCGGCCTATACGCTATTGTAACACAATAATTATTTGTTTCCTTGCTTTTATCCTAAGTACATAAATAAAAATATTTTATTTAAAAAATATAACCCGTTACATAGACGTATTCACGTACAACACACGGCCGTGTCCATGACACAGCCACACCCAATTTTTTTTCAACAAAATCAGCATATGTGATTCAAGCATGCAGAAATGGATCAGTTTGATAATTTAGTCCTTACAATTTGATTGGCTTCTTTAAAATTAATTTCTTTTAACTGGTGACACATTTTTCACATATTTTGATGAATATGCCACTTCTGGCTTGTTATTTGTTCTGTTGTAATAACAATATTTTTTTGTAATAAATGGCATTTACATACAATGACATTGGTTTTTACTTTAGGTAATTTTTTTTCAAGAACGATTTGAAACTAATTGCCTCACTAACAAATTACAGTCGTGAAAAGAGTTTTCCAATCAGTGATCATTATTGGTCGGTGGGAACAAGTCCCATACTATTCAGCCAATAAACCTATCATCATCCAGTAAAGTTTTGTATAAATTAATCATACTAATATTTTTATACTCTTTTGGGGGACAGCTGATTTTAACTCCTCATGACTGTTATAAAATAATAGTGATTTAGCAAAAATTAGTGAGCATCATGTTGAGTTTTTTGCTTTTACCTTCGAAATACTTTTCCCGTTATAACTAAAAACAATAGGTAACACTTGTGTATTGTTCTAAGCGCGTTATATATTACACACAAGTATGCACATGCGCACACGCACACACACACACAGAACCACTGTGTTATAATAACGATATGCCCTATCATTCACTGATCATCATCTATCATTTAGAATAAACAAATTACAGAGTAAAAATAGCTACGTTTCCATTTCATAAATACACTATATATATTGTCTTATCTCAGTGAATTAAATTCTTTAAAGTAGTTTTTGTCACCTGTTTGTATTTATTTTGTTAGTTTAGTTATTTTGTTAGTTGCGAATGTGCATTTTAGTCGTGACAGGAGTATTTGTTGCTTCGTAGACTTTCCAAGTGAAATTTTCCCATTTATCTTTCATTGGAAAAATTATTATTTTAAATTTTTTATTATATAAATTTGTATTATATATTTAGTGTGTCACTAAGAATGACAATTAAATAGAAAACACTTTACAAACAATTTATTGCAAAAATGCAGTTTGTATGAGAAATATTACAGGAGTCCAACAACAGTCGTAACTAACCGGGACCATTTGTAAATATCAATGGACAACAATGAAAATGTAGATATTAAGACCATAAAAATATTTTAAAACATAAACACATTAATAACGTTTATTGGGTAAGGGATAAAAATAATATTAAATGGGATAATGGTTTTGACATAATATTAACTGACGGATCATTAAATAACTTGTAAACCAGTTTGCTCTGAGACAGAGATCATTATCCTGTCATATTAATAGCGATCATAGAGACCATTACCTCAGATTCCAAGAGGTCAATTGTACGCAGAGACAGAGACATAAAACATCTAGAGTCAGCCTGTTTTCTAGAGTGACCATTTCTAATATAAGATCAATTTTATAACAATGAGATGTTCAATAATTATATGTTTATGAAGATTTGCTCTTATATTATTGCTATGATATGAAACAGAGAAGTCCGATAAATACATTATTCAAAACTAGAAATCAAGAAGAATCTTTTAATGTTTTGATCAAAAATCATTTGCTGTTTGAAGAAAACATGTTTACGAGTACTTCAGACTGAATAAAAGACAATTTCATTATGTATTAAGCTTATTTCAAAGAATAATGCCGAATAAAGGAAAAATAACTATTGAACAGAAATTATTAATAACATTAAGTTTAGTAAAATATTTGCGAGTTTGGCTTTACCCTGAAGTTAGTATATCAGCTTGTTGAGACCCCGAAGAAGAAGCGGTACTAGTGGGAGAATATGGAGTTTAATCTGATAACGAATATGAATATGGATGTTGAAGTTCTGAATGCGAAAGAGAGTCAATATCGATAATTTCATATTTAGTTATTATAAAGAATAAAGCTAAGAGTGAGACTCTAAGCTAACGATGCCGAAAGGAGAAATAACTGTGAAACAGAAATTATTGATAACATTAGAGTAAGTTTAGTACAATATTCGCGAGATTTTCAGTACATTCATATTCATATTACTCATTCTGACGCTCGCCTGAAGTTAGTTCAGTCCCTAAGAAGCGGCACTAGTGGGAGAATATGGAGTTTGATCAGATAACAAACAAGGATACGGATGATGAAGTTCTGAATGCTGACGTGAGTATATCTTGCTCTTAGCTTATGCTCTTGAACGCATGCTCAGTTTCCTTAGCAACATTTCAAAGCTTCTACAAAATGTTGATATATAGTCTACTGATTGTGTGCTTTAGGAGCCTAATCCTTATAGCAAAATTTGTCAGATTTTAAATTTTTTCTTTGCTTTTCATTAATTGGTTTTTATAACCTGAATTTTCAGTGAGTGGTTCAACAGCCTGTTCAGTATCACACTAGCCGTAACCAAATATTTTACGATAGCGTCAAGCTCAGTAGATGGGTGAGAACAATGTATTACATATTGTGAGTAAATAAAGAAACTCGTATTTAGTCGACAGGTGAATTTTATTACAAAGTAAAAATTCTTGGAAACTGACTTACAATTTTTATTTAAAACTTCCAATATGTTTTTCAAATATTGACTTCTAAGTTTTCATCCCTATACTAATTAAATAGTGGTGGATATTTCCTTATTAATTCCATCAGTTTTTCGCTGTCTTCATCAGAACAAATTGTCATTCTCAACGTGCTTTTCTTATCGATCACGCTATACTAGCATCTCAGAAGAGACTGTCTCTTTGTCTCTTATCACACGTCTTGGTCTCAGAACTCTACTTCACCCGCGAACTCATTATAATGAAACAAGCCAAGGAACAGTTGCAGTCTCCTGTCTCTGTCAACCAAGAATTTTGCCTACAATCATAATCAGTTACGAAATCAATTCACAAAATGATTTTTAATACTAGAATAAATATCAATTAAGGATGTTATTTCTTAGATGGCAAACTTGAGGTGTCAAGGGAATGGTTTCGATTTATTTACAAAATATTTAGTACATTATTAACGTCATTAAAAAATGAGCATTTTTTGGTATAAAAATCAATGCTATTCACTCTGGTGCAAAAAGTATGTTTATTTTAGTTTACGCCAGTATCCTTTGCATTGTTAATTTTTGCAACTATAATGAAACTGCTTTCTTATAATTTCCAAATGGCAATGTTTTCAAATATCTGTAAAAGACTGACTGTAACAACCCACGATAGTAGTCTACAAAATCATAGAGGAAGGTGGTGGTACACCATACTACGCAATGGATCTATGTTTATATCGCTTTGTCTATTTGCTGCACACACATAGAACATAGATAAATTGCATGTTCTGGCAGTTATCCTACCTAGCTTCCAGCGTTCGACGTACTCATGCTGTGGAAGGACGCACTGCAACATTTACGTACCCCGTAATGTTTTTTATGTATATTTATTGAATGTTTTATACTAAAAACTGTTTTAATTTGTGTTAATATTTTATATTCCTTAAATGGTGATTATATAAGTTCTCTAAATTAAGACTGACTTTTCATACACGCTACGTGTAACATAAAAATTCACTATGTTTTTAAATGTGTCACATCGGGTAACACTAAACCGTTTCCTTATGATCACAGTATATTGCGATCTACTCTAACCCAATCTGATGAGTATTTCTATCTCTTAATTCAGAAAATGTTTCAGACTAACAACATGCCACATAAAGGAAAGACTAATATTGATGTTGCCAATGAGGAACAGATGAGGAATGCTATCAACCTTTTTTTAGACGGGAATAAAATTAAGAAAATCACTAAAATTACAAATATTTCGTATACTACTTTACTTATTCGAAAGATATGTTAAGAAACGGTCGCAACCAGAGATAAATTCCTAATTACACAGTTAATGAAATCTTCACAGGTGAACAGGAGCAGTCACTAGTGGGCTGTATTATCAGATATAGCCAAATGTTTTATGATTCCAAAAGAAGAACGAAATTGTTGCTGATGTACATCAAATTGTAGTACAAGCCATTGCTACCTATAAAGTTGTGATACTTGGGCTACAACGTTGTCCGATAAACAGGAGTACCGATAAACGAAGAAATACATAGGCACATGTTCTGTCAAACTACCACATGTCAAAACTGAATTACCGGAGGTCAAAGAAAAGCATCTGCCGAAGTGTCTATGTCAGTATGAATATTCAGAAAGTTCAGGCGCTCAGTTAACAATTTTTTTAAGTCCTTTTGGTTTCTGAGGAATTCCAAACGCAACGAAAATGAAATGTGAACGAGTAACACATTGTAAAGGATATTCGATGATGGCCACTGACACCCCAAAAAAAGAAATAGAGAAACGTTAACAATGGAAGAGTAAGAAGAAACAAAGAGGACATCAGCAAGATGATAAAAATATTAAAGAGATAGTTTTACAGTAAGTCTAGTGAAAAAGTTAATAAATACGAAAACAGCGAGACCAAAAAAAGACAGAAAAGCACCAAGAATTTAACGAAATGTTTTGGAGACTGAGTCAAATGAAGACAACAACGAAAATATCATCACATATTCAAAAGAGGGTGGCTTTGATGACAAAGAAGTAGAAATAGATCCTGACAACTTCTATCCTCTTGTTTCTTGTCCCAAAGAACGCACTTCTCTTTTAGTGTAATTTGTTGCCAACAAAATGAAAAATCTTTTAGGTAGGAAAGGCTATAGAAGAGGGAGCTGGAAGAGAGACATACATTAGTTTTTAAGTCTTTAAAGGTGAAGAATGAATACCTCTTATAAGATGGTCAAATATTGCTACATATTAGATCAAATATTGCTCTTAGATGATGAAATTTATTTTACCTGCATCAAGTTCTAGTGGAACGATAGGCGGATTCAAGGATTCACGTGCCCTCGTGTATTCGACTTACATATTTTATCATCACAGTGATCATATGTAGTCAAGTGACTTATATTATAATGAATGACAAGGACAGGAAAAGACAGAAAAGCATAAGTGCATTTTTATTTACAAAAAAATGAAAAACTGATTATGCAGAGAATGAAACTCTTCAGCCCGCGCGACCTGGGCAGTCAACTATTGTTGGTGATATGTTTTCATGTCCATCCTCGCTGACGGCAACTATATCAGCTTCCGCTAGTTTTTTCCAGGAACGTGATATAGGTACGTATCGCTTATCGATTACTCATAACTCCGAATTGATTAAACATTTAGGCCGGCATTCAGAGACAAATTTGAGTTTCATTTCAATATCCGTATTCCCGAATTACTGTTCATTTATTTATATATCTTTCTACATTACAGGGAAAAAAACATGACCAAAATTACTTTGGTTTCTATTATAAAAGTGGTACGAACAGCTTCCATAAAAATTTTTAGAGATAAAAAATTAAAAAAATTAGTTGTTCATATAATTTTTATCGGTTGGAAAAGGGAAATTTGACGTTAACCACAATAATATTTACCATACATTACGATAAAATTTTGCTTATTTTCAAACATAAGAATTTTTAATCGGATTTAAGCAAAAAATGTATAATTACAACGTATAGTGTTGTAAATTTCTCAAATAACATTATTAACTAATTTTTACTGGGGCTAATTAAACTTTAACGGCTAAGTAATTAAACTTTTAAGGCTTTAAGTTCAGGTATCACTCCGATACATGCGCTCAAAAGAGATGACGTATTTGTTGGGCATCTTCGGCTTTTTCCTACCGTTGTCAAAACGAATTAACTCATATCGTGTCGTTCTTTGTAACTACTATATATTTCTATGGAATTTTTCACTTTCAATGAATTATTCAATAATTAGTTTATATAGATACGCATATTTAAACGTATGTTAAATTATGAGAGCGTTTTAAAATAACTATTAATAAATATTTATTTCTGGTGCAAGGGATATAGCATCAGAACAGTGAGGTTAGATAATATAATTGTGGAGTCATAAATGTAGTAGTTTTTCATATTTTGTAATTAATTTTTATTTTTATATAATAAAAAATTTACATCTGCACTGTTATTGTAATTAATTTTTATCTCTATATATATAAATAAATATTTACAAAAAATATATAAATTTGTGTTTTTAAAATTATTTCTAATTTTTTGCCCCTCCTTTTTCCGTGAATCAGCTGGACGAATTAATATCCTCCTAGAAAAAATGCAAGCTAATTTGCCTAAGGAAAAACAAAACATACTAAAGAAAATGTGTGAGACGAGATGAGTGGAAAGACATAAAGCAGTTCTAACATTTTTGGACGTTTTGCCATGTCTTTCTGCAATTTTGCAAAAAATAAAATAGATAATAAACATGCTACAAATGCATTGCTGCAAGATGTAATCTCGCCGGAAGTCCTTGTAAGCTTGGTCATCCTCGCTGATATTTTAGGAATCACTTTCTCTTTATCTCGGTCCTTACAAGCCATCGAAATTGACATACTTTCGGTTATGAAGCTTGTTGATATGACTACAGCCAGCATCCAAAAGCAACGTGATACTTGAAAAGTTTTTTGATGAAGTTGAAGATCTGACAAATGAAATTGGAACAGAAATAACTGTATGCAAAGTAACCAACCGTCAATCCAACAGATCTAACATTTAGGTTCAGTCTGCTAAAGAGTATTACCGATTGTCGGTGTACATTCCTTTTCTGGATTATTTATTGAACGAAATGTCCTCTAGGTTTCCCAAAACTCAGCTGTAGAGAATAGGACAGTTACAAAAGTTACTGTCACATAAATTTAGTAACGAAGATATAGAGCATGTTATTCAAGGTGCTTTATTATATAAAATGACCTTCCTTGTTTCTTATATTTGAAGGGTGAACTAGAAATTTGGCAACAGATGAGAGAAAATTTGCCAAAGTGTCCAGCGGAGGCCTATAAAAGAGCAACGGCGTTGCCAAACATAAGAGCCCTGTGTCAATTGTTGTGTACGTTTCCCGTAACAACTAGCACTGTGGAGCAATCTTTCTCCACTCTGCGACGATTGAAAACATATCTACGCAGCAGGATGACAGAAGATCGTTTAAATGGACTGGCTTTTATGCATATTCATCAAGACATTGCATCATCGATGAACGTTGATGAAGTATTGGATATGTTTAGCAGTAAACATAAAATAAAACTTTCATTTAATTATTTGTAACTTTTGCATTAAAATACGGGTAAATATTAAAAAGGATATTATTTCTAATATGTCTTTATTTACAATTAATTTAAAGAACTTATGAGGACACTCGTTGCCAACTTGGTTGTGCCCCCCCCCCAGAAAAAAATTCTGGATCCACCCTTGAGTGGAACTAAACACCAACAACACGCTGTTTTTCTTGCTTGCTTTAGTTTCTTTTGGTTAACCTTTTTTCAATAATTTAAGGATTGTACTCTTTTTGTACCCTTAGAAGTTTGTGATTTTAAGACTTTTACTAAAAGAAACTGGTAAAAGTTAACAAAATATTACTATTATATTGTAGGTGTTGTATTTTCAATAATTAGAAGATTGTTTTTATTTCTTCCGCTCCCTTGGATTGACTTAATTAGTAGGTGCTTAGAAACTACAGCAAACTGATAAAAGTTAATCTAAGATTGATAATTGTATAAAAATTTCAAGTAAACCATTTATCTAAATAAATGAATCTTTAACACTTATATTGAACCTACCCACTGTGACCTAGCAGAAATAGTACGGTAATTCAATTCAATTTTCTTTTGTACCTAAAATTTTATTGAAACAAAAAATACACTTATTTAATGATTTAATTTTGCTATTGTGGATTTGTAAGGTGTTTTGTTCTATTTGTAAGATTTGTTCTATTTGTAAGGTTTGTTCTATATGTAAGGTTTGTTCTATTTGTATGGTTTGTCCTATTGTTCTATTTGTAAGGTTTGTTCTTTGTTCTAAAAGAAATCAGCTTTATGTTATGACTATATACATAAAAACTCATGTAGAAGACTACATGACTGATGAAATGACAATTTTGATTACACTTATTACATATCTTGCAAGATTTTTTTGTGCACTCTGCATCCGGAATGACAATATTCTCATATAACCACAAATTCATCAATTGTAAACTTACCTTGTTGATAAGTTTCAGACACGCATTTAAGACTAGCTTGTAGTTTCATTAATAAGGGGACTTTGTAACAGTTGTAATATTATACCATTTATCTTGAGAACAGTAATCACTTGAATAATGACTAATAATAAAATAACCCAAAAACACTACAAGGGTTAATTGACAAGCTCAAGATTTTTCTAGGCAAACTGCTTGTTCTATCTAAAACATTCTATATAAAAATCCATATAAAGTTGCTAACGAAAATAATTTTTTTAATTTTTTCAAACGGAAGTAACGCTATATATATTTTATACGCTTTGCCAGAAGTTACGATTTAGTCATTATAAGTGAGAGGTCATTTAAAAACATATATAAATAAGTTATAACAAATGATGGTATCAGTTTTTTATGTATTGTGGTGTGATAAATGGATAGTATATGCACTACTTTTTACAGAGAATATCATGCATGCCTTAAATTACTAGTCAAAACTAGTAACATTGTCTTTATTAATTTTGGATACTTAAAAAATCAGTTTTTTGATAAATACAGTTGACTACATTTTCCACTTCAAGTTCAACTCCCTATATTCTCTACTTCAATTACAACTGCCATTATCCTTAACTCAAGTCGCTCAATATGCTTATTATACAATCCATAAGTGATATGCTTTAAGGGGGCAAATACCTGTAAAATTTTTAAAAAATTTTTTTTTCGTATAATATTAATATAATCCTTTAAGAATATGTCACCAAATTTTTAGAACATAATTTTAAGTATTTGTTATATTATAGAGTGTAATCCGTGACGACATTGACGACGATTATACCTCTATTCTTTGCATTTATTATACGACCCTATTATTTGCGACGAGCGCTGGGCGCTAACGCAAAGAATGGGTCATATAATAAAGGCAAAGAATAGAGGTATAATTAAGCGACCGACTCTTTCACCTGCGGCCGACTCTCTATTGTTAAAAATTTGAATGAACAGATGTTTTGAAATATTTTTATTGACAAATTCCAAGTAATTGACAGTTTCAGTTGCTACAGAGCATATTCATACAGGATAGATCCGGTTTTGCTGTTAGTTTTGTTCAGTTTAGTTTTGGAACTCATTCTGTATAAAACGACTTCGAAATTGAATAAATATAAAAATGAGTTCATATCCTAAAGGAGCTAAAGATACACCAGTTCGGTCAGGACGTCCGCATAAACAGAAAAAATTTCATCGAAATCAGCATACTAAATATGATGAAGCCGAACAATCGAGTGCAAGTGTGAGAAAACTATCTACTAGTGAGGACATTCATTACAATAATATGCATTGTTATAAATTTATTGAGTTTTTTACGGTGTTCACTGCGTTATCAGAAATTGCTTGAAAGATGTTTGGGTGGTCACACACAAAACGCAAATGAGAGTTTCAACTCTACCGTTTGGCGTCTCGCTCCAAAATCATTGAAATAGTCTCATACATTGCTGCTGGTTTATTCAATGAAGGATATTCATCGATTTTACAGATAATGAACTGTTCAGACATAATAGTTGGCCGACAATGTAAATCATATGCCGAAAAAATGGATGAACAGAGAGTGACTCAAGGAAATCGACACACCTTATTAGCCACTAAAGAAGCTCGTCAAGCACGTCAATAGCAACTAATTGAACAAAATGAGTTCTATGAGGCTACAGGAGGACAATTATATGGCGCTGGAATTGCTGATTAATCGTAAGTCACTATAATCATTGAATTTTCATGTATTCAAACTTTAAACACGTTTTTCTCAAAACCATATTTTTCAAACTTGCGTACACGATAACTCAAAAAGTTATTGATCCCTGAAATTTGGCACACATCTTTTTCATGATATTATTTTCTATAAGAACCTACAAATTTCCGAAAATTTTTTGAATAATTTTATCGAAAGAAAACCAATAAGAAAATTCAGCCCAAAATGCATGTTATATTTTTCAAGTATTTTATACCGGTTTTTTTTTTATTTTTTAAAAATTATGACATTAATAAACACACAGAATTTTGGTTTTTGTTTTCAGATCACTAGAACCGATGCTACAATGCTCGCCGATTGAGAAGTCTCGCTGCGATCTTTCTGGAAGAATTTAGTGTACATCAGCCATTTTGAAGAAAAAAAATTTAAAAAAAAAATTATATTATTTTAATGTTTGAATAAACCAGATGTTAATTTTCAACAATATATAATGACTCTTTCATTTAAAAAAAAAAACAGGAAATTCAAGCAAAATTTAAGCTTTTACAGGTATCTCCCCCTTAACTAGCTGGATGCAGGGAATTCAAAGTTATGCTTAACAGCTCAGGAACACGTGAAGCAGCAATCAAGAGTTAAGCATATACCGCCAAGTGACTTAAGGTAAAGATCCCCTTCGTCTGAGTAGCATATTACAAGCCAATTGCAGACTTGTTAGGGACATTTGGAACAAATTTGAAAGTTTTGTCTATGATATTAAATTTTTTCTTTAATTTAAAAACAATTAGCATTAAGTTTGGAAGTTTTTTTATTGTCATGCAAATTAATATAAATAATCAATGCCGAAAAAATAGATTAAGTCGACTTCCTTCTTACTATGTTTGCTTTTGCGATTAGCCTATTTATGTTCATAATGTCATATAAACATAATACTTACAGTATTTTGCCATAAAGCTTTTTATTATAACAGACTTTTGCAACGAAGCAAAACTTATAGAATCAGTCAACGACTTTACTAAATGTCGAACCATCCTTGATACAATTTTAATTACATATTCCAACTTCAAACACTCTACCCCATTATTTAAAATTGACTCTGCAAACATTCGTCTAAAATCGTTTTTTATTGTGATAAAAATTTTTAAATATCATTTCATTAATTCATTAGAAATATCCGATTTCTATAAATATTGCATATAACATAATTATTGCTCGGCCCAGTGCTGCCCCTGTTGTGTGTGGAAGCGAGTGGTGTGGCTATGGCGAGCGGTTATTTGGGTGTGTAGGGATGGAGCAGGTTCTCGGAAAACTTGGTCACTTGATCGGCGCCGCGCACTTCCGTTTCGAGGAGTGGAAGTTTTGTAACATGGAAGTCTTCGTAGAGATCGGCTATTTGTTCCAAGTATTTTTCTTGAACCTGGAATATAAGTTTATTGTATTTACTGTCACATAATTATATAGATTAATAATGTAACAATATTTATAATTTGAAAAATATTGTTTTATCTGCAGTGTAAAATCATTCTATAATTTGTACAAACTTTTCTAACTTTGTAAAACAATAACAATTTAATCTTTCGATGTGGAATACTTAGAAACAGAGTGTGTTTGCATAATGCAGAG
The DNA here is from genome assembly GCA_039881145.1 of Druceiella hillmani. NCBI lineage: Eukaryota > Metazoa > Arthropoda > Insecta > Lepidoptera > Hepialidae > Druceiella > Druceiella hillmani. Next base: position 8,886,193 of record JAYKKI010000004.1, read on the forward strand.
TGCGATCGATCATCACACTTGATTTAATTAAACTGAATACCGTTTGTGACGACCCTCTGGCAAAATGGCATTGATATTAAGCTGCAGTAACTTGCAATCTTCTATACCTCTAGTAAATCAAAAAATCTTCATGCCATCCGCAAATAGAAGGCAGTGTGTTACGTTTCTATGTATGAATTTTGGAATTAGTTTGTTGGAATACCAATATAAATACTTAAATATTGAGAAACTCACAATATTAATAATATTGTTCCTTGTCAATAATGTAAGTATGACACAATGTCATCATAACAAAAAAGTTTGACTCGTTTCTTTCCACAATCGTCTTTCCTCAGACTACAGCTACGAAATTAGTAATGCACAATTGTTTAAACAATCAATTTAAAAAACAATAAATTTTATTCAGTAATTATGTTGTATTTAAAGCGTAATCTTACACATAATGAAGAAGCTTAAATAAGCTAACTACTATCAACGAAAAACTTAGTCGCTTTACTCGTTACCTAGGGCAAATGTGAAAGCTTACCACTAACTAACCAATGTGACCGGTAAGTTACCGCATCATTTGAATGCTCTTGCCAGTAAAGGTTTCGAAGCTTAAAAAATCTTTGGCAAGTTACCAGTTGCTTATAACTTTATTGCTGTTAAAATTTAATCAATTTGATTAGAAAGGTGGTGGAAGTCGAAACCTTTATTAGTGCTATTGTTGATATCTGTCAAAGTGAAATGTCAGAAACAATGTTTGTTTACACAAAACAAATAGAACATTGTTTGAAAATTCAGGACGAAGATGATTTACTGCCGTAGACTACCTGATAACATCTCTTTACAACCTGGTATAAATCACTACCAATACCGAAATTATATTGGTAAAAGTCAATATGGTGTTGGATCCAAGTATTGCGAGAATAAAAATGTCACCTTTAAATAGAAAAACGGAAAAACTTTTCTCGTTAAAAGTTTCGTTTAATTTGTCAATCAGACAAATGAGAAATCCTGTATTTTTTCATGAAGTCATGTTATTTCCCGTAATAGTCTGTAAATGCCATCTGTACCATAAAACGCTTTATACCAAGAAGATGCAACATACTAATCTACGAAACTTGCAAGGCAGATAGGCTCATTGAAAAGAGTCATGTAAAACTTGAAAGAGCGAAAGGGACATCCATTTTGACAACAACAGAACGAATGTCAATGTTAGTTAACAGTTTAATTTTAATTAACTTAGACAATGGCTACAAATTAAAAAACATAATTGTTCCTAAAAAGTTATGTTCTTCGTTAGATTTTTCGTTATTTTTAATTCTTATTAATTATATCCATGCGAACACATTTTTACATTCTATATTATGATTACGAATTGTATTTTATTTTTTGATCTTTCTTGATTATCAATCGGTGAATTGTTTACGTATTTATATCTTAAAAAAACAGTTGAAAAAATGATATTCTATTTCTGTAATGCCAAGCCCATTTTGCAATTTCTTTTGACAAGTGCATAGTTCGTGTGGTGAAGTAACATATTATCTATAATGTGTGGTTTCGCTTACGTGGACTACTAAAACTATGAGGTATATTTTGATGTTTATTACTCTGTCACACCTAAAAAAAATGAACAGATTTTTATGAAATTTGGTACAGACAATTCATAATTCCAACTAAAAAAAATAGCATAATAAAATAAAATAGCTGGTTGAAATTCTTTATTTTTAATTTAATAATAAAAATTGAATGTTATAACATGTCAAGAGATGACACATGTATATTAATTAAATTAATACGATCAACAATATGCAAATTGAGACTGCATGTTTTTGTTCAATAGTAGAAATGTTTACATTAATTATGGAGGCATTGCGAGAATCACATTGAGTTGGAAATAAATCAAACCGATTTAATAAACTTGTCAAGCATGAGTATAACTTGCACCACAAACGTTCCATACATGTTTAGGCAATTACAAACATTGAAAGGTACATAGTATTTCTATTAAACTGTTCATAAATATTAATTTTTCATCATCATCATCATCATATTTGGCATGACAGCCCAGGGTGGGCCAAGGCCTTCTTTTGGAGATTCAGGAGGTTCTACTCTTCGCCTGGGTTTTCCAGTTCTTTATCGATCCCTCGTAATTTTGGTCTACCTCTTCTAGTTTTAGTCGTTACAGGTTTTGCGATGAAAACTTTCTTTACTGGGTTTTCATCTTTCATTCTAGATACGTGGACAGCCCAGTTCATTCTTTTGATTTTGATGGTTTTCATGACATCAGGCTCACCAAACAACCTATAGATTTCTGAGTTAAGACGTCTTCGCCTAATACCATTTTCCTTGACACCCCCAAAAATTCTCCTCAGAACCCTTCTTTCAAAGGCTGCTATTTTATTGTCAAGTTCTAGTCAAAGGCCAGGTTTCTGAACCATATGCTAGAACTGGCCTAATAAGAGTTTTATATACTAATAATTTTGTTTTTCTTGTAAGAAAAGAATATTTAAGGATGGAGCTTAGTCCAAAAAATGCTTTATTGGCTAATGATAAGCGATTCTGAATTTCAGAGATAGTGTCATTTTTATTGGTAACACAAGATCCAAGGTAAGTAAAGCAGTCAACCGTTTCAAATGTACGTGAGCCAATCTCCAAACGATTATGTGCATTATTTGGTGGAGATTTTTGTATAGCCATATACTTAGTCTTGGAGTCGTTTATTGCCAGACCCATTTGATTTGCAGCTATCTCTAAAGACAGAAAGGCCTCTCTCAAGGTTGGTAGGTTTCTAGTAATTATATCAATATCATCAGCATACGCTAGGATCTGAACTGATTTGTAACTAGTGTTAATATCTGAATCCCCGAATAACCCCTAGTGTTAATATCTGAATCCCAAATAGCTTTTTCTAGTGCAATATTAAAAAGCAGACACGAGAGTGAGTCGCCTTGTCGAACACCATTATTGACACTGAGATCTTCAGAGAGGGCACCATTGAATTTTATTTTACATTTTGTCGTCTCCACAGAACACATTACAAGTTTAATTAACTTACTCGGAATTTTGAATTCATACATTGCATCTTTTAAATGCTTTCTACTAACACTGTCAAATGCTGATTTAAAGTCTACAAACAAGTGATGAGTATCAATCTATCAATCTATATCAATCTAAATCCTACTCAATTGATTTTTCAATAATATATATATTAATTTTTCACAACGTAAATATATTGCCTGCTATATCTTTTATATGTGTAAAAACATATTAAAAAAATTATAAGCTCTGGAATAATTACTATAGTTTTCCTACAATCTCCATGTAGATTTCTACAAACTCCATTTTTTTAATAACGTTAGGTTGAAAAAATTAATAAAACGTATTAAAAACAAATATTTTTAAGTATTAGCTATTACTACTGAGATAGGTTCGAGATTAATACGTTTTATTACAATGCCAAATTTCAATTCCATTCATAAAGCGGTTTCTGAGAAAAATGGTGGTGACAGATTAGACGGACAGACATGTGAGTGATCTTATAAGGGTTATATTTCTCCTTTTGAGATATGGACCCAGCCCCACCAAAAACCACCCAGGTGAAGTTACGGGCAACAAGTGGTTATAGTACCACGCATCATTAAGCATATTATATGCATTCTTAACTATTTCTTATGTGCAAAAGTTAACTGCAGTAAGATTATAACTACTAAATGCCACATGATTTGGTTATCAGCATAGATCTTAGATAAACTCGTACATACCTTGTGTCTAGCAGCACAGAGACGACAAGGTGCTTCATCAGTGAAGAGTAATAGCTGGTTCACAATGATGTTGTGCGTGTCTATACCGCAGCGTGTTAACTCTTGTACCAGTCGCTCCGTTTCGTAGAGTGATAGGAATTCTGCTATGCACACGCATACAAATGTGGTTTGATTCTGTAAAATGAAATTAAAATGTTAACAAGATGTATTTTCTAAATATTTACGGATCAGAAGACTATGTATAATCTAATTCTTTTCTTCTTTCTTATTAGGACTATTGATTCTCTGTTTACATCACAAAATTAATTCTATCCTCTTCTCCGATTAATTCTCTGTTTACATCACAAAATTAATTATTTCCTCCCAATGAGTTAAGTTTTTTTTTAAGACAACATTCTCATAAAAAAATGGGAAAATTTAACCAAACATAATTTTGCCATCATTTGCAATCCCCTCAAAACTTATCGCATATATTATTATGTATAATTATATATACATTTTAATTTACATAAATCAATTAAATACATTTAAAAAATTAATTCAAGTGTAAATGACAAAGTACAAAATATAGAATGGACGTATGTTTAATAATTTCAATATAACTGGAATAAAATTATCAGGTTGTAAAATAAAATATATCCATGAATTATAACGGGTGTTTTTTTTACAGGTATACAACTTTAAAATTAAATCTTTTTCATTTAAGAGATAAAAATCATGATAACGGCCATGTCATTGGCTTTATTGAAAAGGTAATTTTATGCCATTAGAGTTTTAACATGGTTTCATGAATATGGGTGCCTTGACTGGCCAGTCACAGCGCCCATATACCTGAAATTATATTTAAACACAAATGACATACCTTTCCAATAAAGGTAATACCATGGCTATTATTATGATTTTTATGTTTTTTATTCATTTTAAATTTTGTATACCTATAAAAAAACATCCATTATATAGTCATATACAGTATTTTCATCAGAGTTACTCTTTACATTTCAATTATTTTATTCATCAAATATGACAATTTTAAAAAAAATTACTTACGGGGTCCTTAAACTGTGTATTAACTTGGCGGATAATTGAGAGCATTTCATCCATTTTATGACTAATAATATCAGAGTTAAAGTCGGTCATTCCAAATAATGATGCTACTTGATTTATAAATGGCGCCACCTGCAAAATAGTCAATTAATCATTTAAAACTAAATTTTAAATACAATGACAATTAAAGGTGATTTTCTTTATTTATTTCTTGAAAAGTCCACACCCAACTTATATACTTACCCAAAGTGTTAACACATGTGGAAGAATATAATAACAACTGATTCAATATACGCACATAAGAATAACAACTAATAGGATACAAAAGTAATAACAAATAAAACAAAAACACATAGGAATTCAAATAAAAATAATTTTAACTTGTAATTAGTTGTGAACCACCAAACAACTCCACAACCCCTTTCCTGAAGCAGTCAATGGAGCAGAAAAATATCTACATTGGGTGCATCTCACAAAACTGCAATAAACAATGTGAGTATACGAAAAACAGTACACTTTATGCAAAACACTTCTGTTCTTTTTATTTCAAATACATAAACATAGTGAATATCCCCATTTCAGTACTAGGAATTTTGGTACTGGCATAAATTTTAAAATATAATCTGACATAAATTTTAAAATTTTAAATATAAATTGTTACTAGTTAAAACAGAGCGAAATGAAAAGGGTTATAGGTGGGTAAGAAGGGACGATGTGCCGCCACTCGGATTAGCTTCGAATATTTTTTAGTAGCTATCTGTGACAATTTAAACTTCACCCAATATTAGTCCTAAATATTGTATCCTTTGGTAGCAAGGTTTGACAATAAACATTTTGAAAAGGTTTCATAGCTTTGAATGTTTTGACCGATTTGAATGAAATAAATATACGTTGTAGATATACCAGACACATTTTGACAGCATAGAATATGATAAGACTGAATAGACAAAAAAATTTTATCTTGTATTTTTTTTCATATGCGATATAATTTTTTTTATATTTTTTAAAGGACCCAAGTCTACGCTTGGACATAAAAATATATTAGGCCCACTGCAAACATGTCACCAGATACATTATAACAATATAAAAACATTCACTTTATATTGTTCGTATCTTCGGAACTCCAAGGGTCAAGTTCCGAATGAAACATACCACTATTTGGAACATTGAAATGTTCCGGATTCAAATGTTCAAATCGACAAGGAGTTGACTGTAGACGTGTGCGATACATATTACACACGTCTAGTCCACTCCTTGATGTAGCAAAATAGGCCTTTCCATGAAAAAGTTTTATTATTCAAACCTTACGATGAAATATTAAGGGATAATTATGAAATATAAGAATCCTTACAAAATTATAAATTAACCTTACAAAATTATAAATTAACCTTACAAAATTATAAATTAACCTGACAAAATTATAAACATTAAAATATAAGAAACCTTACGATGAAATATTAAGGGATAATTATGCAATATTATTGGGGGAAGTTAAGTGTCACAGGTACTTAATAAAAGAAATATTTCAAGCAGATCTGAGTGAGGGCAGATTCTCCCTTCTTATCTGACTATGGCCTTTATATGGTTGCTCCCAAGTCACCAGTTTTTGTGAGAATGTAAAAAAAAGACAATTTAAATATTTTCACAGTCATACATTTCAGGCTGTCAAATTTTTTTTCATGCATATGATACAAAATTTTAATATTTTGGGACATTTTTTTCTTAAAATATTGTGATATTTGCCTTTTATAGGGATGATTTAGATCTGATTACTATTCACTGTGATATAACGCATGTTAAATGGCAATTATATAGACCAGCCTTTCCCAACCTGGGTTCCCAGGGGTCCATGGGGACCTATCTCAGAGGGTTCACGGACAAAATCAAAATTAAAAAAAGATAATGGCGTGGCAGAGTGTTTGACAGGAATACGCAGAGAACACAGAGCCACATTGCGTTGTGGCAAATAGATCTCTCAATCGCGGGTGGTGTAGAGGACGCATCACTCCTTCTCTGCCCCTCTTTTCTCCGCACGCCGTGCTCGTTCATAATAAATTCAGTAAATTTTTTCTCTTGTTATAACTCGCTCAAGTGTAATTTGGTTGTACAAATGTAATTAGTTAGTGACCAATATTAAATTGGAAACTATGGAAAGCTGGTTAAAACATAAAGAATCCTTATCAGTTCACTCAAATGAAGGACCCGGCCCTTCGTGTTCGTCAAGCACAGATTTTCAAGTTGAAGGCTAATAAATTAGGACAAACTGAAAAAGCCATAAAAAGTCAACTAATGGAACTAAAAATGAAAATGCTGTATTAGCTTTCTGTCAAGTATCATTATAGGTTGCAAAAAGTGGCAAACCTCATACCATTGCCGAGGAACTTGTATCTCCGGCTGATAAAATAATGGATTCTGCTATGTTGGAGTAAAGGAATTAAGTGTAATATCTAATAATATGGTAAAAAATAATTGGTGACATGTCAGAAAATATTAAAAAATAGTTGATTGAGAACATAAAAGCAAGCAAATATTATGCTCTACAATTAGATGAAAGCACTGACATTTGTAATGATACATATTTGCTTGCATTTATCTATTACGAACTTGACAACGGCATTAGAGAAATATTTTTGTTCTGTCGACATCTCCATACAAATACTATAGGCGAAGCGATATTTAAAGTTTTAAACAACTTTTTATCGACTCAAAACATTAAGTGAGATAATTTTGTGGCAGTAAGCACGGATGGTGCACATGCTATGACAGGAAAACAGAGAGGACTTTAGAGTCGTCTCACTGCAATGAAGCCATTAACCATCTGGCATCATTGCTGCATTCATGGGGAAGTTTTAGCTGCCAAAAATATGCCGATTAAATTAAAAACTATTTTAGACAAAATTATACAAGTGGTGAATTTTATAAAAGCTAGGCCTTTAAATTCTCACATTTTTCGTGTGATTTGTAAAGACATGGGAAGCATTCATACACACACTATTGCACGCAGAGGAGCGCTGGTTATCGCATAGAAAAGTGGTGATGCGTGTTTTTAAACTGTGAGACGAAATTGTAATATTTTTTTAAATAGTAAAGAAGTATGCTAATCATTTTCTCGATTTTGAATGGCTTACCACGGCAGCACGGTAGTTACTTAGTTGACATATTTAGCACTTTAAATATGCCAAAATTTAGTTTACAAGAAACAGTCAAAAGCAATATCTTCATTGCCAATGAAAAAATCGAAGCAATGTTGAAAAAACTTGATTTATGGATAAATCTTTCTCTATAAGGTAAGTTTGATCATTTCCTACTCTCTTATCATTTTTGCTATCAAATGGCGGGTTATGTTGCAAAAGCAGACCCAAAAAGTAATCATTGAGAACCTTTCAAGTCTTGAAGTCTTCATTTTGGGAATATTTTCCAAACCCTGACCACAGTGAAAATTGGATTATGGATTCATTTCATATAAATGTAACAGACATCACTGGTGTGAAATCAATTAATTGAAATAAGTTGTCATTAGACTTTAAAAAGAATATTCAAAGAAGGTACTTCCACAAAGTTTTGGCTAAATTTAATAACCGATTATAAGAAGTTATTGGAACTGGCGCTAAAACGTTTATTGCCTTTCCCTATGACATATTTGTGTAAAAAAGATTTTTCTACTCTTGCATATGCAAAAAATAAATACAGAAACAGACTGTAAGTAGAGGCAGATCTAAGGATCCAACTGAGCAACATCGACCCAAATATTTATAAGTTTGGTTGCAAAAAAGCAACACCAACCATCTCATTAAAATTAACTAAACATAAATACACTTAGTAACATAGGTGTACGTATTTACATTTACTTAATTTTGAAAAGACGTGGGTATTTGACTACTGAAAATCATTGCAGTGACAATTTACCATTATGTGACCCGCATGCTCGTTTGCCTCCCTATTATAGAAAAAATAAAAAGATGGTTATTGAAAGTTTTATTTTTCATTTTTTTAGAGGTTGGCGTATCATGGTAAAGTGGCACCAGGGATCTGCCCCTGAAAACGGTGGGAAAGGCCGATATAGATGATTTCTGAAAGACTTCATTTGAATCATTATTTTTATTATTATAGAAAGTGTCCTTTAAGTAAAACATTTCGAGGTAGTTTTTAGTTTATTGTTTACTTTTAGATACGTTGATTTTTTAAATTTGCTGTTGATTTATGGAAATGAATAAAGAATCTTTAAAAATTAAAAATTGGTTTTCATGAAAGGCCTGGAAAAGTGGCTACTTTACTATGAAGTTTGTTCTTTGAAGAAATCTTAATGTTTCTAAAGAAGTATTTTAAAATGTAACATCTCTATTTGCAATAAATATTTGTACTTGTTTTTGGTTTTGGTATAATTGACATTTTCATTTATAATTTTCTATTAAACCATATGTGCATGGATTTAATTCTGCATGGGTTTGACTTAAATAGCACATACTATAACTTAAATGTAACTATAACTTACATGACATTTAGAAGCTTTGCAGACTGATGCTCAACTGTAGCATTACACGTTAATCTAACTGTAGCACTACAACTGCTTTACTGCCATTACACATTTCTGTGATGCTGCATGAACTAAATTACACCTCATCATGTAATTGACAGTCATTATACTATTTGCTAGTAAATATTTATTAATTTACAGTTGCAAATATTGGCTTCTTCATGCTTTGAAAACTGATGTGTGACTCAGGCCAATTTTAAAATGGAATTTATTGTCTTATTAATATGCATATTAAAAATATAAGTCAGATTTTAGATTACCTTCGTTTTTAGTTTCATTAATTTACCAAGACCTTTCTCAACCACTTGTGGAAAGGATAAAAGACGCAAAGTATGTCCAGTAGGTGCTGTGTCGAATACCACAACACTGAAGTTCATTCCTTTAACTAACCTGAAAAATGTTAATGGCAAATTAGTTTTTCATATAAATGTCTAGATGTTAAACAAGATTGAGTCACAGGTATTTCACATAACAATATATTCAATGCCAACAACATGACAAAGATAGCCTTATCTCAGTTATTAATCTTGTGATTTTGCTGTAACAAGTTTTTTGCTTTCAGGGGAACCACAACATCTTTTTTTGAAGAATTCAATCTTAGATGAGCCTATAGAATGAGTTACACATTGTGGGCTAAATTAATGTGAATTTTTCTGATTTGGCATCATTTGAAGGCATGCTAAGTGCATATCAAGACAAAGTAGGATTCTGTAGCAATAATTTTATTTAAAACTTCTGATCTATATAATTTTTTTAGATGTTTTCATTCCTACTGTTTTGAAACTTTCACAAAGAGCGCTTGAAAATTAAAAAATGGTAAACTCAGTCACGCTTTCATTTTTAAAACTTATTCAAGGCGTATAACCCCGTTCGAAAGCATGAGTTTAAGAAAATGATTGCTTCTACTTTAGATATACGGCCTACCCGTATATCTACATTATATTTTTAAGATTTTGCTAGATATTAACCGAGATTCACATATGAAACATCCATCTTCAACACTCATACACTTAGGTCTAAAGTTGTAGAAGTTGCGAAGGTGTGCCCAGCGGACATGATGATATTACAAGGGCTCCATGTTTTATTAGGAACCCTTAAATAACTATAAACCATTTTGTAACATGAATTTTTTTAATACACTGATACCCATGAGAAATCAACTTGAACACAAGCAAACCAATGAAATCTAGAGACGTGCAAATGTAGACAAAGCAATATATTTATAATTTTATTGATTACAAAGAGTTAAAAAAATTTAAAAATATATAGAATTTTTATTGACTTATGCAATTGACGGCAGTTTAAATTGCATAGACTATTCTAATTAATTTTTAAATGTGAACTTTACAGGCAACAAATATTCCTCTATTTCAATTAACTTAACAAACTTCTAAAATTACAACTGATAAAAATAAAAAGTTACTTCATGACTTCTGCATAGCTCATAGCTTCATCAATCCCTGGGAATGCTCCAACTATTTCCTGCATCACCCCTTTGCCAAGTCTCACCGCTTCTGTTTCACCCTCGAAATATTCTTCAGGAAGCTCATTTAGGCCTACATTTGGATCTATTTCCATTGCAAATAAATTATTAAATCCTTTCACTTTTGTCGGTACCTGAAATTATTCACAATTAATCTAAGATACTATTTCAATTTGACCTGATACATGAAACTACAATTGATCTTGTTTTAGAATTTTCGAGTGTTATTTTGAGTTTTACAATTGAATTTGCTTTTTGTGGACATTTTTAGCAATGTCTCTAGAACCGCCTTACATATTATTACTCTTATAAATAATATGCCATACAATAGATTAAATTAAAAGTGTTGAGTACTGTATAATTTTTTATTGTTAAGTAATAAGATATATGTGGTTCAATATGTTTATCGCAATCATATTTCTAATTACGTCAGTTTTCAGAAAAAAAACAACTGTGACAAACAGAAAAAAATGGTTCCCTTTTTTCTTTTTGAAGTACGGAACCCAAAAAATGAATTTTGATCTACCTAATGTTTTGGGTGATTTTAAAAATTTTAAGTTAATTTTCACCACCCAAAAATACGCTTTCACATTGACATTCATTACGTATGAGCCATAGAATTATTAAAAAAATTGTTGGTATAACAGTTACAAATTATTAAACAAAGGTATGACTTGCTGATAATAAATGAATTGTATTTGGATTTTTGTGTATGAAGTACACTAATAAGCATTTTATAGGAATACACCGAAAGATTATTTCCATATTTAATCAACAGTCTTGGGCTTTACTCATTTACTTCTAACAAAAACATTTTCTGGGTCAATATGGCAACACTGTTATGTTTTCGTGAATAAATCTTACGTGATTAATATAACCTATTGCTACTATTTACATAATGTAGGTACTCGTTGATAAAGTTTAATTAAAGCTTAAGAATTGTTTAGTTTACGTTATAAAACACTATATATACATAAAAACGATAAAATGGTTTGACTCATGCACTATTTAACTTGGTGTGAGCGTTGAAGGTTTTATAAAGTAATAAAAAATTCAGCAAAAACAAACCTTCGAGAACTTTTGATCGAATGCATCTGAAATATTGTGAGCTGGATCAGTAGATATTATGAGAACCGATTCCCGTACTTTAGATAACTGAATAGCTAAACTGGAACTGCAAAATAAATTAAGTACAAAAGTAACGTAACAAATTATAAATAATTTTTACGAATGTATCGCTTCACAGGTTACAATGTTTACCTGCATGTAGTTTTACCTACACCTCCCTTCCCGCCTACAAAAATCCATCGAAGAGATTTTTGTTCAACCACATTTCTTAAAGAAGGTTCTAACGGTTCAAATTCTGGTTCCATTTTTATAATGTTTTTGTTAATTTACTAGAAATTTTGATGACACTACACTAATCGCAGTTCAACAAATTTATTCGATGACGTTCGCAACCATTCTGAAGTGAAATGCAAATACCTTTGATAGCTGTCAAAAAATGATAGAATTATGTACATCATCGAGGCTAGAATGGCATCTCTATTCTCATGAATCAGTTTTGAGTGCCTACACAGAATAGATACGATAGTGCCTATACATTGATATCTATAACACAGATCTGTACTTTATCTATGTGGCTATTGTAGTTGATGGTTGGAATATTATTGTCGTCACAAAGGCAGATATTTCATCATACCCGACCATAATATTTTGCAATTCAACCAGGCTTAAATTAAGTTTATGGTAAATTTATAAGTATAAACAACGCTTTTGATATATGTAAAAAATTAAAAATATTGAGGTTCGTTTTGGAAAAATAATATAGAACTAAACTTTAATCATTTTTTTTAAATTACAAATAAAATCAATAATTTTAACTGTCACATTTTCGAAATTAATTTTTCTTTAATGTAACTATATAGATTTAAAATAATTCGAGATGATTTAACTAATCCATTTAGATGGTCAATCGAAATATTTCAGTGTTCTTTCACCATATGTCTTTAGTTGTAAATATCCGTATCATAATCAAATTGTAGTGGTTTTAGTTTGAGAATTATAATATTTTTCTGATGGGACCTTAAAAGGAATGCCAAATTAATAAGTAACGCCAGATTTGCATATGGGGCCATATTATCACTATGATTGGATAAACTGGTTATTATTGATTAGTTTATTTAATTTTTCCGTGCACAATAAAAACTATAAATTAATATTACATATTATAATTTTTTTATAGTTTCCTTCTAACTTATATCAATAATGTTGAAGGATGTTCATCGTAGGTCCCTAATTATTGATATAAGTTAGAAAGAAATTATAATAAAATCGAAATAACCAAAACTATTTTTGTTCACGGCTCCTTGACTCATGTTTCTTTAGTATCAGAACAGCACAGTATAGTTCTAAAAATAGATAAACTTGGTTTGCAAGAGAAAAACAATCTGAATTTCAAAAATGACTAAATGTAATGCTTATTAGACAATTTAAGGATTGATATATTTTCTGTATAAACCAACAAACGACTATCGAAAAAGATGGCAATCATATCTTAAGTTACATTATGTTTAAAAACGTATTAGAAATAAAGAAAGTAATATTAAAATTAAGAATATGGGTCTGTTTTTGATTATTTTTAACAATTAAAAATTATAACAAATATAGGTGTTTTATGCTGGCACACTCATTATATTTATCATGGATACAACCATTTAAAAGAAGAATACGTACTATAAACACTGTGGGAACTGTCAGTTGTCACTTAATATTTAAAAAATAAATGTTTAATTATTTTGCGGTTCAGAAGCGTATTATAAATTAAACAAAGTCGGCTAATCATTTTATACAGTACTACCAATGTTAGACTATTTATTAACTGGTCATTATGTTGCATCGCCTTTGCCGCGGCCGGTTAAAATGCAAATTTTTATTCATAGTAGTAAATTTCCTTATAATAACAATTATATGGACTTGCTACTATCGCAATTGGACGATAACATCGATAGCGCCCGTAACGCTATCTTCAAATTCAAAAACATCTAATAAGCACCTCTCGAAAATTATAACAGTGATATTTAGACAATTTGAAGATTTTGACAACGACGTAGCGGACAGCGTTCAGTCATTCGTGTCGCTTTTTCCTAATATACAAATTTTAATTATCTGCGATTCTATACCTTATCCACCGTTTTCTTTTTCCGCTTCGAACGTTACCCTGCGTAATGTTCGCATTGTTCCTATGAATATTAATTTATTAGCGTCAACTAAAGATTTAGATCCTTTAAATTACATAAAGACCCGTTACGTTCTCATTGTGCCGGATTCAGTGAGGATATCTTCGCGCCATGTAATTCAGCAGATGCTGGTGGGGTTGAGCAAAAATTCCAAGTCGATCGTGGCTGTGCCATTTGCAAGTTCACCTCGTTTGTTTTGTCAAAGACTGAATTGGAGCTACAAGGAGTGGTCATTGAAGTATGATCAGATCGAGGAGGAAGCGCCTTGCGACGGCGTCAACGGGAAGCACAGCATTCTTATGGAAACTGATCTCTTAAGGCAGCTGCCTACTCCGTTCCAGTTGCCTTTTCCTGAGGCATTGTATTTACAGACTACGGCGAAGAAAATAAAGGTATTCCTTCATTAAGTATGTGTTCAATATGTCTGAAAAAGACTTTGCAACTAAATATAATTGACCTAACAAGATTCCATTTAAATATTACATTTTTTAAAATATATTTTCTTTTTACCTTCAATACATCTTGATAAAATTTTATTTATAACCCTGCTTTAAGTGATGTTGAGTTATACTCTGTAATCCACAGCATTGAAGCTGTAGGCTACCAAAAAACTAATTAGTTTTCTAATATTCTATAGGACATTCGTAAACAATATATCAGTATATTATCATAAAGATGAGGTTCCACTCTATAAAATCAAGTTATCCAAGAAATTTTAATCACTTAAATGATGGGCTCTCGTTGACTAAACTGTAGTACCCTTTAATTTTTTTTAACTGAATATCAATTAATCATAATTTTATAAGAATCATATTCCATTCACAAAAACCTTTGTCAATGGGTTAAACAAGAATTTCTGTAATATATATCAAACAGTTGATTTATTAATATTATAATGAAGTTATGATATATTAAAAACAATTATACGAAGAATTTACAGTACATAATAATAAAGATTTATAATTATTAGTATTTAATGGGGTTATTCATCTGGACTTAACACCGATTTAGACTTGATGTCTCAGGTTTTCATGATTTTGACAAATGTGTGGGTATCTTCCAACAATTGCAACAATTTTTTATAACAAAAAACATAATTGAATTATTGATTTGTTGATCCCTAACTTTACTCATGTAATATTGGATTTTTAATGGTGAAGTGTCTATGTGACTTTTCTCCATTTTATAATAAATGCAAAAGCAATACCCACTGCTTGTTTTATTATAATATGTTGCTTGTTTTATTTAATAAAATATTATTCATAATTTTCTGAAATGGTATTAGGTTTAGTACATTATTTACAAAGCATGGGTATTTCTGACGTCCTGGTGACTTGAAATATGTATTCAGATATTACAGAGTAATTTTGATAATCTTTTAAAACTTCGCTTATTGAGAAAATAAATTATAAAATTTTCCAGAAACAAGTTGTAACCCCTACCTTGTGACATATCATATTAAAGCCCCATTCAAGAGCTTCAAAATGAGACCGCTCCATCGTGAGTATGTCACCACTTATTGCCAACCTACAGGCAATTAAAAATGCCAAAATGTAATGTAGTAACTTCAAAAGTAATTGTGCTACACAATAAAATTTTTGATATATTGTATTTTTTAATAACTATGGTATATTGCCGTATACCAAAAGTCATGAAAAGCTGAGATATCAAGTCTGAATATTTTTTAAAATTGTGTTGATTTGACGTGGAATGATCCAATAATAAAGACTCATAATTATTATTGGCAATTACCAATTAAAAGCATTATAAATAAATTGAAAATAATAGAAACGTCTGAATAGATATGATTTACTTACTTGTATCAGTTATTTACTGCTAGTTTTATTATTGTTTATCTTTTTTATGTGGAGTTCTAGTAATTTTTTAGGAATCAAATAAAGTAGCTTGTATATGTGTTCTTCGGGTATTTCCATGATGTCCATATATAACTAAACTTTAATTTTTTGGCTAATTTCAGATTTCACTACAACATGATCATTCATTTTCTGATGGTAGAGCACTCTTTAGATCACAACCTGCTAAGCAGCATTTAATGCGTTTGGAGAAGCAGAGGAGAGCAGAATTTTATAAGAAGGTTGGCGTGAAGCGAGTTACGAGGGAGGATGCCAGTGTACATTGGTACGGATGCACCAGAGATAGTGAGGTGCTTATTTTCTCTTTATTTCTATTGCTATCATTAAACTTTTGAAAAAGTATTCTTGAACTGAGAATTTATTGTTTTTTTTATTTTACCTTACGTTTGGCATGTGATTTAGAATTAGGAAATGTAGTAAAGTAATATGTTTTGAGTCTAAAGAGATGATGAAATTTGGTGAAGTGGCTAGTTTTTGACTCGGACACCTGGAAGTACCATCAATATATCTATTCCATTAACCCTAAAAATGTTTTCCTTTCTTAGTTATGAGAAGCTGATAGTTTCTTTCCTGTCTTTTCTTGTCTTATTCTGGACTCCTTTCCTTGTATGCACATTTCATTTATATTTTTTAAAACACCAAGTTTTATTATTTTATTTCTTATTGTCATAAATGCTTCTCATATGTTTGCAAATTTGTGTATTTATTTTTTTTGTCTTATGTTTAATCTATTACTGTCAAAACACACAATGTACCCTAGTGTCTATACAAATATTATTTTACATAAAATTTTTCTCCGTGGCTTCATTCACAAATTGTTATTAATCCAGTAAAGTTTTTTTGCAATAATAATGTTTGCATGTCAAAAGTATCCTTAACTGATATAATAAAACAGCTTGAACATTACATTTCACTGATTTGCTGGAAATTCACGATAATTTCTATTCACCAGTCTTTAAGCACACACTCGCATCTTACTTTATGAATGCGACTAATTAAATTTTAAGTCTTTTAGTAACTGAAAATATGCTACACGACCAACATAAAACTTAGCAGAGATTTTAATATATTCTGCAAACATCAAATACGTGAAAGATTCAAAGATTATAAACATTTGTTAATAACTAAACAAATGTTTATAAAAATTTAAAAACAAACAGGCAAAAATTCTAAAAAATTGTGTCAGCCGTATTCTTCATCTTAGACACTTGAAAAATATGCTAGAAAATTTTTAAAAATTTTTAAAAATTTTAAATGCACAAACTCTTTCCCCTAAAATGATTTTATATTGACATCTTTACACTTCTGCGTTTTTTCGCACACTTCCAATTTGTGTTATCAATTCGTCTATCATTTAGTGCATGCCCTTGTTGATCAACGAAAGACACATGACATTCGTTGCTTACACTCAAAATAGGATTATTGCATATCTTATTTCCAGTTTCATTTTGTTATAGATGTAGCCGATGGTATTTCACTTGGAGGCCCAGTTTGAGTGCGGTATATTTAATGCTAAAAAATATAACAAAACGAAATAAACATTCATTGATAAGATAAGAAACTATTTTAAAGGACGTAATTACCCTATACTAATTGCGTGGTTATATTATTCAAATTAAAAGTGGATTATTATCTAATTCAAAATATATATTATATGTTATCTCATTATTATATAAGCTAGTTTGTCTAAATAAATATAAACAATACTGGCAATACTATAAATATTTATATAGATATTTATTAAAATAGAATCGTCACTTCTTTTTCTATTTCAGTATTTAAAACGTTCATATTAATTTTTTTTCACCTCTGTAATAATGGACCATATCATAAATCCTTTAGAAAAATTAAAATTACTTCCTTATCTTATTTTCTTCCATATTGGTGACTGAAAGTGCTGATATTTGTTTACTTTTACATCACTTGTTCAACACAATATTGGTCGAGTGATACCAATGCACAAAAAAGTGCATAATAGTAAACAACGCTTATAATTAATTCTGTTAATTTGTTGAAACAACCTTAACCATAATTATTTAATCCAAACAAACGAATCTTTACGTAATGCATCAAACCTTTACGTAATGCATCGGATTGAAATACTGTTGGGACAGACTTAATTTTTTTTAAAAAGAAAGAGTAAAGTTGTAATTGAAACTATAAAAAAAGTGCCTAAATAGTATATATTATATAAGTTCATTATACTGAATTGTATTAAATCTTTGCTCATAGTCCCAGTGATATTGTTTTTAATTCAGTGTAGCTTTTTCTTTTGTTAGCTTAATTATTGCTTTAAATTTTTTTTTAAATCATTTTATCGATTAATCTAAATGGTTTTTAAAACTAAACAAGAATTAGGGTGCCAAACTGATTGTGTCAGGTGATATTATGTACAGATCTGTTACCGATAATTAGTAACTTAGTTATGTATGTATACATATGCAATAAACGAAATTGTGTAATCACAGAATGTGAAACTCCATGAAATGTCAGTCCAATTCGTGTTTATTTTTGCTTAAGATTAATATGTATTCAGAATTTTCTGGAATTTTTACTATTATTATAAGAATATGTGACATAGGAACATTGCTTCTATACTATAGCAATAAATCTATTAAGAGTTGTTCGTGTATATGTTTATATAAACATAATCGCTAACATCCCAAATCAATTCTTCAGCGTTGTTTTCCACCTGTGATGGGTACACCATCCTACCTACTGGAAGCAAGATGGACGCCACCGTGTTGCCTAGGGCACTTGCGCAAGACAGCGCGGCACGCCATGACTGCGCTACAGCAGGCTGGTGCACGATGTTGGTTGGAGGGAGTTTCGCTACTCGGGGCTGTGAGGAGGTATATAGAATCACAGTTTTGTATGCTTAATATACAGATATATGTTAATGGCTGGTATTATAAGGTCTTTGGAATTGTTTGAAGTTGTCAGTTTATATAGAATTAAAAAATCATTGACTTTTTATCAGTATTATTTTTGGTTTCTTGAAGGTAAGGATCAATCTGTCGAACCATTTTGTTGATAATCTTGTTTATTGGTTTGTGACTAACCTGTGAAATTTTCTGAATGGGATTTGGTAACTTTTTTATGACAGTTTTCATCAGATCTAAGGAATTGAATTTTCACCTCGTAAAAAATTGATTTAATTCTGAAAAAAGTGTTAATGTAAATTTTCAAGTTGTAACAACTAGTGATAACTTTTATGAAATATAAATAGAGACAAAACACAAAAAGGGAAAATTAGTGAGTGGCCATCAGCACCATCTGATGGCTAGCCAATAAATATTTGCTTGGTGTACGGTCATTCATTTGTATCACCCTTCTAGAGCCTGGGTGCTAATTAGCGAATTTACGCAGAAGACCCGGAACAGGTGAAATTACACACACATGCCCCAAAATTTAATTATTAACTAATTACGGAAATTATGTCAATTAAAACTTTCTACAACAATACATTTTCGAAAAGCTTATGAAAATTCCTGAATATGGAAATAATATTTTTATTTACAAATATTTAAAGAGATATCAAAAAACATTATCAAATTTTTAAAAGACCAGATTTTCAATTATTTGATTATAATCCGTGAACTATGGCAGATAAAAAAATTGTTTTCTTCTAAAAAAATCTCAAATAAATATAAATCCATATTACATACAGTTATTAAAAAAAAACTCAAACATAGTGAAAAAGCGATCTGTTAAATAGATATGTTGTTGGCCGCGCACCGAGAAAAAATTACTATGTGAAACTATGTTTTTATTTCATTATTTATTTTGATGAAGTTGGAATAAAATTCTGAAAAAAGTGAAAAAGAAATGATACATTATTTAAGACAAAGCGTGGAAATTTTTTTCTTTTTATATAACCATAGTTAGTATTCTCTATAATCGGGCAAAATGGTATTCATCATTCGAATTGTACAATTCTATTTATACATACGTAACCTCCGAAACATATATAAAGAATAAAAAAAGTATTGCCTTTATCAGATAAGTGTCCAGTGAGTAATGTGAAAGAAACAAATTTTTCTTCGAAGGATGTTCATATAAAATAATATTTTTTTATTTACAAGACTATTTGGTTAGTTAACAAATTTGTTTTTTTTTCTTTAAAAATAGCTTTATTTGTGGATATAATAATGCCAATAATAAAAAGCGAGCAATAAAATTAAAATCAATATTACGAGTTTTGATTCATAATTATTATAATAATTCATAATGACTGAATTCATAATTACGAGTTTATAAGATACACACAATGATTATGACGAACAAATATAATTTATTAAAATAGCACTGGTAAAAATAACTTCCAATGCCTTTGTAAATACATACATAAATGTTTTATGTATAAGAAATCACAAATTTACAAACAATCGCATAGCTGTGTGAAACACTTGGATGATAATATAAGATACACACATTTTATTCCATTTTATGATTCAGTTGCCTATTCTCAATTGCTCCTTAAAATTTGGTCACTGACTAAAATTTATTCCTGTATATTGCAAAAATTTAGTGTACTTATTGTTCCATTTACTGCGGACAGTTTACAGAAACAAATGTCCAGTTTAAAAATGGCCAACAAGTGATTTCAATATTTAATTTTTATCATTTAGGCGTCGCAACAACATAGTAAAACGAAATAATATGGTACTACAAATATCTCACACTGTGCAAAAAACACTTAAGGTGCCAACCATTCATAATTGTTTTGTTTTTTCGTTCGAGAATTCGGCAGGTATGACATTGAATTTTGGGTCCAATATCGAGCTCTTGGGACATCAGTGAAGATTTATGTTCGAACCCAATATTGGGCTCTGGGGCTGTCTACTGGTTAAGTTCCAGTGGGATATATATTGTCATCAATCAAAATTACTTACAGTAGTCCAACGTGGTACAGAATGCTTTATAAAGGGATATACAAAAGTCTGTAGAAACTCTGTCAATATTTTTTGAATAGATTTCCACATGTCGCAGATTTGCACCATGGAAAGTTGACAAATGAAAATTGTGGATTAACGTTTTGACAAAATATTCATGTATACATTATGTTCATCAAAAGTACTCAAATGATTTATTAAACAATCTATTCATATTATGTAACAGATTTTTGAACATTAAAAGTTTTTTGTTTAAAAATCCTTTTTCATATTAACGCATAATATAAGCTTTTACATTAATATTTTTTGTCCGTACATACAATCACAGGAAACAAAGTCAACTTCAAAGTAAATATTGCGCCTCACATTTATGCTAAGACAATACATTTTTGTTATATTCTATGTAATCAATATCAGTTTTGGTATTTTTACATGGCTATGATGGCTTTGCTTTTTAATATTACGCCAATATTTATCAGCTGAGAGATGACAGATGATAAATGCACAATTTTTATTTCTGTAATCTATGGCACTGTGGATATCTTTTATATCTATGCTTCTTGTACAGTTCCTTTTATAAAATTCCTGGTACTTTATAGTTAAAGACTGAATAAAATCAATAGATCTACTGCTTCTTCCATTAATATTTATATTAGTTATTATTCTACGTTCTCACAAATTTTTTTTTTTTTTGGATCTTATCACTGAGTATGGCTAAAACATAGAACCATATTGGAAACACAATGTTGTTGTGCAAATTTAAAATGCACCGTGGAGTGGTTATAAGAGTTTTGGATAATTTCAAATTTTACTAATCTAAGATAACGTTTCCATTAATTTCTAATTTAATTGATTAATATTTAAAAATATTTCTAATATAGTTAAATTTTTATTAGCTTTTAATGTTTTCAAAAAATCGGGAAAATCATGCACTTAAATAATTGTTCAATTTTTATATTATAGATCAGATCTTTTGCCTTGGTCTGAACATGTTGACATTGGTATCTACAAATCGGACATCGCACGTGTTTCCTGGTTGACGAAGGCTTCAAATAAAGGTGGGATAGTGGATTCCGAGGGCTATCAGTGGGAGAAGGCCACGCAGGGTGAGTTCTACAGAGTCCTCTTTAGTAAGAAAAATCGCATTTATGTTAACATACTTCCCTTCAGTCCTAAGAATGGAACTATGACGAAGAAGACCTGGTTCTTAGATCATCAGAAAGAATTTCCTGATCACTATTTGCATCCCATGTCAAGTATAGAGTTTGCGGGCATGCAAATGCCGTGTCCGAATAATGTGAGGGAATTTTTGGAGTTGAAGTTTGGAAAGGGAGTCATTGAAAAGACAAAGCAAGAGGGATCTGCTATGCCTTACCCTTAAATTATTTTTTAAACGGATAAATTGTATTTGTTTATCTTGTACCCTATATTTAGAAGTTCTAACAAAGGCTGGATATGAATTAAACATTGTATTTTCTTTTGTAAGTAAAAGTGATTGTTGAGTTATGTTGTGTCATTAGTTCGTAACTTTGCAAATGATTTATATATATATATATAAATAATGTCCTTAGATAAAAATACTATGTTTTAATACAAGTTATTTAATTGAGAAAATATAATAATTCAACCAACATTATAATGGAATTTCACAGCAGCTTACAAAAAGGAAAGTTGGTATAAGATATTATTGTCTATGATCTACGTTTTCCAATTTTATTTTACTTAAAATTTATGGAATTTTTTGATGGGTACACTTTTGTACCTATCAGAAACATGGGTGAATTTTTTGATGGTTTTTTCTATATTGTCTGTGGTAATAAATTTTGACTGTGGGATTTTAATTATGGGCATTTTGTCATAATTTTGTAGACCATATTATAATATAATCGACACTGTACTATATTTGTGGTTATGAAGATCTCTCTTGACTTGACATGTTATCGCATCAATAATTACTATGTATCTTGCTTTAAAAGACTTTATTAGCACTAAGAAAACTGAATATAAAAATGAATTATTTGAGAAACCTTCTGCGAACTACGGGTAGTTAGTGATTATTAAATTAAGAAAAGTAATATTATATTTTTCTTTGGAATAGAATTTTGTCTAATAAAACTGATGTAGTTTTAATAAATTGTTAGCTAAATTTGAAATATTTATTGAGGTATTCACGTTGTCTAGTGTTACGGTATGGATTAGGACATATTTAGGAAATATTATGAAAGTAATATTTATATATTTTATTATATTATATGGTAGATGCACATTTAATAACTTTTTTTTCACATGATGCCTGCCTATGTATTTGGAACTTTAGCAAAACTCACATAATTGTTAAATAATTTTTCGTAGTTCTTTATAAACTAAGAAATAGTAATGCATAATTTTTAAGTGCAAATGTCTACAAAAAAAATCCAAATTTTGATGTCTTGCAACACAGTTCAGAATGTGTTATCGTCTTAGATGTATTATTATTTAGATTTTAATTCTAGAAATTGTGATTCTTGTTTTGGAAAGTTTTTCTAGTCACTGCCTTCTTTTAAACTGATTTCATATAAATTTGCAGTTAAAAAATTTTTTATTTAAGTAATCGAAGACTTAAAATAAAAATTTTGAAATAAAAACTGTTTCAAAGCATAATAATTAATTTGTTAAATGATAAAAATGTTGAAATGCAAAGTAGAGTATGAGGACCTAAAAACTTTTGAAGAATTTTCTGATGTCTACACAGAGCGGCATCAGAGACTACATAAATTGGAAAACTAGCTCATTTTTCCATTCATTTAAGTTTAAAATCTATGAAAACTCATTATATTAAGACTGTTTAATGCACTTGTTAATAATAAAATCAAAACGAATAGAGTTTTCAAATTTTCACTTAAGAATGCGATGCTGAACATGATACAGAATATAAAAAAGAACACAATATCTTGTATTCCAAAATAATAAATTTTTGCTTTTTTTTCATTATGGTTGGGTGGTTCATTTCGTAGTGTACAATCTCATTTTTGCAGAAAAATTAATCTTAATTTGAATAAATTAAACGGGTTTTTCTTTGGTTTTCTTTGCATGGATCGCTATTCAACATTTATAAGATTATTTGGGGGTAACTATGTAGGAAGTTGAAACTTGTCAAGCGAGACACATAATCTCCATTGTTTTAGGAGATTTTAACAATAAAGTACGAGAAATATCTAATGAAATAAGACACTGTCATTTTATTCATTAAGTTATAAAATAGTAACAATATGTATCTTATAAGTTGACTAGTACTCAAAGGTAATGATTACTGAAAGTTTTGTTAAAATTGATTTAGTAGTTTATATGTGACAATATGTGGGCAGAAATTCAGAAAATTGTTTTGTTCCTAAACATTGTAAACAAAATGCTAAATTTCATTATAACTCAGCATATACTTGCAATAATATGTGTTAAATGCAATAGTATGTATTTACAGTTTTATTATGGGTTAAATTGTAAAATATGTAGTTGGAGTATGCGTTAGTTTTGTTTTAGGTCTTTAGATGTGCAAATGTGTGTGAGGTATTTTTTTTCCTTTTGAGCTGAGTATGTGATGATGTTCTGTGAACTTTTCAGTTGTCTCTGCGTAGGTTACTCTCAAGCCGATGAGGAGTTCTGTGCTTATATACTTTTGTTTTATGGTGTCCTAGAAATGTGATTATGGAATTCCTAAGGTTTTATTGAGCTCAAGGTTTTATGTTAGATAATAATTGGATATTTGGCACATTTGATAAAGAAACTTTTGAATAGTGTCTGATGTAGTTTGGAGCTAAGAATAACAGAGTTTAATTGCATTATATTAAATGGAAAGATTGTAATTTAGCAGATAAATTATCATTTTTTATACCTTTTTGCAAATGCAACAACATAAAATTGCAGGTATAGAAGCAACAATTAGAGTGCACGATGTCATTTTAATCTAAACAAATCTATTTTTATTGAAGTTATTACGGATTCGATTATTATGGACATTTATTGGCAAATACATCCATGAATCGTTGTTGGATGAAATAAAAGTTAGTTTCATCAAAGCTTATGTCGAAAGTGGATTATTTCATGACAGCTAATTTCTTTTTTCCCGACTTGTGTTTAGTAGAATTTGGTAATGTACACTTTACTGTGGGTATGTCATAAAGAAATATTTATTTTGTAATATTCTTAATTTGCAAAGTTAAATTTCCAGATGTCAAATACAGGTAAACATAATTTGTAGGTTTATGTAACTAATTATGATTTCTTTGGATTAAGTATCAATGCTGAAATCTTAGCCAAGATATTTATATATCGATTAACCTTTATTGTCAATTAAATTTTTCTCAACTAAATGATGTAGTACTATTTCTACTTTATTGAAATTCTTTACCACAACCTAGGTTTTGTTGTATGGGCTATTAGCAAAGATTTACAAAAATTTAATTAAAATGAATTTCTACAAAATTAACGCCAAATATATTCAATATTTATTGTCAACGTCTACTGATTATGTACAATTACCCTCATCTATTTTTACTTATATTCAAGCGAACCTTAGAAAATATTGAATATATTTGGCGTTAATTTTGTCGAAATTCTTTATTCACAATTAAATGAAAATACGTGATGTAGTATTATTTCTACTTTCTTTAAGCTCTTTATCCCGCCCTAGGTTTCGTTGTATTACATCTTCAGGTTTACATTGTATTACAACATCTTCAAGTGGGCTATTAGCAAAGAATATCTATACAATTTCAGTGGCACCAATAAAAAATTTAATAGAAAACCTTTAACTCTCACACACAAAACAGATGCACATTTAATAATACGTCTCTCACTTTTCTCTCCAACAAATTAAAAATTCCAATTAACAATTATTACCGAAATCAATTGGTAAACGTAAGTTTTTTGATGTAATCTAATGAAATTAAAATGGATGGGAGTTAAAACTTTTTCTTGGCAGGATGCGCCTTGACATTCGGCCAGCTTCGTGCATTGTATGTAGGCTGTCTCCGACTTAATTTGGCCAGCTTCGCTTCTTGTAGGCTGTTTCTGACTTAATTTGGCCAGCTCGTTTATGTCGGTGTATTGTTATATGGTGTTTGGTTATAAAAATAATTTTATTTATTAAATTAAGCTCAAAAAGATTATTAAAATAAGATCAAAATTTCAACAACCATAACAATGGCTCGTTGGTCTAGGGGGTATAATTTTTGCTTAGGGTTCAAATCCTGGACGAGCCCAATTATGTTTATGTAATGCTTTTAACATTGTAAGACAGTTTAATGCAATACACCGAAATAAACGAGCTGGCCAAATTAAGTCGGAAAGAGCCTACAATACGTGAAGCTGGCCGAATGGCAAGACGCATCCTGCCAAGAGAAAGTTTTAACTCCCATCCATTTTAATTTCATTAGATGGTTTACATAAAAAAACTTAAGTTTATCAATTGATTTCGGTAACAATTGTTAATTGCAATTTTTAGTTTGTTGGAGAGAAAAGTGAGAGATATATTATTAAATGTGCAACTGTTTTCTGTGTGAGAGTTAAAGGCTTTCTATTCTATTTTTTATTGGTGCCGCTGAAATTGTATAGATATTCTTCATTACCATTTTTATGATTCACAGTACTTTTGCTATTAAAACCTCTAATATATTGTTGTAAAACAGTTGCTATTTTGTACAATTTCAGCAATTTTTTGAATATTAAGCTGTGTATTTAGTTGTGGAAGATTTTTATCAAGAATTTTAAAACTTTTCAGTTAACAAGTGCCACTAGTTAGGGTGTTTAATAAACAGTGCAATGT
This sequence comes from Druceiella hillmani, assembly GCA_039881145.1. Taxonomy (NCBI): domain Eukaryota; kingdom Metazoa; phylum Arthropoda; class Insecta; order Lepidoptera; family Hepialidae; genus Druceiella; species Druceiella hillmani. The sequence continues at coordinate 8,912,808 of JAYKKI010000004.1, forward strand.
GATATTTAGATTAAACATTGTGTTAATTAACACATTTTTCAGTTTCGGGCATCTCGTGTTGTGTCAAAAATGAGTAATGTTTTCATAGAGCCATAATTTTTGACGAAACTAAGTCTGACTCTGACATACTTACGAATGCATGACTTTATTATTCCGAGTCACACAAAACTCATCACTATGTCTAAAACAGCATAAACTCGACGATTGCTTTTATCGTGGAAATACTTAAAAAGAAAAAGGTTGTTTCTAATTTGCAAAAAAGAAATGATTCCCAATTTCTAGAAAAAGTTCTATTGCATGACTTTTATTTATAATGTTATAAAATTCAAGTTAATAATTTTAATCAATGTTTTCTAGTAACAGCGAAATTGCAAACAGTGCAGTGTAATTAGGATCATTGTACGCAAAATTTGTTTAATCCTCTAAGCACCAGTGGTATGATTAGCACTAACACCTGCCAGGGTTCTTAAAGTTCGATAATTTTTTAAGCAATTTCCAAAAATATTTTAAATGCACCATTTATTGCAACTTGCTTTGAGAAACACAAATAGCAGTGGTAGGTTACAACTAACAAAGTGTAATCTATTCGGAACCTGCTAACAATGTATAACCAATTTGGAACCTACTAACAAAGTGTAACCTATTTAGAACCTGCTAACAAAGTGTAACTAATTTAGAACCTGCTGACATAGTGTAACCTATTTGGAACCTGTTAACAAAGTGTAACCATTCTATTTGGAACCTAAACATAGAGTACTTTCCACTAGCCGCTCGCAACGCTCACGTCCATGACCGCAATCGTACCTATTCCACTAGCTTGTCAACATTGTAGCTGTCAGTCCAAGTGGAACGAGATAGGAACAATGTGTATTCGTAATTATGAGTAAATGGCGGGTATTGGACGAAAATCAACACATTATATTTTATACTATATTAGAGATTATATTTATTACGTTAGATAATCATTTAGACTTACAGTACTTATAAAATTGTAATTAAATTTCTGTGTATTAATATTTTGACAATAATTTAGACTTACTGTAAAAGTGTAATTTAATTTCTATAAAAGTTTGATGATTGTACGTCTTGCGTCTTTTGGTGTCACCTTTATTTTTATAGTTTATACAATTTTGAGATGTACCTACATCTCAAAACTGCATAAAGTGATTCTTTCCATCACTATGTTTAATCTTCAACGATTGCATATATTTATTTACGTAAATTTCATGTATCAATGTGTCAAAGTCAAATTGACAGATAAACGATCACAAAGACCCACCTCGATACGTGGGTCGTCGCGGTCGTGAACAATGACGTTTTGATCACGACCACAACGACCGCGATCGCCAAGTGGAATGATGCAGTGAGCGTTTTGAGCGTTGCGATCGTCTAGCAGAACACACTCATTGTGTAACCTATTCAGATACTGTTAACACAGTGTAACTTATTTGGAACCTGCTAATAAAGTGTAACCAATTCAGAACCTGCTTTCACATTAAGTGTAACCAACTTTCACATTTCTAGAGTCAACTTGTCAGTTGTTTCATTTAAAAAGTGTAACCAACTTTCACGTTTCTAGAGTCAACTTATCAGTTCTTAATTTCACACAGTCAAGGGTATTTGAGTAATGGTAAAAGTTTTTTTTTGGAAATTTAGTATATTTTTGTACGAAACCTTCTTGAAATTTTTGTCCACATATTCTTTATACATAGTAATATGATAAAATTAAATATATCATTTATTTAGTTGTGTCTTTGTGTAATAAAGTAATTTAAGAACTATTTTTAATTAACTGCGATTTAGTGCCATAAATCTGGAAAAAAAATGTCTCAGATTTTGTTTCATAGAAATTTCTAGTCAATTTATTCAATATGTAATTTTAGCAATAGTGGTTTATTAGGTTAGTAAATTTTAATGAAAATATTTTTATTTTGGTCCTTTCATTAAACAATTTGATATTTTACTTTTGTAGACTGTGATATTTGTAAATGTTCAATTCTTTAGTACTTTATAAGTTAGTACTATCTCCGCAAATGTTGTATTTCATATGTAATCTTGATTTTATTTGACAATTTTTACACTCATAACAGTTTATAGTCTTGCGTTTGAAGAAAAATACAACTCTTTGTTTTTACTTCTGATAACTTATTTTCAAACTTAAATTGAGTTGAGCAAATTGAATAATGTAGCATTTAACTGTCATTTGATCTGAAGAAAAATGGAATTCTTTGTTTTTAGTTCTGATAACTTATTTTCAAACTTAAATTGAGTTGAGCAAATGGAATAAAGTAGTTTTAACTTTCATTTGACCTGTAGAAAAATGCAACTCTTTGTTTTTACTTCTGATAACTTATTGTCAAACTTAAATTGAGTTGAGCAAATTGAATAATGTAGCATTTAACTGTCATTTGACCTGAAGAAAAATGCAACTCTTTGTTTTTAGTTCTGATAACTTATTTTCAAACTTAAATTGAGTTGAGCAAATGGAATAAAGTAGTTTTAACTTTCATTTGACCTGAAGAAAAATGTAACTCTTTGTTTTTAGTTCTGATAACTTATTTTCAAACTTAAATTGAGTTGAGCAATTGGAATAAAGTAGTTTTAACTTTCATTTGACCTGAAGAAAAATGCAACTCTTTGTTGTTACTTCTGATAACTTATTTTCCAACTTAAATTGAGTTGAGCAAATGGAATAAAGTAGTTTTAACTTTCATTTGACCTGAAGAAAAATGCAACTCTTTGTTGTTACTTCTGATAACTTTTTTTCAAACTTAAATTGAGTTGAGCAAATGGAATAAAGTAGTTTTAACTGTCATTTGACCTAAAGAAAAATGAAACTCTTTTTACTTCTGATAACTTATTTTCAAACTTAAATTGAGTTGAGCAAATCAAATAACGTAGCATTTAACTGTCAATACTGTAATTACTAAACAAATATGGACATTTTTTTAAATGTCATTCAATTAAATATTTAAATACCCGGGGTTTTTTTAAATTTTCAAGTCAGTGAATATGAATAAAGTGTCTATATTATGAAACTAAATGCATATTAGGGCAATAAAAATACAAATAATAACTTTTCTTTACGCATATATTTCTATAATTAGTTTTAATAATATACTGTATCTATTAAAAAGCAATATTGTTTCAATGTAGATTTTGATGAATGTTTTTTATTATTTCAAAATGACATCCCTATTGGCAGTTGTCACTTATGTGAATACAAAGTTTTTAGGAAATCCTATTTTTAATTTCCTTGACAGTGTTAAAATTAGTATTCATGTTAATATCAGATTGTTTGTTAACTTGCGGGAGACAAGCTAACAGAAAAATAATAATGAGATAAAGAAAATATTTGAAGTATAAAAAAAAGTAAATGTACAAAAGAAACTTTGTAGACACAAATGTTGATTTGTCTGAATATTTAATTAACGTTTCTGTTCGTATCAAAATTGACTGCTTCTCGGCAGTCACTAAAGTATGATCAGAAGATATAATAGGGATATTGATGAAAAAGATGTAAAACGCTTTAGATTGTCAATTTTTTATTTAATCAAACTTTTTAAATATATTCTAAGTTCCGTTGCATAATAAAAAAATATCATAATCTTAGAAAGAGGCTACTCGCTTAGAGTTTTTTCCCAATGGCATTTTGAGGGTAATTTTTATTGAATATTTTCACTTCAGACACAGCAATAGAATTATTGTGATATTGAATATTTGTTTGCATCTTCACGCTGTCTTCCACATAGGCAGCATAAGTCGTGATAATGGGAAGCCATATTATTTTATTGTGACATAGATTTTTAGCTTCATTAATTTTCATATCTTTATATTACTATCTTATAAATTCATTCTTTAGTTCGATTCACCCGTGTTTCTTTGGTCTTCCGTGATAATTTTTTCTTCGCACTTTTTCCATATTCAGGCTGTTGGTTAATCGGCATGGCAAGAATTTCATTTTGAATTCGTCTTGAAAATATAAGACAAAAATAATCTGTAATTGTTTTTGATTTGAGCCTTTATTGCGGAGAAATGGTGTAGTTTTCATTAAAATTCTATTTTTATTTTTAATATTATCTCAATTATGACTACGTCTAAATACTTTATAGTAAATAGAAGCTGTATGGGAAAAAAATTAAAGAAGTTTAAGTTATCAGTATAATCATAATTTTTTTTAGAAATTTATATTGCTTAATATTTAAATCCCATTAAGTGGTTACTGTGTTGGTATCCACGTTGCGTCAATGCTTATCTATTATGTACAGGGCATACCACTTTTAACTCATTCGTCGGTATAGTGTATCTTAAGAAACGGATGAACGGGTAATTATTTTATTTCATACTTTTCTGTCATTGTTTTTCTCTTCATAAGTTTAACACGACCGAGCCATCTTAAAATTTCTTTTTTTGTATTTAAACTTCATTTACACTTCTTTCGGCATCACTTCCACATCGAATATCAAAAATATAAAAATTAATCTAATATAAAAATTCCGTTTTTATTTTATAAAATTCAAGACTTTATACCGTCTGTACACTCTTCTCCTTCTTAGTTTTCTTAAGCTGAGGGTAGCTATATTTAACCCTTAAATGCATACTTTACATTCTCATTAAAAAATAAATTACAAAAGAGGAAGTTATTCAGCTTTTATTGTCCTACCTAAGTCATGATATTGTTTTTGGGAACTGCTGAACGTTTGGAGTGCTAATCAGTTAAGGGTTATTACGCAGTTAAGGGTTATTGTAGAAAAGAAATTGATATGAAAGAAGTAAAATTTTTATGTATTTAAGCAGTTAATACCAAATATTTGATTGTTACTCAACACAGTGTTACTTAATAACACCTGTGATAACACCGTGTTTTTGATTATTCTTCCCGACTGAGGAGTTTTAGCAGCTCGCTGTTCGTGTATGATTAAATTATTTATCCAATAACCTTTAAATGCTAACATCTAAACGTAATGATTTGTTACTTAGATATTTTTGTTAATTAAGTGAAATGGTGACACCATAAAGGATGTAGATGAAATGTTTATCAGTATATGACGCCTGTGAAGTTAGAGTAGAACTTAAACACATAACATGCTTATGTATTGTGAAGAGAATTTTATAAACGGTTCCTTTATAAAGCTTATGATGTTCATAATTTTGACACCATGCCACCGATCACTCCCACTTTAGTTATTATAAATTGTAACGTATATATTCTTTGAAATCTCAAATTTTTAGATTTTAGATATAATAATTTTGTTGAAGATCTTTCATAATTTTATAGAATATATTGATTGTTGAAAGAGTTTAATACAATTTTAGCCGTAAATGTGTATGAAGAGCGAACGAATGAATTACTATGTAATTTACGCTTTTTCATAAAGATTCATATTTATTATTATTATATGTTTGGCATAGGTTGTTATAGGTTAAGCAATATAGATTTGGAAATATATTTAATTAGTACAAATAAATAAAATAAATAAAAAAAATGTTGTTTGTTTCATTGCTTGTAATATTTTTGTCATTTATAAACATTTATGCAATGTATCTCAAAGCTTTAATTTACATGGTTGATGATGGAGATTTAACCATGAATAATACACAAATTTTAATACTGGTACTTCTCGGTTTAAGTAAACTCACTTAATTTTGCATATGTTAAGGGTCCTTTGCCGCGTGTTCCCTATAATGATAATTGAGCCACTCTTCATTAATTTCTAATTATATTGGTAAAAAATTAAGGTACTTCTAGACAGATAATTTATCTATTTATATTTGTATATTCGCCTTTTCTCCATTAAAAGTTCAAGTAATTAACTTAATAGCAAAAACTGATGAAAATAGTGCATACGTATCGTAATCAATCAAAATTATTTATAATACCTGAATCTAGTGTAGTGCATTGTAAAAAAGTACTTTAATTATTCATAAAAATAATATAGTATTTAGTTTTTCAAAAACTTGATTCCTTACTCGCAACATAACTACTTTACTTTTAATGACATTTATTATTTTCCATCTATAAACGTTGATACACAGAACAGATACGGAACATTGATAGTTCTTGTTCTGTTCTATTGTTTTCAAACAAAAGTGGCTGGTGTACCTAAAGGTATAAAAACTGTTCATTCATTTAGACTGTTCTATTATATCCATTGACATTTGTAAAATTAATGGACACCTTGGCGTCTAGTGCTCTCAGTGGCCTCCAAAAATGAGCCTGCTAATCAACTCGAGCAAATTCCATGCTATTATATACCTATATATAATTGGAAATCAGGTACTCCAGTCGCAGTCAAGTAGTCAGGTACTAGGTTTCCTTTTTCTTTAATTTTGAAATACCTAAACTTACTGTTCGATAGTCTCAGCTCATAGCGATGCGTATAAAATGTTAGCTGTTCATTCTTCAAAAAATATATGCTTCAAAGCGTTTTAAACAATTTAAACATAAACATTTTCCAATTGAAATTAAATCCACCCTTGTCAAAAAATGTTTACTACCCTTGCTTTATCATGGAGATGCATATTATCTTGACCCCACTAAGATTAAAACACCTTGAAAATTTATATATTTGCTATATATTTGACCAAATGAAAATATGACATTATCTAATTTTGTGTCTTAATTGAATGGAAATAGGTGACCAACGTAATTTACGTATTCTATGCCTTCTTTTCCATTTTTTTTAAAATCCCAGTAGTCTGTCTTATTTAAATTTTGTAACCCAGGGCTGTGCATTGGATTACATTTGGGATATCTCCTCACATTCTTTATTCCAAAACATAATGCCATCTAAAATACTTTAACTGTTTATGCTATCAAATTCCCTAACAAATTTGATTCAGACATGCGAAATCCATCTTTAATTATATTTTAAAATGTCATCTGTTATAGCTATTTCTGTCTTGATTTCTTTTGATTACTTAACCCTTCATCTTCTATTCTATATTATTATTCCTCATCTATGCTAGTCTTTAATTTGTTTCTTAATTTAAATATTTTGTTAGAATTTTTATTGACTGAATAAGAATACTCATTTAATAAATATTGCACAATATCTATCTCATGAATACTCTAGATGAGTATTCTATTTAGAAAATTAAATGTCTTAAAAATATTTGTACAAATTCTATTCAACACCGATTTATGACATCAACACCTATTATTGAAGCATCTTCTATTTGCACTTGGCATACTTAATCATTAGAGAAACCTTGAAAGAGACTACAGCTAAGAGTTTATTTTTTTATTCTGCTGTTATTTAATGTCATATCAATAGCGAACATTCGCTGGTCTGTTGTCAGTAAGCTATTTGTAACTACGTAGATTCAAGTAGCAATTTTGTCAGTTAACAATGTTTGCACATGATTGGTTGTACCATTTGCTTTATCGTACAATGATAACAAGTTGACGTATTGTATTAATGGCGTCATGAATTATATCAGAAGGGATTTGACGGGACTGTACTATTAAATCAACGATTGTTAAAAGTGTAGTTTAATAGCGGCCTGGTATCAATTTATGATTTGATTAGAAATTGTAAAAAAAATGATTTTTGGATAAATAAGATTATTACCTGCATGATAAAGACCAGTTTTGCTTACAAAATTTGGTCTCATTTGAAATTTAAGTGGGTGACATATCGATCATGTCTGCTAAGGTCACAATGGATATTGAATTTCTTTCTTCATTGAAATATTTGGACTAAGCTTCGCCTACAACAAACGTAGTCCAAATATTTCAATGAAGATAGAAATTCAATACCCATTGTGACCTTAGCAGATATGATCGATATGTCACCCACTTAAAGTTCAATTAAGACCAAATCGAATTACGTTCTTATACTAATGTAAGAAATGAAAACGATTGTGTTTGGAAAAATATAATTTAAATCACTGGAACATTTGTAAAAAATATTTTTAAAAGTGAAAACCTAAAAGGATATTGAAATAAAAGCTTATGGACTAGGAAAGAAGACTGTTTAATGGATTCTCCATAAAAAAACGGACAAAATTAAAAAACTTTTAATTTCAATTTTCAGTCAATCAGTTAATATAAAGATTAAAAGAAAAAATAGGTATATTTGTCTTTATTATTTCAGTAAAATATCAAACCTGGTCTCGGAGACAGCTCATGAATTAAATTTGGAAAATTACATTTGCCATTTCTTTTAACTAAAAGATATATATTCTAAAAATGCGGAATTTTAATTGAATATATTTATTTTTTGGTTCTTGGGTTAATAAATGCTTGTATTTATAATATTCGTACATTTTGCACAGGATAAAAAAATATTAAACGGGAAAAATCCAAATGGAGTAATTAATAAAAAAAATAAAGTTTTCTTCTTAATCTGAATTATAAATTTGTTACATTATTTATGGATTTTTTTAGATAGGCTATTTTTTATATAGTTAATAAGGGTAGGTATACGAGGGGCGGCTGAAAAGTTATGAGCCTAAGTACCTTTAAGTATTACTAATGACTCGTGCATCATATCACTAATTGTGGGTATCCTAAGAAATATAAATGTCAGGTTTCATGTCATGAAAAGGGTGTGCGTGCGATGGGTGCCGAAAATGCTCACCCCGCTGGATAATCAGCATGGAGTCACAACTTCACAGCAGTTTTTGGACATCTGCGGTGATAATACTGACGGTGTTTTTTGTCGTCTTGTCACTGTTGATGAAACCTGGATTCGACAGTACGAACAGGAGTCAATGCAGTGGACAGAAAATGGAGAAAAGCCACCACAGAAATTCAAAGTGGAAAGATCGGTGTCCAAGCTCATGGCCACTGTCTTTTGGGATTGTGAAGGAATTTTGTTTATCTACTACCTTCCTAAAAATACTACAATGAATGGAGACTATTACGCTGCATTGTTGACAAAAATGTGTCAAGTGGTTGTCGAGAAAAGGAGAGGCACACTGGCGAAAGGAGTCCTGTTTTTGCAAGACAATTCGCCTGTCCACACTGCGCGAGTTGTAAGGCATGCCCTTGCTGAGACAGCATTTGAAGAAATCAACCACCCGCCCTTCAGTCCACGCCTAGCCTCTAGCGATTGTTTCCTCTTCTCAAATTGAAAATAAGACCTCCGAGGACGGAGATTTTTCAGTGACAAAGAAATGAAGACGGCCGTAAACGAACATTTCGAAGACAAAAATGGTGCATATTTTTTGACCGGGTTAAAAGCCCTTTTTAATAAATGTAAGTAGTGTATTGAAATAGAGGGAGATTACATTGCAAAATACATTTTTATACATTTCTATCAGCATTTTTAATACCATAGGCTCAAAACTTTTCAGCCGCCCCTCATACATAGGAAAATAGTGTTAAATGTTTTCTTTTTGTCTTTTAGTTTTTTTTCTGAAACATAAAAGGGTGAAATATCTTAGTAAAAGTCCTGTTTTGGTTTAATGTTTTTATTATGTTTATAAATTTAAATAATCCCAAGAAAATTCCTTTTTTTCATTTTCAACAAAAAAATCATTAAAAGAAATAATAAATTTAATAGATTAAATTGATATCTTCAAAAAATTTGCAGAACTCATTTTTTTGCTGGCAGCAATTTTGTAATCCTTCCAGTGGCGTGAGGTACTAAAAATATGATATGACTAAAAAATTTAATAAAAAGTGTTATTTATCAAATACGTAGGAGGAAAGCTTGTAACTTACACCTTTGCATGTATTGTCTCATTTTCATATTACAATTTAACATTACTTATAAATCGTAAAATCATTTAATTTTTTTCCAAGTGAGGTTTCATAGAAAAGTAAATCTTCATTTCAGGGAAAACTGGCCTGAAGAATACGATGGCAAACAATAGGACAGATGATGGCAAAGAACAGGATAATAAAAACCAATTAAATTATGATGATTCCATATCCATCATACCTAATATATAATTTTTTTTTCTAATAAGGTCACTTGTATTCTTTTAGCATAAAAATTTAGCTCTGTTCATAAAAAAACTCTTTTGAGATTTTGATTTCACCGCGCTTTTTGTTCTACTAAGACTATAATTAATCTATTTAATCTTCCTCAAATTGTTCCTCGATCACTCCAGCAGTAAAAGGTGGGTCTCTGACGAGACTCAATAACTTATCCAGTTTCATGACTTGGAGTGTCTGCTGATCCAGATGTTGTTGTTTCTTTGGTGCTTTGCACATCACACGGAGGTTAGGCGACAGCTTCAAGACGTGACATGTCCCTCTAAAATTAGAATAATCTTTTATTCAGGGTTTCAAATTAAATTATTCATTAAATAGCTTGAATAGAAATTAATTTTGATATTAAAAGGTTCAAATTGCTTACTGGCTTTCAAAGGGGCTAGTGATGGGGCATTGTTAATTAGGTTAATATAAGTGTTTGAAGTTAGCTACGTTTTGCTATTTGTTTTTCCACTTGTGGATATAAGAGAAGAAATTGATACCTTTAAATATTCTTTTTTTTTAAACTTTCAGTGGAATTAAATAAATATAGGAAGGAAATAAGCACATATATGAGTTTAAGGAAGTTAGATTTCTGGCGCTTTGTAATGAAATAATGTTGAAAATTGTTTAATGACGACATCGAAATATCTTTACGTAGTTTACATTTTAATTAATAAAGTAGTTTTAAAATTAACTCAAGTTATATCTATGCGCTCTAAAGAATTTAGTTATATAAAACTGTGTAAAGTGAAAAGTCTGTTTTTACCATCGGCTGAATACAATTTTTTAAAATATGGTATTGAATAAATTCGCAGTTAAATATGAATTTTATTGATATATGTAATATGGAATGGAATAATAATTTCAAAAATTTCATCTCCAATAGTAATATGTAATATGGAATGGAATAATAATTTCAAAAATTTCATCTCCAATCGTAATATGTAATATGGAATGGAATAATCATTTCAAAAATTTCATCTCCAATAGTAATATGTAATATGGAATGGAATAATCATTTCAAAAATTTCATCTCCAATAGTAATATGTAATATGGAATGGAATAATCATTTCAAAAATTTCATCTCCAATCGTAATATGTAATATGGAATGGAATAATCATTTCAAAAATTTCATCTCCAATAGTAATATGTAATATGGAATGGAATAATCATTTCAAAAATTTCATCTCCTGTAGTAATATGTAATATGGAATGGAATAATCATTTCAAAAATTTCATCTCCAATAGTAATATGTAATATGGAATGGAGTAATCATTTCAAAAATTTCATCTCCTGTAGTAATATGTAATATGGAATGGAATAATCATTTCAAAAATTTCATCTCCAATAGTAATATGTAATATGGAATGGAATAATCATTTCAAAAATTTCATCTCCAATAGTAATATGTAATATGGAATGGAGTAATCATTTCAAAAATTTCATCTCCTGTAGTAATATGTAATATGGAATGGAATAATCATTTCAAAAATTTCATCTCCAATAGTAATATGTAATATGGAATGGAGTAATCATTTCAAAAATTTCATCTCCTGTAGTAATATGTAATATGGAATGGAATAATCATTTCAAAAAATTCATCTCCAATAGTAATATGTAATATGGAATGGAATAATCATTTCAAAAATTTCATCTCCAATAGTTAATATGGAATGGAATAATCATTTCAAAAATTTCATTTCCAATAGTAATATGTAATACGGAATGGAATAATCATTTCAAAAATTTCATCTCCAAATCAAAATAACTTCATTTAGAGTGATAATTTTTGAACTTAAACAAAATTATACAAATTATTGAGTAGCAATTTAATAAAAACTCCTGTGGATAGCCATTTCGAGGTTTCAACATAAATTTCAGATAATGTATTTTTTCACGTCAGAGAGATTTCATTATTTCATAGTACATTTGGAAAACCTACTGATAAAGGTGAACATATAATTTGCCTTCTAGTATTTTATGGTAAAAGGATAAAGTAAGTTTAGACATGTAATGCTTTTGGAAAAATTTGAGCGCCAATAAAGAAAAAAACTTGCCGTTTTACACATATAAAATCCGAAATTTGTCAACGTTATTGAAATGAGAGAAAATAACGTATATTTTTCAAAATGACATTTGCCAAATGACTATTAATTGAAAATATGGACAATATTATCCCATTGTTCATTTTACACAATACCAATATATATCTTTCTTCTTATTTGTGTGTAAATTTAAATATTTTTCAAATAAATAAGAACCTAATGAAATTGGAAAGATATAAAAGAACAAAAATCAATATTTTTTTGGTTTAGTGCAGCCATGTTTAATTCTTAATTATCACCCTCTTTGAAATTTGCAGTCAAGAAATGTAATTAGCACCACCACTGTTTTAACACTCCATTTTTTATTTAATATCCATGTTATTTATTGTAAATAAATATAGTTTCAGCACAATTTTTTTTATAATGTTATGAATTCCTTCTCCATGTGATTATTAGAAATAGAGATGAGAAAAAGTCTTAATTATTTGGGATATTACAAGTATTTTCCTTAGAGACTATCGTTTCGGTATTGTAGCTAAATACAGTATAATAATCTATATTGATATCTGTATGTTTATTTACTTTACTATTTGCCTTTTTAATAGTTTTATGTTGATGATTTTATCAAAGATATATTCTTGGAGTCATAGTCATTAAATTATTGTTTACACCATATATTCTTTATTGTTGTTTAATTATTATAAACAACAATAATGGTTTTATTGTTTAAAATTTTGAAATTTTACAATTAACGCTTAATATTTGCGATAATTTAATTTATGTGTCATAATTTCATTTTATTGTAAATTTTTTATTAAAATTAACAATAAAATAAAAAAAAGTGAACTTTGAATCACTTGCCCCCAGAGAGATTTGAACTCTCGACCCCTGGTTTACAAGACCAGTGCTCTAACCCCTGAGCTATGGAGGCTGTTAAACAATGTATCGAAATTAGAAAATAGAATCATAATTTTTAAAGTTCGTTTCATTGAATTTAATTTATTTCCTGGCGACAATTACCATTGGGTTTTATTTCCCTCTTATGGTGTATTATTGACCAAAATTTCTTAAGGAAGACTTCTAATGCTTTTAAAAACCTTATAAAACAAGATGTGTAGTTTATAAGTTTAGTTGAAACAGAGTGGATAATTAAACACTTTAAAATGTTATAATAATAAAAAAAAATGAATAGTGTCAAAGGTACAATAAATTCAGTCATTATGACGCATAAAACTACTGGCGCCATCTAGTCCGTCTTTCGTGAACTCAGTTTTCATCGTATCTCCTGTAGGTGGCGTTTCTAAAGACCAATTTATGAAAACAATTTGTTCCAGCTAATTATTATTTTAATTGACAAATAAAAGACTTACTTTGTATCCCCGCACACGATGACAGGGAGTCGACGATTGAAGTCTATTCTTGTCAACTTTTTACTTTTTTTCGATACGATGTTTTGACAGGATATTGGCTTGTATTTGTTGACGTTCAGATCGAACACGTATAACTAAAAGAAAATAAAATAAAATTATGTTAAATCGTAAATACTTAAACATTATTCATCAAAGTTATATTTTATGATAATAAATTTAAAAATAGAAATAAATTAAATGCACTTTTTTAATGCTAATTTTGTTTTGGTCATCGAATTTTGACCAAATTTTCGTCTTCACATAAATTCATAGTTTGGATGGTTTTATAAATTATGCAATTTGCGGACTAACATAAAATTTGTCCAATTTTTTCAAGATAGCAAAAAAATATTTCCACATTGTAAATAGTGAATAAGATATTAGATTTATAATGAGAAAGATATATTATAATAGAAAGAGACGTAAAATTTTTAAATAATTCTTTACAAAACTGTGTTTCTTAGTACTAGGTATAAATATTTAAGTATTGGGGAGAGTAGGGCAATTGTGGACGCTGGGTAAATTAGGATAAAGGAATATTTTATTATTTTACGTTTCCTTTCCTCTCATATTATCTTCATAAGATAGTGATTGGCTTTAAAGTATGGCTTCATAAGATCGTGATTAGATCGTGATTGGCTTTTTCAATATCATACTAAAAATCGAAACAGGATATCGCTCACTCTTGCAAACTTAATTCTTCTCAAAGTTATTGGACATTTTCTTATAATATTTAGGTATAATGGTGGTATGTATAATCCTAAGAATTATTATTTAAGTACGTTGAATTATTCTTATGCCCATGTGAATAACAAAAGGTAAAATCTGATATTATTTGAGAATTAATGTATTAATCCTATAAATAAACCATATCGTTCCTTCAAATAAGTGGACGTAAGATTTGAGAGTCATATTTAGAGTCCTGTAACTCAGGATGAAAAAAACACTGAACTCTTACAGTATAATTTCTTGTTTATCTGTTGACTGTCTGTTTATTAAAATCCTTTTTTAGGAACGGCCAGAGGTATGAAGTTAAAATTGATATCAAATATATAAGTTGTCCTGTATATTAAAGCTTCTAATCCAATGCAATAAAAACATACGATCTTTCAAATATCAAATGCATTGACACTGATTCTCTCATAAAAGATAATAACGAATAAAGTTACTTTCTGTAAAATTAATAAGGTCACTTTCCGTAAAACGAATAAGTTTACTTTCCGCAAAACTAATAAGGTTAACTTTCCGCAAAACTAATAAGGTCACTTTTCGCAAAACTAATAAGGTTACTTTTCGCAAAATTAATAAGGTTACTTTCCGTAAAACTAGTAAGGTTACTTTCCGTAAAACGAATAAGGTCACTTACCGTAAAACGAATAAGGTTACTTTCCTTAAAACTAATAAGGCCACTTTCCGTAAAACGAATAAGGTTACTTTCCTTAAAACTAATAAGGTTACTTTCCGTAAAACTAATAAGGTCACCTTCCGTAAAACGAATAAGGTTACTTTCCTTAAAACTAATAAGGTTACATTCCGTAAAACTAATATGGTTACTTCCCGTAAAACTAATAAGGTTACTCTTTACAAAACTAATAAGGTTACCTCCCGTAAAGTTAATGTCGTAGGTTACTTTCTGTAGAACTAAAAAGGTTACTTTTAGTAAAACTAAATACGTTACTTCCTATTGTCTGAGAGTGTTCAAATTTTGGTACAAGGGAAGGTTTTATAGTTTATAATTTTATGTGGAATCATTACGCGACAAATAAATTCGTTTTTTCTTTTGTAAATTTTTGAAATATTACGAGATCGACTTGCACATGTTCGTTTTTTCCATTTTTAGTTTGGCGCATTTACGGATCGCATACAACAAGTAAGTGTAAGAATGAATTTTATTGTAAACAAAATTACCGTCAACATGAACAATAAATAAATAAAAATAAATATTTTTTTCATATATTTTGAAAAGAAATTAAACAAGATGAGCACTTCAGGAACTTATGGATTTCTTTTGATGAGATGAAGGAAAAAAATCACATTTCATCATGCTGGGACAACTATGGTTTCTGAACTAAATGATTATATTTTTTTCTACTAAATGAAAAAGACCATCATCGCAAAACTAAAAAAAAACTTTTTAGTACACGACAAGAGGATAAACCTGAAAAAATTATTTAAAAAAATGAAATAGGTTACATATTACTTAGTTTTGTTGTTAATTGTGTGTAAAATAATGACAGAAATTTTCCATAAATTCAGAATTTATCAAAATTAATGAAAATAAATTTTACATATTTTAGGAATATTTACAATTTTTTTAAGTTACGGAAATAACAAACAGCGCCATATGTGGACGTGTACTCTTGGTAGCCCCCAAATCCCTCTTTGAATTCTTTTTCTTCAGTATTACATCTGGCCAATATTTTTATACATGTGCGAGGCCTGGAGTATTAAGGAAGATCTTAGGAAACGTATAGAAACATTCGAAATGTGGGTCTGAAGACGCATGAAGTCTATATCTCGGACTCAGAAAGGTCATTATTGGGGAAGTTCTGCGACGGGTAATGCAAGCTTTTGCAAAACTTTAAACAATGTAAAGTTGCACATCTGGGGCATGTGCTAAGACATAATTGATACAAGTTCTGCAATCAATAACGATAGGAGAAATTGCTGGTAGAAGGAAAAGTGGTCGAAGAAGAAAGCTATGTTTGTGAAACATTCTAGAATGGCCACGGAGTACGAGTGCCGCCAAACTCTTTCGTCTTGCCAAGGACTAGACCAATTACGCAGAGCTAACCGCCAACCTTCACTAGTTGAAGAAGAAAATTTATCTTGATACACGGCAGCGTATCAGTCAATTTCGGAAATTCAAAAAGAGCGGACGCTGACCGCTTCTCATATCCTTTTGATTTTTTATTTAGGATAAATTGTTTTCACGTCCTCTTATTCTATATTAATACTCACCTCCTTTAATTATCCAGAATTTTAAATTTGGCATAGAATTAGGTCACTCTGTATGTCCAGACGGAACGGTCAATTGTGATAGATTGAAGATAGAGTTGTACCACATTTAATCGTCAAACAGAAAATGTATTAATTAAAAAAGTGGCAGATCTTGAAATGAACAATGCGCTCTAATATTTCATTTCTATAAGAAAACATAGAAAATTAGAAAAAAGTAGCACATAAACGAAATGAAAAATGATAAGTATTATAAAATTTTAGTACAACGAAGCGATGCAAAAAGTATTGATGTCCAAAAACATAAATACAAAAAAGAAGCCAAGTTCTGTATAACAATTAGCAGGTTTGTAAATATGTATTATTAGTAGGCATGTGATATTTTTCTTTGTAAACAATATTTTTTTAAACGACGGCGTTGAGTTGGAATATTACATTACATATATTTTAGTTAAATATATGTAACCGAATATTCCGGGCACCTCCATAATAAATATTTTCTGTAAATTTCAAGAAATTTAATTAAACTTGGTATTCATTTAGATATAATTATTTTGTAGGCGAAGTCAACAAACCAACTTGTTCTTGTTACTAAATCCGAATCACGTTTTCTTCGACTGTAGTGAGCACGATGACATATGTAGCGGCGACTATGCACGTATTGACTAAGGACATGCGTAAACATAGCAGTAAAGTAGAATCAGACTAATGTTTAAGAAAAGGTAACTTTTGCCGCCGTGACTTGACTGAGAGTGGACCAAGTTTTGATGAATTTAGACCGTCCGCAAAATTTTCCAGAAAAATGGTAGTACTAAATAGCTTATCGAGAAGGGGCAGTCTCTAACCCTGTTGGGTTGAAGTGGTTGATATGAAGTGGATGGTTGAGGCTTCCAAGGCCATTTTCTGTGGTGCGGTTTTCAGGTGAGGCTCTGGGGCGATCCAGTGGAAACAGTCTAAATTATTATTTTAATATATATGTTAATTATATTACTTTAATATATCTGTTAATTTAATTTCTTATAATCTTAATGCATGCTCTTAGGTTATCTACCCTATTTCATTATTAGCTAGTCTAGATTAGTAAAGAACCCTTAGACCAATAAAGCAAGTAAGTAAAAGATGATTGAATACCACAGCTTTAGAAAATTAGTACTAACAGAAAATCATCTAGAGTACTGTGCACGAGTACAGTCTACTTTTGGATTAGACTCAAGTTTTATTTATTATTTATTGTCAGCCGTCCATGTACTCGAATGATATATATGATGGACTTGTTTCATGCGTTTTTCAACAACTTCACAGTTTTTCAAGCATTTGATCAATATGAGCAAGCAGAGGGATTTGGAAAATAGCGGAAGATTGGAAAACTCTGTTGTCTGCTCTAGAAATCTACTGATCGAAGAGACGTATATTGAGGGCATTTCCCGAGTTATAAGGAAGTTCTCAGTAGGTTTTACAAAAAGGAATCCAGGATCCCTTTAAGATGCGGGACTGTCTTTCTGGAATGGACCCAGAAGGAGGAGAAACTGGATATTCGGCCAGCTACAACTTGTCGCCCCCTCCTTTAACAGAAAAAAAGAGACTATTAAAGTTACGATGAGGCGATTAAGTTGACTTTTAGAATGTGAGCAATATTCTTGATGCTTTCCGTAGTATCCCGGAAGTTGTAAAACAAGGAGTGACTCGCCACACCTTAGAAGTACTAGCACTCGGTGGTTCTCATGGCGGAAGAGCACGCCAGAAACATCAGTGAATTGAGAGCGGTCCTAGCTGAAAGAAATTCTGTCCTCAGGGAAATAGATAGTCAGAAGCAAGAAGGGTAAAGATGAGTATGTGGGTCTCCGACCTCTTACAACACAGTCGCAAAGACAAATGGGGCTGTTTCCGTTATCCCTTTCTCAACTTCCCGAAAATTAAGCGAGATATGAGTCCAAAATCAAAATCGATCTTCTTTTTCGAAAGATCGAAAGAACAAACTCAAAGGTAGCGCTGAAATAATGGCCATTCTGTGAATTAGCATCTAAACTAAAGATGTGAGGTTTCAGGTCCTAGGAATCTAGATTCTACGGAATGATGATGTGATGGTGAAAGTAGCATGTACATTCAGTGTTAAAAAATGTAGGAGTGAAGAGAACTAAACTACCATCTTACATAACTTATCATGTTGTCAAGGACCTATCAAGCGACAAAATCGTAAAGACCCATAAGGAGGACAATTTATCTGGGGCAATCAAAACGGGTCTGGAGGAAATCAGACCCAATTCCAGAGTAGCAAGAACAGATGGTCGCAACTGCGTACTGGAACTATCCAAGTATATTAAGGAGCAAATGGTAAAATCTGGTCACGTATTTTTTGATTGATTGTTTTATCGCGTAGCGGACTTTGTTCAGGTAACGAGATGTTTTAACTTATATGGTAAACACGTATGGATGAACAATCTTTCGACAGGTTGAACAGGCAAGTGAACACAAAATAAGTATGAAGTCAAGGACTGCTCTAAGGTCCCTTTGTAAAAAGTCGGTGTCACCTGCACAAGGTTCAAAAATAATTCGGAGCACAGTGTCGGCACTGATACCTTCCTCGCTTCAGGCCAGCACTCGAGTATACTGTGAAACAATTGAGTACAATTGAATTTTTTACAACTCATCGCGGGACAAAGTTTAATAATTACGATCAAGTTTTCGATAGCCCTTATTGCTCGTAGATTTTGTGTCGTTGAAACACTTATTCACTAGACATTGCCCAGCTTAAATTAACATTGCCCAGCTTAAATTAACATTGCCCAGCTTAAAATAATAAAATATAAGTACGCGGTTATTTTAGTCAACGTGACTTCGTTGAGAACGGCCCAAACTTTGAGTCGTTTGGAATATTTGTTAAAAGTATTCTTGAAAAAATGGAAGCGCTAAATGGCTCTTTGCGTAGGGATAGTCTTTAACCCTGTGGGGAGGAAGCTTTTGATGGTAGGTAAGGATAATTATTAGGGGGCTTTTGAAGGTCCTTTTTTGTATGAGGTGGGTTGTTGCGAGTTCCAGCAAGGTCTCTGAAACGACTAAAGCATTGGTTTGGGAATATCCTCCCCTATTATAAGAATATAAACTACTATTTTTAGTTTGCCATTTCCTACACTTAAAAATCATATTATGGCCAAACACACAAATTATTAACATCTTCGCGGATGTATTACGCATATCGCATCTATAGCTTTTATTAATCACTCTTAATTCAGCAACCACTATTCCTTGTTAGGAATTACTGGAATCATAGCTCTAATTTATTCAGGAGATGCCTGTATATGTATATGCACAGAGCAAGATTCCATTCAAATTACATATAACCTTTGTGGCCCTTTCTCTCTTGTAAGAGGAAACTTTTTGGAATGTTGAAAATGTTTCTATACTCCTTTCTTTTCTCATAGATTTCTTTAAAAGATTGAGTGGGTACCTTCAGTCAGTCAGTTACTCGTTCATTTATATCTGATGATATACAGTTTGGTTTTAATCAATTTTTATAAGTTTTTTGATGCCAAGGTAACAAGGCTGCTGGATAAGCTCACTTTCGAGCAAGGTACTCAAAAACGACCACCAAAAACCAGAAAGAATTATCTTTTGTCTTAGGGTCTTATTTGGAAATATTTATAGACTAGACCAACGTTGCGAAAAAATGAAACTTGTCGAAACTTGCACTCAGAGCAAAATATATGTGGTTAGCTAATATTTGTATTCGCGAATAGCATTTTTTGCTATTCGAAATAATATTTATAAATCGATATGTAAATATGTAAATTTCTGAGATAGAAATTATCTTTAAAGCTATTCAATATACAATGTTTAATGAAACACTGACGAAAATGTACTCGTAGTTTCCTAAGAGCGTCGTAATCAATTTTGTTGTTTTCGCTATATATATATATATATATATATATATATATATATATATATATATATATATATATATATATATATATATATATATATAATATACTTACACGTCCGTCGGAGGTACAGGCGGCGAAGACAGTGCTGGAGTAGGGAGCCCACTTGACGTCGCCAACGCACGATCCCAGGTCGAAGGTGAACAGTGGCTCGCTACGATTAAAAAAAACAAGGTAAATGACTTTTATATTCAAGTGATATCAAATTGAAGTGTAACAAATCAAATTGATGTATGTGGAGGTGAGGTATCAAGAAAGCTTAGAGTTTTGGAAATCAATACGAAAAGTGATTGGCTTTGAACTGTTTTCAGAAAAAAAAATTGTAAAATATATGTGTCACTCTCTCTGTCATATTTTAATTTTAAAAGAGTGAGAAATTTGAAGAGGGGCATGGGCATTTCATTAAATAAACCAGTAGCCATGTATCAAACTTGGTTGTTTCAGTTTATATATATATACATATATATATATATATATATATATATATATATATATATATATATATATATATATGTATGTATGTATATATGTATATTAAAATTGAAATTACAAAACAATACGGATATAATTGTATTCATAATTATAATTTATTTCAAACGTATTTCAATCAATTATGACGAAACGGAACCATTCAAAACATCTAGAGAATAGAAGAAAATTGAAAAAATATATACAAAAGCGTACAGCGCCATCTGTTAGCACATTTGAGTGATTTATCAAGATACTTATTTTTATCAATTCCTTTGATTTAAAAAAAATCTCTTGAAGAAAAATTATCGTATCCACTTAAATTAAATTACCGTCATGAGATTGGAGAAATTTAATTCAACGGAAGTGCCACCAATGAATGGCCCAGAAACTTAGCGTTCGCAATGCCGCACGTGCGATCTGCATATTTATGTCGATTTAGATATCAAAACATTGATACTTAGTGACAACTCGGTTTTTTTTAATGATTTTATGATTGAGATTTAGTGAGATTTATTTTTATATTTGAAAAAATGTAGGTTGCTATTATTTGTATATCGGATGTCTGTATAGTCATATATAGCGGTATAACCTGGATTAGCCGCCAAAAATAATTATCAAGAACATTTCAAACCTATATCATATAAATACATTTGATGTTAATATTATGCTCAGTTTCCGCTTCACATAACTTCCCATCTTGAATAATTTAAGGCGTGCGCTTCACCAAAATCAATATATGAAACTAAAACGTCAAATGTTAAAAAAGATTTAAATGCTTTATAAAATCGTAACTTATGCGCTTTATAAATAATAATCGATTTAGAAATGTAACTTACTTCAAAAATATTCTAAAATAAATAATTAAGATTTTTTTACTTCTCTATAACCAGTATTATTGGCCAAAAATACATTATTACTGAGGATTAATACCAAATATCATACTAAAAAAACTGCTATACTTATTGAGAAATTATAATGTCAAAGTAGTCAACGAAGTCACTAAGCTAGGTGCTTTTGTAATAAGCGCTGTAAATACTATTACAGGTATATTAACATTACAGGGGAATTTTAGATATTTAAAAGGTTCTATAGAAAAGTTTGGGACAATACATATGTAGAAGTTATCCTAGAAAAGCTACAGTAAATATTTTTAAATTAAAAAAGTGGTAAAATTTAGGTCGATTTATTAATGCATATTAAAATAACTGCTTATTTAATTTTATTGTTCCCGTTAATACCAGTAGGGAGTATTTCTTAAACAAATCGAACGTTTTTTTCTCGAATCTATGATTTCTAGTAAAAGACACTTGTAGTAAACAATTACCAATTTTTCCATACTATACACGAAAACAAAAAAATAGTTTCTATGTTCATTATTTGAAACCTTGATCATTTTATTTTACATAAATTGTCTATTAAACTATTATAAACGGTCTGGTCATGTCACTATAAGGCCATACATACCCAATTTTAAAGAAAATTCTTCTTAATTTTACAAACTCATCTCACAAAAACTATCTTGTAAAGTCAATTAGGCGTCAATTTCTTGAAAAACAATTATTTTCGAATATCAATTTATGTATATTAGCTGACCCGTGCGAAGTCTTCGCACTATATCGCCATCTAGCGTGTTCCAAGTATACAATTTGGCTAAGATATTTGATGAGTCGCCCACAGATGGCGCTCATGCCAATTGTTATAAAAATTAATTTGTTTATTAACAAAAAGATTTTTTTCGAATTTTTTTTATATTTTTCGCCCAAAGTAGAAAACATAAGCTTTAAGTGGGTATTTTTTTATTTTTTTTTGGTGCAGTAGTTAAAGAGATCGAGCCGCTCGACCAAAAAACACCTTTTAGAAATAATATATTTAGATTAATCACGTTGAATTCAAAATCTAATTTGTCATATCTTAGTGAAACGGTTCTAACTCTTTGGAAACATAAAGATTTATAAGAAAATATCGTTGGCGTAATCGAAAATCGTGATCAAATTTAGCCGAATGCACTTAAATTGACAGAAAAATGTGCACGCTTTCTGAAAGTGTTATGCCATCATGAAATTTTCCAAAAATATATTTTTTTTACTTTATTTTATAGTTTAAAGTTTTAAGAACAATTTTACAAATATTCTAATATATATTTTAGCCGAATCATACTAATTCCAACAAAACTCTTACTATAATGGTTTCTAATTCAAAATTTAAGATTAATATAAATCATAGATAAATTTAATAAGTAAGAGGCGTGAAGACTTTGTTGTGAAGTAAAATCTAAATGCTGTTACTTACAATTTATATGTTTTTATTTCCTATTAAAAAAAAAATTCACACACATTTTTTAACTTTAGCAGTAAAAATAATATTACTATAATATAATTAACTTTATAAACGACTGCATGCTTCTTAATCTCCGCGCTAAATATCGAAAACGTTGAGTCATACAAAAAATGTACATAAGCAAACTTGTAGAGAATTTTTGGATGGGTAAAATTTTATGATTTCGCGTCACCGTCATGCTGTAATGGCAGCATATCTGTAGCGATAAGGTGAGGTTTTGTACAAGTTTAGTGCTATCTATACAATGAAAGTTCAATGTGTGTATACTGTGCATTGCTTAAATTGTTTTTTAGTTTGATTATCATTTTAATTGTAGGAATACTGTGAAGTATAACAGCGAGTACTAAATATGTTAATATTTTTATATAAAAAAATGAATAACAAAAACAAAGTATTTAATTTCAAATGTTTCTATTATTCGTATCATTCATTTAAAAATTTGATATAATTTTTTTTTTAAATATTTCACCTCTGCAATACATCGTGCAATGAGTATTTCACAGAAGCTTAGGAGTTATCCGACTATCGTGGTAAAACAGATTTCTAGTTGTTCGATAATATTTTTGTCACTGATTTTGAAATTAAAAATTCTGTAAAATTTTGTAAAATCACTGTAAAATCAAGTTTTAAGTTTTCACTTCTGTCGCAGTCCTCATGACTGCCAATGTTTTTTTTTCTGTTTTACGACACAGAAGTGATGTTGTTCGGATTTTTTTTTCTTTTTCATTTGACTTTTAACTGCATTTTCCACATCCGAGGGGCATATATTTCTAAAACTACCACACCAATTTTGTCATAATTTTGGATGCATTTTTTGCGTTTTTTCATGAGTTGCGCAATTCGTTTAATACAAATTTTCCAACTGAGATTTTTCAGGAACGAAATAAAATTAATTTCTACAACAATTTTATTTGCACAAAGAAATTAAATTTTTTTTACCTGTGCTACATGATTTGATAAATATATATTTGGTTTTTTAATTTGTACAAAACCCTGATAATACAAATAATTACTCTGTTTGCACATGCCGCGTCCAAATTGTTTTTTTATTAATTTTTTTTTCACTGATGTACGCTGCAAATAGCGATAACAAAAAATGTTTGTATGTGCAAAAATAACATAAAAAATATTTAATTTTAATTAAGTTTTTATCGTCTTAAGGTAGTCTAACTAAACTTTACTAATAAAAAATGCTGAAATTAAGTTATACTACTTTTATCCTGAGAATTCTTAAGGTTGGTATAACGAAAGTTAATTACTACTAATAAACTCAGTAAAGCAATGGAATAACTATTCCAAAGTTATTTAAAATATCCGATTTTGCAATGTCCCTTTTTATGGGCAAATACGTAAAATATGTGATTGTGTGTATTGTGAATGCAAATTACATCCGTCATTACATAATTACATCGTCACATCAGATGGCGTCTTTAGAGCATCGTTAAAATATATATTATTCTTGCTCGTGCCCGTTGTCGTTGAATTTTTTTCCAGTTATGAAAGAAAATGAGATACTGAAAAAAGAGTCTACGAAAACGTCATTAGAACAGCATGAACAAATAAAGGGTAATTTAAAATTTCGTAATAAATTTTGGAAAAATGTCCGAGTTTCCCCTAAAATATTCTAATAATAAATGAGAATAATCCTCAAATTTTGTTTAATTTAAAAATTTTTATCGATAAATATTATGCTTGATACAGCTACACGCAATAAATTAAATAATATTTATTCTCGATTGTTACGATTGTACGAATTTAATTATGTACAGCCGCTTTATTTAAAATAGTTACAAAAACACAATCGAATTGTAATGTAATGTCAATTTTTTAAATTTATACCAAAGTTAAACTTAGATCGAGGTCGGAATAGCGTTTGATAAATGAAATTATGACGAGTTTATTAGTAGCGTTTTTATCTATTCTCTATTTATGCAAGGTGTAAATTTCTATTCTAGGTTTATTAATAACAGTTAAGTTTTAGAGAAAAACGAAAGTATAAAAAGATACAAACCCTAGTATGTATTGTGAAAATACGTTTTAGGAATATGTAATTTATCATTAGTGAATTCAAACTGCTTTTTTAATAGGCTTACGGAACTCAAAAGAAATAATTGAAACTTGCAAGAATGCAAGTTAAAAGATTTTTGAATCTTTTCGCGAAATTCGCGAACCATGAGATTAGGCATTACTTTACAATTAGTCGTGACCTTACTGCAAAAACATTACTTATAAAACTAGATAAATTTATCTACAGATCAAAATAAATTATATACTATTTATGTGAAGGGATACTTGTCCTGGGTTTATAAGAAGGTTCGGTACCATCACAAAATTGTGTAACGGAAGTAATGTGGCAAAAATGGGGTTAAAGTCGAGCGTTTGCTTTGTATTGCGTTTGCTTTGTATTGTTATCACTAACAATTCAATGTTAAGAACATATTTTCCTGTTATTGCGCATCGTATTCGACAAATATATTGAATAAAATCACTGTTTATTTATTTAATTTCCTTAGGTTTTTTTAATATTTGGAAATTAAGTGGAAAACACTTTGAAATTATTAAGGAAATTTAAAATCAGCAAATTTTCTATCCATTACATAGTTTACTCGTCAAATATTTAATTTTTCAAGTAGATTCTGGTAACCTGTGATGTGTTTACAGACAAAAATATACTGCTTCTTCGATAAGTTTATACGAATGCACTTACCTCCGATCATCTTCCCATATCTTCACTCTCCAATCACCACCGCACGTGATGAAGACGGCTGGGTTGTAGTGGTTGTAGTTGATGCGATGGACGGGCATGCGGTGCGCGTTCAGCGTGCCGAGGTAAGTCCTCGCGTACGCCACCGAGCACGTATGCACGAGACCCGCCTCCGTGCCCGCCAGGAAGACGCCGGCGCGTGATGGGTGGAAGCAGATAGCGCTGCCGCAGCCTGACAGATTTATTGTCTATATTCACATATTATTACTAGAATCTGACGAGCCATTCTCTGGTGTAAAGACAATGAGATGATTTCATACCATCTCTCGACCTGATATTGATTTGACGACATATTTTTGCTTTTTTATAGTTGTGGTAATGAAAGTGGTAATATGTAATGATAGTAATAATAAGAATGTAAGTATAGTGTGCACGGATAATTGTTATATGGTAATGTAAGTAAGTTGTAGTATAAGTGGTAATGTAATGTGCAATTTGTGGAGTTTAGTGAAAGCTTACTTATCGATATTTTATTAGATGTTCAAAATGCATGCCATTCTGATCCATGCACAAACGAACACGTCTCTGAATATTTCCTTTCGTACATATTAGTGTCATTCTTTCACGTTTTATTATGTCAAATGCAGCCATAATCTTGTGTTTTAGCTCGTCTACACTTCTACTTCTTCTGTGTACACTAACCGCTTTATCTCCGACCACAAATAAACTATAGGGTCAGGTCGGGGCTGAGAGTGGGCCATGGAACTGGGTTATTACGTATCATACAACGATCGCCAAATACACCATTATGGTACTCCCGTACCGCAAGTAGGTACTGAGCCGGATAACGGCTGTGTGGATCAAATACCCTGTGAAAAATAGCGTCGATCACGCAGTGCATTGGTGAGTCAACTAAACAACGCGTAAGTGAATCAACTAGAAATTGCATTTTGTTTTAATCGCCAATATGGAAAGATAATATCGACGGGGTCACGGTGACACCATTTTCACCTTTACGCTGTTTGATCTAATTACCGAGCGGCTTATGTTTAAGTCTACGGTCGGTCCACGTGAACCAGAATTTTATAATTCATTCTTACTAAGCGGGATCATGTATGAACGTTCTGCGTTACATACGTAAAACTGTATTTATACAGATTGATTACTTTTTGTTCCGGATTTTAGGCTTTTCGTTTAAAATTTCGTCATCGTAGATTTTGTTTGATAATTATTTTAATTCTGACAAACATGATGTAAAGCAATGAAAAAAAATCATGTCATACATTACCTCAGAAAATTATTTTTACCCTGCAAATGAATACTATTCATTATAGACGTCAACTTTAGTTCTAGGTGTAAAACGGATAAAAAGTCACCGTGTTTAAAGGTTTAAAGTTAACGTTAAGACAACGAAACAATAATAAATCGTTATGATCCATTTTTAGTAAAGTTCATTGTATTCTATGAGAGCGAAGAAGATAGAGAAATATCCCTATTCTGTCACCCCCATCTAATTATGAAACTGGTGTATTGTTGTTCTTCCCGAAATCAACACGAGCAAGGGTCAGTACGAACTAATTTCAATCAATTTTTGTGTTACATACCTCATCGGTCTGTCTGTCATAATCATTTTTAGATGACTTTTCTGATCGTTTTATTCAATGAATTTTATATTTAATATGAAAATTAATTTGATATTTTTTGGTAACATATTTTATTGCTTTTTAAATGTTGCTTTTTAAATGAATGGATTCGAAAACAAATATTTTCATATTTTAAACTATTATCACGTATTTTGTATTTTATTAAATCTCAAAATTTTTCTTGATTTAACCGTACCTATATTATAAACTTTTTGGTGTAAGTTCTAAATAGTTACATTATTATAATTTATATTTATTTCGGTTTTCAAGCTTTCTATATTTCCAAAGTATCTCAAAAACCTTTTGTAATTTTTTTCCCTAATATTTCCTTTCACCAGACATCGTTTCATCATGTTGTTTCTAACTACATCCTTTGATGTTTTCCGCTTATATTCTACCCTTTACTTGTAATATCATTACACATTTCGATAAGATATATTAAACTGCACGAAACGAGTTATAAACTGGTCAAGCAATAACGGAATTCTAAAAAGAAGGAAATCAAGATAACACTGTGATCCACTCACTTTTCACTGTTATAAGCGTGCCGTCCGGACCTGCCACCGGTGGCCTATCCGCGTGAAGTTGGATAATGGTTGTTGCGATCAGCTCGGAGGGCATAACCGCCCACTGCACCACGCGTCCGTCGCCCGAGATCGAATAGAATGACGACTCCCCATCCACAAGCTTAGGGCCCCACTTCACCTGTACGGTGACAGAAATTAATTTTATTACAAAGATTTAGTAATGGAAAACTATCAAATAACATACGTTTTGGAGACTTATTTATGTTACATGTTTATAAATATATAATTTGTGTACGTAGCGAGAGATAACGAACGAAAAGGAACTGTCACATACTATATTTATTTGAGCAACGAAATTACTCCTCTATATGATCAATGAACTTTAACTTGTTTATTCATTTCTTCGTACGAGTAATAATGACAGTCTATTAAAAAACAGTTTCTACGAATCATTAACTATTTTATAATATATTTATTCTAGAAAATAAACAAGCATATCTATGCGATAAACACAAAATTGACATTCAGCTAAACTTCTTCTGGGGGGGGGGGAGGCCCCCCCAGAAAAAGTTTAGCTGCCATATGCTTTCTGGTCTGCCATATGCTTTTCACTTTTCGTTACAGTTTTACATCTCAACGAGCTCACACTGCCGTATCAAAAGAAGTTTCTCTTCCGTAGTTGCCAAAATCTCTTAAAATTATTGATACAAGGTCCCGAATTAATTTCGGTTAATTATATGTATATATATATATATATATATATATATATATATATATATATAATATCTTGAAATATTTAAAACCTATGATTGAAAAATTTAAGAAGGGGATATAATGTTTCATAAAGTGTCCTGGGGGACACATTACGTTACTTTGAAGCTTAATATTTCGCAAACGGAACTATAAATTGTATATTGAACTATAGAACTATAGTATATTTATTTAGCAAATATATTTTCTTTGCACAAGGCCAGGTTTTGTAACGTTGAAATATAAATATTTTGTAACAAGATTCAGTGAAATATTCACATGAACGTAGGATAATATATCTTGTGGTCAATCAAACATTTTCAGGTTTAATGTAAAATTAGGTGTTGTTACGGGCTTTTTATATATAGCTTTCAAATATAGAGCTTTCAAATATACATAGACGTACATGACATAGTTACTGTATAGATATTTTCTCGGATATTTAGGCGATGAATTTTGACGTGAATACGTCTTTAAATTTGCTACCATACGGGGGCAATCCAAAAAACCTAATGATAACAAAATTGGGAGATACAGTTTGGCGTTGCAGTTTCGAGAATCTATCCTCTACATCAAAAATTAAATTATACCACTGGATAGCTAAAGGATCAAAGAATTCATTACGATACGCGAGAACAGTGACGCATCACGCGTGGTGGAGGGGGAAGCGCCGCCATTTTGAGGTTATTTTGCAATTATCAAGATTTGCAATTAGTATAACTTTTGGTTCGGAAAAGCTACGATGTTCGTTTAAGTTTTAATCGTCAGCTGTCATCAAAATCCATCGATTGTATATAAAATATTACTTTAAAGTAGTGACAGTGAATATAATAAAGTGTTAGAATAAAAAAATATTATGAAAAATATATAATGTCGGCCTATACGCTATTGTAACACGATAATTATTTGTTTTCTTGCTTTTATCCTAAATACATAAATAAAAATATTTTATTTAAAAAATATAACCCGTTACATAGACGTATTCACGTACAACACACGGCCGTGTCCATGACAACTCCACGACCAATTTTATTATCAGCTAAGTGCCTAGGATTCCACTTATCGATAAACTGCAAAATATATCTGATACTAAATATCCCTAGTCTCTGTCAAATATCTTCTGATGCTGCTCGCCATCACGATTGACTGAATCTTATATCACGCTAATACTAAAAATGGTTTTTGGTACTATATAGTTTCATATACTTACTTCCCACACAATAGTCGAATGTTTGGCATTGACGGAGTCGCTCTTATATTGGTACTCGATGTTGAGTGTGAGCATAGTGTTGTACACGCACACGTTTCCGTCGTATCGGCCTGCAAGAAAAAAAACATTTTTTTAATATTTCAGCGGTCTCTACTGTACCAGTGGTAGAGTCAAACCAATGTTTATCAAAGGTAACACTATGATTTTTAACTATAGTTTAAGAAACAGTTTTAACTATAGTTTAAGAACAATTACTGACGCAGTGATTTCTTATTAGTGCTCTCTTTTATTAAAAATACAGTGTTTTATTTATTTATTTCACACCGGTAAAAAACAAATACAATTCATGACATTATAACAATATATGAGGTTTATACTAGGCAGACTTGTATCCTAACGTTCCCACATCCAGATATTAATCAACCTAGAGTTTTGATACATATAAAGATTTATTAAAAACCATGGTTATAATAATTATATATAAAATAATAATGATAATTTAACAAGAGAATTGGATAGATTAAAAATTTACATAAAATTAATTAAATAAAATTTAATAATATGAAATAGCAATAATTGTTGGTTAACATATATAATCATTTACATATCAATTATAAAAAGAAAATAACGAATACAAAATTAACATTAATTACTTTGCGCGTGATAATAAAAATAATAATTATATTAATAACTATATACAAAATAAAAGAATTATTTTAAACGTAAAAATGTAAAAAAAATTAATAATAATCATGATAAGAATAGAATAGGGTAATACAAATTAGAATCAACTAAATAACAGTTATCAAGGAGATTACGGATATTCATAGTTAACATTACTGGATTTTTTATTAACGAATTGGCTGTCAAACGATATTGCAGAAATAGACAGCTTGTATAGGGATGACGAACTAGCGAAAATATCGATGAAATGGAGCTTGTCGCAATCGTTGTAAAGTGTGCGTAGTGGCGCGCGGATACCGGCATTAGCACGAGCTTTGGGAATTTGAAAAAACGCAGAGCTGCGGGTTGATCTCCCGGGAACACGAAACTGTAGTTGGCTCACTATGTTTGAACAATCGTATCGAAATTGACATATATTATGCAATACTGTAGCTCCCATTTCAACGTACCTGTTGTGTAGTGTGCTGTATTTAAACAGCAAAATTGCTTGGCATAGTCGATTTTTGGCGCATTAAAACGGTATTGCAATGTGCGTATATACCGCCTTTGTACCCACTCGATCATATCAAAATAGGTAGCATTGTAAGGATTGCACCAGAATACTCAAGTTGAGATCGGACAAGAGCTGTGTGAAGTACACGATACGTTCTCATCTCTCTGAAGTGTTTGGCAGTTCTTAACACGAAAGCCAGCAACGCTGTGGTAATTTGCTCCACGTGAGTGTTAAAGTGTAATTTAGAATCGAAAATAACCCCACGACCACGTATATCATGAACATACTCCAATGAAATATTACCAATATTATAAAGATGGGAATGGACAATCTTATTTTTGGAGAAAGTAATCGATTTGCACTTATTGTAACCTCAGTGTATTTTGTTGGTACTGTAGTACGCATCGAGCCGATTAATCTTCATTAATTTTAGATTTTTTGCACTAAGTTAGGATATATTCGAAGTATTAGCTATAGCTATGTTTATAATAAGATATTCATAGCATGTAAAGTATAATAAGATATTCATAGCATGTAAAGTATAATAAGATATTCATAGCATGTAAAGATATTCATAGCATGTAAAGTATATTCATAAAAAGATATTCATAGCATGTAAAGTATATTCATATATTAAAATATTCATATATTATTCATATCATGTAAATATATTCATAGCATGTAAAGTATATTCATATATTATTCATAGCATATAAAGATATTCATAGCATGTAAAGTATATTCATATATTCATAAAAAGATATTCATAGCATGTAAAGATATTCATAGCATGTAAAGTATAATAAGATATTCATAGCATATAAAGATATTCATAGCATGTAAAGTATATTCATATATTCATAAAAAGATATTCATATTTATAATAAGATATTCATAGCATGTAAAGTATATTCATATATTCATAGTAAAGTATATTCGTATATTCATAGCATGTAAAGTACTATGGTATAAATCAGTAAATTAAGAAAACATTTTTTGTGATAAAATGTCTTCAGGATCAAACCCACCCTGAAAATCACAAATCAAATTATCGACCTATGAAAAATATGAATATTTTTGATCTTCACACTGATAGAAAACAAAGAAGACATCAACTAAGCAGCGCCTGACTCAGTTAGAATTTGACGCGTCGTCGAAGAATAAGAGGTCGAACGAAATTACATTGTCGACAAACAATTTGTACCAAAACGCGTTTGGTCTAAAAAGGAAATAACATTAAAATTATCGTATAAGACCATTTCATTTTTTTTTCGGCATTTCGCTGAAAATAAAGATTGGGATAAAATGAAATGAAAATAAATAAAAATCTAATTTTTCTTTCGAAAATATTAAATTGATAATTCCAGTTCAAAGATTTTCATTTTATTAGGAAAACGTGTTAATACACTAATTTTCTCTGTCACTAAAATATACGTAACAACATGTAATGTAATATATAAGCTTACATTATTTTTTTGCATTCATGAAATGATATGGCATTTTAATAAAAATTAATACTAAGTAATGGGCAGTTATAAAACTAATAAATATGTATACACATATACACACACACGCATGCATGCACGCACGCACGCACGCGCATGCGCACATGTATATGTGAAGTGAAATACGTATGTTAGAACATGTCATTGGCTTATGAATGAGTTTATGAAATTTACATATTTAGTTTATGTTTTAGTCAAAAGTTAAGGAAAATGCAGTGAACATTATTAAACTAAATATAATTTGTAGTTAAAGGTCTTATCTTATGTTCGTAGTACTAGAATCTTTGTGTCATAAGTGAAAACGCCAGATGGTAAATATAAAATACACCAATTTACCAACGCAGACGAGGTACGGTAGGTCGGGGTGGACGTCGAGGCACATGACGGCTGAATCGGTGGCAGCAGCGTACTCAGGGTACGCCGGGTTCTTCAGGCTATATAGACATAGGCATCCTTCCTTCTGCGGCATCGTGAAGTCCACTATAGTAAATATTTCATTGACTTAATTAAGTCTTATATTACTATTCATATTTTATAGAATATAAAAAGGGATCTGTAGCTGACGCACACGTAAAAAGTGGAACTTCTTTTTCTGAAGGAAAAAAGAGCAATATTAACCGTTATTAAAATAACCGGTATTAATAAAACAATACTAATACAAATAAAACAGGAGAAAAAAAAAATTATTGAAGAAAAACCTCCTTAACGCCCTCCTACATTCCATACACCCCTTTTTCCTTTTTGTTCCTCTCTACGCTACTCCCTTTCTCCTTCACTCTCCCTCCCTCTTATTGCAGAGATATAAGTCACATGTTGATAAATGAAACATAACAAAAATTTACATCCAGCTAAACTTATTCTAAGGGCGGTCTGCCATATGCGTTTCACTTTTCGTTACAGTTTTACATTTCAACGAGCTTACACTGCCGTATCAAAAGAAGTTTCACTTCCATAGTAGCCAAAATCTCTTAAAATTGTTGATATATATACATATATATATATATATATATATATATATATATATATATATATATATATATATATAAATATATATCTCTTCAAATATTTCAAACCTATGATTGAACAATTTTAGGAGGGGACATAATGTGCCCCTGTACCTGGGGGGCACATTATTATTTCGCAAATGGAATTACAAAAATTGATAAATGGAACATAAATTTGGAAATAAATGGAACATAATTCTATCGATGCCCGATACTATGAAATATGCTAAACAATTATTTTCATATCCATTTCAAAGTAGAAAAAAAAATTGCAGAAATTAGAAACAGTAGAAATTAGGAGACTGTGATAGGCGGATGGACGCACCATGGACCTGATTAAATTATAATGGGTCTTTGACACCAAACCCTAAAAAAACGAATCATAAAACCGCATTACGTATTTCTGGGAAATAAGTTTACACTTCCTCACGATGTACGCAAGTCTGTGTGCAAGTTAAACACACCATGTTTTAATTTCTGTATAATTTTCTAAAGAGTATCGCTGAGAAGCGACGTGAGACAAAATTATTTATATGAGTTACATCATCCTACGTTGCGCCCCGCACTCAAAGTATAACACGCGCACTCAAGGTATAACACCCATCAATTTATGTAATTTTCACAAGATAGGTATTTTCCCCCTGAAAAATAAGTTGTGGCATAAATATTTATAGGACGATAATTGTATTATGAGCATTGTAATGTATTATTCTTGAATAAAACATTTAGATTCCAGATCACATAAAGATATTTTGTGTATTCTTACACCTGATGATTGCTAACATTGTATAGAAGGAATTTTTTTATCTAGCGAATCTTGTTATTGAACGAAAACTATTTCCAATTTTATTTTTTTTATGTCTTTATTTTTATTTTGAACATGGTTCAAGGTTCAAAAATTAAAAAAAAGACCGCATCGGTCCAATAATAAAAAAACCGCATCGGTACGTTCTTCAGTGGTCTACATGTCCGAAATAGCGGGCAAAGCATTTGACCTATCGAGTGAACACTGCGAAGCAGCCTTTAAAATTGCCGAGTATTTTTGGAGGTGGATTGGAGGAATTCATATTTAAGGACATAACTGAATAATACCAGAATATAATGGTTCCATAATCGAGGAGTAGTCTTAAAGTATTTCTAAAATTTTTAAGTTATAAAAAATAGAGAAAATAGCTGTAAGGTTATAGATTAAAATTTAAAGTAAAACTCACGTGATCCATAAGCGACCGCAAACAGATCATGATAGTGCGGATTCCAAAATAGGTCGGTGACTGTGTGGTGGCGCATCCGATCGTAAGTAAACTTCCATAGTGGCAAAACTGAGCCTAGACCCTCGCGGAACTCATCAGATGGGTCTTCCCAGTACCGGTAATCCTGCGCTGTAGATGGAATAAATAAGTCATTTATATATTAATACGTGAACAGAAAATTTGTACTCCTTTTTTGGGCACATAGCGCGCACGGTGGAATGTGAGATTTGGTATAGTTAAAGTTTATATGGAGGAAAAGTGCAGAGAGTATAATATGTATTATAAATATATTATATTATTTATTACAAATACATTAAAAGATGCATTGTTTACGTTCGTACTGTCAATGTCAAACACACAATAGTCTGTGGTCTAACAATCGCACAGAGTAGAAATTGTCGCCAAAGAATTTTAAAATATCAGATTGACTAAACGAATTTCACGTAAACAAATAACGTTCAAACGTAAAACATAATGAGTTATTATTGAATTTCGGCCACTAGGCGATCATTAGTTCTCATAAATGTTCTACGTAAGTCGATGTAAAATTATATAATTTTATTAAAATGCAAGTTCTTCTAATAGTTTTCTCTTCGGTTTTGAGTTGCAGATTTTTTGCCCATAAGGTTGTTATGGGTATTAGGATACCAAGTTAATAAAATTGAATCTAAATTTGACCCTATTGTGAGGAATGAAACAAATAAGTATCCATCGTGAATTGCGATATGAAGAGCGTTACCCTTATTTATGATGTAATTTTGAAATCAACTTTGAAGGGACTTAAAATGTGACCTATGACACTATTCAATTCATACATTAAGGAAAACTGATTTTAGCATTTTCAACCTTTTTGAAAAATTCTATTATGAAAGGAAAACATTTTTCAAAGTCAATGCGCTGAGAATAATGAGATGAACGAAATGGTTGAAACTTAGCAAACATTATAAATATACTTTTCGTTTCATCACTATACTCTAAAAAACCAATTCGTATTTTTAAGTTTTATAGAGTCATTGATTGAGGCAGTCAATTTCATAGTTTATTTTATATCCAATTTTTAGTTAAAAAACAACGTTTGTGTATTTTGACTGGAAATGGTTATTTTCAGTTTCGTCACTATAAGACAAAAATGTAACTGAAGTGAGATAAGAGGCCACGTGTCATGTTTTTAAAAGAAGCTTTGCATTTGAGTTCTTTCGTCGGTGTAATTAATATTTGGAAAATGTTTTTTGTTGTAATAAAACTAACAAATTATAAAAATATTTTAAAGGATTCAAGTAACATCAGATTCAGGAATGTATCGTTCGGTCGGGTAGATAACTAATTAATACATATTTGCTTTGACTATACACTCAGCAAAGTTATTTTCGTTTCCATCAATGGAAGTATTGAGATAGTATCCAGTATCAAGAATGGAATGAAAGTATTGAGATAGTATCCAGTTTCAAGAATGGAATGGAAGTATTGAAATAATATCCAGTAAGTGATCTATGAGAGTCGGTAAGGGAAAGTGTTTTGTGACAAAATGTTAGTGGATAAATACGAAGCACATCGGAATTTGTGAATGTGTGTTTGGCAGTTCATAATTTCACAATTAAATGAAACTACGTGATGTAGAATTATTTCTATTTTATTTAAGTTCTTTACCACGACCTAGGTTTCAATGTATTACAACATCTTCAGGTGGGCTATTAGCAAAGATTCGAATCTTAGGAACTTCCAACAGCATTTATATATTACACAAAACAATAGCAGTATATAATATATAAATGCTGTTGGAAGTTCCTAAGAGTTAATCTTTGCTAACAAGCCACCTGAAGATATTGAAATACAACGAAACCTAGGTCGTGGTAAAGAACTTAAAGAAAGTAGAAATAATACTACATCACGTAGTTTAATTTAATTGTGAATAATGAATTTCTACAAAATTAATTCCAAATATATTCAATACTTTATAGTTTGATAAAATCGTGTACAGCTAATTTTTATTCTTTAAACCATTTTTGTTTTAATTTGAGAAATTAGCAGAATTTTTTCATGCTGTTCCGTGCTGTACACCGAAAGCCTCATTTGTTATTCGATCAGGATCATGGAAGGACATATTTTACCACAAATGCCGCGTATGCATCATGTCGCGAAGTTATGTTTCTATGGTTATATCACAAAGAATCGAAGATGTTGTACTAAGTTGCTGCTATACGTGTGAAAAAATCGTAGGCATTTGTAAATAAATGGGAGAAATTATAATATTTTGACATAAAAAACGTCTATGATGAAGAAGCATCCACATTAGATTATAGGTTCATGACTTAAATTTTTCGAAGTAAAGCAGAGAAAGCGCTACTGCTATAAACACGTCAAAAAGTCAATAAAAATTGGACGAAAAGACAGATAATTTGGATAGAAATTGGAACAATGTAATTTTTTTGGATACAGTTTTGTTTTGGTAGTTCTTCTGTTAGTCATTTCTGGTCTTCTCACACCAAAAGATTTAAGCAGATAACCGTTAACAACTGACAATGGTGCGTATCTGTGGCTGTTTCTTGAATCAGTGATTTGCGACTTTGCGTATCACTACCGATAATTTGAAGGCTGCCGAAATGGTCGAAATAGCAATACCGAAGTGAAACGGTCCAATATAAATGGTCGAAAAAGCAAGTTTAACTTGCTTAATTATTAATAGCTCAAAGATGATTTATAAGAAAAAACAAAAATTGGCTTCTAATACACAACAAATATCCAAAATAAAGGCATCTTTTTGTGCGTTTAAGAAGTTTAAGCTTTGAAGGAAAAGTAATTGAATTTTTAAGCAAGTCAATAGATTTGACTCGTATGGAGGGTTTTGTATCGAGTTTATTCTATAAAACTAGAAGAAAATTTTCCCAGGAAATGCCAGACTATTACTATTAGTGGAAGCGACTGGACAACTCATTAAAATAAACTGTCATGGTTTATATGACGTGGTATAGCTTCACCCTAAATATTTTTTGAGTTTTGCCGTACATACTCTTATCAAACAATGTATGTGCGTACCATGTCTGTATACGTATGCAGGTTTATATGTACGTATGCTTTTAAAGATTTATAATAATAACATTTGAAATGACTTTCTGTTTGAATTCAGACTTCTTTTGTTTTTATCGCTTGACAGCATCTACATACCGATATATTTTCAATTTGGAAAACCGTAACGTGGTCGAGTAAGATACCCTTGCTTAAAATTGAAATTATATATCATAAAAACCTTTTTTTGGAAATAAGTGATATCTATTGCTTTAGGGGTGATAATCGGTAAGACAGTTTCGGAGGATAAGGATAACAACAAAAGTTGCTTGCGTCTATAGAAAGATAACTGTTACGTCGCAGCCATCATTGTTATGATTATTACCTTTGAGACTTCGAGACTCTTGCTGGAAAATTTAATTTTTTTGGAAATCTCATTTTGGTGGGTTTTTTATCAAATCGTTGATTATTAATAATTTAGCTGGTCATGGATTTGACACTGGCTTTTAAGGTACTTTTAAATACACTTTAATACACTTACTTTACGTTTAATACTTAACAAATATCTTATGCTTGTTTGTGTTTTTACAGCAAGCAGTATGAAGAATAAAGACACATGAACATAAAGACTTTGCACATAGAGTAGTTTTATGGAAAAACATTATCCTGTGGCAAGGCAAATGACGTCGTTCTAACACTCACAAATCTCGTCGTAAATATTTTGATTCACGAGTCGCTCCAAGATGCACCAGGCATCGCGGATGCGCGCTGCGAGTTGCTCGTCGTGGATCTCCTGCTCCGAGCGACGTTTGGCCCCGGTTTCCTTCTTGCGTACCTGAAGTGAGAAATCAATTAAAATATTAACCAATTAAAACATGTCTTTGTATGTATGTGTCTTAAGATGTTGTTAAAACACATTGCACTTAAAGCTCTGTATGTGTTAAACTATTTCTAAATAAAAGGTTATAATATATATATATATATATATATATATATATATATATATATATATATATATATATATATATAATAAAATAAAAGGTTTTAATTTTGGTAATACATTATACGTTTGAAATAAGATTAAAACGTATAGTGCGGCTGCTTGAACTCGATATTAACGTTGGACGATATTAACGTTGGAAATGGTTTAGAAAGAAAGTGTATTCATTTCTTGAATAGTTTTGAAGAAAAAAAAATCATTTATTTGTTTTATTTCAGTCGAAAAAAAGGAAAAGAACATTTTTTTCCGAGATTCAAACTTCGGAGTTCCGAGTTCATACTCTATTATTTTACTGCTGCGAAGCGATATTCACTTAGAGAAGCAACGAATTAACAGCATACGTAATTCGTACTTCTTCGCTTATTATAATTTGTTATGGTACTAAACCGTTAGAGTGCTGATGAGCGCCATCGCGCTCGTGCGCGTACTAACTAAATTTGCCACGACCGCGATGGCCTTCGCGAAATCAGTTGCTGTTTATTGGTCGCTCGCACGCATCGCTAATTTTTTATCTTTCTACGTGTTACATAAAGTTCAAATTATAATATTATTAGTAATTACAATGTAAAAAGGATCTAGGAAAAGAAAATTTTTAACTCATAATATCGGAATACGAAAATAATTCGAGTGAAAATGATCGCTTTTCAAGTCGTGAAGAAAGTGATAGTGGGAGTGACATTGTGGTGCGCTCACAATTTGAAGTGATAGTGATAATAGTGACGATAACAATTATTTTGCTGGTACGGAGGATGTACCGGACTGCGAAAATGACGATGTGACCTTGATTTCAGATTTTGTTATAATTTTTGTTCACAATATATATTTTCATCATTTTCTTTGTATTTTATTATCCTTGTACAAGTTTTCATAAAGAAAACACCGAAAAAATTATTAAAATTGGATAATTTTTGGAAGAGATACAGTTTTTTTTCGAGACAAGGGTAAATGACATCAAAAACAAAAGATTTCTTTGGCATTTTTAAATAAATATGAGTAAAAACACTAGAACTAAAACGGTTAATAAGCAATTGGTAATATTTGGAATTTTCACCAAAGGTGGTTAATAAGGAGAAACAAAAATTTGGCACAGTCATACGATAATGGCCAACCCATGCACTGACAAAATACCAAGTTTTAAGTTTTTAGCTTAGATAGAAGTATAGCTATATAACTGTGAAAGATACATTAAACGTTTCCAACGTTAATATAAATTTATAGAAACTCAATATTGATAGGGAAAAGCATTTGTTCGTGCGGTCCTTTTGAATTTGTGTTCTTATAATGTTATCGTTTATATTATTCATTGTTGTGATCGATTTGGGAAATACAGCAACATAATTGAGTGTGAATATAAATCGGAAACGGAATATTGGGTTTGCTTTTAAGTTTAGCCAACATTTTGTGATTTTTTCAAGGTTATCAAAAGCTCTTGAATATTACGTTATGAATAGGCCTGGGTCAATGACCGCGCCAAACCTTCGAGGGTATTGCATAAAAGAATTGGATTTAAATTGAAATCAAGTGTGGATTATTTTTGTTTTTGACTCAATCTTTATCAACAATAGAATGTAACTTCGATTCGTTAAATAACTCGTGATAAAAAGTGGGTTATATACATTAACGTAGTTCTCTTGTAAAACGTTTTGTCGATAAAATTCGCTGATTTTTTTAAATATTATTCGATATATCTAATTTATTTTATAATTTAAAAAAATATTTGGCGTTTAGTTTTTAGAAATTCAAAAATTTCACAATTAACGTTAAAAATTGTGCATTTAACGTTACAGGAAAAGTAGTTATTACACAAAATTTTTCATTTTATTTAAATAACCCGTCGAGCAATTTATGTAAAAAACTAAGTCAATGTAAATGACATAATATTAAAAATTTGAAAAAAAAATTATTTCCCGTTGGTAAAAATCGCTTTTAAAAATTCTACAATCAACATTACAGGTACATACAAAAGTTATAATTTCACCACATTTTTAATTTTATATAAAAAATACATCGAGTGATTTGTCTAAAAAATTAAGTCAATGTAAAACGACGTATTAAAATTAGAAAAAAAAAATTACCATTTATTTTTGATAAAAATCACTCTCAAAAATTATACAATTAATATTATACGAAAAGTGATATATATATATATATATATATATATATATATATATATATATTTGCAAACTGTGAAAATGATGTTATATATTAATAGTTTGGAGAACAAAAAAAAATTTTATTTAATAATTTTTAATAAAAAAATTATGATAATTTTTTGGGTCTTATTGTCACACGACAACTACCTTAATCAAACACAAAAATCAATGCCTTAGTGCAGAACAAACAGGAATTTTAGTAGACGAATTCCAGTTGAATATCAACAAAGTAATGTTGAGCTGATGATGGAATATGAAGGACCGCTATCTATTGGAAATTACTTCCGGAAGGAGCTGCAGTGAATGTAGAGATTTACTGTCCATAATTTGATGGACTAGTCAAAAAACTGAGTAAACAACAGGACCTAATTTATTTTCTTCATGTTAACACTAGGCCGCATACCCCAAAATATACTAGTCAAAAATTAAAGTAGTCGGACTGGGTTCTACTAGTATATCCACCTTATTCACCTGACATAGGGTTTATTGTGTAAAATATTGTATTGTGTAAAATATTGCTTCGAACTCTGAATGACTAGTCATAATCTAATGATTATTCTGTCATTTTTTATTGACACAATAAAAAATGACAGCGTCGAAGACTTTCAGAAGCTTTGTCAAATTGAAAAAGTCTAACTTACGAAATTTTACACGGAAAGTAAATTGTCTCTACCTACCAGATAGCAGCAAAATAAATAGTTTGATTTCTTTGTGCATAATGCAATGCAGACGAACGATTTTTGCGAGTCATTAAATTACTTTTATTTATCTAAAGATCTCGAAAAGAAAACAATGTTTACCAATGTGCAGATTTTCGACAATCGGCGCTAGTTTGAATTATATTATGTTGAAATCTATGACTATTGTTCATTATGATCAGTGTTTCGAAGAAATTTTCTAGAGTTAGTAATGTAATTAAAAGCGATATAAAGGAAAATCTAAAAGGAAATAAAATACATAAATACATGTTCCAAATACATCATAAACGGATTTTGTGAGCGTTACCTAATGAAGTGTCTGAAGGTAGCTGATTCTCATTCGTGCACCTTGAAAATTACTTTGACCGGTCATTATTACATACTTAACGATTTTTTTTTCATTTTTATCTGTAAATAATTTTTCTTTTTCATTAACGATTCTACAATGTCGAGGATTGCGGTCTCCAGGTCATTATTAACCTGTAAAAGTAGGTGACCGACAATTGCCATCTTTTGTCGGACAAACTTGGTTGTCGATTTTCCAT
The DNA here is from genome assembly GCA_039881145.1 of Druceiella hillmani. Taxonomy (NCBI): domain Eukaryota; kingdom Metazoa; phylum Arthropoda; class Insecta; order Lepidoptera; family Hepialidae; genus Druceiella; species Druceiella hillmani. The sequence goes on from JAYKKI010000004.1 coordinate 8,955,066, forward strand.
CACATTTTCAATACTTATGTTAAGTGGCGCGCGCCGCTGATTATATGTCTCCTGTCTCCTTCAGCGTGTGTTCAATCGTATGTTCTATCCTTTTCACCATTAGTGCGTTTTAACTTGTAATGTTCGAATTGGCGAGGGTCGATCAGAGCGGCTCCGATTTTTCTACGCTCCGATTTTTCTACGTTTTTCGACGTTTATATTAAAATATTAAGCCCGATTATAAATGTCGATGGTCTTAGTAGTTACTGACGCCCATATGCACCACACATGGTCAGGACTCTCAGTTGGATTTACTGACAGTTAAAAACGTATTTTGTATGGATACTTTAGGAATTGGATCGTGCAATAGGGCACGGTAGGTAAAGTAGACTCTTGTTCCGACTCGACTGACAGTTAATGAGAAAGAGAAATACGTTTTTAACTGTCAGTAAGTCCGACTGAGAGTCTAGATCGTATATGGTGCATATGGTCGTAAGCCCTTTTCGATTTATTGATTTTGAAATTTGAAACCCAATTCGGTTTGCATTATTGATTTATCAAATGAAAATGCTTACAATGTTGATCAGTACGTTCCGAGGGTATTTTCCACACTTTTTTATTTTCCCCTATCATCATCATCATCATCATATATATTAATACGCTAAGGTTAAGATGTTACACTCCCTTTTTAGAAAAAACCTCACAACTAATCCACATAAATTATATATCGTTTTATAGATAATTGCTTGCTCTACCGGCATCCACAAATAAAAAAATTATTATTGCTATTGTTTTTGCAAATTAATTAATTATTAAAATTATATACACAAAACAGCAATGCTGCCATCTAACGGCTTAACGTCAATATGATAGACGGTCGGTAAAATTTTTGTTTAATTTCAAATCCACTCACGTATAAATAAAGTGGCGCTTTAGCTCAATGCTTTTGATACTTGCGCCTCTATATGCCAATTTTAGTAAAATATTTGTTTGATCTGTCATCTGAGCTTCATAATGGAATAAATAATGCGAAGACTTCGCAACGGGTCAAGCTAGTTTTGTTTTATTAGTAAAAATTGTGTAAAAGTTCATATGTGTACAACAATTGTGACGTATTCTTTCTTACCCTTTTAGGTTTTTCCTCCTCTTTTTCCTTCAGCTTTCTTGCGTAATCCTCTTGGTAAAAATCGAAGATGATAGACTGGAGCGCCGTCGCTGCGTAGTTGGCTCTAGGAGGTGGGACGGTCTGAGTCTCTACAGACTAAGGGAGAAAGTTGTGAAATAGAAGATACCATTATAAATCAAAATTAAGTTCTGTAATCAAAGGGAAAACAAAGTGGTTAGCTGTGGGTGCTAATATTGAGCGTGATAACGCATATAAAGAAAAGAATAAAAATCATTTTATAATATATTTATTTATGTTATAATATATGTTATGTTTATTTTTGTTATATTTCCAATTCGACTTTTATTTTAAAATTAATTTAAAAATTTGAACATATTTTAATATCTGCCATTGGAACACACAATTTTGTACAGAACGGTGATATGAAAAAAACATGTTAAAGAATTTTTTAAATTTTTTTAGACCATGTTAGCCTGTTAGCGTGCAGAGTGAGACGTTGTCACGTCAAAACGGAACAGTTCTATTTTCGCCAGATTCATTCGTGTTACGTCCGTTTTTATCTGTCGCATCCTTGTAGTTTCTTCAGTTTAAGACTTATGTAACCATGTTTTGCAATTGTATGCTTAATATAGAAATCTCTATTACTATGTATAAAAATAATAAAAAAATGTTTTAATGCACCTCTTCACACATATAAAGAGCAAATTTTTTTTTGCACTTACTTTCGAGTTGGTTCTCATTAAACAGGTATTTTACAATTTAGCACTTTTCATTTTCAGACTTCTTTGCGAAATATTAAGCTTAAAAGTGACGTACAATGTGTCCATCCTCCACTAATTTTACAACTATGGGTTTCAGAAATCTCAAAAAAAATTTAGACACTGGCATGAATACTTTAAAGAGTTGCAGATAACTACGGAGTCCAACGCTGCGCGGGTTCTGACATAAACTTGACCGGTTTTTTTTTATATTAATCGATATAAGCACGCCCAACAAGAAAAGCGTATTTCTTTCAAATTATTTTAAGTTCTCTGCTCCTATTCTCATCTTTATTCTGATCTTTACTGTTTAGAGTTTCATACAACTTTCCATGTATTTTTAACTGTTGTATATGCAAATTACATTGGCCAAAAATTGTTTAAAAGTCTTAAAAATGTTTTAGTCATATTCAAATGGCTTTTTCTTCCACATACAAATATTTGTAGAAAAATACAGAGAAAAAAATAAAAATAACGCAATACGGTAAGACGAAATGGTGTAAATCGCAATACAACTCAAAATAATAGTTAATAATATGTATTAAAATAAACGGTACAGTTCCACTACACGCGTTCTCGCGAAACTTAAAGCTACGGTTTCTTAAGATATTGGTGGCTGTGTCTAGTGGCCGTAATGTGACATGATGCTGGAGGTGAAAGACAATCTGGACTGGTTGCCTGGACGCTACCAGTGATGTCAACGTGAACGATGTCGAAGCCGTGACGTTTAAGGTGAGAAGAGGAAAGGCATGATCTTGAACTTAGCGTTATTAATATATTCAGAAGAAAAAGTGTCATTTAAAGGAAAGTTATTTTTTTTAAAACGTGCAGGAGGAAGTATTTCTAAAATTTTGGTGCGTCGTCATTTGCAGTGCGAGGCCAATAAAAAAATTAGGCAATCCTTTGTTTAACCCAAGTATTTTATGATTATGTCCTGAGTCACATAACGCATGAGTATTTCTGAAATTTTAGTGCATCGTCATTTGCATTGCGAGACCCAACACAAAATTAGGCAATCCTTTGTTTAATGCCAGTATTTTATGATTATGTCCTAACTCACATAATGCATGAGTATTTCTAAAACTTTAGTGCATCGTTATTTACATTGCGAAACCCAACAAAAAATTAGGCAATCCTTTGTTTAACGCCAGTATTTTATGATTATGTCCCGAGTCACATAATGTATGAGTATTTCTAAAACTTTAGTGCGTCGTCATTTGCATCATGAGACCAATCAAACAATTAGGCATCCTTTGTTTAACACTAGTTTTTACGATTATGTCCTGAGTTACATAATGCATCATTTGACCTTAAACTTTGAAATAAAACTTGCATATACTTTTACTCCAAATAACGATTTTATTAATTTTATTAGTGAAACGTTCCCCGTTTTATACACAGAAGCGTCGTTAATCTGTTTTACCATTTCAATGATCGCTTTTTGACGTGACGATGGCAGTTAAGTCTTTCGAGGAAACTTCGCCTTTTTGTTTTTACAAACAACGTTTTTTGACGTCATTAAATGTTGTAATATCTCCAGATAAGTTTTATACAAGGGCGCGCTTATTTTCTTTTCTTCCAAAAAAAAAAAATTACATGCCATCAAGTTTACAAAACACTAACGATGAGGGTAGTTTAAAAAGGATTATTTTTATAGTTTTTTTTTTCTGGTAACAAGAATGACAAACTTTCTTCAAATGTTTAAAGTCATAAGAGACACGACTGGTCTATTAAAATGACAATAGCTTTAAACAGAAGTTTGAAATGCTCAGATGAGCAGACACACACAACGACAATATTTTTATATTGGAGTACCAAACATTTTTATATGACTAATTTGTTTTTATTTCTTAAGGTAAAACTATTAATGGCGCGCCTCAATATGAAACAAATATATAGGAGTAAACTGGCGAGAGCGATACGGCTGAATGTCCCGACATTATATCTGTGGTCGGGCGTATCCGCGCGTCTTTGGCTATTTCCTTTTTTTTATATACGTGTTCTCAACCATTTTCAACGCTATGTAAAATATATGTCTTTTGTAGATATACATATACATTCACGTTACAGTAAGCACTGAAAATTTCAAAATTGAAAAAAAAATTAAAAGAAAATATGCAATAGTACAGATATTTATGAAAAAATTGGAAATTTTATAGGTCCACTTGTTTAGGTGCTTGATATGGCACACGAAGACATTTTCCGTTCTTAGAAAAGCAAGTAAAGTTCTTAGTTCGCAAGTAGAAGAATTTTTCATCCAGAGTACCTAATTGTAAAATTTCATATATATATATATATATATATATATATATATATATATATATATACGTAGGTTCGAAACTGTAAGTTCCGGCAAACGAACGGACACATGTGTATGAATAAGTTCGGTTAAGGTTTATTTTTTTCCAAAAATGGTAAAAATGTCTCATTATACAGCATCCTTTAGTCTTCCATATAACAGTTAATTTTCAATTAATTTTTGTTTTATCAAAATACATTTAAGGGTCAATTCACATATACCCTAGCCGGGTCAGAGCCATATCGATTCAATAGAAGAGTTAGCGATGATTGCGTTTGCGTTGGATGAAGAAATATTTCAATATCCACGTTTTTAGTTGAGCAATTAAGGCTAAAGCACACCAGATGCGTTGCGTGCCACAGCGCCTGCAACGCATAGCGTTACACCAGCCAGGTGACGCGCTATGTTGAGCTGCAACGCGCTGCTCGACATATGCAATGCCATTACGGCGGACATTTGCAAACATATCTCAGGGCGACGTCTTCGGGCTTCAAACTACTGGAGAATCATCAGAAAGGAAAAAAAATGTCCTGCACCACGATATATATATACATATATAAGGAACGAAAGCAACCTGTACTCAGAGCTGGAGTCATTTAAATTCAATTTTATTGGTACTTTTATACGTCTCATCCCTTTCTATAAAAATTACTTAAATCTAAAATATTACATTTATATCATTTACGAACTATTTCTCTTAACTTTTCCTACATTTCTACGTTCATTTTTGAAATAACTGCATATACCACAGAAAAAATATTTTTGCAAACAAACACAATCAGTTTTTGTGCCACACAGCTGCTGTACAATCGTGCTGTATGCATCATGCGCCAGTCCAGTGTGATTCAATAGAGACCCATACGATAAAAGGTCATCGCATTGCGGCTCATTTGCGATGTTGACATTCGCTCGCGCACACTGTTTATCATAAGGATTGTTTATCAAGCCTGGCTTGCATGTGTTTCGTGTCTGCTGTTGTGCGTTGCACACAATGCATTTGTGCATCACATACAGTTTCTAACATTAAAAATGTTGCTGACGCAGACGTGCTGCATACCCATTCAGTTTGATTCAGCCGTTCTATATGTGCGGGAGAAATTATGATTAGCAAAATAAACTAGTGGTGTATATTACATTTTGGTCAATATGGTCATTGATTGTGACAGTTTGTCAATGTTGACTGGGTAAGCGACCACTGAATAAAGGAGACCGGTATAGTGTTGGAATCAGCTGTAACAAGAATATAAGTCTATATAGTGTTGGAATCAGCTGTAACAAGAATATAAGTCTATATAGTGTTGGAATCAGCTGTAACAAGAATAAAAACGACAAGGAGTGAAATGAAAAAAAATAAGTACCTCAGAAGTTTTACTTGCATTGTCAATCACAGAAACTTGAAAACCTGTATTTTTAATTATAACTCAGATTATTTTCCATAATATGTAATTTATAATACCACTTTTACGGAACCTTTTGAACCAGCAAAATGAAACAAATTGGAGATTTGTCTCCCATTGCATGTTCCATTTACATTGAGACTTTTATAGTTTGGGTGACAATGAAATGTCGAAAAACACTAACAGCGTGTTTACACATCAGGGTATTGGACTCTGGATTGAATAAGTGTGAACAGATTTATGTAAAATTAATGCAAATATTTTTTTTCGTTTCTTACAGAGCCCCAATCAAAAGTGTGAATGCACCTTAACGAGAAATTTTACAACATAAACAATTTTGCAGTTTTCAGAAGATTTTAAACAATTTACAAAATTGCTGCTTACTTATTCCATTAGGAATGTTAGTGCTGAAAGATGTTTTATGAAACATGATTGTAACATAAACTTGGGTTATGTATATGAAATAATAGTTAAAGAGAAAGGAGAGCTTTAAACAATTGACACTCACCCGGACAGGGTTGTTATAGGTGAGGGCTGCGCGTTCGCAAAAGTTGAACTGGTTGGCAAGCTTCTTCACGCGCGGCACGATCATGATGGGCTCTTCCTCTTCAAATTTGTCAGTCTCGTCTGTCACAAATTGCCACACCATTATATGGAGCATAAAACAAACACAGAGGTCGCTAAAAACGTTCACAGCATCATACTACAAGAATTTTAATTAGGTGTGTATCAATTTAAATTTATTTTTATTGTTGCTAAATAAACAGAATTATGACAAAAACGGTTTCTAGTCAATAAATATTGCCGGATTACGAAAAAGTACGACGGACAAGAGGTAAAAACTATTTAAGGAGACCATGTGAGAAATGGAGATCAAAATTACCGATCAAAAAGTTGCACAACCAAGAATCACCGTCAAGTACAATGTAAATTTGTTGGAAAGTAATGTTTAATTGTAATTATTACGTGAGTATACATTAAATAAGCACACAAAGCAAAGGAATTACACACCGTTTAATTGGGTATTTGAATATTTTTTTTTATTTCATTAATCATAATTTCAAGATACAAGCTGATGAAGAGTGAATTTTTTTTAATATTCTTAAAAAATTGACCCCGTTATAAAAGTTTAAATTTAACCTTTAGTGAAGGACGGCAATACTGTGTTGTGATGTCATTTTTAATATTGCACATTATATTCTATGTGAGGAAAAGAGACAGGGTTACACCCAACTCTATCCGTATCTTCAAATTTAGAAGCCTACAACTGGCTTATTTTTCAATCAATTTTTGAATTTTTTTCAAAACTGGTTTTTAATTAACTTATATTTCACAATATTGTATGAAAAATATCAAAATTTAGAATGAGTCAACTACCGTATTGAAAGAAAAGTCACGTTTAAAATTTGTTTTGTACAGTGACAAAAGAGAGTAACGTAACCAATTTTATTAATTTTTCAGCAGATGGCGCTGACAGTTTTTTTTGTGGAAAATTAGGTACTCGATTTTTTTATCTTATATATCATATTATTTGAAAAGGTAGGTTGTGAGGATTTGAAAAATAGTTTTTTCATAATTCTAAGTACTATATCTTCTGAGATATACTGGAAAATATGAAAGAAAAGTTCTCCCTTTAGTTCTGAAGTTAGTCAACTTAACTTAATAAAAAAATATTTTTCAAGGTTATGCAAAGGTACAGGAAAGTTATAGCCATAATTCTAAGTATCATCATTTTTTAAATATACACCGTGTTTTTACCTCTATGGAAGATATAGAAAGCAATATATTTCTATATTTCCACGTTTTTCTATATTCACAGCTGATCTTGTGAGAAACCGAGCCACGTAGAAATTTGAAAAATGACTCTCTAATACATCTTATTAATCCATATATTTTGCGCCAGTCAACTTTTTATTATTATTCAATTAAAAATTAAATTAAATAAAGATTTAATTTTTTTTTCAATTTTATCTATCATGTGGAAATCTATCACGGATATTTGAAAGGGTTTATTATAAGGAATACAAAAATATTTTATGTAATCCATAAAATAAAATTATTATCGTAAATTAAATTCTTATCAAACAAGGTTATTAATTACCACATCAGATTGAGTGAAGCGATTATGTGCGACAAGTTAATAAGCTTACATTTAAATTAAAAAATAAAGCTTACCTTCAATGGGCTCATCCTCATCGCCCAGTTCACCTTCTCCTTCTGCATCATCCTTGGCCTTTGGCTTCTCTTCCGCGGCCACCTCTTCGGGTTTCTCTTCTGTTTCCTCTTCTTCCTCTTCTGCCTCTTCGGTGCCCTCTTCTTTGCCTTTTGAAATGCAAATTATTGTTTGCTTATTTGAGAACTACTGGCTTGAAAATGTTGAATTTTCTTGGTATATTTTGAAGCGTCATGGGAATTCTTAGAATTTGATACAGATCTCCAATTTAATTCACAAAATTTTGAGTACATCGTATTTAAATTAATGTTTAATATTTCAAAAAAAGTTGTACACTAGAGAACGGACGACAGAAACAAAATAATTACATTTTGTGCGCATTAAATAAAACAAATGTATATTGAAAATTGATATCATAAGAACAAAATTAAATTGTGAAATATTTATTCGAAAAACTAAACATTGAAATGAATCAAGCCACATGAGTGACGTATATTTTGAATAGCGAGGTAGAAGCTAGAGAACGCGGGAATAACAATAAAGAGGCGGAAACAATCGAAGAGGGCCGGAGACGCACAACCACTGACGATATGTCGGGACACTTGGCCGTATCACTCTATTCAGTTTACTCTCGTGTATCATACGCTATCTACTCATCCGATTCCTTGAAAATTCTGTCCAAAGAAATTAATTAATTTTTAATTTACATTTTCATCCTCTTATATCATTATCATCAAATATAGTCATATCCAAAAAAAAAATTGTGTTTTATTGTAAATATTTAAATTTTTAAAGCCTTTCCGCTTACACTTCTTCAATATGTTACCTAAGATATAAATAAAATGTTTGAAGAAAATGTTTGTCAACATTTTCTTTTAATGAATATCGTGAACATGAGTCCAGAAATTGGCAAAGAGAGCGAGTTAAAAGATTTCGCCGTTAATAGAAGTAATGTGCGAAAAACATCGACAAGTTTTAAACAATCAGGTTTTCTTACGCTATTATTAAATTTTTTTAATTTAAATTAAAAAACTAATTAATTAATTTTTAAATTTTAATTTTAAATTTTTTTCCAATTTTTTTGACCTATTAACGCATTTTTAGCACATCACTTCACATCTGATTGTTGTTCAATTTCTATTTAATTAAAAAGCCAAAAAATCAAATCCATATAGTTTTCTTAAAAGGTTATGTTCGCGTTTCGTATATATGTTGGTAAATGAAATGCGATGTCGCCAAGTTGGATTTTTAAAATATTTTCAGAATAGTTATTTTACTGTTTTGCTGAGTTTATTTGTAGTAATTAATACCTTAGTAATACCAACCTTACAGTATAAGTATTCTCAGAATAAGAATGGTATAACCAAAATTTAAGAATTTTTTATTGGTTACAGTGTTAGCGTCTCACCCTGGTTTGCACATCCGGTGTTAACTCATTCATTTTACTTATCCCGAATGCCCTAATGATGCATGATGCAAAATACGTACAGATTCAGCGTAAATAAAATCTTTTAAAAAAACTATATGAATTTAATTTATTGGCTTTTGAATTAAATAGAAGTTAAACAACAATCAGATGTGGTCTCGGATGAGGTTGTGTTTATGATTGAGAATACAAATTACATTTGTCATATTAGCTGACGTCTCTAGAGTATCGTTAAAATTTATATTATGTTTTACTTGTGTCTATCCTTGTTGAAAGTCTCTCTTTTTTACAGTTATGAAAGACCACGAGCTATTGAAAAGGATAGTTCTCAATTTTATTTAATTTAAAAAATTGTCGTTAATGATATGTACTCTTGCTGCAGTTCTACGCAATAAATTAAATATTATTTCTCTTCTGTAGTTTCGATCGTCCGAACTGAATTTTATTCAGCCGTTTTTGGTACAATCAATCATTCATCTTGCTTCGTTATATGGTGAAATATGAAGCTGTGCATCGATGTAAATCTTAAGCTGTGTGTCATCGTCGTGGTGTGTAGGGATTTTCTATTTTCTCTTTATGCAAGGTATAACTTTCTACTCCAAGTTTATTAGTAACGGTGTAAAAAAATTGAAAAATATGCGATAGTATTTAAACTCTCGTCCAGCGCGTTTCAGTGGACGTTAGTATCCGATAAAGACAAAAGTCGAGGTGATAAGATTAAACTGATTAAAGAAGCATCTAGCGAGGAAAAGTACCATCAGCAGACTGGTACAATCAATAATTCATCTTGCTTCGTTATATGGTGAAATATGAAGCTGTGCATCGATGTGAATTTTAAGCTGTGTGTCATAGTCGTGGTATGTTGGATTGATCACAACGCACACGGCCTTTGATGACGCGGCTGGTTTTTTGGTTGGCTATAAGATATTGCTCTCGTAGAAATAAGTCTACTATATGTACCAACAGTAAACATTAAAGTAAATAAATAAATAAATCTCGAGAGGAAAGATAACTCAGCATTCATTTCTCAATCCCGCTTAATACATTAATGCCTAGTTCAAAATATATGAATGAGATTAAGCGTGAGAAAGAGATGTACTGATCTTTGCATCCTGCTACTTATTATAACCGATTGTATCAATTTTATTGCGCAATATTTCTATAATCCATTCAGTTTCATAAGAAAATGTTTATAAAGAAACCGATTTGATAGTTAAAATATGGTTGACACAAATATATATTCGATCAGTTGACGACTTTTTACAAAATACTTCGTATTATACCCACAATATTATTAATAAAACATATTATAATCACTACATTTACTTAATAAACTGTCACCATAATAATGTTAATATCAGTATTGTATCATTATTAATTAATTGGATTGTAAAATTTAGAGGGAAAAAAATCTACAAACCTTCATTTTGATTAGCAATAAGTCAGACATATAAAACATTTCAGGGATAAACTCGTAATTTCGACGCGTGACCATATATGCTACTCATAAATTTTATAGGGCTTTAGAGCGAGATAGCTATAACGAGTCGGCTTCTACTGCTATAGATCTATGTTTGATTGGATTATATACAAATCAATCATATTTCGTAAAGGTAATGAAACAAAAAAGCCAACGAAACAAAAAAAATATTGTGACAAAAAAAATATTGTGACTTTTTTTTTCAAATAAGTGTTGGTATTATTTTGGAGTGTAAAATATATATTTGAAACGCACTTTACGACAGAGTTTTTTTTATAATACATAAGCTTTTTCTGTTATTTTGATTTGTAATTTCTATGGTTATTTTTAATGTTAAATATATTTATTAAAAAAAATTGTAAAACCTACAATGTCAATATTTGGCACATTTCGGCATTATACATAATAGTAGTGGTTAAGATGCTAGTACTCGTCTAAAAGACTAAGAGTTCGATTCCTGGCAAGGTGTTTTGGCAGCGTGTTAGATTCGTAAATTATTTATCTAATTGTGAATGATTTATTACAGCTTAGGGTTGGCTCTTAGCACAGCTAGGGTTGAGATCTTAATTTTAACTGATGGCGGTAATGTCGGCAACCCGTCACGTTTAGTCTCCCAAAATGGGCTCATGAGGATAATATCTTTTAATGAGGATTTGTAGACTGATTACCCCAAACACCGAGAGGTAAATGAGAGCCGAAACCCATCCCTGATGGCATTTATATATATTATAGGCACTCAATCTAGCGCAGTGTTTCGTTATAATTCATTTTAATGGTTTTGTCAAAAAAACGCATTATAAAAGGCATAGCGTACTAGGAAAATAATATAATAATTGGATCATTATTCTGATCTACGTTTGTAGTTCGTAAAGTAATTCAAAAAGTAATTTATGTATGTCAGTGACTGTGGCAAATATAATGTTGTCAAAGATTTTGAGGTGAGCTCAAAATCTTCGAAAAATGATTAATTATATATTTAAAATTGACATAACTTTACTAATTTTATTCTACTTGTAGAATCTGGATAACATTTGAATAGACATTAGAAAGAGAAGAAATGCAATGCCCATTATTTATTGTGAATACACCTTGAGACTTTAGTTAATAACGTTTTCTTAACATCGTACTTTCATCAGAGTTTCGCAAAATTATCAGGTTACCAGATAAAGATACTGATTTATGCTTATGAATATTGTGGGGCAATCGGCTAAACAATTTAAAAAGTTATTTTAATTGTTTCGCCAATTGCTGGCGGATGATTGTAAATGATTGTGGTGACGACGTAAAGCATTGGTAATTCGGCTGCAAAATGATTCCGTACCCATTGTTCGAGCAATACGATTCCACATACACTGTTTGAGCATTATGCGTTACATTAAAATTGTTTAATATGAATAAAAACTATGTAAACGTAATATACAGGATTGCACTACAAGTCGGATTTTTATAACAATATTTCACTGAATATTACGTTATTAATTTCTATTCTAACATGTATATTTGGTAAGAGTAAATTATTAGTTTTTGTTTTGAAGACAACCAATGGGAACTCGCATAACCATTTGTCGGTAGGCCTTTTGCACAAACTCGGTGTAACTCTAATGTACTGACAAAGAGAATGTACTGATTTGTGATGTCATTTTAAGTAATGCTCATTGCATTTTACAACAGCGAGTGAGATAGAAGGATATTGCCTTTCTATCCCTACCATTATACGTTCTCTTTCACTGTTGTTTTTCCATCGACCTCTATTTGTATGACGTTTCACTAAAAACAGTAAATGTACAGTAGGCGTGGTGACAATGTAAAACATGGAGTGGAGACGACGTAAAGCATGGGTAATTCGGCTGCAATATAATTCCGTACCCATTGTTCGAGCAATATGATTCCACATGCAATGTTCGAGCACCATGCGTTACATTCCAATTGTTTAATTTGGATAAATACTATGTCGGAATGGGACCACCAAAATTAAACGTAATGTATAGGATCGCACTACAACTCAGGGTTTTATAATAATGCTTCACTGAATATTATGCTATTAACTTTTATTCTCCATTCGAACATGTATATTTGATAAAGCTAAATTATTAGTTTTGGTTTTGTGGACAACCAATGGGTTCATTTTTATATACCTTTGCAGAAAATGGTATATATAAGTGAACCCATTGGTTGTCCTCCCTTTGGTTGCAGAAAATGCTTTAAATTCTGCTCTCGTTAACTTGAGCCAATGGGGAAACCCTCGCGGTTTGGATCTTTTGTCATCCAAGAGTTATGTAAGAATTTTAATGGAAATAGAATAATTTCACCTGTTTCCATATCTTTCAACTTTTCAAACATCCTTTTCCCCTTCAGTACTAAATTATTGGGATTATTGTCAATGGACTTGACTTTATCCTGGAACACTCACATTGAGCATGTAACTACCCGATACCAGGCTAACATGATTTGTGCTCTTCCAGGAGTATGGGGAGGCTCTCAACTTGCCACTCTAAAACGTATGTACAATTCTTTCATTCGCAGTCATCTGGATTATTGTTCATTCCTCATTGATCCTATTTCCAAATTTAATGCCACCAAATTGACTCGTATTCAGTCTCAAGCTCTGAGGATCGTGGCATAACCATCTGTCTGTCGGCCTGTTACACAAATTCGAAGACTAATAATATAAATGTAAGCAGGATTAACAATATGTGCTTGTTAAGTGATGATTTGAATTAACCCGAGCGCACGTCTATTATAATTATTTGCGACTCCCATTAGTTTACGTTGACTTCGGTATCACACTAATGTACTGACGAACAGTATACGTATAGATTCAGGAGATCAATTATATTTCTTCGTAACTATGGATACCAGTTGAGCGCATTGGTTGAGCGAGGTGAACGAGACGTACCAATGCGACGGCGAGTAGTCCGCCAGGCGCGAATTCGTCTACAATCCGTATTGGATTACTCTCAACTTTTGCCATTTTCAAATATTGCTTTCCGAATTTTTGGCGTTTCATAAAATTGTTTATTTTCTTTATATTGTATTAAGTTTATTATATTATTGTATCTTTTATAGTGTTATTACTTTTTAAGTTCGTTTTTATTCTGTAATCAAAATGGCTGGTGTATTAAAATAAGTAAAAACGCTTTGATATAAAACGCGAGTAATATGTAAAAACGCTTTGAGCTCGAAGAAGAAGAATACCTTCTAAAATGTACAGAAATACCTAGAAAAGAATGTATCCAAGGAAAAGCATATTTAGGAAAAAATATGTGGCGATACAAATAGTTGGAATTACCGGGATATTATCAACATAGTTTATAGGACAGTTCGGGAACACAGATATGGAGGTTGCCATCACCAACTAGTGATAAACACAAACACAGCAGCTGGCGATAAAATTATGATAATATCGTAATAAATATTTACTGTAATTTTTCAAAATATATGAAATTTAATAAAATTTTGCAAATTGGTCCATTTTTATGTTATAGAAATAAAGAGAAAGTTTATTGTCAATTCTGTACAGTCGAAAAGACTACAATGAATTGATAGTGTAGACACAATGTCGGACGAAACAGAGCAATAAAATAATGGACATAAAAAATTTGAGAGTAAGCAAAAATCTACCAGATGCAGAAAGATTTTGATAGTCAGATCGCGTTCAAGAAGGCATCAACCTTATAGAAATAAAAGACTAAACGAGAAAGTTGCATGACTGTAAATCCTAGAATTTTATTATCAAGGAGGTCACGATACACCATGGACTGTAAGACGGCACAGTAATAGTGGTTAATTTACACCGAACGAATGCCTCTAAAATATATATTTATTTCTATAAAACTCACAATTTATTTAAAAAGTTAAGCAGGGAAACGATGAACTTTCCGCTGAGAAAGGAATATTCTTACAGGTAAACACACTGTATTTACGTAAAAAAAATTATTTTCTTTTTTATATGTACAAAACTACAGAGTTTATTACTAAAATTTACGGAAATGCGTATCTGTTTTTTGTTTCCTAAATCATAATTCCAATATATAAGTGAACATTTTCTTGGTAAATCTTAAAAATTAGCTAAGTCACAAAGGTTTAAACGTAATATTTAGAATAATAATAGCGATACTGGTTTGTGATGTCATTTTAAGTAATTCTTATTGTGTTTTATAATAGCGAATGAGATAGGAAGATATTGCCTTTCTAACCTTACTATATATGTTATCTTTCACTATTGTTTTGTCATCGACCTCTACTTGTATGACGTTTTACTGAAAACAGTAAATGTATAGTAGGCAACAACCCTATCATAATTGTTGTGTTGAATGCGATGTTGAGATAAATGTATACGGAATAATGTACATGGATATACGTATACGGAAATTAAGTGTCAAAAAGTAAGTAAGCTCCGAAATGGACGAAAGGAAATTAGGTATTTGACTAAATTTTTTTTTATTTCCTTAATCATAATTTCAAGGTACAAGCTGATGAAAAGTTAAATTTTTTTTTAATAATCTTAAAAATTGACCGAGTTATAAAAGTTTGAATTTAACCTTTAGAGAAGGACGGAAATACTGTGTTGTGAGGTCATTTTTAATATTGCGCATTATATTCTACGAGAGGAAAAGAGACAGGGATATATACAACTATGTCCGTATCTTCAAATTTAGAAGCCTACGACTGGTTTATTTTTCGACCAATTTTTGAATTTTTTTCAAAACTGGTTTTTAATTAACTTATATTTCACAATATTCTACGAAAAATATCAAAATTTAGAATGAGTCAACTACCGTATCCTAACAGTTGTTGTTGACTGTAAGTTCTAAATAAGATAAATGCCGTCTTTCTCTTTTTGTTTCTTTGTTACATTATATGAAAATCGCTACTAAATTTAAATCAGGTTTTTATAATTGCAGGACTATGAGTTTAATACAACTTGTGTGATGAAAAACGGATTACCCTAACATATAAATCATAGCAGTTAAAATAATAATCATATTAAAGTTATAAAAAAGGTATACATCGTTAGTCACATAAATTGCATGTTGTACCGGTAGCAGTTTATACAATTGGTCACATTAATTTTTCACGTTGTTACGAAATATCTCGTTATACTAAGTTCTTGTAAAAAAAACACACTGCAAATAATTTATTAATGCAATAATCAATAAAGCCTAATCTCTTTATTGTAGGTTATCTGACTAAAATTTTTCCCATATAATCAAATTGATTACATGAGAAAAATTTTAGTCAAATAACGTAACCGTAGACAAAGATAGCAATCTTTTTTCTGCGCTCTCACGTATTCTTTCGATTTCTGACTTTTAACTTATTAGTGACATTCAAGTCTTCGAAAAAATCTGTTCTTTTACCGAGTCCTAATACTGCTCTTTCGATTTTAATTAATAAAAAAGATGTCATTCATATATGGAAATAAAAAAACCTGAGATATATCCTATTGGAATCTAATAAATTTCTTTCCTTTATTTGTAAAATAGGTTTACATTTTAATGGCTTATTAAGAAAGACATGGTTTTCTGGATTCAAAAATACATTATTTTAGTTATATTGCCAACCACTATGAAATAAAATACGTATAGGGACAATCGGACACTCCGATCAGTTTTGACACACCTTTGAAAACACAAGAAAAGTCTATCGAGAAAACTCGCAAATACTCAAAGATGTAGTTCATTGGCATGCTCTAAAACATCGATATTCCTGGATTTTACTCCCTACTAGCTATTAATGAAATCTTTTTATAATTCTTATAAAAGTACGCGATACCCATGTGTGTTTTGTTAATTAAATATTAATACAACGTTAAAAAGATGGAGAATAGCTAAAAATATCAACATACAAATTTATATGATATGACTTCTATCGCTAATAATTGAGTAAACAGATAAATATGTGCAAACCAACCCACGAACAGAAGCAAGTGAGGATTATTAAAATGTTAAATCAAAAAGCAGACACGTAGACGTGTCAGTTAAAAATTTCCATAGACACATTGAATTTTCGGTAAATAAATAAAATGTGCGTATCCACTTCCTTCGTATACTGTTTCTCTTGCATTCTTACCCTTTCCTTTATTGACTAACGTCATTTAAAATATAAATAAAATAATATTCGATTTGAATTTTAATTGTGGTCATTAATGAAATACAGCGTGCCGATGGAGGTAATTTATGCGACAGAAATGAAACAATGGGCATTTTCTAAAATATGGAATAAATTAAATACAATACGGTAGATAAAGCACGATAATATATTATGTATTTCTTGTTATATTATATATTTGTGTTTGAGTATGTAATTTGCCTTTAATGTTAGATTTATTAGTTGTCTGTTTGTTTGTAGATAAAAATACTGGGATATTATCAGATATACTCAACAAAGATTTGGATGATAAATGAAGATGATTAAAATTCCTTTTCAATAGTTCTGGTATCATCATATCAACACATGTCAGAAATTGTTTTTAAAATAACTGACATGGTTTATAAATTAAGAATTGAAATCAAAATTTAAAAGGTTAACATTAGATTAATATCAAACAGTAAAGAAAACACAAAACAACAAACAAAATATGAGATCAGCCAACTTTGATAATATTCCTGGAATAGCTATGAAAATTTAATTATTTTGTCTACTTTAGCCAAGAAAAAATTAAACTAACTCAGGGCTTAAGTGGTTTTTATTTTTCTTTTTACGGGTTCCATAAGATCGAGCTTTGTACCATGACTTTCTTCCATAAAATACTGATGTATTTTATGTCATTTGTTTATGTTTCATTGTCATTTTAAGAGGTATGTTCCCTTGCTATGTCTTTTGAATTTCAACAATTTTAAGGGTTTGACAATTGTCCTTTAGAGTGCTTTAGTTAAATTGTAGTTATTGATTGCATGGCATTTGCCAAGAGAATTTGAAAATTATAGATTAAATAAATAAACAAACGTCGATACAGAAACCTGGCTCAGGTTCGGCAGCTGCCTCCTCTTCTTCCTCCTCTTCCTCCTCGGTGGTCGTCTTTTTCACTTTGATACGCTTCGGGCCGGCGTCATCAAACGTCACCGTGTCTGTGAAATGATGTTTTTTATTTGTCATAACGAAACCTAATTCCATCTATACAACTTTTAATGCCCAAGAAGAATGAGGGTAAACAATGATTGGAGACAGTGATATCGGGGTAATTGACCGTGTCTAGAATTGTCGATTCTAGACCGTGTCTAGAATAGTGAACTAGAATTTACTAATAAGATAATTTGGACCCTGAGGGTTTTTTTAATATATTAAAGTTGATCGCGGATCTGCAACCATTTGAGAAGTGACATATTTTCAGAAATATGATCAAATTTTCAGAAGCCGGAAATGAATTGAATGAAGTTTGAAGACGTTCTCACTCATTTAATTAAGATCAGGATAGCATAAAACTTCATAATCAATTAGTGGTAGTGAAGTGTTTGACAAAGATAAATTTTCCTTGTAGTCTGTAGAAAATTTTGAAAACGCCACAACAAATACCAAAAACTGGAGATCTAACATCATTTACTTGACGCCAACAAAGATTTTGATCGATCAGTAGACCCAAGTCTTCAAAGGTTGACATATATAGGATTTCCATACTATTTAGCCCTAATTGAAGTAAACTAGTTAGGTTTATTTTTGAAGTAAGTCCTTGTCTACCAATAATGATAACTTTCTTGGGTTAATTAAAAGACCAATTTCTTGAGCCCACTGACCAATTGAAGTTAGACCTCGATTAAGAATGTCGATGGGTTTTGTTATGGAATGAAGATTCATAACATAATCCACCGATACTCACTCTCGCCAGTTTACTCCCATGTATTTGTTTCATGCTGTGGCGCGTCGTAAGCAGTCTTATTTAAAAAAAAAAACCAAAGCTTTTCGCTGCCATTTTGTATCATGAAATTAAAAACAAGAACTGTTCCATAAAAATATCTATCTTTTTATATTAATTTGTTACTACGATTGGTTCTACTAAACTATATCCAGCAGCTATTTGAGCTTTCGCTTCCTCGGAGTCCTTCCTTATAGCCGTGCCCTGAAAGGAAAGCAGCACGTAGACCTTTCCCACCGATGGCAATGGCTTGGGCACGAATTC
Organism: Druceiella hillmani; assembly: GCA_039881145.1. Taxonomy (NCBI): domain Eukaryota; kingdom Metazoa; phylum Arthropoda; class Insecta; order Lepidoptera; family Hepialidae; genus Druceiella; species Druceiella hillmani. The sequence continues at coordinate 8,973,820 of JAYKKI010000004.1, forward strand.
CCCCAAGCCGTAATTAAAAGCTACATCAGTCGCCTTCCACTGAGGATTCTGCGTCGATAACAAGCGACCGACTTCCTCTTCGAGATCCTGAAATGTTGGTTGCAAAGTCGCTATTAGAACTAGACTATTTGTATATGGATTTAAAGATTAGATATTACACTGTTAGAATATGGATGAAATGGTTAGATATATTATAGTAATAAAGTGATTAAGTAATTTACAGCATCTTTTCAGAATAAAATAACGCAGAAAGAAGGATTGTGTGGAAAGACATTTGTAAAACATCGTACTTTATAAATGTCTTTTTTTTCTACGTAGAAACTTGAGATTTGGGTAATAATTTATATGAACGTACATACACCTAAAACATGTTTTTCCATCCTCGACGGGGATCAGGAGAAAAAACAGCGTATTTTTTTTTAGAAATTGACGTTACTTCTATTCTTTTATTATATTGGGATATTGATATTTAAATGGTGAATAATAATATTCATATTTGTAAATAGTTTAATAGAAATATCCTTAAATATTTATGTGTATATAATGGTGTATGATACAGGTGGTTCTTCTCATGCTTACTGGTTTTCTTTTTTAAAGTAAGACTTTTATTTAATTATTAAAGGCAAAAAGCAAACCATTCTAAATGATCATGTGGAAGTAATTAAATAGGAAAGGGGTCTTTAATATTTGGAAACATTAGTATTTTTTGTCAAAATGTTTGAAGTGCAAACTTAGTACTCAATGAAAAGTAGCGGTAGGAAGTTTTAACGATTGTCGGGTAATAGTTTAGGACTTTAGCACTCAGATCATATCATTTACCACTTTTTCAAAAAGTCAGTTTTTGGTATCGGAACTTATGAAGTTCAAACTGAGTACTCAATGAGAAGTAGTGATACCAAGTTTTAACAACTTGTTGGGCTATGGCTTAGCATTTTAGCACAGCCAGATCACATTATTTACCACCTTTTTCAAAAGTCAGTTTTTAATGACTAAATATATGAAGTTCAAACTGAGTACTTAATGAAAAGTAGTGGTAGCGAGTTTTAACAACTTGTCGGGTGATGTTTTTAGGGTCCCGGACATTAAAAGAGAAAAAGGAACCCTTATAGGATTACTTCTTGTCCGTCCGTCCGTCTGTCTGTCTGTCTGTCTGACAAGACCTTTTTTCTCAGGAACGTGTGGAGGCATCAAGTTGGAATTAATGTCAGTTACTTAGATCTATGGCTCCTTGGAGCTGTAAACCAAGCTTTTAAGTCAACGTAATCAAGACGAACCCTAAAAATACGACTATTTATGCCGCATATTTTAACGCAAAGAAATCAAAACCTATAATCAGGGTACTTCCCCAGGGTACTTCCCGATAACCTAGTATCGTGAAATTTGATAAGAAGCAAGGTCTCATAGCACAACTAAAGGAAAAATCCGAAAATCGTTCATTTGAAATTATGTCACACAAAAAATGCATTTTTTAAAATATGCGTCTGTGAAGAGTATAGTAGACAAAACATTTTTGTTCCGGTCATTTATGCCCCGTATTTTGGCACTCACAAAGAAATTAGGGTGACTACCTAAATGCGTAGTATTAGAATTAGGGTGACTACCTATTGGCGTTGACTTAGAATCGCGAAATTTGACAAGAAGCAAGGTCTCACATTAAGAGTAAAGGAAAAAATCGGAAAATCGTTCATTTGAATTTATGTCACATAAAAATATATTTTTTTTAATATGCGTTTGTGAAAGATATATTAGGCGATATATTTGCGTTCCTAACATTACATTATTAATATTCCCACGAACGCGTGGAGGTATCAAGTTCGAAACTAGTATTAAATACTTAGGTCTACGTGCATAGAAGCTGTAAAAAAAACTAGCTTCTAAGTCAACTCAATAAAAGATACAGCCACTTACGCCGCAAACTTTGACACTTGTAAATAAAAACCTCTAAACAACCTTTAAGTCTCACAGCACAAATTAAGGGAAAAAGTAGGCTATATATTTTCGTTCTATAAAATTAAAATTGTTTAAATAGTTTAATAGGAATATTATGTATCATTAAATGTTTATAAATGCTTAAACGTGTACGTAACCCTCGTAATGCCTTCCACTCGTGCTTGACAGGTTTTTTAATTGCTGAAAATTCTTTACCGACTGCTATTTAAATAGTGTTTTTATTAATATTTTGAATTGCCAAATTTTCTTAAATATTTATATATCTGTACCTTTGTAGCTACGTGTATTCGTATATCCAGGAAAATGTTTGAACGTTTCTTTCAACGACATTACCCAACACAGTATTTTATTACAATTATTTTGAATTTTCATTTCTAACCGATTTAGTTTCCAATATACGCTTTCAAATATGTTTTAAAAATATTACTTTTTGTTTTTAATTCTCTATGAAGGCAGAAGTAAAAAAATAAAATTTATTTCCGCTTCCATATCCTAACCTTAAATACTGTTAAAATTTTTCTCGTCCAATAAACTTGTTTGATTTTCTCCTTAAAATATTTTGGCACATTTTATTAATTTTGTTAAAACACTACGGAATGTATTTAAATTAGGTCAATACGCCAGTCAGTTAGAAAAAGAGATTTAAGAGTACCAATATGCCACTTCATTTTCTTTCGTCTAGGCAGTTTGGGGTTTCATCTAACAAATGACATTATGTAGCTGCTTTTCCATGGCTGGAAAACATGATTTTGCTATATTGATAGCTATATGTCAACCTTAACTATAAAGATGTTTGGTGTATAGCTATCATTGTGCATATTTTATTCAACTTGTATTATATTTGAAATTTTTGGAATGAAATCTATACTATTAATAAAATTATAATGAACTGAATTCTCCAAAATATTTCAAAAAGAGTGATGGATTTAACGTAAAGAATGAATATATAAGCCGGAAATCCTGTTTTTAGAATATTTGTTTGTCTCTATGATAATTTGTTTGTTAATCACGCGAAATCTACTGAACGGATTTTGATGAAATTTGTTATGTTCATAGATTATACACAAGAGCGACACATGAGAGAAACAAAACTCTGTATGTTAATTTGTTCGTCAATCATGCGAAATCTACTGGACGGATTTTGATGAAATTTGTTATGCTAATAGATTATACACAAGAGCGACACATGAGAGAAACAAAACTCTGTATGTTAATTTGTTCGTCAATCGTGCGAAATCTACTGGACGGATTTTGATGAAATTTGTTATGCTAATAGATTATACACAAGAGCGACACATGAGAGAAACAAAACTCTGTATGTTAATTTGTTCGTCAATCGTGCGAAATATACTGGACGGATTTTGATGAAATTTGTTATGCTAATAGATTATACACAAGAGCGACACATGAGAGAAACAAAACTCTGTATGTCAATTTGTTCGTCAATCGTGCGAAATCTACTGGACGGATTTTGATGAAATTTGGTTTTATAATAGATTATACCCAAGAGCAACATATGAGAGTAAAATAAACAAATTTCTAATATCTTTTCTTATTCAAAATTTCGCGCGAGTGAAACGGAATGGTACAGCTAGTTAAAAATAAGCATTTTACAAATTCTTAAATAAATTCATCAGGTTTACCTGTATTTGCGAATGAAAAGTTCATTTACTACAAATATAATTGATAATATACTGCTCACGATAAAGTGGAAAACTTACCACGTCGGGCAGCTCCAATTGGTCATCAGGTTTCAGCAAAGACTTGTTCCTCATCCAATCCAGGCCATCATCATCGAGTGTCACCCTTGATGCTGCTCCTTTCTGTAATAACCCAAGATATATTATAATATGCGCTCTTATCCATTTATGACACCGAATTACAGCATCAGCCATTACCAAAGCACGGACATGCACATTAAATATACGACGTAGCACATTTGAAGCTTTTTCATCAGGCGCCACAGAACGATACAAATATGGACGTGAATTTGACAGCACAAATATAACATTCTTCAATACCTTTACTTATTTTGCATTCATGCAAGTATTTGATATATGAAAACCTATATTATAATAACGATCATTGCGATTAACAAGCACTTCTAGATACACATGTACCGTTAGCTAATGTAAATAAGGGAGATGCTACTATGTCCTTAAGATTAAGGACACAACTATTTGAATTTTTTGGGCCATGCATATCTCTATATAGTAAAAGTAGAATTAACATGCATTTTACAAGTTATGACGACAGAAAGCTCTGTTGACATCATTACACATACATGTACATTTTGCAGAGCAATGCGATGAGTTACATGATAGACATATACAGAATACGGTATTAGTTTTAGACCATGCATCTAATTTGTAATCCTATAAACAAATTCTGTGTAGTTTTTATATAAACTAGTATACGATAATTGTTGATGTTTGATTTAAAATTACATAACGTTTAAATGACTCTATATAATTTCTTATGTACAATTTAAAAATTGTATTGATTAGTAATTAAGCACATATGAATATGACATACATAGAGTATTACATTATAAATTAATTATAGCGAATTCTTTATAACAGAACTATTGGCGTTATAACACAAAACGAGACGAGACAAGACCTATGTCTTATACCACGTTGGAACGAGATCAAGATTACTAAGCAAGACCGATAACTTATAAATCAAATTATTGAAGCGTAAACTATCGTAAATCCGTAGCATTTTTGGTGTAGCTAACTTGTATTCAGCTTATCTTCCAGGACATTAAATGCTGTTGAGGCACGTCAAGTTTTACAATACTACACCAAGTTACCACTGATTACAACGAAAATAAATATAGAAATACGCAATAAAATCATAATAACGAATAATAAAGAGATTAAAGGAATTCTTTAATATTATAAAGTTATTAAATATATTTAAAAACTTTATTGAAATAATGAAATATTCAATTGAATTAAAACAAAAAATAAATCGAAAAAGAAATTAAATTAATACGATAGTCACAATCAAAACCATTATATCATTCAAATGAAAATTTGGATTGTAATTATATCAGGAAAAAACATTAAAGAAATTTCTTGAATATAAAGTTCTACACAAATAAATATCAAGTTCGATGTCTACTAATGGCTAAAGAAGTTTCACGTCTACTGTGTGTAGATGTCAGGTATAATTTGTTTTCATCTGAAATAATGAAAATATAAATGAATGCCTTCCAGTTCTTAACGGGAGAAATTGAAAAAGTTATTTGTAAAAAACCTAAGTTGGGATACAAAATTGAGGCGATTTATGGTTTTGCTAGTTTTTTGTTTACTTTTTTTAATTGTTTTTTTTGAACTTAATGTAGTACATATATAATGTACAAAATAGTTACGCATAGTAATTTTTTTAATAATATTATAAAAATTAAGTCACTTTTCCAATAATGTTGTTAAGGACCACATTTTAAATAATTTGCCAAGTCGGCGGATAAATATCTTGTGAACCGTTGATATTACGAAAAAAGTACTTAAATGGAATAAAAGTAAAAAAGATACATTTTTTACAATTTTGTTCATAAAACTAATATCATAAAACGTATTGTTAACGTAACGTTGTATTGAGTTTAAGTCTACCAAAATGTCTTTTTTTAATTATTCTGCAAACCAGTGGTGGAACGTTTAACCATCAAGGGCAGATCGTAGAGCACTAGGTTTTCTAAAATTTTCGTGATAAATCGCATTGGTAAATAACGCGTCAAAGAGTTATTTCTCGTAAATAATTAAACACAGCACAGACAAAAAAAAAGTTTATACTAAATATCCAATTGAATATTTACAGGACGTAACGTCATTGCAATTTTTTGAGTTGTTTAATATTTTAACGTATTATTACAAAATAATTTGAACATATTTTTGTAAATTTTAATGCACTATAACTCGTAAACAGTACGTTGTACAAAAATAGTTTTGGTAATTATTTTGATTGCATTACTTTTGTCATAGTATCAATGTTTCGGAAGATATTTAGCTTCAAAATTTTAGCATAGATGGCGAATTTAACGTAATCTCTCAGATTTGTACAATTTGCCAAGTTATACCAATAAAAATATAAATATGTCTTTTATATTTATAACATTTTGTCACCGTGTTGTCGCCTTTTCCGATATTAGTAATTGTCGATCGTAATTTATAAGTTATAGGATCTACACAAACTCGATATCGCCTATGATATTAGTTATTTTTTGTGAAGTAGAAGGCGCAATTAGGATGGATGTGAGAGCATTGCTGTTGATCATAGATATACACCATTTTTTGTGAAGTAGAAAGCGCAATTAGGCGCATTGCTGTCGATTAGGCGTATTGCAATTAGGCGCATTGCTGTCGAAGTAGAAGGCGCATTTCCGTCGAAGTAGAAGGCGCAATTAGGGGCATTGCTGTCGAATTAGAAGGCGCAATTAGGCGCATTGCTGTCGAAGTAGAAGGCACATTGCTGTCGATCATAGATATACACCATTTTTTGTGAAGTAGAAGGCGCAATTAGGACGGATGTGAGAGCATTGCTGTCGATCATAGATGTACACCATTTTTGCGTAATTATATATGGACGTTTTGGAATAATTTCTTCCCGAGGGTACGCGCCGATTTTGACACCGTCAGATTACTTAATTTTACTTTATTTAATTGCATTTAAAATTGCTTTCATGACAATGAACATGATTTACAGAACAAATGGACACATAGTTCCTTGCTACCAACGGCCAAATAACGTGATATTTTTCATTAAGTCAATTACATTTTAAAAAATCTAGTAATCTGTACTATGGTTGTATGGGTTTGCATGATCTTTTTAGGATTGTCTGTTCTATCAGCGAGAGTATTTATATCGTCATTATAGTGTTGTAATAGTTGTCGATGATTTAACTCATTTATCATCTCCAATCCACGCAAAGCGAATTTCCACGCACGAAACATAGATAAAGGTATTAATACAAAACATAATAAATAGCCTGTTAGTCGCGCAAAAGTTTTTAAGCATATTAATTTGAAGTCAATACGATACAAAAATAGCCGTAGTATGAGTTGTTTCTCTCACGATACTTCGCCTAAAAAGCAATATCGTGAACGCTGGTAATCAGTAATCACCCGAACGGGGACCATTGGAACCGAACGAAAAGTATTTAATCATCCGAAAATAAAATGCGAAAATCAAATAAGCCAAATTGCGTTTTCCGCAGACACGAATTAGGCGGCGATGAAATAGCACCGCACACGCCATCTCGCGTTCCGCCCAACTTTGTGTCAATGTGGAAACTTTCACATAATTATCGGTGCCGCGACTGTAATTATGGGAAATGGGTGTAATGAAAAACGGCCGTCACTACGCAAAACGGTTTTGAAGTCGCAAATTTGTTGGTAGTTTTAGGTGAAGGTTGAATATTTTACCGAAGTATGTATTAGTGACATCAAAACTCGATAGTGCAAAGTTTATGACCGACGGTAATTATTAACGATATAACTTTTTAAAATATTTTCTATTGCGAATTGGTTTTGTTGTTTCTGTTTTTATAGGGATGAGATCTGCTTAGGTTTATCGAGACTTGCGGAGTTGAATATAATATTTTTTATGATGCAAATAATCTTAAAAGAAATTGTTATAATTTTTATTGAAAACATGGTTATTTTATAATGATTATAAAAGTTATGTATATTTTAATCTTCAATCTTAAAATTAACGTAATGATATTTCCCAAAGATCCACCTGAAAGAAGTTATAGACTCAGCTGGTATAGAATATGTAAGTTTCCACACATACGTTTTTTTTCTGTAAGTGTTAGGAAGTATGTAGCTTATAAAGTTGTATCTGTGTGTTTTATATGCACTGGGAAAATCTCTTGAAAATTTATTCGATTTGAAACATCTGTGAATCTGATCCAAAGATGTTGGGAAGACGCGCGCGAATAGATATGCCATGTCTGTTCAAACATCGTGTCACCGAACTGTGCAAATGCACACTTCAAGCGAGAAAGTGTGAGTGTACTGCATTGGATTTTTAAAAGTGGGTGGACTGTTTGTATTGCTTAGTGTGCCTGCACCCAAATAAAACTCAGGGTTTCGTGCATATGCAATACCTAGTGAGAGAGCGAGCCGCGAACGTCTTCCAACATCTTTGAACTGATCCATAGCATATAGGTGGTAAATTTTATCGAAGTTTATTCAATGCCAAATCGCCCGTTTAACCACATATTTTGTTATTTTGGTGTGACCTCTGCAAAGCATCGAGATTTCCGCAAAGCAATCTAGATTTTCAAAAAATCATAGTCAAGATCTCTGGCATACGTGTTTTCGATTTAAACCTTAAATTTTTGTTGTTAATTTAGGTTTTAATTATTTTAAACATTGTCTGTGAAATTTTCTTTGCCAGCGGTTTCAGGTTTCTTGTTCTTTAATTGCGTGCCATCATGAGAAGTTCGCGTCAGCTCCATTTAATAATTTGATCCTGAAGAAATGTTGTCACCATTCTGATTTTCCTTTTGTGTTTTGCATTACTCGGTTGTCTGGCGCGTGTTCCTTGCTAATTTTCTATTTTACTAAGTCACGCTAGCTCAATTCAATTTTTTATTATAGGTCATTAATTATCTTTGCTAATTTATTGCCTCATTTACTTGTATTTAACATCAAGCAATTGATTAGATTTCCTATAGACTGTCATCTTTTATTAAGATAATTAATATTAAACATTTTCGGATGGAAAAAATAAAAATAAAAATCTCGTGATTGAACATTCTTACGAACTACCTATATTATTTTTAATTCATCTACTTCTCTTCTAATTTATTTTTAACGCTTTAATGTTAAACGCATCGTCTTAAGAGTCAATTAAATTAAATATTGATTAATTTAACGATTATGTAACGTTAATAATTTTCAAAATGAAACAATTGTTTAACCCGCAATAATTTAAATCTTTAAAATGACTGAATGTTCAGTAGATAGGGTAGGAGTAGCGGTAGAATTGAATTGTTTGAATTAGAATTGAATTGAATTGTTATTGAAATAACAAAAGTATACCAACAATATTGGTTTATATATAATATTGACTTATAAATCTCTTTCAAATCAAAAATGAAGATCCAATTTATCTAATATATCAATATTCAATACAATAACGCAAGGATCCAACAAGATCCAATATTTGACATATTGGATCCTGCTGATATATTGGATCGTAAAGATCAAATATAAACATTGTTCGTATCAGCTCCGATGCGACACTGGAGGTTACTTCTTAATTACGAATGTCTTATGTTTAAGTCAGCCTTCGTAAGAAACACATTTGTTAGACTGTTTTTTCGTTGACTTACGTTGCAAAACTGATCTCCGTGAACATTTTTTTAACGGGATAATATATAAACTATGTCAATCCTGAAGGTGCTTTCTAAATATTGATGAAAGAATTTCTGAAATCGGATGATAGTTTCGGAAATTGCCTCCTACATCGAAACTTACAAACTGTTACACTTTTTTTAACGCCCTGAATTTCTGATTTTACTCCTCATAAAACTTTATACCAGGCGCTATATATGAAAATCGATTCTTAAGAAGTAAACTCCAATAAGAAAACCTTTAGTTTTATATCATTAAACACTGATTTCCTTCTTTTATTTTTCCACTCTTAAATCTTGAATTTAAAGACGGATCTTTATAGTTTCGCCATATCCATCCGTTCATATGTCACAACTTAACAGTAAGTGTAATGAAATCTTGCAATTATATTGTCTCGTATGGAGATTTCAATTAAAATAATTTTACATGTACAGTCAGGGAGAAAATTTTTTCACACTCAACACTTCCATCTTTGTCCGTGTGTCTGAACCGTTTTTTTAGAGACCGCTTGACGTAAAACTTGATTTTTTTTATTGAAGCGTGTTAGTCTGCACGTATCTGAGCAGCTAACATCCAAAAATATTTATAAGGAAATTTTAAGCTAATATCCAAAAATATTTATAAGGAAATTTTAAGCTTGGTTCCCCCTGTAGGTAACCAATTAAAACTATTTTTTTTAATTCAATATATAGTGTAGGGTATAAGTATGTCAAAAATATTTGTTTTAGTATTTTAATAGTATATCTTTATAGACATACTGATAAATATGTCAGAAATTATGTTTTCTGCCCTTATTTCCAAAAATATCGAATCTAAATTTATGAAATAAAACAGGTTTTTAAGAAGCAAAGGTTATAGGAAAACTATAATGAAAATTCCATGTAAATTGTTTTTGTGATATTCACGTTAACGTATGTAGGTCCGCGCAATTTAATAGTATTAACTATAATTAAACATTTATTTCGCTATGAAGTTCATATTTGTGATGACTTATGATAAATAGAGTAATTTGACTCAACGAAGTATGAACCTCAAAGAGCGATATTCATTTTCAGGCCCCCTTTACGAAATATTAAGCTTAAAACTAACGTTTAATGTGGTGAAAACCATATTTTAATATTCAGTTATACGTTTGAAAGTTTAAAAAGTTCTAAGTATTAAGGTTTAATAATAGCTTTTAAATCAAATTATTTCTATTAATTTGCGTCAACGGTTTCAGTAGGTATAGATTATTAAGTATTTAAGAAGTATGAACCTCAATGGAGCGATATTCATTTTCAGCCCCCCTGTATGAAATATTAAGCTTAAAATTAACATTCAATGTAGTGAAAATCATGCTATTAATTTTCAGTTATACGTTTGAAAGTTTAAAAAGTTCTAGGTATTAGGTTCAATAATAACTTTTAAATAAAATAATTTCGATTAACTGCGTTAACGATTTAACTAGATATAGGTTATTAAGTATATAACTCTGCATTGTGCGGGTTCCGACACGAAATTTTCTGTTTTTTAATCAAGCACAAAATAAATTAACTGGGAAAGTTTAAATAATTTTATGATTGGTTAATTTTTCGAGTAGCAGACAGTGTATTTTGTGAATCGAAAAATCGTAACTTTTAAGGCCGACGAAGATGATAATAGCCAGGTTAGGTTAGGGGTTAGGTTAGGTTATAGTTAAATAGTACTTAAAGTGTGTTGTCCCAATTACAAGAGTGTACAAAATTAAAGCTATAATATTGTTCACTAGAATATTGTTCACTAAAGCTTAAATATTGTTCACTAGAATCACGAATTAATTATTCAGTAGCCAGTGTAAAAAGCTTGCCTGTTGTATCGTGAATTATTGCAAACTTTCAGTAAATATGGGCGGTGCTTTTATATAAATCTTTGGCTACAGTGTAACATCTGCACATTGGTTGAGGATTTTAAACATTATACATCCATAAATTGAATCATTCAGATTCTCATGAGTTTTAATTATAAACAGAAGGCTCATTTATTATTTTTAAAAACGCTATTTATAAATGTTGAAAGATTTTTTTCCCCAAAGTCTGAAGAAAAATGTTAATTATAAATTGTCATTAAAAACATTTATGTCTATTTTAATTAACATTTTTTATTTATTTCGCACAATTAATTTTATCTTATGAAGTTATATTTTGTTTACACAAACCTAGATTAGAAACACTCTTTAAATAGTAAACTGTACAATAAGTCACTTTGAAAATAAATTCTTAATCCTCAAGGATGGTTTAACACTTCTTGATGTCTCACGTTCTACCTTTATCTCACTAAACTACAACTTTAATTTAAAATTGATTAATATACCTCATCTGTTTCACCCACTTCACCTTCATCTTCCATTTCATCTTCTTCCCCAGCCTCATCTTCTTCCATCACTTTATTTTCGGGTTCAGCTTCCTGAACCTCGACGCTATCCATTATTTTTGTGGCTAACCAATGAACAGTAAATAGCAAGAAGCTAATTGGAACAAAGAACAAAAGAGCTAACCGCAGTGCTCCAGCGTAGTGAGCCAACACCGAGTCGTATATGCTAGTTAAAGACAGTTAAGCTACTGCGATCGCAGCAATCACAAAACTTTAACCATTACCATTAAACAGCGACATTATAACCTTGTTTTACAGCGTGTTTGTGTTAGTTATTTTTATTTATGGCGTCAGAATTAAAAAAGTTTACTACGCACAATTTTTCTTCAAACGTTGTATATCTGGGACAGGGGAAAATAATTGCTAAAAACTTTCCTTTTTATGGCGAAGTTAATCAACGGGAAATATGTAATATTGCGAAATAACGCAATTTGTTCTACAAATTTAGATTATGATATCACTAAATATATGTTAGTGACTATCCGTATGAAAGATCGAGAGGAAACAGCTGTCATAACAAAATTCTGGCTGATAAACTTTTTTCATCCACACTTTAGCAGCGTGCTCCAAGTTTAGCAGCAGCTTCAGAATTAATCGGTATGTATTGCGTGTCCTACGTCCTCATATAATATGAGCTATTAGACACATCTGTATTGCGTGTCCTACGTCCTCATATAATATGAGCTATTAGACACATCTGATTTTGTCTATTAAAATGTATGATATCCGAACACACCAATGATATTTAATTTGTTTATTTTCTAAATATTTCATAAATATTTTTTATTATTATTTATTTTCACAATTAAATGAAACTACGTGATGTAGTATTATTTCTACTTTCTTTAAGATCTTTACCACGACCTAGGTTTTGTTGTATTACAACATCTTTAGGTGGGCTGTTAGTAAAGACTAGAATCTTTGCTAACATCCCACCTGAAGATGTTGTAATACAACGAAACCTAGGTCGTGGTAAAGATCTTAGAGAAAGTAGAAATAATACTACATCACGTAGTTTCATTTAATTGTGAATAATGAATTTTTACAAAATAAACGCCAAATATTATTTATTTTGAAATATTTGTTATATGTTGTATGTATAGATTGTTTAAAAAATACTTCATATAGCAGGCTTCAAATTCTATTTACTGTCCGCGCATATTAAGCTCACAGAACGTTTTTTTCGCCGTTTTTTTATTTGTAAGAGGTTTTTGGGTTATTGGTGCTGACGTAGGTATAAAGTTAGTGGTTTTGAAAAAAATATAGTTAATGGGTTATTGTTACACACTTTAAATATCCGTATAGAATACGATATCGTGAATTACTGTGATCTCATGATTGTGCTCGTGATGACCTTTGTAAATAATTTCTTTTCTTTCAAATAAAAGAAAAAAGACGAAACAATTTTTTTTAAAACGAATTGGCTGGGTAAATATTTCGAGTCCTCGATCTGCCATATTAAGTATTTTTCAAATGATTTATTACCGATTATTTGAAAAATAAAAAATAAAGAGGTTTCCATTTATTTGGATATTTTACAATAATTATATAAAGATTGTGATTAAATTTTATGTGTCAGAGAGCATATTACGTTAGAAAAACAAGTAAAATTACACTACGGTACCTAAAACTGAGCAGTGGTAGTTTTAAGATATTGTTTTTTTCCTGTTGAAATCCACTAAATTAATTTAAACTCTACTTCATTCTCGAAATATTAGAAAAAAGTATATTATAAAACATTAAGCGAACGATACATAGGTGATACCAATTTATTAATAAATCTATCAAACGAATGCATAAATAAATAAATCGAAAAACCTTACTACACACATCCTGTATATTAAGTACGTGTTAGAATGTTCATATAGATACAATCTATGTTTGCTGATTAAATAGGGGAGTCGCGATCGTAGTCAGTATCTATCGGGGAATCGGACGACATCCGCGCGCGCTGTCAAAGATGCATTGTGCATAGGTTTTTACCACCGTGTGTTTGTTTTTCTATCATGAAAATTTGAAATGATATACAACGCGTTTAAGTTTCAACTGAATTAAAATTAAATCCGGTTTTGCGTTTATGTATTGAATTTTAACTTGACTAAATATTTACGTAATGACGGTGGTGTGCGATCTATATATGCGCTTTTAATCACTTGTGCCATAACAGAAAGATTAAATTAAAATATCAGTTAATTATTGCCGTAATGATATCTTTGACTGATGAAGGTAATTATTATTATAATATTAACCGATTGATAGTACTAAAAGTGAAATCGATGAATTAAAAAAAATTATCACACATTTATTAAAAATATTAAATACCGCGTTTTAGTGAGGAATATTAACAATAATTTTAATATTACTCAGGAATATTGAAAATAATTGTTGTTAATATTATTCAAGAATATTGACAATAATTATTGTTAATATTACTCAGGAATATTAACAATAATTGTTGTTAATATTAATCAGGAATATTAATAATAATTGTTGTTAATATTAATCAGGAATATTAATAATAATTGTTGTTAATATTAATCAGGAATATTGACAATAATCGTTGTTAATAGTACTCAGGAATATTAACAATAATTGTTGTTAATATTACTCAGGAATATTGACAATAATTGTTGTTAATATTACTCAGGAATATTAACAATAATCGTTGTTAATATTACTCAGGAACATTGACAATAATTGTTGTTAATATTACTCAAGAATATTGACAATAATTGTTGTTAATATTACTCAGGACTATTAACAATAATTGTTGTTAATATTAATCAGGAATATTAATAATAATTGTTGTTAATATTACTAAGGAATATTAACAATAATTGTTGTTAATATTACTCAGGAATATTAACAATAATCGTCGTTAATATTACTCAGGAATATTAACAATAATTGTTGTTAATATTACTCAGGAATATTAACAATAATCGTTGTTAATATTACTCAGGAATTTTTACAATAATTGTTGCGCTACGAAAAGAAATTAAGTGATCGAATTTTCAAAAATCCCTACCTTCTCGAAATTCCAATTTTCTAATCACCGTTACTAAAAGATAAAAAATTGATAAAAAAAATTAGATAAATGCTTAGTCACCCTTTAAATTTAGGAAAAATATCATGTTTATCAAGCAATGCCATTGAGCTATCATGGCTAAAAAACCGATCAGGTGCGAATCAACCTAGCGCTTAGAGGGTTCCGTACCTTGTTTTAATGTGAAATTACGTTTTTTATCATGACATTATTAATATGAACTTTCTAGCGCATGACTATTTAATAATATAAAATATACGTATTATTGTGAATATCTTAAAAACTATTACGTTTGGAACCATCCATATAGTATTTGTAAAAACTTTACATAGGCAATAATTTAATCAATAAGGTAGGGAGCGGGTTGATTATATTTTTTTTGTAATACAGTAAATAAAATATGAAAATTTTCAGTCTGTCTCTGAAGATATGCTGAAAAATATATAATTATTCAAAATTATGAACAAAATATTTTTGAGAATCTTATAACTAGCTGTTTCAAAGTATACTAGGCCTTTATAACGAATTTAAATGTCTTTTCCCCGGCTGCTTAATTTGTTACCGCAAAATTTTCCATATAAATATTTTGAAGTGTTAGGTATTGCTATATGTGGTGGTTAATATGTTTTATTACTATGCCAAATTTCAAGTTCTATTTTAAGCGCTTACTGAAAAAGAGCTGTGACACGTGAGTGATCTTATATGAGTTCAGTTTTTCGTTTTGAGCTATGATAAACAGGCTATCGTTTGAAATCGTATTGTATCGTTTGAAATCGTATCGTATTGTGTCGTTTGAAAGGACTAATTGCAAGTCTCAAAATATTTTTATCGTAATTTTAAGTAGTATGTCTTTAGATAAATACTGAAAAATATACTAACAAATATATATACACTCTTTATTTATGATTCTACTAAAACTGAAATTATGACAAAAACAAGTATTTTGAAACCTATGGAAAGGTTGTCGAAAGCTGTAACAATGATTCTAGTTGTTAAAATTTTTGAGTTATTTACGATAATACAACGTGAGGGACATACATAAGAATATCTAATTCTGAGTTAAATTACATGCGTTTGACCATATATTACATTAGGAGGTTTCTATTATTGGCGATTTACGATAAATAATTTCACTTTAAGCGAGGCACGGAACCCTCGCTGCATGAGCCAGACTCGCATTTGACCGGTTTTTTATTCAGGGTAGCTATGTGATATTATTTTGTAGTATAGCATCAATGAATAAATCTTGTACCCACATAACACTATTTAAATTACAAAAAAATATATACTTAGTTTTAAAATGTACGTTCTCCAATGGTCGTCGATTCTATACGCTATATGGCTTGTCATTACGAGTATTTTTCAATTCTTTTTCTACAATTGTTAAAGATGCATAAACGTTAATCGTATGATTTGTTTTTGTTTTTCTTCATAATTTTTCTTCTTTAAAAAAACCTAAGCGATGATTTTAATATTGTAAATCTGGATTGTTTCAACGTAAATCCAAATTTTGAATTTAAAGAACCACTATTTTCTCTCAAATAGATCATTCTAAAAAGTGATCCATTAATTTAATTAGGTCAGTTGAGTTAATTTTCAGCAATCACGATCATCCCAAATTTTACTCGTAAAAATACAATGTGGGGAGAAAAACATCTCCTATGCCGCTATATTTATTATCTAAATTAAAAACAATTATCAATTAATTAAAAACATGCATTAAAAATAAAATCACATAAACTTCAGTGTTAGCTCCGACACGCCACTGGAGTTTACTCCTTGATTACGATTGACTTGGAATGTATAAAATGGGTAACACTGTTTATAAATATAAATATCAATATCATATATCATGTATAAAATAGGTAACACTGTATATAAATATCAATATCAATATATATCTTACCGTTAAGACAGCGATAATTTTTTGTTGACTTATGTTACAAAACTGGTCTCCATGATTTTTTTTTAACGGGATAAATCATTTCTAAATATTGGTGAAATAATTTTTGAAATCGGATGAGTAGTTTCAGAGATTACCTCCTACATCCAAACTTACAAACTGTTACACTTTTTTTAACGCTCTGAACTTCTGATTTTACTCCTCATTAAACTTCATACCGGGCGCTGTATATGAAAATCGATTCTTAAGGAGTAAACTCCAAAATAATTTGTTTTAAAATATCCAAACATTATTTTCATTTTCAATTCCAAACAAACCCCATAACATAAGACAAAGAAAAATTTCGTAGGAGCTGATTGGGTTTGAACTACAATTAAAATTACCATAAGCTGCATATAATTTGCCAATTATATGAGCTACGTTAATAACTTTAGTTCTCTTACGAATATCCTACGAACACCGAGTGCGATAACTTCGGAGTGTGGTTTAAACAATTCATGGAGATTTTCTATTCTTCCGAGATCGAGATCTTTATTTTTTAAGTGTAACTTATTGTCCCTAGATTCCAGAAATACTCTTTAGAATACATAAATTTTATAAAGTTCTTAAAACTGAATCAAATATTCATATGAAATGCACCGTTGAATAAGATTTATAGACCCACAGTTTATACATAAACATTTTCTTCTAAAACTCAAAAGCAAAGAAGCAATGACCGAAAAAAATTATTGAAAAGTTTTTGAAAATATCATAATTTTACAGTCCCTAGACTCCAGAAATACGCTACAGGATATGTAAATTTAGACCAACAGTTTATAAATTATCAATTTTTTCTAAAACTCAAAAGCAAAAAAGTAATAACCGACAAAGTCCCTAGACTTCTAGAAACTTCTTTGAAACTGAAAAGTTTTTGAAAATATCATAATTTTACAGTCCCTAAACTTCAGAAAAACGCTACAGAATACGTAAATTTTATAAAGTCCTTAAAAATGTATTCCCAATCAAACATTCATATGAAATGAATCGTTAAATAATATTTATAGATCAAATATTTATATCTTAACAATTTTTTCTAAAACTCAAAAGTAAAAAGCAACGGCCAAAAACAGTTTACTGAAAAGTTTTTGAAATTATCATAATTAATTTCGACATTAACTGTTTAACGCACATCTTGATGTATAACCATAAAACACTGTGACGTTTGCTCATTAAGTTTACCGTAAATGAAACACAGCATATTGTTAATCTTGCTGTAATATAAATATAGCATCTGTGCCGTAATATAAATACAGTATATTTATTTAAAATGCCAGTATTGAAAAACAACAGATTCAAATTTAATTTTCCTAGTGGAACCGGTTTTTGTTACTCTTGACGTTTTCCCGCGAATTAAAATCTTTTCACAATATTTACCTCATCAATCGACAGGATTACTCATTGTTGCGATCGGATGAGGCATGCCATATTGCGCGCATGTTGTTTTTTTTTTTTTTTATAGATTCTATTCTGGGTTATGAAGTGATCATTGTTTTTGTAAACAAAAGAAAAACTTGTCAAGTGATGGTACATTTTTTCCTCGCAAATTTTATCTATAACATTTGTACATATTTATTGAATGATTGTCGAGTCAGGCGCATAATATGAATTTAGAGTATAGTCATTCAGTTTCAGTTTAAAAAAATATATTGTCACAAAAATGGTAGTACTAAAGATTTATAAATCTTCTATATTCTTAAGATATCGAATTTCCTCAGGACAGTAAGAAGTAACAATTGTAAAATGGTTAAGAAAAAAGGTTGTACTTAATTAAATTTTTTTTAATCGAAAGACAAGATTTAACATTTATTTTTAAAGTTTCGTATCTCAAGAGACAAAAGACGGGGACATTATAAAACAAATTACGGGTTTGTCTGTGGTTTTTGAGATATTGCAAAGATTGCAAAAGCACACGTGCTCGTGTTTCTTTGTTTCAGAAAGTGCTAAAGTCAAAATTTTAAAAAAAATCCCTTTACTGAAGACTTATCTTAGTTTACCAGAAAATTATGACGATGATTCTAAATCTCCAATATTACTTAGATCTCGCAATGTTCTTTACGTTACATCGTATTTCTTGACAAAATCCTAAAAATACCTGAAAAATTGTGTATCTTTATTTTTTAAGTGTAACTTATGTAGAGAAGGTGGACCGTCACACTGGGATTATAACAGCTGTGACGTCTGATGTTAGTTTCCTATTAAGGCGTCCCTAACGCCATCTATTGGCCCTGCTAATCAAAAACTCACAAGCATACATACAAGAGTGGATCCTAGAGAAGCGCCATCTGTTGGCATCCATTGAACTCGGATACGTACAAACAAGACTAACCTTTAACGAAGTTCTACTTCTAATCTGGGGGTATATCACACAGCCACATATATATTTTTTTATATTATAATTCGCACTTAAAACTAAATTTTGAAGTGCATTCAACTACTGTGAAAGCGAAATATAGATAATTATGAGTATAGAAGTAACGTTAATAATGCTTTGAATTAAAAACTCCATCATACAAATGCGGCTGCCGTGTTTTGGACTATTTCACCAATGATCTTCCAAGTCGACATTTTTTAGAAGATGATGTCCGGTTACCGGTCCAAAGTAACTAAACGTTCGTAGCTTTAATGTGGAACAATGTACCACCATACCAACATGCCATGTTACAGCTTCAGACTAAAATATGAAATATTATATTTAAAAAATGTAATATTATATTTATAATTCCGTTGGTAACATACAAATGATTAATTTATTTAACCCGCAATTACTAACGCGAATTTACTTCTTTGGTGATGCCGATGTCAGAAACTGGGTATTTTGAGTTTAAATCGTTATGACGCAACCGACTGTACATAGGGATAGGGGTAATTCAAAACACAGGTAAATTAGATAAAAAAATATAAATTTTTTTCAAAAACCTCGGTGTCACGGACATGTGCATCACTAACGATCAGTTAATAGCGTAACCAACGAAACATTCGTACGTACAAAACAATAAAAGCAAAGAATTTATGTTAAATATTTGCAATATCGATTCTTTAATGCAACACTTAAGGTTATCAAAATTATTTGACCAATGCAATGCTTATCTTCCCCACTGAGTTAAAAAAATACACATTCCTACTGTTTCATCTATTAGAATATGTTAATTTAGTTGAAGGTAGAATTTAATTCCGAATTAAATATTTTAGTGTTGTACTGATGTATCGATATGCAAATATTATTAATTTTTATTAAAGTTAATTAAAT
This sequence comes from Druceiella hillmani, assembly GCA_039881145.1. Lineage (NCBI taxonomy): Eukaryota > Metazoa > Arthropoda > Insecta > Lepidoptera > Hepialidae > Druceiella > Druceiella hillmani. The sequence goes on from JAYKKI010000004.1 coordinate 8,993,763, forward strand.
ATTCAAATTCACACCGTTATGTTTATTAATATCTTAGTAGATACAATCGTTATATACTTCATTTTGTTTTCATGTTGATTAAGAAACTGATTTACAAAAACATAAATTACAAAGTTAAAAAAATACAATTACAAAGTAAAAAAATGCAATCAAAAACGTACCTGTTGTATTTATTTTTTTGTAACTAATTCGTTATACGTTTAAAAATGGGAACACGTTTAACATTTACGTTAATTTTAGCAATTAGTTAATTTCTTAATATTATTATTGTAAAAGTTACGCAATTAATGTCGTGATAAGACAAGAAAGGTTATAAAAGCTGATGACGGGCGGAGCGCCAAGTCACAAGCCACCCTTCGGAGAGTTCACCGAACGAATGCATTACGAAACGAAAGACCGTCTTGAAAACGTCACTCGAACCTTTTCAAAACAACTTCGAGGCTTGTTGTAATAAGGTAATACGAAGAAATGTAATGTGGTAAGTCCATATTTAACAAATTTTTTTTTTAAAGTATTTTTGTGAATTGAATTCAATTAATATTATCATACTATAATAACAGATTGTGCTTTCAGTGTACGTTAATAAAACTGTTTGTTAATTACTAAACAGTACACCTCAACATTAGATCAAATATTAGACTTTTGTGTAGACTTTTGTGTATCGGAGACGTTGTCAATTTCGTTTCATAAACTTTATTTATTTTGCATGTTTAACATATATTGTTTTAATATTATAAATAAACAACAGATATAAAAATAGTTGACTAAATTAACGTTTATGATCCTTGTATTGCAAAATATATGTAATGGGCAAAGGTTCAAATTTAACTAAAAAAAAAAGATTAATTTTAGCCTCGGCTTTAATAATATATTATATTATCTAAAATTTTCCGAAAGCATTTCTTGACAACATTTCATAAAGTCGAATTTTGGAAAAATTGTTTCTGATTTATTGTCAACATTTTAATTTGAAAATGACACCAACAGTCACGGATTACTAAAGATATTATCATAATATTTCCTGTAGTCAGCACCCTTGGATAGAGCAGTTATTTTAGTAGAATTTTAATTTTGTTTTGATTTGACTAAATTTGAACTAAAATAAACGTCAAGAAAAGTGTGTGGTGCCGCCACGCACGTCAGAAGTGATTTTTTTTGGATATAATTGTTCTCAAGTGGAGGAAAGGAAATATTAATTTGAAACTACAGCAAGAAAAAGGAAGAAAGTATTACTGAAAAAAAACCTTCTTCAATTTTCTCATCTCCTCATTCTCGACCTTTCTTGCTTCATACAACTCTATCGATCGCACGTTCTCCCATCTATCGATGATGATTTACCTTTTCGTAACAGTCTTACACCTCGACCAAAAAGCTGTATTTCTAAAAGCCTTGTTTATACGTAAACAAATGATATTTATGTACATACATTTCTGAGAATAACCGTTATTTTTGAAAAAGGAAATGCGTCATTTTTTGTAGGACAAATCTGGGTTAAATTGTAAGTCACTTAGATAAAATTAGCTTTACGGTAACACTATTATTGAGTCTGGAACGTAAAATAACCTTGTAATATTAAAGGACCAAAAGAATAAAAATTTAATGAAAATGAAACGTAACGAAGATCAAAATTACTTTGCTATTATAATAAAATTGAAATAAAAAAATCGGTTATTTTAAAATGGCATAGGCAACACATTCTGTTAAAATTAGTTAAGTATGAAAAAATGTTTGTCTATGGTCCTTGTGCGTTTTCACCAAAATGGCGCTGGTAAGCTGTTTAATTATAAAGGTATAGCTCCTGTCACTCACCATTTATTTTGAAAAAGTCCGGGACTTGAGCCCTTTTCATACTAAACGTCATGTTGACATTATAATCTCAGAAATGTTTTTGACAAGTGAATCGGAAATAAGGTAAATATTATAAGCATAGAGCAAAGACGGAAGAGAGATGTAAAAAATGACGAATATACAAAAAAAACAGAGACTTAGTAAATGAGAGTATACAACTCATACAAGAAAAGATATTCCAGCTAAGAGTATTCTTGAAATTTGAAAATAATCATTTAGTATGTTTTAATTATATTATTTACGCATTAACCAATGGTTAAGGAAAGATATTCCAGCTAAGAGTGTTGTTGAAATTTGAAAATAATAATTTAATATTATTTACGCATTAACCAATGGTTAAGGAAAGATATTCCAGCTAAGAGTGTTGTTGAAATTTGCAAATAATCATTCAGTATGTTTTAATATTATTTACGCATTAACCAATGGTTAAGGAAACATATTCCAGCTAAGAGTGTTATTGAAATTTGCAAATAATCATTTAGTATGTTTTAATATTATTTACGCATTAACCAATGGTTAAGGAAAGATATTCCAGCTAAGAGTGTTCTTGAGATTTGCAAATAATCATTTAGTATGTTTTAATATTATTTACGCATTAACCAATGGTTAAGGAAAGATATTCCAGCTAAGAGTGTTCTTGAAATTTGCAAATAATCATTTAGGATGTTTTAATATTATTTATGCATTAACCAATGGTTAAGGAAAGATATTCCAGCTAAGAGTGTTATTGAAATTTGCAAATAATCATTCAGTATGTTTTAATATTATTTACGCATTAACCAATGGTTAAAGAAATATATTCCAGCTAAGAGTGTTCTTGAAATTTGCAAATAATCATTTAGTATGTTTTAATATTATTTACGCATTAACCAATGGTTAAGGAAAGATATTCCAGCTAAGAGTGTTCTTGAAATTTGCAAATAATCATTTAGTATGTTTTAATATTATTTACGCATTAGCCAATGGTTAAGGAAAGATATTCCAGCTAAAAGTGTTCTTGAAATTTGCAAATAATCATTTAGGATGTTTTAATATTATTTACGCATAAACCAATGGTTAAGGAAAGATATTCCAGCTAAGAGTGTTGTTGAAATTTGTAAATAATCATTTAGTATGTTTTAATATTATTTACGCATTAACCAATGGATATGCGATCATTATAAAATTTGTTTATGTTTTAAGTGCAAAAATCAGTGTTTCAATAAAACATTACAATTTGATAGCCTGCGTGATTTGATCGAGATATATTATAACATTAGATGAAAAAATGGACGAGGCATATTTTTACAGTTTCTTATAACTTCCATTGAGATAGAGAGGAAAAGGCCTCGAGTCGGTGCTGAAAAGGCTAAAAATTAATTTGGAAGCTACACACACTGTATTGAAGTGAATAACAAAACTCTTAGGTTATGAAAAAAAGTTTTCATGGCAATGTTTGCAGTGATAAAGAGAGGACTCGTTGATTATCTTTTCTCAAACAAATTGGGAAACTGCCATACGATGGACGGGGAAAAGAAGTGTGTTCTTGACGAGCGATGATGGTGCCTATTGTTTGAAGATGGAGGAATACATCAAACCTTTTGATGTAAAATCTGTGCATTATGGTAATTCTGAAAAAAAAACATCTCGATGCTTCAGTTGGCATAAAAACCTGCACAACATATTTTTAGAACAATATCCAGAGTGTCAAAATATTACGTACAGTTTTTAATGTAAATATTTTAAGGAAAACTTCTCTTTGAGTTTTGGAAGACCACAACTTTTTGTGAGGAGTTGAATTAAAAAATTAATAGTACTTTCTTGTATGAATCTGCAAAAAGGCTGCTGCGGGTGAGATTTTATTGTATAAAACTAGAGCAAAGAAGTTCTATAAGATATACAGAGAAGGTCAAAAGAGACATTGAAATCAGGCAAAATGTTTTTGCATAGACTATATACAATATGTACAATATATACAATATATGCATAGACTATATGCAAAATCATCTACTTCCTCATATTGCTCTCCAAGGAATATTTTATTACAGATAGATTTTTGTGGTCCGGGTTAATGAGTCTGGATTAATGAGTTTCCTGTCCACAATCGAAAAACTGATGAAGCTATGTTTTAATCGTATTATGAGGGCATAGCTAATAAAGGTACACACGAAGTTTGTTCATTTTTATAACATTACATAGAACATTTTATGCCATCTGAAGTTGATGAGTTGTATGTATTCTCAGATGGATGTGATGGCTAAAATAAAAATAATATAGTAGTAAGATTTCTTCTAGCTTCGGTCCAAATTAATAGATTCAAAAAATGTATCATTATTATTTGAACAAGAGGCTATTTTTTGCCTTGCGACCGAGATTTTGGTTTTGCAAAAAGGAAGATTAAACAGTATGACAGAATTTATCTTCCAACAGAGTACAGAGATATTATTGTATCAAGTGTATATGATGGGAAAACATCAGTATTTCAAGTAAATTTCAGAAACTGGTGATGAAGGTTTTATAAGAAAATAGCCTTGCTGTACAGTCATCGGGAAAAAGATCCTAAAAACATGAAAATGCACTTTAATATGTGTTAATTGTTTCATGAATTTTATTATGGTTTATTACTCAAACCTAGGTATTGTACAGACAAGGGAATATATTGATGAATAGTACTTATCTAGTACGATTTCAAATTAGCCGTTGGAAGAGAAAATTTATTACTACTAACAGAAAAAGCATACGCGGATAAAGAACCAATAAATAACCAAAAAAATTGAGAACATGCGAAAAATCATGAAACACATTCCTACCAAATTCATGAGTTTTTATAACGAAATGGTCTCTGATTGTCACATGAAGACGATAAAAACTATTGAAAATTATGCTGAATGATTATTATTATAATTTATTATACGAAACAAAAATAAATTGTTTAAATTATGAATAACACTTTTTAATTTTGTTTATTATTGCTATATAAGTTTTGAAAAGGGCATATGTCCAGGTGTCAAAGTGAGTTGTATCTATATTATCGGTGACATATAACCCTAATTTATATAATAAAATAATAACTTAAATAGTAATAATTGAATGTTAATGACGCCATACAAAAAAAATTATTATACAGTTAATTGTATCTCCGGAAAATTTTAAGATAGTAGGATATAGTAGACTTAATTTGATAGTATATTTAAGTCCGCTTTCAAAATAATCATTATAATTTTTCTAACAATTATGTTTATAACGAAGAAAATAATAATGCCTAATGATAAATTAATTAATATTAATGTCATTTTTATTTCATTAACACTTAATTTTGAATTGTTTTAAACGTGTGAAACTTATTTAATTTCGGTAGATTAATATTAAAGAAAAACTTAATAATCTGCTTTTATGGTAAAGAGTTACCGAGCCGACGTCCACATATTATAATATTAATATAAATAATCAATTTTAGATAATGAATTTCAATTTGATTTAAGTTCAGCAAAAGAGTTCTTTAAAACAATTTGTCTGCAATAATTTATATTATTTCAGTTCAACGAATTAAATTAAAAAAAACGAGTGTGCTAAAGCATCACACGACTGAAGTAAAACTTCAAATTCACAAAACATGAACTTTCAATTTAAAATTTTATTCACTTTAAACGTAGAATATTTAATGTATTGAACAAAATAATAATTTATAAAATTGTCCAAGAACGAAATGAAATTACAAAATAATAAAAAAATCACCGTTCGCGTAACGCTAGCAAACTCGCAAATATGTATATTTCATGCATTGACTATGAGAGGAAGAGAGAAAGAAAATGTGCGCGCGCTCTGCTCTCTCTTGCTCCCACAGTGTGATACAGCCAATAGACTTGCACTGTAACTTAGATATACGAAACATAACTGGCTATGAGAGAAAGAGAGAAAGAAAATGTGTGCTCGCACCTCTCTCTCTTATCCCTACATTAATATACGAAACGTAACTCTCTCTCTTTATATTTTCACTAACTTATATCTCCCTCTCAACTTCCGTTCACCTCGCCCGATCACACTTTTCGTAACGCTCTCGTCACGCATTTACCAGCTTACTCCCCAAGTCAAGCGTGGGTAAAGAAGTTTTACTTCAAAAGGAAACTAAACTTAGGGCCAAAATGCGCAAAATACTAATTTTACGTATTCATTTCATAAAACGAACTTATTTTTACAACGCAATATGTAACATACTTGAATTTTAATGGAAATGCTTTCTGAGTACTGATTCAACTACTTAATTTTTTTTGAATTGGTTCAAAAATTATATTGAGGGAGACACATGTCTTTGAAGCTAAACGTATCACAAACGATGCTTTAAGGTGAAAAAAACAATCAATAATAATACAACTTTATTTGAAAAACTTATACAAATAACATTTAAGTTGCCAGAGCGTCAAAATCGAAAAATTTGTCATTGACAAGCATAGAATTTTGGAAACTACGGGTATTGTGATAGATGTGACAAAATTATTTGCAGTTTGAGTTTGTTTGCATTAATTAGAGTGTAAAATCTCTAAAAAGAACCTTACACCAACCTGGTTCTAACTTAAAAAATTACCGAACTCAATATTCACAGATTAGCGTTAACGTCATTATTATTTTATCGATAATCGATGACGGTTGACATGGATGTCGCTTTATGCAAATAGCAACCATCATGCCGTGCGTACAGCATGCGAATGTCATTGCGGCGGAACGTGTACGCAATCAAGCGTGCGTAAGCGTTTTTTCATTTCTATTACGGCTATTGGCTATAAATTTACGGAGACAACCCTCTGTTTATATTGCTATTCATTGAACGGACGAACGTTGCCCGTCTAGTATTTACTGTCTTTAAGATTAGATTATTGTATTTACTGCAGAGTTTAATCTGTTTACTTCGTTAAGTATCGTATTTTTCCTATTCGATTTAAACGTAGTATTTTCAGTATTATTATTATTAAAATTGATGATGTTTTGTTTTCTAGCCAGTAGGACAGATTTCGGTAGTTATAATAACGAAACTGTCAATATATTAACTTGTAATTACACACTGTCACCATAAATAAAGGCTACAAGCTATAACATTCCAATCAACTATGTTTAGATAACGCTTTTAAAATTTTAAGACAGTTTAACATAATACATCGATATAAATGAGCTGGCCGAATTAAGTCGGAAAGAGCCGACAATACACGAAGCTGGCCGAATGACAAGGCGCGTCTTTCCATCAGAACATTCTGACTTTAATCCAAAGACGCCATTAGATATTTCATATCAAAAATGCTTAAACTTGATTTATACCACTCTTATTCTGAGAATGCTTACACTGTTCGTAAAATTGGTATAACGAAGATATTAACTACTACTAATAAACTCAATAACATAACTATTCCTAAGTTATTTAAAAAATTCAACGTGGCAACTCCCGTTTCATAGACAAACCTGTAATATAAAAGTTTGTGTCTATATTTGTGACAGATGGTGTTTTTAGAACAACGTTAAAATTGACATTATTTCTACTTCTTTCCGTTTTTGTTGAGTTTTTCTCTTTTTTACAGTTATGAAGGAGCATAAGATGCTGTAAAAGCAGGAAAAAGGTTTTTGGAACAATAATAAGAAATATTGATAATTATTTTGGATTAAATTTTGAAAACATTTCACAATCCTCCTAAAATATTTTAACAATAAATGAGAATATTACTTGAAATACTAGAGATATTACTTGAAAGATGAAAATATTACTTGAAAAATGAGAATATTACTTGAAACTTCATAATTATTTAATTTAAAAACTCTCCTCAATAAATATTACTCTCGCTACAGCTCCAGGCAATAAGTTAAATAATATTTCTTTTCGATACTTTCCATCGCACACATTGAATTCTATACAGCCGTTTTCTTTAAAATAATTAAAAAAAAAACATAATCGAATTGCAAAAACTGATGTATCGATAGATGCATTTGCCGAAATGCAACTTTTTTTGATAATGACAAAATTAAACTTCGATCAAAGTCTAAGTAGTATTTGACAGATGAAGTTATGACGAAACTCGTCATAAACTGAATTTATTAGCAGCGTTTTTAACTATTGTCTATTTATACAAGGTATAAATTTCTATTCCAAGTTTACTAGTAACAGTGAAAGAATATTATAGTTATAAAAGAATTTGGTAACAAAAATCAGCAAATTACTGTACTTAGGTCGCGTGCAGGGGGTATAAAAACGTACCCTATCGGGTACGATGGAAACCTTTTAGGAAATCCAGGATTTTCCATTATGTATTATAAAGAGTTAATTTTGGTTTTAGTCAATATCTAAGCTTTTTGTCTACCGAATAAACTTTTTGCTTCTTTTATGTGAAAATTTTAGTGGATTAAGTCGAGTGAATGTTTTGACAATATGACAAAATTATCTTTATGTCTAACGCAATAATTTGAAAACGAAGAACATATGATATTTCATATTTTAACGGACATATCCTATAAAGTCGACTCTATAAAAAAATCGCAACCACTTTTGCCGGCTTTGCCGAACTCATCCGAAAGTCACGAATAAAAATGCCCTAGGGGAGAAAAGGATAGAAAATATGACTAAACACACGCTAACGGAGACGGGAGACATTTAGTCGGCAGCTCGCATTTTAAAGTATGCGTTTAGTCGATGAATATTCGGTCAAGCATCTTCTCTGACAAAAGATGGCAGTGATCGCCCGCCGACTCACCACGTACAAAACCGGAGGTATGCGTTTTATGTATGAGTGATCCATATATTAATACGTGAAGGGAAATTTTTTACCCCTTTTTCAGCATATTGCGAGCATGGAGGATTGTGAAATTTGGCATAGTTAAAGTTTATATAATATGTGTTAAAATACATTAAATTACATATTACAAATACATTAAAATGATTCATTGTTATGTATAATCATACTGTCAATGTCAAACATATAATAGTCTGTGGTCAAACATTCGCACAGAGTAGAGATTGCCGCCAAAGAATTTTAAAATGTCAGATTGACTGAACGAGTTCCGAGCTGTGAGTTTTGTGTGATTTCAAATATTCCTATTTTAACAGTTTGAAGAATGTGAGATTCGCCATAGTTAAAGTTTATATAGTATGTGTTAAAAATACATTAAATTACATATTACGAATATATTAAAAAGATTCATTGTTATGTATAATCATACTGTCAATGTCAAACATATAATAGTCTGTGATCAAACATTCGCACAGAGTAGAGATTGTCGCCAAAGAATTTTAAAATATCAGATTGACTGAATGAGTTTCGAGCTGTGAATTTTGTGTAATTTCAAATGTACCTTTTTCGACAGTCTGTAGAATGTATGTCAAGGCAAAAAAGTGTTTATTTTATATTTTGCGTAATAGATATCTGTATTATAATAATTATGAACATAAGCTGTAATTGGGGTTTTTTCAACTGTTACTAACATTACATTTTAAATTTCATTGGTATTGCAGGGAATTAAAGCCAAACAACATACGTTAATGACGTATTTGTACATAGTCTCAGCTGAAGTATTGGAACAAAGTTAAATAAAATTTATGTAATGAGAGATATAACAAAAGAACGTTGAAACTTAAAAATGTAATGAATTATGGTTGAAATTCGACTACCGGCGATTACCAGTAATATTTGAAAATGCATACATATCTAAATACGTAGTCTGTTGTTTTAGTTTAATAAGATTACCTTTTATCCACAATTAAATGAAACTACGTGATGTAGTATTATTTCTACTTTCTTTAAGTTCTTTACCACGACCTAGTTTTCGTTGTATTACATCTTCAGGTGGGCTATTAGCAAAGATTCTTCTTTCTGAAATTTTTGCTAATAGCCCACGTGAAGATGTTGTAATACAACGAAACCTAGGTCGTGGTAAAGAACTTAAAGAAAGTAGAAATAATACTATATCACGTAGTTTCATTTAATTGTGAATAATGAATTTCTACAAAATCAACGCCAAATATATTCAATATTACCTTTTATGGTATTTGAATTTGCGCTGACAGTACTCAGCCATTTTATCAGAACCATCTATGCTCAAATATGCTAGTTGAAAATTCTGTCATGGTCAATGTTATAAACTTCGGGATTTTGAGCAGTATTTATTCGAAAGTATAATAGGGTAATAAGCTAGACTCCAATTCTTAATATAAATAGAGCAGTTGCACTGACAACAAAACGAAAACAAAATTTCAATGCAATGTAAAATATAAAATGATTATATACCACTATCAATATAAGTAAATTACCTTACTTAACATAGATGATACAACCAATGAACCATTTCTCATACGTTGCAATTGTGTACCATTCCCAAAAGGCAAGCTGACAAGCGAAAACATGCGGCATATTACCATAAAACAAATATAAACATATATGGGAAGCCATCTACCGTTCCAATAAATATCCAGTTGACACTGATTGCATTGTTTATCATGCATTGTTTGTTGTTTGTTAGGACATTCACACGCGCACTACACTTTGTTGGCAATTGCTTTTCAAGTTAAATTCCTGAAAAAGATAGGCCTATCTACCCCACTCAGAGCAGCAAAAACACATTTAGCTGACAAGATATAACATTAGTTAAAATTTAGAATATACTTATTTAAGAGTTGAGAACCCCTGCGGAAAGAAATCTGCGAAGCGTTTTTCTATATCTCAAAAAGCAAACAAATTTTCTAAATAAAAATAAATTTCGTCTTTTTTAATTCAAGAGACGTGTATTAATAATACTCTGCATTGCTCTGTATCCTAGGTTAGTTAGGTTCACCAAACCCACGAAAAACTTACGTGAATCTGCTTAAGAAGCAGCTCGGCGAAGTTGGTGCTTTTACCCCATAGTTCGGGCAGTTTCGACATCCTTTTCGATGTCAACCCTAACATCTGCATCGAAATTAAGTTTTTTATACCATTTCATTTTATAGTCACATCAGGAAAAGTATATCATAATTACACATTATGCATTGCAACTGGCAGTTAAATTAAAATTAAACGTATTAAATAACTTCTAGGAAAAAAATGTGCCAGAAAAGGACACAATTGGAAAAAAAGGAAAGAGGTCATGATGGGAGGTGGAAGAAATCAGGAAGGTAGAATTGGATGGGCGATGGAAGAGAAAACCAGTAAGAATAATCAGGAATATTTATAAAAAGAAATATAATATCAAACTGACTGATTTTTTTTCTCAAGGTAAATTGGAACAGGACATCATAACATTCGTGATTTATACTAAATATAAATTACTAGCCGCTATTTTGAATGGAATGCAGCCATACAACTCGCTTCGCTTGAACATTTCCTCCGTTCTTATTAGGGGATGCAAGAGTTTTATAAGGAGTTAGAAATCACAGTTTCAATTTGTTTAAGAAATTACTGTATATCTATATTTTTTGATACAGCTTGGATTCACTCACAAAATATGTGTGCAGTAAGTGTTTTGTAAGAATATCTAAAAGATTTATTTACATCGTACACTTGACCAACTAGTGTCATCTAGTAGAGCATGATACCATTAAACTTTTGACTATAAAAAGGGCTTTCGATTTTGTTCAGTCACTAAGTCAGTAAGCCTCTTACACCTGACGACATATATAAAAGTATTGATGGAAACATTTTGTTAACGAGATAATAACGTAATTTAAAAACGATAAATTGTTTTTATTTTTTCTAATATTCTTTACGGTATTGGGTTTGAATATATTTATTTACTTATATTTATACACCATTTCCTGCTTAGAAAATTATGTTATGTCATACTTTTTCCGTCTCCTTTATTAAAACTAAATATATCTATTAGACCTTTATTAAGACCAAAATTAATTAAAACTGATCTGAAACTTGTGCTTTCTTCTGTTACATTTTTTTTCGTACTTCTTTTTTTATGGTTCCTTGCTGTTTTATTTGCTTATACATAGAAGATGAATATTGACTAATATTGAAATGTTTGATATTTTGGAATTACCAGCTATTAACAGTTTTGTTTTAATACTTATTGTTCGGAGCCATCTTGGGGGCTATCATCAACTAGCAGGATTTTTTAGGAACAATTTTCTCATGATATGAGACATTGTAGTTTTGGAAGCTAGTAATATATTGTAATGATTTATCACAAAAAAATCTAAATTTTAATTTTTTCTTAAACACGTTAAAAAGATTTTAATTGAAGCTGAAAAAGCACTTAACATATTTTATTTGAATGAAAAACTCATACGAAAGATGTGTCTTTCAAAAATTCTCCTCTCCTCTAACTTAATCCCTTAATTTTATTCCGTGTAATTACTAAAATAGCCTTCATGTCAGTCTTCCTTCATTTACAATAACATTGTTACCTCGAAGATAAAATCCGAGTGCAAAGGGTTAAATATACTAAAGGGTCAAAATAGATTGTAAAATATCATAAAAAATATGAGACAACCGTAACAGAAGAAGACATAATTTAAAGGTCTAAATTGATCAGTTTCATTGCTTAATAATGGTGAGAGAAGAAGAAACAGCAAAAAGAATTATCATACGAGATAAATTACTACTTTATTGCTATTATATAATTATCTTACTGTATAAAGAACATGGCTAGACAAAGAAATCTAATTTGGATGCTAAAATAGAAAATTATTTTGAAAGTACACGACTGGCAAGTTAACTGCCGAATAGCAGGTAATATGAATAAATTAAGCATCAAAATAGTCCGTAAAAAATATACGGCTACGACCGTAATAGCTATAAAAGTTTAATGAGACGTTTTTAAATAAATACTTTTTTTTCATCGTCATAAGTCGGTATGTTAGACATAATGATAAATCAATTTAGAAAATAACACAGGCACTCCCTGCATTGGATTTGATTTCCGGTATAGTCATACACAAAAATTCTGTGTTTTGAAAATTGTGCAAGAAAATGGATTTTAAATGCCATAAGCATATATTCCAAATTAACATGGAGTATAATAATCGCCGGTAAATCCAAATTATCATATTTCATGGTTAGAAATAGAAAAAAGTGATATCAAAACAAAAAAAAGTAACAAGATAATGGTACCAAGAATCTTAGAAATGAAATACTGAAAAAATATGGATAAATGTCAGCAAAAAAAAAATTAAAACAAAAATACAAAAAAAAAAAATTAAATGCGACTGATATTAGAATTCTTTCAAGATTGTTCAGGCTTTTGAGAAAAAAAAAGATAATTTGAAGATTTAAATAAGAAATAGTCGTATTTTTCACATTTAACTCGCTTGGAGTATAAAGAATATAACGGAATGGAGTAAACCCTATTAAAAGTATGATAGGTTATATTTATCAGGATATTGTTATGACTTAGTTCTTCTATAACTTAAAGTAAAACCAGCATATCAGAAAAAAAGATTTGTAATCCAATAATTTAATAAACTTTATGTACAAAGTATGAATAAAATTGTTGTATTACATTAGAGTTTCAAATTTATTATTATAGTATTAATACCACCCGTTGTTGGATACTCTGTTAATTAATATTCAAGTGGAAGACCAAAATGGTCTCTCAGGTATACGTTGAATAAATTAGTACTATTTTGCTATTGAGATGAAGATTAAAATAAATGATAAAATAATCCGCAGTCATTTTTATCAAAAAGCCACGGTCAATTTGAATTTTGTTTTACATTTTCTGATATTTTGTACAACCTTCTGATAGTGGGCTTCAACTTTTCTTACATTATTGTAAAAATTTACAAATTCTGTGATATTTCATTTCACAAATTATGTGATATAGCTACATATCCAAGTAAAAACAATGATACATTTTGAAGACTATAAAACAAAATAGCATTTTAGTGAGTTTTTATTTCTGACATATTATCAAACGATATTTTTTTACAACTAGAAACCTTGAATTTTTACAATCAGAAAATCAGTTAAAGTTTTTGGTCTCACGTTATATTCGGGCCAACACGACAAGCTCGATTATACTATAAGAGTGTACCTATAACCCCCAAACACGAGTCAAACACAAATGATTATAAAAAGAAAATTGACAATAAATCATCAGGAGGGGGAATATATTAAGGACGAGACACGCACACGATGGGGAACAATCGAGACTATAAAAATAAAATAAACAAATCAGTTTTCGATTCATCGATCTTGTGGAGAGACGTGTGTCGCATGACGTCACTGCTTAGGAATAGAGTTTAACCAAATGGCGTTCGAAAACAAGAATATGTTTAGAACAATTATAAATATTAATGAAGTTGAAGGATTTGGAACTGAAATTGGTAAAGAAGTTCATTCATTAATTTTAATTCTCGCTATGTTTTACTTTTTTTACGTACTATTCAAAGATGTTTGTACATATGTAATATTCCATTTTTTTTTAAATTATTTTCAACGGAAATAGAAATTGATATTATAGAAGTTATAGACTAATAAAGATGTGAATCAAATTTATTTATACACTCTTATATTTCAAAAACTAGTTATAAATTATAATAAATAAACGGACTGGATTAAGACACTTAAGGTGAATTAAGTCTATCTAAAATGGTGACTTTTTAAAATTTATGTGAATTATTCGAGAAAATTAAGATTTTTTTTATGTTGCAGTTTATCATAAAAGTTAGTATTTTTTGTCGAATTAATAATCACAAATTCGCTTTTCCAGTATGAATTTGCGTAATATTTTGGTAAGGAAAATATCATTATTTTATCTAGCATAGATCTTAGTAAAAGAGTGTATGTACGAATTTAACGTATGGTTTTTCTTAGCTAGCAAATAATTTTTTTTTTTAATATTTTTTTTAAATTTGAGACTTAATGCGTTTACGCTGCACTGAATATATAATTTTTAAAACAAATTTGTACTTATATCAGTTAAAATTTACAAAATGATCAAGCAAATTAAAAAGGATTGTGAGACGTCAAACCAATTTGACTTTTCTCATACCACGTTTTCTTTTTATGACTAATTTTATATGTATGTATGTTCTTGCTAAAATATCTTTATTTTAGAAAAAAAACTTGTTCACCATCATGCAGATAATGAAAACATTGGTAAGGCGATTAAAGATAATATAGGATTATTTTGTTAATTTTCAAGATCCTTCCCCATTTTCAGACTACTGTCATACTTCTTCGATTCGTGACTAAATCCTTTTTAATAATACTTTCATTGAATTTTTTGGCAGTCTCAGTTTCAATTTGCTCTTTCTCTCATACAAACGACTAAGCAGGAAAGTAACTTCAAAACTCCTTTCATAATAACCATATTTATAAACTATATTTTTATAATAATTTCATAACCACTTTCAGGCTACTGATACACTTCTTCGATTTCTAAATACTTTTTTTATTTTACTTTCATTGAATTTTTTGGCGACCTCAGTTTCAATTTGCTCTTTTTCTCATACAAACAACTAAGCAGGAAAGTAACTTGAAAACTCCTTTCATAATAACCATATTTATAAACTATGTTTTTATAATAATTTCATAACCACTTTCAGGCTACTGTTATAATTCTCCGATTTCTAAATATTTTTTTTATTATACTTTCATTGAATTTTTTGGCGACCTTGGTTTCATTTTGCTCTTTTTCTCATACAAACAACTAAGCAGGAAAGTAAATTCGAAACTGCTTTCATAATAACTATATGTTTAAAACATTTTTTGTAATAATTTCTTAACCACTTTCAGACCACTGTTACACTTCTTCGATTTTTGACTGAATACTTTCATTATTATACTTATATTGAATTTTTTGGCAGTCTCTATTTCAATCCGTTGTTTTTCTCATACAAACGACTCAGCGGGAAATTAACTTCAAAACTCCTTTCATAATAACTATACTTATAAAATATATTTTATAATAATTTCATAGCCACTTTCAGACTACAGTTACACTTCTTCGATTTCTCACTAAATACTTTTTTAATCACAATTTGTTTGAATTTTTTGGCAATCTTGCTTTCAATTTGCTCTTTTTCTCATACAAACGACTAAGCGGGAAATTAACTTCAAAATTCTTTTCATAATAACTATATTTATAAAATATATTTTATAATCATTTCGTAACCACTTTCAGACTACAGTTACACTTCTTCGATTTCTCACTAAATACTTTTTTAATCATACTATATTTGAATTTTTTGGGCTCTTTTTCTCATAGAAATGACTAAGAGGGAAATTAACTTCAAAACTCCTTTCATAATAACTATACTTATAAAATATATTTTATAATCATTTCATAACCACTTTCAGACTACAGTTACACTTCTTCTATTTCTCACTAAATACTTTTTTAATTACACTTTATTTGAATTTTTTGGCAATCTTAGTTTCAATTTGCTCTTTTTCTCATGCAAATGACTAAGCGGGAAATTAAAATTCAAAACTCCTTTCATAATAACTATGTTTATAAAATATATTTTATAATGATTTCATAACCACTTTCATACTACAGTTACACTTCTTCTATTTCTCACTAAATACTTTTTTAATCACACTTTATTTGAATTTTTTGCCAATCTTAGTTTCAATTTGCTCTTTTTCTCATACAAATGACTAAGCGGGAAATTAAAATTCAAAACTTCTTTCATAATAACTATATTTATAAAATATATTTTATAATCATTTCAGACTACAGTTACACTTCTTCTATTTCTCATTAAATACTTTTTTAATCACAATTTATTAGAATTTTTTGCAAATCTTAGTTTTAATTTCCTCTTTTTCTCATACAAATGACTAAGCGGGAAATTAACTTCAAAACTCCTTTCAAAATAACTATAT
This sequence comes from Druceiella hillmani, assembly GCA_039881145.1. NCBI lineage: Eukaryota > Metazoa > Arthropoda > Insecta > Lepidoptera > Hepialidae > Druceiella > Druceiella hillmani. Next base: position 9,010,379 of record JAYKKI010000004.1, read on the forward strand.
TTGCAAACTATATTTTTGTAGTCATTTCATAATCACTTTCAGACTACTGTTACACTTCTTCGATTTCTGAATAAATATTTTTTTAATAATACTTTCATTGCATTTTTGGCAATATTGATTTGAATTTCCTCTTTTTCTCATACAAATGACTAAGCGGGAAATCAACTTCAAAACTCTTTTCATAATAACTATATTTATAAACAATTTTTTATAATAATTTTATAACCACTTTCAGAGCACTATTTTCTTCGATTTCTGACTAAATACTTTTTTATTTTACTTACATTGATTTTTTTGGCAGTCTCTATTTCAAAACTATATTTATAATAAATATATTTTTATAATCGTTTCATAACGACTTTCAGACCACTGTTACACTTTTTCGATTTCTGACTAAATGCTTTTTGGATTTCTGAAAAAATTCAGTAAAAGTATGATAATAATATTATACTTTTATTGAATTTTTTGTCAGTCTCTCATTCAATTTGCTCTTTTTCTCATACGGGAAAGTAACTTCAAAACTCATCTAATAAAAACTTCTTTGATCCTTTCTTTCACCTACAAATACATTTATTTTATATATTTTTATTGTTATCACATGTATTTTTAATATATATTAACATCGTACGTAATTTTGTTTCAGAAGCATTAACTGATATGTATACATTAAAAGATGTTGTCTCATATAGTTCATGTTTTGGTTGGTACTCGTATATTATTCGGAAACATAAGTTGCTCGTCATGTCCTGACATTTTAAGAATGAGTTACAATTTTATTGTAGTAAATTTTTATCGCTGGTTAGATATATTTTTGTAATTCGTAGAGTTTTTGCATAATCTTTTTCGTTTATTTACATTTTGATAAATGAATGATAAATAAAAAAAATACACATATTATTTTTTATGTCAGATATATACAAATGCAAACGCACATACGTACACACAAACTTAATACATAGTTAGCCTAAATCTTCAGTAGTTAAGGCCCTCTTTCAAATATTTGTTTTACAGAAGACATAGACTAATAAACAAAGTGATAAATATAGAGTCTAAATAAACAAAAGTAATAAAATGGATATGTAAAATAAACCAAACGCCACCTATTCATAAACAAAAAAAAATTGTTTGCAGTTAAATTGTTATGCTGTCGAATCTGATTCAATATTTGTTCAATACATTTTTTACAATCCATACTTATACCTTTTTCAAGTAAATGCATATTTATATCCATTGTTCATTAATCACACCTTGCTAAACCTTTCAAAAGTGTCTCAACAAATTTATCTAAAAATCTTAAGTTTTATTATTTATTGCTTTATTTTTACTATATATATATATATATATATATATATATATATATATATATATATATATATATATATATATAATTGTGCCTTGAAAACCACGCACGAAGTGGGTGACGGGCTATAATGAATGGAAAAAACCTAACTTGCAATCTGCGTCATAAAAATCAAATTCAATAAAATTGAAGGAAAATTATATCTAGCTCTTTTTGTCGTATTCGTAAGCTTCCTTCAAACTACTGGCTGAAACGAGATGACCTCTTTTCAACTGCGCATGTCTGTTTCAACAAACTTTCGTGTCAGTTTTGTTATTATCATATAACTGAGATAATTTTAGCCAAATATATCTAAAGTTGTTTATTAATTTTAATTTTATACAAATTACTAGAATAATGTTATAAATAATAAAGTGAATGATCTATTGCAAAAATTCTTTGAAATGTTAGAGAAATTGAAAATAAATTATAAATTGTTTATAAATTTCTATTCGATTTGCAAGTAATTATATAGATGGGTATTTATCAGTCGATGAAAAATTTTATCATATATTGATTATAAAAATACTATTTTAAGCTGAATGTCGGTATATCCTCACAACGGATTGAGATATTTTAATTTCACTTATAATATATAAATTGTAAACAATTATAACTCTACTAAGATTAAAAATAACATGATAGATTTTAAACTAATTTAATGATTGGTTGCGTTACCTTTTTTGATGGCATTTTGTTAATATTGAAATGAAAATAAAACCTTAAAAACAGACTTAAACTTTAAACACAAGCTCCAGAAAATATCAAAATCCAAAATTCGTAAACTGATATTTGACAGGTGAGTATTGACAGATCATGTAAGAAAGTTAAAAAAAAACAATTCGAACTTTAAAAAGGAAGCTTCAAATTATTGACGTAATAACGCGCGCGTTTCCTTGACAACGTCGATTTCCATCGCCACCGCTGGGGCGCTGTGGTCTGTTTTAGCGGGCCCCGGAGGAAAATGGCCGCAAAATTTGTTTGCTCTACATTTTTGTAAAAGCTTTTTCCTAAATAGTATCTATTAATGCTTTGAGTCCGTTTTAATTGTTTTAATTCGTTTCTGTTATTGTTAATTAATTAGTTTATATTAATTACGGGATTCTGTATTAAATTGTAAAACGCGGTTTTATTTTTGCATGTTTTGACATATGGAAAATTTGACGTTCAATAGACATGTGTTGATGGTGTATTTGGGATTATTGCTGCCTTTTGATCTTTAAAGGGTATGTATGTAAAGTATTATGAATTTTTATTAATTATAAAATAAATATTTTAATATTTGGTTAATTAAATATTATAAAGAAATGATGAAAGTGCTGGTGAAAAATCGATTATGCATTCATTAATAAATTGCATTGGAAATTTGTGTGTGTACATTATGCGTTTTGATGCGATGATCTTTCATCGCTGCGGTTGCACGTATATTAATATTATTAAACTTGAAAATGCTTGATGTAAGAAAATTGTTACTTTCACTTTTAGAAATTAAGCATGATATTATGAAAATATTTAACAATCCTATTAGTATGCGTTACGTCCATTTTCAAGAGGAAAAACACCGATTATAATCACAATTAGGTTTTAGGTATATATGCTTATGTATATTTGTATATATATATATATATATATATATATATATATATATATATATTAAACATTTTCTTAATTATATTTTATTTTGTAATCTAGTAACATTAGTATTAATTACCAAATCGCACGTGATGTATGGTAAGTACTTAATGTGAATTTACTTTTCAGTAACTGCACTAAAAATAAATAAACAATATAAATATAATATTACCAGTTTGCTGCAATTGAGATGTAATTTTTTCTGGTAATGTTAAATTATTTTTTCACTGTTACACAATGTAGTTTTAAAAGTTAACACGATTAAAATTAATGCTGAATATTTGAACGACGCGAAACTAAATTTTGATGATTAAATACTGACGATTATTTTAATAATTATTAAAATTTATTTCGAAAAATATTGTCAAATAAAGATAGTTGTAATGTTATTGATCTATATATTTATATAAAAATAAAATTAGACTCGACTTATTATATATTCGACTTACTGACTGACTGGTACTGGTTCTTAGCATTTGAGAACATATGAAATTTGGAGAACACGTTTCTTTATAGGCTGTTATTACATACAAATAGGGCCGTGAAATATTAAAACATTTAAACAATTAAATGAGACTACGTGATGTAGTATTATTTCTACTTTCTTTAAGTTCTTTACCACGACCTAGCTTAGATATTATATATATATATATATATATATAATCTTTGTTAATAGCGCACTAGAAGATGTTGTAATACAAGGAAACCTAGGTCGTGGTAAAGAATTTAAAGAAAGTAATATATCACGTAGTTTAATTTAATTGTGAATAAAGAATTTCTACAAAATTAACGACAAATATATTCAACATTTAAACAAGTTTTATTATAGATTAAATGTAATTTTGTGATCTAAAATTATTCAAAACAGCGATAATGGTAGAACTACTCCTGACGAGTTTTTCAGAAAATATTGTTGCCCGCCCTAGAAAAGTCTCTGGTTTATTTACCTAAAAAAATTCTTTGCTAAAGAAGATACATAAATTTAGTGCTTGTCGTAGACGATTTTCAAAAGTTTATTTTTTCCCACGAGTAAAATTAACATTCTAACACATTTTATTTATTTTTATTTTTGTTAATATTGTTTTGTTTATAAAAGAAATTAAACAATACATTAAAAAAATACACTAACACTAAATAATTACGATTATTAATTATACTCCCACGAAAACTTGGATGCACTGCTACAAACGTAATTTTAAAAGGAGCAGAAAATTTTAAATTTAAATGTCTAATTCATGGGTTGATTATTGCATTTTATTTTAGTATAGACCACCATTGCATAACGCGGCACTTCGTATTTCCACAAGAAAATTTTAAGTAAAACCTGGAAAATTGTGTTCAATATGATGCTTAACTCGTTACTAGCCTGATTGAAATCTCTTCCTACTTCCTTGAAAAAGTTTTTCACATTTTCTTAACGGTAATGGTTAAAAATGTCATACACCTTAGATTAATAGTGTCACTCACATTAGATCAATACTGTTGTGAAAATATTGTTTCGGAAAAATTATATTTAAAGTTTCACATAATATTTTATTTGCCCTATATGTATCATCGATGTTTGGACTATATAGCGCTGCTCCTTTTCTTTAGATGCAGAAGCCTCGTAATTGGATTTTCCTCCGTATTGCGCCCACTGCATCCCCTTCTCGCTCAGGGATGCAGTGGACGCTTAAATAATTGATTCACTCGAGCACCGTATTGCGTTTTTCTCTATTTATCAATTTAATTATTTTGTCTATATTATAGATGTTATAAACGTAGTTTTTAAGAAAATTACCCCTAACCTGTCTAACCCATTTTCTTAACGGTTATTACCGTTAACCTACACAGGAAGTGTACGATAAAGATTCCGTTTATCCACATGGTCTGAAAAATAGGAAATTTTGAAAATGTTTCTCTTTACAATGTACGTGTAATAAATACGTATGTACGTATATAAAAGCGTTATTGAGATGGCAAAATATATTTGTTTGTGTACATAATCACTTTATTAAAAACATTGATATCTTTTTTCATAAGTATATATATATATATACACATATACATTATATATATATAAAACTTATGTATATTTAAAACTAATTAATCTGTTTTTATAAACAATATATAAATTACAACATAAAGAGATGCTCGCCATGACTAGATTTATTATAAAGGAAAATGGAAAGATAAGTTGGGAAAAATTAAATACGTTAGGTAAAAAATAAGTGTATTGAACAAAGACGGGACTTGAAACTTAAATATTAATTACAAGTAAAACTTCTTTTATTTTCATGTTATTAACGAAAATTAAATATTAATTAAACTTAAATATTAATTTCTAGTGACATTTCTTTTATTTTCATGTTATTAACGAAAATGAAATATTAATTAAACTGAAATATTAATTACAAGTAAAATGTCTTTTAATTAATAATATAAAGTAAAGCATATCATCCCATCGTCATTATTCTCAATATTTTTTCGGTAATTCCCATAACTTGTTTCTAAAATGGGGAGGTGTATTAAAACGTTTCTTCATGGTTTTAAAAAGTTTTGTGCGAAAGTTTATATTTATCAACAAGTGTTATCGTTATTTTAATCTGCATGTCTTTTCCGGTCATTGATTTATTATTTTATTTTCTTTTCAAAATGTTCATATTTAATATTTTAACCCAATTATATCATTTGTTTATGAAAAATTTTGACGATTGAGCCTTAACGCTTTTCCTGGGTTTTCAAGTAGGTTATGAAAATTAATCACATTTATTTCATTGCTTTTTCTTCAATGTAAATTGTTCCCCTTGTTATTCACAATTATTTTTGCACCCTGTTTTCACAATTAATATATATATATATATATATATATATATATATATATATATATATATGTATATATGTATATATATATATATATATATATATATATATATATATATATATATATAATAGTTATTTTCATTTTAATGTAACAGATTATATCTTAACTGTCCATAACTCGGTTCAAACATTTGGGGCAAAAAAGAAGTTGGATCCATGTGGACATTAAACCAAATACATTATTATTATTGTAGCTTTTATTTTCCTTACTGTCATCCTAATAATTAATTAATAAATATGATTTTAATCAAAATTAATTCGTATTCAACATATATTACATTTCATTTCTAAAAATATTGTAACATGCAAAGGTATTCTTTGTAGAATATTATATAAGTAATTAATTTTATTATATATTAAGGACCCTTTTGCGAGTAAAAGCCACCACCATCACCTTCAACAGTATTCAGTCTTCAACCTTTTCCATCCAGCATTGCTCAGCTATTACATACATGGTACTTTTCATGTGTATAAATCCACATGAAAGATAAACTGTAATTTCTAAATTAATGTATCATAATAAATAATTGTTTTTGGTGATTTTTTTAAGTTACTGTTTCTATCTTTTTCTTATACCGCAGAACAAAATAATCGTAATTCAGTTTTATGATAATCGTATATATCATATATGAATATAAGAAAACTATAACTGCAGATAGAAAGTAGGCGTGGCACGCGCCTTAAATATATGATCTTTGTACCACATATTATTCTCTGCAATACTTTAGTAATAGACTGAATGTGATAGTAACAGTATTCCGTCGTTCATTGTTCATTAGAGTCAAAAAATGCATTTTTGGGCCATAATTACACGCAAAAATAAAATCCAGCAAAAGAATGTAATCAATTACGAGATTTTCTACATTGATAAGTATATTGGAATAACTTTGTTATATTTTAAATAAAAACGTTATTGAAAATGTAGTCACCCATATGTATCACTAGTGCACAACTCTTGATTTTATTATCGCTAAGTATTGATAACGTGCATATGTTTGGAGACTGTCATCGTAATAAGATAAAAGTTTCACACTTCAAAGTAGATAATTTATACAATAATTCTATAGTACAATATTGATATGAAAATAAAGATATGATATTTTTTTGTTAATTTTATTAGGATATATTAAAAAAAATTAATTAAAGTTATTAATGATAAAATTCTAAAGTATAACGTATACTTTAGATTGTTTGAATAACATATACGATTAATAAAAAAATTAAAAATATAATCAAGACTTTAAATCATGTAAAATCCACGAAAATATTTTTTTATTGTATTGCTTTCTATTAGTATGAAGATTTCCCTTCAAACAATACTGTAACCGATTTAATGAAAGTCGTAATAGGTATTTTCTGAAATATTTTATTAAACTAACCGACTAATATTAATTTCCTTGGCCCGTTAATGAGTGCAGTGTAATTAAGATATTTTAGAAATTATAATCAGAGCATCCATTTTGGGACAAAGAAAATGTTGCGTCTTCATTATTATTTGTCAACGGCACTTGATAAAAAAAGCACCAGTGTGTAGGGAATTTAAGGCATCGAACCAGTTATTTATAAGACATAAATTTTCAGTAGCTTTTCTACCCCGGAATTCCTGAACATTTCAATCCATGTAATAAAATTTTTGTATGTAAAATTAAAATAATTGTCATCAATATAAACCATGTTTTGAGAACCGGGTACATCTTGGAAACTTAGAATCTTTTAGTGTTATATTTATTGAATATGTTTGGCGTTAATTTTGTAGAAATTCATTATTCACTATTAAATGAAACTACGTGAAGTTCTTTATCACGACCTAGGTTTCGTTGTATTACAATATCTTCAGGTGGGCTATTAACAAAGATTGTAAAAGAGTGTAATCTTCAGGTGGGCAATTAGCAAAGATCTTTGGTAATAGCCCACCTGGAGATAAAACCTAGGTCGTGGTAAAGAACTTAAAGGAAATAGAAATAATACTACATCATATAGTTTCATTTAGTGGTGTTATATTTATTTAAACCTTGTTTTTTTTAAATCTACTCCTTTGTTATTTGAAATTAATTCCTTCGTCTTCTATTGTTTATATAAATTGTCGAAATTGTAATATTGTGTACATATTTTCTTGTCTTAAATGCAAATCATATCATCATCATCATCATATATATTAATACGCTAAGGTTAAGATGTTACTCTCCCTTTTTAGAAAAAACCTCACAACTAATTCACATAAATTATATATCATTTTATAGATACTTGCTTGCTCTACCGGCATCCACAACTAAAAAATTTATTATTGCTATTGTTTTTGCAAATTAATTAATTATTAAAATTATATACACAAAACAGCAATGCTGCCATCTAACGGCTCAACGTCAATATGATTGACGGTCGGTAAAATTTTTGTTTAATTTCAAATCCACTCACGTATAAATAAAGTGGCGCTTTAGCTCAATGCTTTTGATACTTGCGCCTCTATATGTCAATTTTAGTAAAATATTTGTTTGATCTGTCATCTGAGCTTCATAATGGAATGAAAACGTAATAAGCAGTGTGCAAAATTAGAAATGAATTGAATACCTGCAATCAATTTTGATTTATTAAATTGAGTTGAATAATTTATAATGCGAAGACTTCGCACGGGTCACGCTAGTATTATTATATTCTTGTAACCGAAAACATTACAATTTCTTAGAATTTAATTTTGTTAATAAAAATAAAATTTATAAATATCCGCTATGGTGATTTAGCTCGATATCGTAGACAGCGGTTAGTGAATGTGTTACAGGAAACCTCTGTAAAGATTTTGAGTGGAGGTGGAATTGTGCACCGCAATGTTATAAGCACTTCACAATTTCAAAGTTGGAAATTGGTGATTCGTGTTCGCAAACAATTCCGAGAACCAGCCATATTATGCTGACAAAATACGTTTTTTACATTATTTGCTAGACATTGAATCGTAATTTTTTTTAGTTTTTTTTTCATATAGTTTTTATATTATGCTTAAATAATTTAAGTTAACGTATATTCACAAATAAACGAAATAAAAAAAAACTCTTGAATGTATAAAAAATGCGTTTATTCATTAAAAAAAATAAATGAATATTTGTATGTATGTCTACGATGAATGCGTGGTATTTAAAAATAATGTAAAATTTTATGTAAAATATATTTTTAAACATAATTTAGGAAAAGATCCAAAAATAATTAAAATATCTCAATGTGCTCTGGTATTTTAGAAAAGGAGATTTGTATAAAATATATTTTTTAATGTCGCTCGGAACGAACAGCCATTATAAATTAAAATCATCGTAATAAATTTGTTTTTTAGTTTAGATTTTAGATATTCAAATTGGCATAATATTTTTTTTTAGTTTGGACATTGGACAATTATATTAAATTATGTTATTAAATTGTTATTTTATGTATTTTTACTTTTGTTGATACATACACTCATTAATTAGATCATGCGGGATCTGTTTTATGTCATTTTATTAAACTGACTGACTTCGTTATTTACCAGGACCATGGGGTATTTTATCGTTTCATTTTCATTAGAAAAATAAAATATGAAGATAATAAATTAAAAATGATTTTAGTACGTACGTATCGTAGAATGTAAGCTTAAAATTTAGAAATGTCGGCTAATTTGTATTACTGATTTAGCTCGATATTATAGTGAGCAGTCGATAAATGTGTGAACAATACTGAAGTTTTAGAATATTAGTTGCGAGAGGGATAAGAATATGTTATTCAACTTGCGGAAAAGAGAACAAATTTAACACCTCCATGATGATTGTGAGCAGAAGTGGGGGTGTGCGGTGCATATAAATTAACATTCATTTGTTTCAAACTGGCGACACGTGTTTTCACGCAGTTCATCGAAGGTACCACTTCTATTCTTTTTTGTTTTTGCAAGAGAAATTTTTTTATTGCACACACCTTCCGGCACAACATGAATGGTAAAAAAGTATTAACCCACGACTTTTTGTTGTTTGAAACGAGCTTCTTGCTCCCTAGTATATCTACAAGCAGCTGCGCTTAACTCTGTCTTGAAAAATCATTAGGTCATTTTTATCTTTAAAACTGCTTTTAATAAGTTTTAACATTTTTAATAATCACTTGACTTCTTTTGTAAAAAGCCGTGAATGCACATTAGCGTTATTGAAAGTTCAAACAAGTATTATATCACACTGAACCTTGGTTTGCAAAATACTCATTACATTAAACTAATTTTTGAAAAAACCATATCAAACTTTGGAAGGGTTAGCTAAAACTAAATCAAAGTACCAAGCTAAAAATAAAAAATTAGCACTTTTAAAAATTTTTTAAAAATAGATTTTAGAGTTACTTTCTTAATTCTTATAACAATAAGGTAGCTAAATTTTTTTAAAAATATAAGTTCTTCCTTCTGAAAGTAAAAAAAAAAATTAAAACCTTTGTACTAAAAATTACTCATAAAATTAAATTATTTCGGCAATTAAAAACAAATTATATTATTATTATTATATTTATGACAAAATTAAAATATTTCAAATTTTCTTGAAAATTAAGAGTAAATTACAATATTTCAGAAGAAATATTAAAATTTCCTAAAATAAAGTCAGGCCTCCATTTTTCAGTTTTATTGTCTTTACTTTTAATACATTTTCGTTTCACGGTCACTAAGTAAAATATGACTACGATAAAAATACAATCACAGTATTTTTATGTAAAAAAATGCTGTTGAAAAGTACTTTACGTTAAAGAACTTAGAGTACGTACTTATTTTTTAGTCTTTAAATTGAGTCTATAATTCATTATTATAATGATTTTCTTATTATTTTCAAATAACAATACATATTATTATTAGGCATTATAAAGTAGCATTAGCTAAGATATTGTTTTAAGCTTTGTTACTGATAATAACTTTTTTAAATTGAATCACAACGTTCTAATTAAAAATATAAAATATTATAGGTTACAAATAAAAATATTAAAAATAAAATAAGTCACCTTGATATATTTGCATCTTAATACATAGTTTTTCTCTTGGTTTTCGAAATTAAAATCTAAAAATGGTCCATGGTTTTTGCTCTTTAGGACATTTCTGTAAATTAGTAAACAGTCCTTGGCAATTAGTTTCATTCAATTTTCGTTAGATTCTCTGCCAAAGTGAGTCCAAAATAATTTTCTCAATTAGTTAAATAGTACCGTCAGTCTAGTATTGCATTTTTACAGTTTTTTTGAGATATCAATAATTTGAGCTTCAGCCTGTTCGATATGATTCTTAAACTAAACAATCCTAGGTTAGTTTCCGGACAATTTTTTGATTAATTCTTTTTCAGAAATGTTCTAAACCATTTAGTGAATCAGAAGCAAGTTTGAAAAATGCTATCCACATGCTATTCATATATTTTGAGATTCTGGAAATGAGTAGAGATATAAAATAATTTTTTTTTTAAATTATTTGTCTAATGTATTCTTAGACATAAAATTAAGATATATACAAGCTTGAAGTTTGAGGTAGTAAGATTGGCTAAATTTACTCCAAGATATATAGATTGTGCCTATAATAAGTCATTATTTTGCAAGGTTTTATACTGTTACACTAGCTTTATGTTTTGTTTCAGTAATTGTTACATTATTCCATTTGTTTATACTATGGGACATGTATGGTGTTGCATGTTGTTCAGGTTAATATAAATTAAAATTTCACCTGGTCAATACCCAATGAAACTTTTAACAAAGAAGTAATTCCTTTTAGCAGGAAAGAGCCCAGCTTTTGTAGAAGCAATGATGACCATTCTCGCAATGATGGTCATCTCTGACTTAAATGTTAATTTAATTTTCTACTATACCTATTACGTAACCTTCTAACCCTTTCTTTCTTAACCCTTTCTCCACAAGGAGGCGGTTATTTTGGAAGTCTTTTTTATTTTATTATCATAAAAATTATAGATAGATACAAATATATACATTATACGTATGGCGATTTTGAATTAGATTATTAATAAAGTAAACAATACCAATCCTTACCAGACGACTATGACCAATAAATTTGAAAATTTATTTACGTGGAAGATTTAAAAAGCTTTGATAAAGTTTAGTCACTGTAAAATAAATTTAGAAAGAAAGCAAAAATTTCATAATTAAACAATCATATGATTGTTGATCATATGATGCATAAAACAATATTTAAAATCATTGAATTTTTCATTACTGGTAGCTTGGCTCTATCAGCACTCTTCGACTTTATTATAATTTTAAAAAAGATTGTTTTTTAAATTCAAAATTTAAAAAAAGTAAATGTTTCTAACCACAAAAGAAACAATATATTATCCCCAAACTAACTTATGACGTACATATTGATAAAAAGAATAAAAGATACAAAAATATGTAAATGCCATGAGCTAATTTTTATTACGATAATGAAGTATTATTATAATGTATTGATACGTAATTATGTATGTATAATTACATCATAATGTGTCATAGTTTTTCTGTAACATTTTGCTTTATGACCCTTAGTTTTTAATTATTTTTTTTCAGACGATAATTAGCAAAATTGACTGAGCTGTTAATGATGGAAGACAGTGGAATAGACAGCGGGGATACAAGACCGCTTCAGGAGGTTGCAGTACGTATTCAAATATTTTTTTAAATTTATTACATAAGACTGAACAACTGACAATCTAGCACTTACAATAAGACTAATAATATGTGCTAGATTGCCAGTTGTTTGTGACAATCAAATATCTACACTAATATTATTAACGTGAAAATGAGTTTGTTATAATAATTTAAATAAAATTTAAAAAAATTTTAAAAAAATTTTAAAAGTAATATAGATTATACGACGTTACTATAAACGTAATATGGCGAAAGTCATTGCCCTAAATTTGGGATTTCTTTTGATTGTAAATAAATGTATTAGCGAATAGAATAGAAAAATATATAATTTACACCTGACTTATATTATGATGAAAATGTTAGAGTGAGTTTGTCGGTCTTTATGTTTTTTTGCTTTTTTACTATTAAATCGTGGCTAAAATTAGCAGATTTCTTTTTTATAAGGGACATCTCTTGATATAGGCATATAGTGATAGGGATTGACGTGGCTAAAATTAGCGGATTTCTTTTTTATAAGGAACATCTCTTGATATAGGCATAAAGTGATAGGGATTGACGTGGCTAAAATTAGCGGATTTCTTTTTTATAAGGAACATCTCTTGATATAGGCATAAAGTGATAGGGATTGACGTTGCTAAAATTAGCGGATTTCTTTTTTATAAGGGACATCTCTTGATATAGGCATAAAGTGATAGGGATTGACGTATCCTAATCCCTATCTTAAAAGAATCTTAAAATAATATCATTATAATAACACAAAGTTTGTACGCTCACCACACGATTATGATAATTGCGAAATTCCATACCACTGAATACAATTCTCGGTTGCAAATAAATTTTTTTATCGTAGAAGTTGCTGGTAACCGCAACTTTAAGTATAAATTTTGCTGGTCATCAGCATGTAAACAGGAATAGGCATATAATATGTTCTGTCGTATATTAATTACTGTATGTTCTGATCCTAGGGGTAATCTATAAAATGGGTTTGAGGAAATTATAGTGATATGCCGGCTGCAGAATTTTTGGAATTGGTGCTAAATAAAATGTAGCATTGATGTGTGTGTGTGTGGATGTGTATTTTTGTAAGGAAGAAAGACAATTTTCGACTTGGCACCGATTTTATAGCAATACTAGTATTTTACTAATTTGTTCATATTCGGAAACGATATTGTACCGTAAAAGTTCCAACCCAGGACTCGTATTTTCAAAATTTTATACTTTTCAGTACGCTTCTTATTCGCTGGTTATTTGAAGTCTCTTCGATTTTCGGTAAAAAAGTGTTATTACTACCAACTTCCACTAAATTTGAATTTTCATATAGAATTAAGTACTGACAAATACTATTATTTTCCAACGTTTTGGTGTCATACATTAGATCTTAAATCTTGAAGAATTTTGTTAATATTTCCGTTAATTGAAAAATACATAAAAAGTATTATAAAATATTAACACGTGCAGTGCGACAGGGTATGTAAGCTGAGTATATGCGGTAGAGAAGAAGTCGTTTGAGGGAGTTGGTTTCTTGCATAATATTCAAGTCATTTTTAACACGTTATTTTCGTTAATTTGTTACTGCTTTTGTAATTTAGTCGATTCATTTTAATTATTTAAAATAGTGCTTCTTACTTGCAAACCGCCATACAGTCAGACATTCTTAATATGTATAAGGTACCAGTAACCAGTTTTACAATAAGATGTATATTACTTTATATTCGTATTAGAGGGGATTATATTACAGTAGTGAGGCCTTTGGGTGGTTTATTTCCTGCTGTGAAAATTTATAGTAACTATGCCCGTATCAAAATTAGTAAATAAAACACTGGATGTTAGGAGTGAACGCAATGTCTAGTGTTGTACACTGAATATAAGAAGAATTGTATCGATATATATATATAATAGAATAGACACCCAAGTATTGCGTTCACTCTTTTACTATTTGCGTTCACGTTATGTGTCACAAAATTGATTGGAGGGCATAATTTTTACCACAATCCGTAGTCAAGAATGATTTGAGTCCGTAGGACTTAAGTACTGTTTGTTCTGTATTTGTGCAAGTGTTTTTTAGAGTCTATTTGCAGAAAAAAATGTTACCAGTTTTGTAAATAACATTATCTTCCTCTGCACGTTCAGTAAATATGAAATAATTGGACATGTGGAGAAAAAAGGTATTGTGTTCTATATAATATATCTGTTTGGGTGTGCGTGTGTGTGTATGTGTGTGCATGTGTGTGTGTATTTATATGTATTGCTCACTGTTTATGAAAAACCTGTCAAGCATAAGTGGAACTCACACTACGAGGGTGCCGTACACTTTTGGGAATTTCTAAAAATTTTATGGTACACAATATTACTATTATACTATTTACAAAATTTTTTAGAACGATGTATCGATATATTGTCTACTATATCTTTCACATGCGCATGTTAAAAAAATATTTTTTATGTCAAGTAATTAAAAATTAACAATTTTTTCCTTTACTTATGCTACGAGACCTTGCTTCTTGTCAACTTTTATGATTATAGATAAAAGGGAAGTTACCGGGAAAACCCTATGGGTTATGATTTATTTACGAGAATCAAGATATGAAGCCTAAATGGCCATATATTTTATTGCGTTGGCGTAGAAGCTTGATTTTTTTACAACTTCAAGAAACTGTGGACCTAAGTATTTCTTATAAATTTCAACTTTATACTTCCACGCTTTCCTGAGAAAAAGGGTCTTGGCAAACCGACAGACGGACAACGAAGTGATCCTATAAAGTTTCCTTTTTTATTTACGGAATCCTAAAAAGAGAAAAAAAATTACGATCCGGCAATTACTCCAATATACTCGGGAATGAAAAATCCACGTCAATACATGTTAATAAAGTGAACGGCGAAAGTTGTAATACCAAGTATAAAATGAGGAAATTGTTGCAGGTCATAGTGGCTTTGGCTTAGTTTGTCGTGACGCTGTAACGAATACTAACAAGTTTATTTACGTAATTTATTTGAGATAAAATTGCTTGCTCTAATCGAAATTTTTTTAACAATATACTCGGGAATGAAAAATCCACTTCAACACATGTTAATAAAGTGAACGGCGAAAGTTGTAATACGAAGTATAAAATGAGGAAATTGCTTCAGGTCATAGTGGCTTTGGCCTAGTTTGTCGTGGCGCTGTAACGAATACTAACAAGTTTATTTACGTAATTTATTTGAGATAAAATTGCTTGCTCTAATCGAAATTTTTTTAACAATATACTCGGGAATGAAAAATCCACTTCAATATATGTTAATAAAGTGAACGGCGAAAGTTGTAATACGAAGTATAAAATGAGGAAATTGTTGCAGGTCATAGTGGCTTTGGCCTAGTTTGTCGTGGCGCTGTAACGAATACTAACAAGTTTATTTACGTAATTTATTTGAGATAAAATTGCTTGCTCTAATCGAAATTTTCTGAGTTTTATGTAATACTTTTAAATATTTAAGATACCGTTTAAGGGGAAGATTGCTGGTAATTGCTGATCTTATACTGAGTATTATTGTAACATAAGTCATTCTTATAAGATAAGATGAGGGCATTGTCATGGTTATTAGACCCATAGATTGGTAGGAGAGTTTCGAGGGTTTTTAAACCGGTAATGTTGTAATTTTGCGAACATTTTATTTAAAATTTATGATAAAATTCTATGTTATAATCAAATTGAAAGTTTTAGTATTTAGAATTTTTGTCAGATTTTTAAAACCTATGACCAAAAAATGTGATTCAAATTTGTAAGTATTAACACAAATTGGACTTGTAATTAAAGGATGATGTATGGAACATTGGTTTATACCTATTTTAAACACTTATTTATACCTATTTTAAACACTTATTTATACCTATTTTAAACACTTATTTATATCTATTTTAAACACTTATTTATACTTATTTTAAACACTTATTTATACCTATTTTAAACACTTATTTATACCTATTTTAAACACTTATTTATACCTATTTTAAACACTTATTTATATCTATTTTAAACACTTATTTATACTTATTTTAAACACTTATTTATATCTATTTTAAACACTTATTTATACCTATTTTAAACACTTATTTATATCTATTTTAAACACTTATTTATACCTATTTTAAACACTTATTTATATCTATTTTAAACACTTATTTATACCTATTTTAAACACTTATTTATACCTATTTTAAACACTTATTTATATCTATTTTAAACACTTATATATACCTATTTTATACACTTATTTATATCTATTTTGAACACTTTTACTAAATGAGATTGATGTATGAAACATTAATTTATACCTATTTTAACGTTTTTACTATTATACTAACGCTACTTGAAAAAAAAATAATTGAAGATAACTAGATAAGTACATACCATTATGTAGGTTTCCAAATTTCGAGCCAGCAATCAAAGGTTCAACAAACGAAGGTAAATAAACAAGACAATGTCTTATTTTATTGGCAGATTTTTATTCAGGCACATCAAAATACCTTAGCTTAGCTTATCAAAATAGCTTCAAACTTTTTTCGCTCATATTTAAAATGAAAAGTACATTAAAGGAAAAAATTAAAATCATATTTTTTTTAAAACTGTTCAGGCAAAACCGTAATAAAGTTTTTGGTACTTACATAGTTCATTATTAAGGTAATACTATTCTTTTTGATTAATTTTATTAGGTTAAATAAATAATTCTTTAATCTAAGGCTCTGGCTTCGTTAATATTTTGCAAATATGATTTTGGTTTTCGTAGGTATGGAATATGCGGTGTAAGTGTCTAACTCATTTTTACAGGTTTATATATAACTAAATAACCACACATTCTAAGGTATCAAACCAAGTCATGCAATTTTTTCTCAATTAAGATAGAGCAGTGATATACAGATTTCGTTTGTTTAAATCAAGGCAAAAACTATTTAGTCACTGCCAAGTTAATTAGTATTTACCTCTCGCGGAATAAGTTTCTTAAATGCGTAAAATAGTAGTCTAATCTGACACAGAGTTTAAAATATAACTAATTAGAGGTGGTAAGCACGTGCGCCACATATATGATCCTTGTATCACATAATGTTTTCCGCGCAAAGACGTATACTTTAGTCGAAGACCGAATGCGATAAGCGATAGTGCTCCGTTGTTCATTGTTTAATAGGGCTTAAAAATGCACTTTTGTACTATAATTACATGCAAAAATAAAAGCCAGAAAAAGGACGTAATTAATTGCAGAATTTTCTATAATGGTAAGTTAATTTAAATTATTTTTTTGGATTTTAAATAAAATAGTTACTTGAGACGCCGTTGTATTAGTATGTGATATTACTGAAGGACACTTGATGTTATTATCGTATAAATATCGCTAATGCGAATGTGGTTGGACACTCTCATCTCAGGAAGACAATAGTTTCACATTTTAAAACAGTTTAATTTATATAATAATTGTTCATTATGATAATAATAATATGAGAATAAGACTGATATGTTCTTTCATTAATTATAAAAATTAGTCACAATTAAATGAAACTACGTGAACGTAGTATTATTTCTACTTTCTTTAAGTTCTTTACCACGACCTAGGTTTCATTGTATTACAACATCTTCGATGGGCTATAAGCAAAGATTATCAGATCAGGTAGGCTATAAGCAATCTATAAATATCAAAAAAATAATACTACATCACGTAGTTACATTTAATTGTGAATAATGAATTTCTACAAAATTAACGCCAAATATATTCAATATTCCATAAATTAAGTTAAACAAATTAAGACAATTGATTAAAGATAAAAGTCTAAAGTATACGTTGTTTGAATAGCGTATGCTATTAATACAGAAAAGAAAAACATTTAATCGAGATTTTAAACCACGTAATATTCACGAAGAAATTAGATTGCATTACGTTCTATCAGCATGAAGATTTTCCTTCAAGCAATATTGGAACCGATTTAATAAAAGCCATAATTGAGAAGTACATTAAAGTTCATTTATATTATTTAACAAAATATCCTAATACCAAAGTAATAAACTCTTAAAAATATGCATTGCTTTCCGGAGAGTAAGTTAAATATTTTCTGAAATATTTTATCACACTAACCAATAAATACTTTACTCGTTGATGGATCACCCATTAATGAGTAAAGTGCAATTAGGACATTTTCGAAATTCTAATGTAAGCATCTCTTTTGGAACAAAGAAAATGTTTTCTCTTCATTATTACCTTACAACGGCACTTTATAAACGAAAGCACCAGTATGTTGGTAATTTAAGATATTGAATGAGTTATTCATAAAACTCATCTCAGTAGCTTTACTGCTCTGGAATTCCTGAAGACTTCAATTCACAAGATAAAATATTAGCAACTAAAACTAAGCTAATTATGATCAAAACGAACCATATTTTGAGAACCAGGTAAGCCTTGTAAATTTAGAACCCATTGGCGTTATATTTAATTAAATTTTGTTTTTTATTTAAACTGTAATTCTTCATCGATTATTATTTATATCAATTCTCGAAATTAAAACCATGTGTACATATTATTATTTTGTTGTTCTAAATGCAAATAACATATTATTATATTCTAGTACCCGTGAACATTATAACGTCAAATAATTTAATTTTCTTAATAAAAATTAATATTATAGATATCCGCTAATCTATTATACCGATTTAGGTCGATATCGTGGTGAGGGGTTGATAAATGTGCAGACTACAGAATACCTCCGTAAAGATTTTGAGTGGGGGTGGAATTGTGCGTCACAATGTTATTAGCACTTCGAAAGGTCAGAGTTCGAAATTGGTGACTTATGTTTGCATACAGTTCCGGAGACCAGTCCTTTTTATGTTATTTTATACTAAAAAAATTTAAGTTTTTTGTATTATTTATACGACACCGAATAGTGAAATGGTTTTTTTTAAAGTTTCCTTCATATATTTTTATGTTCAGGTTAAATAATTTTAATCTAGCAGGTATTCAGGACTAAATAAAGTAGCAAAGTTTTGAATATATAAATAAGGCATATATATGTGTATATTTGTTATTCATACGCAATGTTAAAAACAATTAGAAATGTTATGTACCTAAGTTAAACATACTTTAGGAAACACCAAGAATAATTATAATATTTTAATGTGTCCTGGTATCTCGAAAAAAATTGTATAACATTTATTTGTTAATGTCGCTCGCAATAGATTGCGGATTTATTATGAATTGTAGTTATCGTAATAAATTTGATTTTTAGTTTAGATTCAGACATTAAAATTTAATATTTTGTTTAGTTTAGACATTGGCAATAATATTAAGTTTTGTTATTAAATTGTTATTATATTTACTAGCGTGACCCGTGCGAAGTCTTCGCATTATTATTTATTCCATTATGAAGCTCAGATGACAGATCAAACAAATATTTTACTAAAATTGACATATAGAGGCGCAAGTATCAAAAGCATTGAGCTAAAGCGCCACTTTATTTACACGTGAGTGGATTTGAAATTAAACAAAAATTTTACCGACCGTCAATCATATTGACGTTGAGTCGTTAGATGGCAGCATTGCTGTTTTGTGTATATAATTTTAATAAATAATTAATTTGCAAAAAACAATAGCAATAATAATTTTTTTAGTTGTGGATGCCGGTAGAGCAAGCAATTATCTATAAAATGATATATAATTTATGTGGATTAGTTGTGAGGTTTTTTCTAAAAAGGGAGAGTAACATCTTAAAACCTTAGCGTATTAATATATATGATGATGATTTTTACTTTTGTCGCTTTATTTACTTATTAGATCATGTGGGATACATCCGTGTTATTTCAATAAACTGATCGACTTCATTATTTACCAGGAATCTCGATTGTTTTATCGTTTAATTTCCATTCTGAAAATTAAATATGATGTTGTTCGCATATTATGGCAATGTAGGTATGTCTAAAATTAATGGAGGGCCAAAATATTTTCTTTACAATGTATCCGAACCGAAATTTTATTTACAATGCTCCGAAACCGAAGAAACTCTATTAACAAAGTTTTATATTTTCATTAGTAATTTGTTTGTAACGTATATAGGTAATAAATAAATAGTATATAGTAGATAATAAAAAATACAATTTTAGTACGTACGTTAAACGTTTTCGCGGTATTTAAGTTTCCTTAAAAAATCAAATAGGAATAAGAATATATGACTTAAGCGTATGGAAATGAGGGCGAATATAACACCTCCATGATGATTATGAGCAGAGGTGTGGATGTGCACCCTATTGTAATGGGTGCATCTAAAGTTCGTATCTTTCAAACTGGTGACACGTGTTTTTCACACAGTTCGGCGAATATGTCACTTCTGTCTTGTTTTATGTGCCATGGTCTGTATGCTCGTCTGTCACAACTATTAAAATTTAGCCTAAGGATAAAGTACTTAAATAATAGATGAAAAATAATATTACTGTCTTCAAATAGTTTAATACAAAATTTACATTACATACAATGTATATTAAACAATGGACAAATATACATTATCATAAAAACAAGATTGCTGCAGAAACAGTTCTATTCATTACAGCAGTTCATTTTAGTCGCATTTAATAGTATCCATGAAAAAACATTTGAAGTGACTGCATTTAAGTGAAAATTCAAATATGGGGTAATTATTTCATAATGGATGTGGTTAAGTGTGAATATCTTTTCTTTTTATAATAGATTTTTATTACTATAGTTTTTTCATTAAGTGTGCCAATTTCTAATATGATTTTCTAGTTCTACCTAATACATATTTTGCAGCACACAGTTAAACTTGTGTGACGAAAATTGCAAAATCCTGAAAAGTACATTTTTGAATGTTTTTTGAAGAATCCTATTAGTTATTGTAAAATGTTTTAATTAATTCAAAATGGTTATTACTAAACTATAAAAAAATTAACAATCAAATTTCACTTGTAGTTGTGGCACTCAAAAAATCGACCCAAATTAGTTATGACAAATTTTAAAACTATGTCCATATCTCAAAAACTAAAAGATTTTAATTAAAGTCAAATTTTGTCTGTAATCCAGTTATAGCTTGAGCTACTCCCCTTTTCAGTTAATTGTGATTTACGGAACAGCCTGTATATTAATAAACGTCTAAAGAGTCACTTCATTCTTCGTTTATTTATTCCTTTAATAGGCCTTTTGAAATATTACTTATTTTTCATGCCAAAAAGGAAGAACTCCTGTCAATGAAAAAGATATCATAACAATATTCACTTTAAACGCAATAAATTAGTGGGAAAGATTAATTCTTCTAAGTTATATCTAAATTATAATAAATTATTACAAAATTATGATGAATAAATAGACAGAAAATAAATTACTTGATATTTTCACATTATTGGAATTAAAAAAAGTTATAATTTGAATTTTTACGTAATTAACCATAATGTGAAATATTAATGCAACGGTCGTATGTAAATTGGCGTTTAAATGAATTTTATAGTATATGCTAAAATAAGCTCTCGTTATAGTTTGGAATTTCTGGAATCTTTTTGTTTTCCACTTAATTTATTAAGTGATTAGCTTCTGATGGTAATAAAAAAAAAATACCAGTATCACCAGTGTCAAAATCACACGATAGAAGGAAAAACTAAAATAAAAAATAATATGAAATACGCATATTGTTTAAATACGCATATAGATGCGTTCAACATGACGCGGGCTAGATCGAACTCTCTCTCAGACTTAGCTGTCAATAAAGAACAATAGCAACTAAACAACGGCAAACGGAATCTAAAACCAACCAAGGCAACTTATAGCGAAAACATAACAAACCTCAAAACTTCCCCAAGTCGACTGGTCATCGTGGGGAAAAGAGACCACAACCTTCCAACAAAAGAAGAAGACAAAGATAAACTGTACCTCAATCATAAGTTGGAAGAGGCCTTTGTTGACTGGCAAACGGATCCACAGGAAGTAAAGAAACAGGAAATATTAAATCAATAAGATATGATTATTTTATGTTATATTTTGTTTTAATTTTAAGTTTGGTTATATAAAGAATTGTATAATAGATCCGAATAAAAGGGCTATATTATTATTATTATATATTGTATTAAAATATTTTCAAATAAAATATTAAAAATTGAAATGTATGCAATTGAAATATTGCACTGATTATATGCAATAACAAACATGTTTTTGTCAAATTACACTCCAAGTAAAATATAATTCTAGAATATATATAAGTAAAATAAAATTCTTGAAACGATGCACTCCGTGTTAGGGTTAAATCGTTCGGTCGACGCCAAAGAGAGCCGAGTTTACCCGAACACTGAACTTGCTTGATCGATGCCGAAGAGTGCTGTGTTCAGCGTTACCGGACCCGTCCGAGAATGACGACTTAATTTCATTCACTGATCAGAAAAAAGGTAGGCGTATGGTGCGCCTAATGTAGTGCCACCTTAAAAAATTAAATTAGTGTTTTTTGGCAATTTAAAAGTTTAAATACACGCAATATTTAAATAAAAAAACTATGGAAAAAACATAAACCGTGGAACTGTAGTGAATTTCCTTTTTCCTGCGTAGTCATATCGTTGTAGGCAATTTTACGTCATTTGGCACTGTCGCACCTTTGTGCCCGTTTGTGCCCAAAAACAATTTGTTATATATATATATATATATATATATATATATATATATATATATATATATATATATATATGCCCAAAAACAATTTGTAATAAGTTTTGTATTTGAAAGTCTATTAATTTTAACTATATTTTGCAAATCTGAGAAAGAATGCTATATTATGCACTTTTATTATTGTGCAAGGCAAAATTTGGTGATTGCCCTTGCAAGATTTGGTTCATTTTAAATAACGACGTACGATTAATCAAGAACTATTTCTTAATTTGGAAATGGTTTGTAAAACAATATTCATATAAATTTCTAAATAAAACTCCCAATCTACATTTTGTAACGTAGAGACAAAATTTATTAGAGAATATTTGGGAATAAAAATTAACGATTGCACGGTATGAAATGATTATATACCGAAAATAGTATCATTTATCAACAAATAATATTAAACTCGTTTATATTCTTAACGTTTATGACACGTCTACAACTCGTATACAATGTTTGCAATTTGTCTACAACATTTACAATTCGTCTACAACATTTTATATATATTTACGTACATAAATAATATGTACAATATATACTTAAAAGCTTGTACATACATAAATATATATGTACAAGCTTTTAAGCGATCCATCTTTTGAGTTCTGATATGCATAATCGGAAGAGATATACTGAAATTTTGAAATAGTATCATTAGCTAGAGAAAATTGGACTAGAAATGTTTAAAAAACTAAGTGTTTATTTTGCTGAAATTATTAGACTACCAGATAAGAAATAAAATAACTTTTTCTCAGAATAATACAAAGAATTGAACAAAATTATTTCCGGTTACCGGGATGTAATTTGTTCGTTACACCATTTTCTAATCGACTAAGCTGGGACGAATTGATTACCTAAGGGAATTTAAAAGGTCATGTTACAATAGTGGTACTCTTTGAAAGTCGAGTTAATATTATATTTCAAACAGGCAATGAGGTCATATACATCGAACTTCATTTATGATATCCGTTGCAAGTTTTAGGTTCTCTTATCTCATTGGGACCGAGCATTGAGTAAATGACCTTCTCACTGTTTGAATTGTCCGATAGCTTGATTAGCTAATGTAAATATGCTGCATATTTCAGTCGAGTTCGACAAGTTCGCTGGACGACGAGCCCATAATGCAAGCACCGAGATCCCAAGTGGTGACCTTCAGAAGACTCACGCCAGGGGTGAGGAATAAGGTCAGTACTTGTCAATTTTCGTATGTCATTGTTTGTCGAAATGTCTGCCGGTGTTGAAATCGATTTTCGCATTATTTTTTGTGTATCTTATTTCATTTTAAAATATTTAAGAGAGTTATATTATTTTTAAATATATCACAGAATTGCTTGAAAAAGAGTTCAAGTAAAACAGAACTATGTTGGACAATGAGATTGGTATTGTTAAATATATGAAATAGATACACAAAAGAAAACAAAAGTGCAAAAAAACCCTAACAGTAAGAAGATTATTGTCAGAAATATAAATTATAAAACGTTTTCCATAATATTATCGTGTAGTAAAAGCTTTATCGCGAAGAAACCGAAAGAAATAAATGTAAAGTAATATTTAATAACAAGTTAACGAAATTTAACTTACGCTTGTATTCTTTAAATATTGTTTCAAGTCTTACAACCAAATGCAATGTAGTCGTTTTCCATTTAGACTGATTCACCCTCAAAATCACTTATTTGAATAATTAGCTCACTGCATTGTAACATGTGCGCTAGAGAGGTTAAGTAGCGTACTATTTCGACTTGTCCTCTAGAATCCTACTTGGGACGCTGAAATTCACGGATGGTTAATTGGATGATGCACACATTTTATTGAAATTAAAATATTTGGTCTTTTTTCGGTGGCACCTCTTTTGAACATACCTTCGGCTTTTTGACATCTCTATCTTATATTTTGTTATCCTAATAATAGTTTATCTACTTCAATTTGATGTATCGGAATTGGTAACACGAATCCTTCAAATTTGTACATTAAAAGTAACATTATCAGTACTCACTATAAGCAACGTATGTCTTGCTCAGTTTAGTTTGTACTCCAGTCCAAAAGTGAAATCATAGCATCCAGAGATGCAGTGTCTTGACGTGTTTTGTTATATTTGTAAATCCTTTTTTTGTAAGCGTACAACATTTATGTATAGTTAATTGTTATCAGCTTTCGTATGACTATTGAATTTATACGAATTCAATGATAAAATAATTAGGTCTTCTGAAATTGGTGCAGTACCCTTGAGTACTCGTTTAAAGGAAAATATTTTAATACACCCAGTGACTATATATAATTTGTGTTATTAATTTCTTCAAAAACCCATGTCCAACTTATAGATTTACCTCAAGCGTTGGACATATAATACAAACAATAACGTATATGAGAGAAATACACGGAAAATTTAATAAATATAATTCTAACTACTAGTGACCAGTCATAATAACCATCCAACTTCATAATACTATTTCTGAAGCGATCAAAGAGTGGGAAAAACATGGGGACTGGGTGTACCTCAAAATACTTTATAAAAAATATGTGGGTGCACAAAGACAAGCGAATGCTGCATGATATTCGTACGCACTCTAGGCATGTGAAATAAATTATGACATAGAATACTCATCTCAAAGCCACGAGCATAGAGTGCAACTAAACTCAAGAACCAGGGGTTATAAACGTAATGGTTTAACCATTCTTAAAAATGTATGATCAAAAGTAATTTCCGTCCGAGTTGAAGGGAATTACAAGCGACCATGTCCATTATAAAATATGACGGGATAAATATGGATAATATCCACAAATTTTGAATTATAAAAGTCTATTGAATTTTTAAATATTTTCTTCAGCATAAGGACATAAGTAGCTTCGTGTGGAAACCAGATGTCTATTCAAGAATATTACTGATTAAAGTATTGAACAGAGTCACTATATATTCGACGTCATGACAATGTAGTACAACGTTTTCTAGTACTCTGAAGGCTTTCTGATAGGTTTCGATGATGTGATTGCCAAATGTGAGATGATTGTCTATAATTACACTAAAATAGATGAGATCCTTTGGAGCATAAATAAAATAGAAGGGAAAGCGGTTTAAGCGGGAGTATGTCATCATCGCACGTTTATTCACATTAAAATGTAGTTTATTGCTCAGACTCCATCGGAATACTGAGCTGATATAACATTGGAATATCTCATTATCAAAGTAGCTATTTATATTTAAGACGTGTTTTAAATCGTCGGCATACTTTTATAGTAGGCATCGAAAAGGGCCAACGGAGAGCAGATCATTTGTTAGAATGAGGAAAAAGTAGACTACTTTACACTACTTTAGCTGACTCCATATTGAGTCATATAAAGAATAAATTTTTAGCTTTTTTTAGGGACATAATTGATCAAAATCTTGTTTATTAAGGTATATAAAAAATCGATAGCTTCATTAAGGTTATCGCCTTTATAGTGTTAAGAAAGCGACTAAGAAATTTGGAATATTTTAAAAAAGAAACGAAGTCGTTTGCTACGAGTATGTTAATAAACAGCTTTAACGGAAACAGTTTGGCATTAAACTCCATGTAAAACAATTTCAAAGGTTATTATCATACATCATAAGAACACATCAATATTTGTTGCACATTTTGTTTTCTATAAACAAGTATGCGATAATTGAAGAGGGCAGTAATTACATATCCATAATACAAATTATTTTTAAGTTTGGATATAATATAATGATAATACAGATACACATACAAAACACTTACTTTTTGTTGAAGCAGAGCTAAAAATTGACACTAGAAGAAGGCAAACAATCAGCTCAGAAGAAGACAATATTTATAATAACAATTGGTCCAAGTAAAATATACTTTACTACTACTTTAACTTCAAAAATGGATCGATGAAATCATTTATGAAAGTAATATTGCAATGACAGGTATTTTAAAGAAATATTTTGCGAAAATCCGAAGCCAAATTGAAGAAAAGATATTTTTAAGGGTTTAGTATTAGAAAGCTGATAAGAGATTTAGGTTTTAGGGAAAACTTTTAGAGAAAGAGGCATGTATTTCATTTAAGAATGTTATTGCATTTAGAAACGTGACAAAAATTAATTTTAGGTTCACATTTAAAATTTGAATTTGTGCAAATGTTAGAAGTTGTGAGGGAAGTACGGTAAAAACTTAACAGGGACGTTGAGATATTACCAGACATAGATATCATCAGTACGGTTCTACGAAGGATAAATATTTGTGAAGGACAAACAATTAAGGTCATTATTGAGTTAAAAAAGCGAAAATGCCGCTCATTAGACTGAAGATAATTAATTGGAATATTTTAAAATTCATCCAAAAATTGTGCATTGGAAATAAAGGAGTACCCAAAATTATGATACAAAATGTTTATAATTTCTTGGTAACTATAAGAAATATATGAACGAACCAAAAATTAAGACTAGTTTTAACGCTGATTTTGGTTGTGGAATAACGCGACTTTGCAAGGAATGGCTGGAGTTGCATTATATAAACTTGTATAAAACTGAGTAATCTGGACAGTTGGAAATGTCAAGTATAAACTGATAAAACACCAAAGTGACACAAATGGAATAGTTTAAATAAACTTGAATATTACTTAATATTTGCACTTTAATTATAATTCGTTTCCAATGTTAAATATATAAAATTAGAACGCAGCCCATGTATATAGTATATGACACAGTCCTCAAAAAATAGTGACAAAGCATAGACAAGAAAATTTCAAGAGTAACGTAATTTTGAAATCAGAAATTATAAATTTGACTGTACTCGTAATATCTAGTTTTATGCTAATTTCAGGAGTATAAGAAGCCATCAGGAAGTCTTCTGCCGCTTCAGAGACTTCCTTATCCAGGATCGAAGGAGATTCAACCGCTTGTGGAATGGGAGTCTGATGATAGGTGAGTATTGAACTGATGTATATTCTTGTTTTTAGTTGCATATTGTTGTTTTTAGTGGAATTGGAAAAATTTCCGGCTTTCGGAAAAAAATTCTGAGCAAAAAAGCAATTTGCGACTATTTTCATCCCAAAGCTTGATTTTAAGGCTAGGTGAAATATTTTTAAATGGTCGTCTTCTTTCTTTTTATGGATTCTTTTTTTTCTCGTTATCTTTTTATGGATACGTCTTTTACGTAGGTGTGTCTGTTTACCACACCTTCCGCTTTTTAATTGATGCAAGAGGTACTGAGTAAATAGAGTTTTATTTTTTTGAATAAATTATACTTCAAATAATTGAAATTAAATATTTGACTTATAGGTACAATCACGTTAAAGCGAATACGCAGAAAGATACTAACAAAATATTTTGAAAAACCAGAATCGTTTCTTTAATAAACTGATCGCTATATACTATTCATAGCTGATAAAAAATTCAGCGCAACTCATCAGGCTTCGCCCACACCTACGCAACCAAAGCGATGCGGAAGCGGGATCAGAAACTAAATATCTAGGATGCGGCACAAGTAATGCACACTCACGTCATTTTTGGCGATAGTTCCGTACTACAAAAGTAAATTAAAGTTTAGTAGGTACAAATATATTAATATTTTAAGAAGTAATTGTAAAAATAACAGTTTCAACGTGTTCTCATATGGATGTTGTGATTCTCAACTGAGGATTTCAATGTTGCAAAAGGTTTTACTCTATAAGAATATATGCATATGTATACAGCATGTTCCGAAAGGAATGGACCGACGAAAAGACAGTAATAGACGGGATTATTACATATACGAAACAATAAATTTTATTATCCTAGGCCTAATAGTTTTACAGTTATGATTTTTTGAATTTTTTAAATTTTTTTTTACTGAGCGTTGTTGTCCCAGATCTTTAAATCTTTTTTAATTAAGTATTATTACTATTTCTGCTTTTTTATTGTCCCAGATCTTTAAGAGAATATTCTTCTTCCTAATTAAAATGTTCTTCATTCGTTATTATTGGCAACATGAAAATTAAACGCCGAAAAATGTGCATTGTTTCTATTACTAAACATGAAAAGTGATTTTTGAACAATGCTAGTGTAAAAAAATGTATGGCAACCTTGTGGAACTAATTTCAAAAACATCTGCAATTCACACAGATTTCAAAAAGGTAACATTCGTACAATTTATTCTGTAAATATTCGAAAAATACCTGCTTTATTGAAATAACTCACTCCGCATTTGCAGACATGCTTGCGATCAAAACAACCGCTTATCAGAATTGTTTCGCTATCTCTTTCCCACTTGTATGGTTTTTTTATCATTCTTGGTTGTCAAGCAATTCTCTCTACTCCTTCCTTCAACAACTTCGCTTCTTTAGTGACTTGCTTATCACTCTGAGCTAACAACGTGTTTTTTGCTATTTTTCCCTACCAATGTTTTTTTTTGTTGACCTACGGATACTGTTTGTGCTTGTGATTTGGATAATGTTTGACCAGTTGTATTGCAAAATGCCTCAGACCTACACTACTCGTGAATATGCAGAAATGTATTTCATTTATGGGCTATGTGGTGGGAATGTTCGCAAGCCGCACGTACATATCGCGAGGGCTACCCTAATTCCGAACGCTATCCCGATAACAGCGTTATTTACACGAAGAAAGTGTTTTTTACAATGCATATTTGGAGGGTCGAATTCCAAGAAATGTAGTTCCTGAAGGAAGATCTGGAAATGTTGATGAGCGTCAAGTGCTGGCCGGAGTGGAAGAAGCTCCTTCTACTGTATTCGGCGAATCTTTCGACGTACTGGTGTCGCAAGAAGTACAGTACACCGCATTTTAAGAAGAAATAATTTGCACTCGTACCATGTACAACAAGTGCAAGCACTGCTACTTGGTGATCACTAACGACGAATAGATTTCTGTCGAGAGATGCTGCGTCTATGCAGGCAAGATCTGCTTTTTTGAATTCAATCTTATGGAGTAATGAATCATGTTATAATAGAATGGGAGTTATTTAATATGCACAGTTTACACCACACAGTGTTATTGAGGATCCTTACATAGTTCAGCGAGACTGATTTCAAGATCGATTCGGAGTCAATTTGCGGACTGGAATCCTGAATGGAAAAATTATTGGTCCAATTGAATTCCCACCAAGGCTTAATGGAGTTCGTTTTCTATGGTTTTTAAAAAGTGAACTTGGAAATTTGTTGAATGAAATACCACAAGATGTGCGTGACACGATGTGGCTACACCACGATGGTGCACCGGCCCACTTTTCGCGATAAGTGCAACGGAATAATCAAATGCAACAATGGATAACAATTAAGACAAAAATTACGCCATGTGGCTGAGTGTAAAAAACAACGAAAGGGCCTTATGAAGTTTATGAAGAAATTTTGTAAGAAGATGCTGGTTATGCATAAGAGCTAGGGGAATGAATTTTGAGCATTTACTGTAATAAAAAAACATAATAAATGCGGTGTGATCATAAATACTACACTTGTTTTATTTTAACATGACCGTAAAAATTGTAGATTTAATTTAATTGCAGATTTTTATGAAATGATGTTCCACGAGTTTGCTATACATTTTTTTACACTAGCAGCGCACAAATTTACTATTCATGTTTTGTAATTAAAAAAATAACATGTTTCAGCGTTTAATTTTTATTTTGCCAATAATAACGAATGAATAACATTTTAATTAGGAAGACGAATGTTCCCTTAAAGATCTTGGATAAAAAAAGCAGAAATAATAATAATATCTAATAATTTTTTTATATAATAACTTTTTGAAATAAGACAAAAATTAAAAAGAAATATAAAAAATCATATCTCTAAAACTATTAGGCTTAGGATAATGACATTTATCGTTTCATATATGTAATAACCCCTCTATCACCGACATTTCGTTGGTCCACTCATTACTGGTCATCCTTTATATATATATATATATATATATATATATATATATATATATATATATATATATATATGATTTGCATATTATGCATATATAACAACATTATGACAGACAGAACAGATTATGCATATATAACAACGATAATTGGCTCGAAGACATATAAGACAGAATATCTTTCGATGATTGAAGTAAGGGGTATATATTTAATGGCTATAACTTTTAATATAAGTAGGCATTTTATCTACGACCCGAAAGATCTAGATGTTTATTTAAAACATAAGTATATCCTGTCACTAGACAAAAATTATCTCAAATTAAATTGCTCAGACTATGTTATCTTCTTGCTAAGTTTTTCAGATTATAATGAAAGGAAAAGTTAACCTCCATGAAGAGGATTTTATTAAAATTTCGGAGGGTAACAGTACATCGTTAAGCTAAAGTATTCATAAAAGACTAAATAATAAAAAAAACATGAAAGTAGTAAAAGAATTCCTCTCGCATTAAGACCCATTTCTATGAAGATTATTAACCAGTTGATTGTATACTTATTATGGTTAATATTCCACCATATGTCTGTATCTATCGTTCATTAAATCGAATCTCTTAAACCAACTTCTCTTCATGTTCTTTAATTTTGTGTTTGTTTGTACGGTGAACCGACAATTTGTCAAACTTTTGCTCTTTTCTGTTATTTTTCAGTACATCGGAAACTGTAACTTTCTTCCCCGGCACGGAGAGTAACTTGCGCCAAAGTTCACCGCCATCTGACCTCCTCTTAGTCGAGGAGTTGACAACATCGGACGAAGACGAGGCTGACGATTTGGAGCTGGTTATCACGGACGATCCGCCCAGCAACTGCTGCCTCGTCGCCATGAAGTTCTGTTTCTTGTGATGCGAGGGCAACGGGCGCTAGGTCCCGTGGATTGGGTTCTGTTTCTTTGGAGGCATCGGGCTCGTTTGCAGGCTGCTCTACTTTTCGTTCTTCCCTCTCGTGGCGTTGCTGATGGATGAGGTCGAGGTCGTCTTCGAGTTGCCGTTTCGGTTCATGTGAATCGCGACACGAGGAATTCGATTTTGGTGTGAGGAGAGGCGACGTGTGGTGGATATGTTGGCTGGACTCTCTGATATTTCATTTTCTCTGAGATTTTCTCAATTTTCTACTTCAGCTTCAGGCATTCTCATGTCTTTCTTTAAATTAATTGGTTTTATTTTTGTTTTTTTTTCAATGTCTTCTCTTCTGAAATAAAATCTACAAATCCACAGGCCTAGTTGGAAAATGATTTTAAACGCAATGATAAAAAACTTTATTTCAGTTCTGGCCTAATTTTGATAAAAGTAAAGCTAATGAAGTAAAAATTGAAAAGGATGTTTTTTGACAAGATATTGATTGTTTTTTCAATGATATAGGGGTCGTAAAAACTTTGAGGGATGTAATAGTAAAATTCCTATTAATTTTAAACTATCATGGACCATTGGGGTATTTATACCTTGTTCCTTTCTAAGTAACTTAGAATTTGAAATGTTGATATTTAGAACATTTTGAAAAATTTCTATTGAACTGATTAGATATTGCAGACTTTTTGTTTTTGCACACAAAGCGCATTCTCTAATATATTTTTTTAATTTTAAGTTTGGCTGAAATTGGCACATTGGCAAGTGTACAAAATTTTGGGAATAACAAAAATAGATGTATAAATGGTCTGATTAATGAATCTTTGATTCAGTAAATCCTTGCCATTGTAGTTAGTTTATTCTTTTTATTGATTTTTTTTATTAGATTTTGCACAAAGTATTATAATTGGCTTTCACTTTGTCCAGTAAATAAAATGTATGGATATCATGACTGATCAGATAATGCGCCCAAAGGTCTTTTTGATTTTGCTTGGTTGAATTTCTAACGGTTCATTGTTTTTGGATCAAATTGCCTGTTTTCGATTCGGTAACAGGAGAATGTAATCAGATCTTACGACATATCAGAAGTGGTATATCATCTCGCCACGAAGACACTTGCTCAATATATAGGTTTTTTATTACAATGTGGAACGTCAGGTTTTGTTCGTTCGTAATTTAGTAAAAGTTATAAATAAAGCAAAAATCGATTTTGGATACGAGCTTAAGGATGTTACGTTAGTGGGTAAGTGTTTTATCTTCTACTATTAATACTTCATTTTCTACACTGTTTTTTTTCTCTCACTCCATTAAACCTATAGGAAAGATAGTTCCGAAAGGCTCTCTTGCCAGGGAAATCTGGAAAATTGAATGGAAATAATAGTTTGGTAGAAAACGCTTGCAGCAGACGATGCAGCTGAAGAGATATAACAGAAACCCAATCCAAAAACAAAGCACACTAATTTTAAGACAAACAAGTAACCAATGGTTACTATTGTCATTTATTAAAATATATCAAATATTTATGTATAGATGTTTTAGCAATCGTAGTTGGTGTTTTTTAAACTTTTTTTAGATGATAACCACTGATGTTATTGAACGTGATCATATGGTGACTATTTTTTCAGTTTTGTCGTGACTATAAATATTCTTTTTTTGTTTTTTATTATTTTTAATCATACGTGTTGGACAACAATTTGTGAATGGCTTATGTCGTTTTTTTTAATTTTATAAGATATTTTGGAAAATCTATCAAAATTTAGGATGAAATAATGTCTTGTGGTGAGAGTAACTTTTGAAACCAGATATTTTGCAGTGAAAATGTTTGAGTTGTTATTCAGTTTAGGTACCTGTTTATTGATTATTTTATATTATCCCAAAGGGGAGATTTTTTGAGCAAGAAAAATGTTAATTTTGGTCTTTATGCTCGTAATATTGGCTCCAATAAAGTTTTTTTTTTGAACTCCTAAAAATGTTCAAATTTTAGGTGATAATAATCCGTGGTTACTTATTTTATATAACGAAAAAAGTGTCATATTAGAAAAATGCATAAAATTTCACCTCGCTGCTAGAAAAACCTTTACTTTCCAGAAAATATTTTTGATGATCCATTTATTTTTGAATCCTTTTTTATCTATGGCGTAGCTAGAATTTTTCTACCGTTGACATGCACTTAATAAAGCAGCGGTAGTTATAGAGGTTTTCTAGCCTATTTAATTCTGCCCCATTCTCAGACGTTCCATAAAAACGAAAGAATTCCTCAAATCAAGAAAGAACTCCTCTATTAGGGATACAGAAAAATTCTTTTGTATGTGATGGAATATTTAGATTGCTTGGTGTCTTGTTCATTTGAAAGTAAAAATATTGAGAGTAAAGAGTACAAGTCTAGAAATGCTGAGGATCTTGTCAGAATAGAACTCTCGATCGACGTCCAAACTGTAAAAAAAATATCATGCTGACAGAGCAGTCAAAAACATATTCTGTGATTAGTTCGAGCTAAGGAGAGTTTCCACAAGAAGGATAAGATAAGGTTTCACCTCTATTTGTTTTCATCCACAGTAGAGTTGGAGTTAAATGGAGTTGAAGTCTTATAAAATGAACAAAAAATTGGGAAAATGGTTAGCTTACACATACATTACGTCATTTTCTATACGTTTACATATACTATGGACTAATGGAAGGGATAGAGAGTCAAAGAATAAAAAATATAGTTAAGAAAGATACCAGTTGTGCTTTGGAAAACTGGTGATTGTAGTGATATAATTATATATGAGAGAGTACGATGTAAGTGTGAGTGGGATAGCTTCACTATAAGTGTATTAGCGTGAAAATTTTTCAAACGCAACGAATAGATTCATTTTGTTCTTGTCACTCTTGCGTATGCTACATTTGCTATCCCATGTTTGTCTTCCTCGCGTATGATTAAATGAAAAATTAATGTATTATTTGCATAATTGGAAATTAAAGTTTTTCAAAATTTTGTTTTTTTGTCTGTTTTTAAAATCGATTGGTGATAACCTATTGAGCATTTTGACGTTTATAACTACAAATAAATACAGTGACAGTGGACAGCCGTATGCCGTTGTAAATTAATATTAAATGGCGGCTTAGTAAAGACAAGGTAATTAACTTGTCTTTTGAGGCATGTCATTGATGTTATAATATTCAAAGATAAAAAAAAATAAAGTAAGACTTTCAAAGGAGAGTGTAATTTTTTGTTTTCAATTTTCAATTTTCTTGTAGAATAGTTTTTTTTTTGCTTGATAACTTCGGTGGTTATTGTTGGAAAAAAGTTTACTTTAATGAGATAATTTTTCTGAATGTTTTATGTATGGAGGTATAGCATATTATAGAATAAGTTTAAAGTATTTTGTTAAGTAGAAAGTTTTTTAATGTTTTTAAATATTGAGTATTGTTTTTAATTTTGTTAACATGTGAAATTGGAATTTTGCATTTTTTTGTGGTGTTATTTAATTTTCATGTCGGAAGAAAATGTATTTTTTTAATAACAAAGTAACGAAAGAGGCTTTTTTCTTTTTTTATAATAATTACTGAAAAAATATTTAATTAATAGCTGTTGGTATTTACTTTTTTGTATTTTGTAAGAAAGGATTAAAAAGTATATTTAAAATTAAACAAAGTGAAAAAGTGGTTTAAGAATTATTGAATTCATATTTTTTTTTCATGTTGTACCTCCATTTTTGTAATAATTTACTAAATGTGAAATGTTTATCCATTATTGACATAAGCCATATATCCATAGAACATAAGACTTTTCTATCAACTTCGATTTTTTTTCTATTTTTAGTAATTCGATTACTTCGATGAAAGAAAATGTTTTAAAAACTGTTTTTCTTGTGAATTTATTTTTCTATATTTTACTAACCATAAAAATAAGGTTAATATTTTTGAATAAATTGTTGCAGGGGGCAAAATAAGGTAAAACATGGTCAAAATAATTAATTATATGGGGGTATTTTTATCTTTACTTTGGCTGATAGTATGCTAAATAATCAAGAAACACAAATGAGTTTATGCATAAAAATGTATTCATAGAAACAACTATGGAGTTTTGGATTTAGTACAGAAAAATTAAAAAAATATTTGTATGATATTATAAAATATGTATGTCAGGAAAAAAAATCACGTGGAAAATTCTAAAACAAACGATTCACATATTAGAATAAAATATGACATGAAAAAGGACGTTCATTGTTTACAGAGAAAAAAGTCATATTAAATCATAAACCGTACTTTGCCTGCGTTTAGCGCGCGGCACTCGCGCTGTGTTATCGTGCGAGTGCCGCGCGCTTTATCGCGAGGAAAGTGTTTTTCTTAATTTTTCAGCCTTATGTACCGTTCTAGGTGCTTTCGTTTGCTTTTATGTTCTCTTACTGAAATACAAAATATATTTCCATGTGAAAAACTAAAAATAAACATCGTTTAATAAAAATTTGCAAAAAGCAAAAAAAATGATTGCCCTACACTTTTATTTGCTACAATATCGAATAAAAAAGATGTGAAAAATTGTAAGCTTAAAATGGGGTTGAAATGAAAGAAAAACTGTACTTTTTATTAAAAATTTAATTATTCAATTAAAATTGATTTAAAATATGGTTAACAGGGAAATAATAATGACATAAATATGTTTGTCATATTGAAATATTTAACGACTATGTTCATTGTTTTTTTTTATAGTTTTATTAATAGTTCATTGTTTTTATTTAATTTTTTTTATTATTTTATTTAATGTAATAGTTTTATTAATAGTTCATAATTTTTTTTGTAATAGTTTTATCAAGTTAGAATGCTGTTTAAAAGAGTTTTATGACACCGTCTATATGGAATTTTTAGATTCAAAATTTGCGTGCACATTATACGTTATTGGTACGGACCTCTCATTGATACTCAGTTTCATTAATGGAAAAAATCTGTAATGGCATACTTTGGTATGGTACACTCATTGCACGAAGTTCAACTTGCACTTTAATTTTTTTATCGATTTTATTATTAATTTACTTTTAATACATAGAAAAGAAATAAAATAAATTTATGACGAATGAAAAATAAAAAAAAGTTTTTGAAACTTTATCAGAGGAAAAATCGTACAGTCTACCTTCTACATAAAAAATCGCGTTTTATTCTTTTACCTTGAATAGATGGACTGTACGACTGAATTTACTATTTTAACTGATATACGTATCCTATATAACTGATATACGTATTAAAATAGTAAATTTAGGTAAACAAAGTTGCCTCCTGCAACAGTAGTTCATAAAAAAAAAACTACGATTATTGGTAACGTAATTTGAAAAACTAGAACCGTTAGATATTTTGGGTATCTCACGGTTCCCAATTTCCTTTTCGGCGTTATCATTCGTAGGTTTCATGTTTTATTCTTCCTATGTTGTCTGTCTGTCCGTTTGTCATTGAATCTTATGTACTTTATGGTCGAAGATAATTTTTTAGCTTTCATGTTCACGTGATATCATGGTTTTTAGCATTCATGTTCACGTGGTCATATGTAAACCATTTAATAAATTAGTACGAGCTGAGCTCTTGACGTGAAACTTCTAAAAAATAACATCGCAGGTTGTTTCAAATAAATACAGATCACATTCGACATTGTATTTTTATTAAGTTTAAAAAATAAAAAAATTATTTTTTTTTTTTAAATTTCTGTTTAAATTTATTTATGATTATTGTATTAGAAGTTTCACGTCTTCAAAAGTATAAAGGTGTGTGCCTATGAGGGTATGCAAAAAACTGTGGTACGTATCTACGGATAAAAAACCTCGTTTTATATATAAGCTAAATTTCAGAATACGACCTCTTTTAAGTTATTGTGCCGTATTGTTTTTTTTTTTCGATTTTTCATAATCTACATTATACCTTTTCTATTGCTTTGGATTATAAATAGGTGTAAATTTATTGTTAATCGAATCCTTTTACTTATGAACTTCGAGAAGAAATTTTTGATATTAAACATCGCCTCATTTTAGTAGTGGTATATTTTTAACTACAAATTTTCCATAGTAAACTTTATTTTATTACGTCATAGTTCGAGTTTCAGTATATTTATTGAGTAACGATTTTTTTTCATTTCGAAATATTGGTTTAAGCATTAACAACTAGTTTTTTATAAACGCTTCACAATCTTTTACTTAGGGTATTTAACGTATTACGATGGACGTATCTCACCAATTACATATAGAATCAGATGAGGTACTTCGTTTTTTTAGAGAAATAAATTATAGAAATTGATTGGTTATAATTTAAATAATATTTTTACAATAATTTTTCTCTTTAAATAATATCAAGCCGTACACACAACAATTTCAAATTACACGAAAATGACAGGGGATGGACGTATCTCACTAATTACATATATAATCAGATGAGGTACTTCGTTTTTTTAGGGAAATAAATTATAGAAATTGATTGGTTATAATTTCAATAATATTTTTACAATAATTTTTCTCTTTAAATAATATCAAGCCGTACACACAACAATTTCAAATTACACGAAAATGACAGGGGGATTGACGTATCTCACCAATTACATATATAATCAGATGAGGTACTTCGTTTTTTAGGCAAATAAATTATAGAAATTGATTGGTTATAATTTAAATAATATTTTTGGATAATATCAAGCCGTACACACAAACATTTCAAATTACACGACAATGACAGGGGATTGAGGTATCTCACTAATTACATATAGGATCAGATGAGGTACTTCGTTTTATTAGGGAAATAAATTATAGAAATTGATTATAAGGTTATAATTTAAATAATATTTTTTAATTAAATTCTTTAAAAATCTTATTTCAAATCAACTTTAGTAATTTACATTTGTTATTCTATCAATAAACTTTTCTAGAGTGGTTAACACAGGGAACTGACGTTT
The DNA here is from genome assembly GCA_039881145.1 of Druceiella hillmani. Classification (NCBI taxonomy): domain Eukaryota; kingdom Metazoa; phylum Arthropoda; class Insecta; order Lepidoptera; family Hepialidae; genus Druceiella; species Druceiella hillmani. The sequence continues at coordinate 9,049,103 of JAYKKI010000004.1, forward strand.
ATAGTTTTAATGAAAAGTTTGGGTTTTTAATTATGTGATTTAGTTCTTTTGCTACATGTTACATGCAACATGTTATGTGAAAAATATACGCATAGAATACGTGTATAAAGGGGAATGTGAAGGTAGACCAGGGTTATATGGAATATGACCTTTAATCATCGTTTGTATTCATATTGATGGGAGATGAAGTGATGGATATGGATGGAATGATCGTGTGAAAGAAAAATGTGAAGGTGGATCTTATAAATAGATAAATGTTAAATCAGAATCTATTGTTTCAGCATCTGTTTGTGTTATTAGATTCAGAAAATATAAATATTCTTTGGTCAGTTCTTGGGGAAGAGATATTTGGTCTTGGTCAGTCTAATTTACCTATTCATCGGTTCCTCCTTAATATTCTTTCCAATCTGAACCTTTGTTCACCCTCTGGATATTTCTTAATTTTTTAATATTTTCAAATAAAACACTACGTTCCAATAAATATTTTTACCAGATTTTCCTGACGATCTGTGAAATGAGTTTCATATTGGGAAATTACCAATTTTTGCGGAAATTTCTTACCATATCTTATATTGCGTTAATGTGAGGTAGGAATAGGTTTCTTTTTGGTTTTAGTGACTAACATCCTTTGAAATCATAATATTATTTTCTTGTTCAAGATAGGTTTATAATCTTTTTCTGTCAACCGAAGTGCTCTAAATTTTGTGTGTTGCCTAAGACTGCAATAGACTAATAAAAGAAAATTGTGGATATGTCGACAGCAATAAAGGACAGAGATCTTTCTTTTATATTTAGATTCCTTGATTTGAGGCGAAAATTGAGAAATTTAGTGACTTTTTTCTTTTTTTTTGTGTTTTTTAGTGAGTTTTTTTTTCTTTTGGACCAATCGTGATTGGATATAATTTATTTTGCTTGTATGTGAAAGATTATGTCTGATACGTTGTGCGTTGTAGTAGTGCACAGTGAAGGAAAATACTTTGGATGGGATAGAAAATCTATATGTATATATATATATATATATATATATATATATATATATATATATACATATATATATATATATATATATATATATATATATATATATATATATATAATTGGTTTAAGCTACAATTAACGATATTTAATCGGCAATCATCTTTATAATTGGATGGAGACCATAAATGTTTTCGTGACCAAATTAAGGCAGACATCTGGGATTTCATGTGGATGAGGTGTGCTTAAAGCGAAATATTTTGCAGCAAAATCTGACAATGTTTAGGACTTTTAAATTGGAAGAAAAGAATTAAACTAGGACTAAAATGTAGGCTATAGAAGAGGGTGTAATAGAGTTGATGAAATAAGGAAAATTGTAATTTTTCGATACTTTAGACTACCAGTAAAGAAATACACTAGGATTAAAGATGTAGGTTGTGGAAGAGATTGTAATAGTGCTGATGGAATTAAGAAAATTGTACTTTTTTGATACTTTAAACTACCAGTAAATAATCTTGGATTAAATATGTAGGTTATGGAAGACATTGAAATAGAGCTGATGGAATTAAGAAAATTTTAATTTTTTGATTCTTTAAACTACCAGTAAATAACTAAACTTGGATTAAAAATGTATGTTATGGAAGAGATTGTAATAGAGCTGATGGAATTAGGAAAATTGTACTTTTTGTATTTTAAACTACCAGTAAATAACTAAACTAGGATTAAAAATGTAGGTTATGGAAGAGATTGCAATAGAGCTGATGGAATTAAGAAAATTGTACTTTTTGGTATTTTAAAATACCAGCAAAGAACTAAACTAGGATTAAAGATGTTGGATATGAAAGAGATTTTAGTAGAGCTGATGGAATTAAGAAAACTGTACTTTGTTGTATTTTAAACTACCAGTAAAGAAATACACTTGGATTAAAAATGTAGGTTATGGAAGAGATTGTAATAGAGCTGACGGAATTAAGAAAATTGTACTTTTTTGTATTTTAAACTACCAGTAAAGAACTAAACTTGGATTAAAGATGTAGGTTATGGAAGATATTGTAATAGAGCTGATGGAATTAAGAAAATTGTACTTTTTTGATATTTTAAACTACCAGTAAAGAAATACACTAGGACTAAAGATGTAGGTTATGGAAGAGATTGTAATAGAGCTGATGGAATTAAGAAAATTGTAATTTTGTTACATTTTAAACTACCAGTGAAGAACTAAATTAAGATTAAAAATGTAGGTTATGGAAGAGATTATAATAGAGCTGATGGAATTAATTTTTTTGATATTTTAAACTACCAGTAAAGAACTAAACTAGGATTAAAGATGTAGGATATAGAAGAGATTGTAATAGAGCTAAGGGAGTTAAGAAAGTTATAATTTTTGGAACGATCTTCGAATTTGTGTGTTGCTATTGAATTTTTGTGGCTGAAATCAAGATTCTTTTGTAGTTTCGTGGTCTAATAATGTTTTTTATTTGCTGAATCATGATAGCTAATTTCAAGCTGTAAATTTGTAAGCCAGGTAACAGGGTATGTTTGGCTTGCTTGGAGTTGAGAAGTAAAGAATGGATATTGATGTTTATGATTTAAGAATTTTTGAATTATGTGCAACTTTCCGTTGGTGTAAATTTCGAAAAGGAATACGAAGGGCTATTTTAGTCGATATATTTGGTCGTTTTTCTTTGCCACTCAATCAAAACAATAGCAATTTCCTTAGCTATAATTTAATCTAACATTTTCTTAGCCAATTTCTTCATAATTATGTGAAAACGGTGAACAAAAAAAGCTCTAAAATCGTGGAAATGTTTTTCTCTTTTTCGTTTGATTTAAGTTTTAACTTGATTTAAGTTGTAACGTTTACTATGCCTAATTTTGATATACTGAAATGAATCATTTTGATCAAAAGATGTATTTATATTTATTTTCGGTTAATCGAGTTCAAAAGTAAAGGGATTCTTAGGTTTAAGTATATGTTTATTGGATGTAACGATGTTATACAAATGAATATACCTAAGTATAGTTAATATAAAAAAAAACTATGTGTCAAATTTTACCTCCCTTACGTAAGGGGGAGTTTTGTTTGGATCCAGTGTATTTACGTAATTTTATCTGGTTGTCTATAAAATGTTTATGTTATAGCGAATATGTAATAAAGAATTATTATTGAACAATGTTTTTTTTATTATAAGTTATTATGTAATTATAACAATATTTAAGTCGGAAAATACTGATTCAGGGTATCTTATTTAATTTTGACTGAGGCTGGAAATTATGAAAATATTATAAAATTGTTTAGAGCTGTATTACTTTCATATTTTAGCAAATCTGTTTTGAAAAATATTTTGTGTGTGTGTGTGTATTTGCATGCATACGTGCGTGGTTGATTGTTTGATTGCGTGCGTGCATGCGTGCATGAGGGTGCGTATGTCCGTAGATTCATGCTTATGTGTTTGTATGTATGCGTGCGTGCGAGAGAACAGGGGTGCGCATTTGAATTTGCGTACCTGTATAGGTTTATTAAATACGGTTTGTTTTAAATCTTTTTAAGTCTAAAATTAAAGTTTTAAATCTTAAAAATTGATAAGCGAATTTTTTTTTATTACTTTTTTGTCTTCGAAGTGTTTCGAGATTTAACACAGCTATGTTACGTTTAATATAAGTACAGAAAAAAATAAAGATTATGCCCTTAGATACATTTGTTTCATGAAAACATAGTGAATCGGAGTTGTCTGTAACGTTATAATACGTTCTCTATATAAATATATTTTAGACTAATAGTCTAAAATATAAATTATGAAAGAAAGTGAGAGTCGTAGGTTGATGTTTAAGTCAGTACAATCAAAACCCACCTTGGTTCAAGTCTCGATCAGTTTCCAGTACGTTATTGTAACACTAATTTTGTGAAGTGGAAACTTTTTTAGTTTTTTAGGCTTTTGCATAAAAACAACCCATCCTATTGACATGACATCTTTAACATCCTAAGGCTTATAGTATCCATATGGACATAGGGTGTAAAGTGTTTTTACAGCATTTAAGCAATGAGCAATAATTATTTAAATGAAGTAAGTCGGAGTGCGCCGAGATTATTTTTGAGTTAAACCCGGGGACAGCCGAGCAGGATAGCTAGTCAAGAATAAATCTATCGATCAAAAGAAATGTTTCCTACATTGTGATGATCAGTCAACGTATTACGATGGCATAATAATAACATATTCAATTTAAAGACCTTGTATTGTAGTTTTATCAGTGACATTAACCGAATCGCCAAAGTTTAATAGAAATATTTCATTTATCAAGACATAAATGACGAAATAGCAGTTTTGGACAATTAAGTGCTATTGGAGAGCTAAAGTTTGGTGATGGATTCCAACTTCAAATATTGACTAAATTTCCTACTCGTATACTGTGCATAATATCATGGCTATTGTGAATGAAGTAATATTAAGTCTTTCCCAGGAATTAGTTAGGAAGACGGAAAAGTTTCTTAGATGCCTCTACCGCGGCGAGGCGAATGAATAATGAGACGATTTTATGGATGAAATGTGAATTATATATTTCATATTGCTAGCCATTGTTGAATTGTAGTTAAATGAGGTTATTAAAAATGAGTATTATTCTGGAGATATGTTTAATCGATCGAGAGGAGGATTTTCAATGAACCGTTATGCGGAGGGGAAATGATGAAAAATGCATTTTACCAATGAATTGTCTGTAATTTATATTACTTGTCACTTTTGAATTGTAGTTAAGATAGGGCATTAAAAAAGAGCGCAAATGTGGATATATCTTTAACCGATCAAGAGGAAAATTTGCTTCGAACTGTTACACGATGAGGGGAAGACATGAAGTATTTTGCCACTGAAGTGTCTATTATTATAAGGGTATATTTTCGGTTATTTGCCATTGTTAAATTATTGATAAGTCAGGACATTAAAAAAGAGCACGAATCAGGTGATGTCTTTTTTTCTTCATCATTTTCTTTCATTTTTCCTTTATCGTGTTGCGATGAAAGAAAATGACCAAGAAAAAATTTCGCCATTGAAATATATACATAAATACATTGTATATTTTATGTTACTTATTACTGATGAATTGTGGTTATACGAGAGTATTAAAACGATCATAAATATGTAGATATCCTTAATCGATCAGTCGGAATATTTTTTTCGGTCCGTTATACGATGAGGGAAATAATGAAGAACGAATCTCAACAATGAAGAGTCTATAAATATAATACACATCTTAAATTATTTGCCACTATTGCTTTCTAGTTATATCAGAATATTAAAAAAGAGCATAAATGCAGAGATATCTTTGATTTATCATGTAAAATACTTTCTATAAAATATTATACGATGAGGGGAAGGATGAAGAACAAATTTCACCAATGAAGTATCTGTAAATATAGTATATATTTTAAGTTATTTGCCACGGTTGATTTGTAGTTACGTTAGGATATTAAAAAGAGTATAAATGTGGAGACAGGCATATTTAATCATTCACTTGAAACACTTTCCATAAAATATACGATGAGGGGAAGGATGAAGAACAAATTTGACCAATGAAGTGTCTATAAATATAGTATATATTTTTAGTTATTTGCCACTGTTGTTTTGTAGTTACGCCAGGATATTAAAAAGAATATAGATGTGGAGATAGATATATTTAATCGTTCAAGTGAAACACTTTCTATAAAATATTATACGATGAGTGGAAGAATGAAGAATGAATTTCACCCACGAAGTGTCTATAAATATAGTACATATTTTTAGTTATTTGCCACTGTTGGTTTGTAGTTACGCCAGGATATTAAAAAGAGTATAAATGTGGAGATAGGTATATTTAATCGTTCACGTGAAACACTTTTTATAAAATATTATACGATGAGGGGAAAAATGAAGAATTAATTTCACCAATGATGTGTATATAAATATAGTATATATTTTTAGTTTTTTTGCCACGGTTGATTTCTAGTTAAGTCAGGATATTAAGAAGAGTATAAATGTGGAGATAGGCATATTTGATTGTTCACGTGAAACATTTTCTATAAAATATTATACGATGAGGTTAAGGATGAAGAACAAATTTCACCAATGAAGTGTCTGTAAATATAGTATATATTTTAAGTTGTTATCCACGGTTGGTTTGTAGTTACGTTAGGATATTAAAAGAGAATAAATGTGGAGATATTTTTAATCCATCATGTTCCTTGAAATATTCCACGATGATGGGAGGGATGAAGAAGGTATTTCACCAATAAATTGCATATTATTATGGGATATACTTTATGTCCTGCCACTTTTGAATTGAAGTTATGTTAGGATATTAAACAAAAAACCTAAATGTGGAGATATCTTTAATCGGTCACGTCAGACATTTGCCCTGAAATGTTATACGATGAAGGGAAGGACGAAGAACGCTTTTCACCAATGAAGTGTATATTTGTTATAGTATATATTTTAAGTTATTTGCAGTGTTGCTTTGTAATTATGCCAGGATATTAAAAAAGAACATAAATGTGGAGATATCTTTACTCAATGACGTAACACACTTACCCTGAAATGTTACACGATGAGGGAAGGATGAAGATGAATTTCACGAATGAAGTGTCTATAAATATAGTATAGAATTTAAGTTATTGCCATTGCTGATTAGTAGTTATATCAGGATATTAAAAAGATAATAGATATAGAGATATATTTAATCGATCACGTGAAATACTTTCCGCGAAACGTTACACGACGAGGGAAATATGAAGAACGAATTTCATCAATAAAGTGTCAATAAATACAGTATTTTTTTTTTGTTATTTGCCACTATTGATTTGTAGTTACGTCAAGATGTTCAAAAAGAGCATAAATGTGTATATATTTTTAATCAAACACGTGAAACAGTTTTTTTTAAATGTTATACGATGAGGGGAAGGATGAAGAACGCATTTTGCCAATGAAGTCTATATCATTACAGAATTTGTTTTAAGTTATTTGTACTGTTGGTTTGTTGTTACGTCAGAACATTAAAAAAAGTGCATAAATGAGGAAATGTTATTAATCGATTACGTGAAATATTTTCCATGAAATGTTGTGCGGTCAGAGAAATGACAAAGAATGCATTTGACCAATGGAGTGTATATAATTATAGTACATACTTTACGTATTTGCCACTGTTGAATTTTAATTTTGTTAGGATATTAGAAAACGAATATAAATATCGAGTTATTTTTAATCGATCACGTGAATGCATTTCACCAATGAAGTGTATATTTTATGTACATGCTACTGTTTAATTGTAGTTATGGCACGATATAAAAAAGAGCTTAAATATATATTTATTTGCAATCAATTTCGTTGAACTCGAAGTTATGCTAACTGCCTGTAACGATCACTTTCAAAAGTCGACTATTTTGGTGACTTGATAGAGAAGAAATTATTAAGTAAGTTTATAAGTTTAACGCAGGTGACAGATATGATTTAAGATATTATATATCATAAAATACTATTCATGAATGCTCGATGTGGCTTTCTTCAATTGCATAATGATGAATCATCTAAATCGATCCGATCGAACGTTGGCATAGATAAGCAAGTGCGAATTTTGAATTATAAGTGCCATTCCAATCTCACTACTGGTAAGCATAATTTTGCCTTGGACATTTAATGATCACGAATTTTATTTCATTTTCTGAACATGTGGCTTTCGAATAAATTTCATTTATTCCATAGAAGGATTCCAAACTATTTTTTAAAATTTCTTGTACGACCAGCTGCTCGTCCGGCTTTGCTCAGGAAAAACGAGACTAGGGTTTTTTATTTAATAACTATTTATTGTCGAAATAGCTGTTCATTTATTTCTACCTTAAAATCTAAATACAAAGTACATATTTATAAGATAAATTATTCCGAAATTCCCACACAATTCTTTAATTCATTTTCACAGCTTCAGTTAATGTATGACAGGATTGTAGATCTTAAAAGTCATGTCATAATATACCCATCTGTTAAATAAAATATAAAATATAAAATATTTTTAAAACGCACGTCGATTTTCGTGACTTTTTGTACAGATAGTTTAAATTCTGATCAAATTAAAAGTTGAAAATAGTAATATATTCCTCATTTTCATGCTATTTTAATGATTGTGTAAGGGTTTATTCCAGAAGGTTTTAGTGCATGAATGGGTAATATGCCGTGGGGAAAACTCCAGCAAATTCTAGGTAACTCAGCATAGCAGGACAAGAAGTTCTGGAACATACGAAAAAACTCAAGATAATTTTTTCAAGGTTATGGAAATTTTTCGAACGTATGAAAAAATTCCAAAAAAAATATGAGATAAGGGAATATGAGACTGCGGACAGTTCTCGAGTATACAGGGATAATTTAGAAAATCCTAGAAGAGTCAAAAAGAACTATAGAATGTTTTCGAACATTCGGGAAAAGAGTGGAATGTTCTAGTAAATTTTGTTTTGTAGACACGGAATATTTCAAAATATCCCAGAATACTTGTAACTTTGTTCAAGTTTTTTTTCGTTCCTTTTTGGAATATTCCATGAATCTTGGGGTGTAATTAGTCGACCCAATAACCACTACTTCCATGTTCATTAGTGCGACTAGATTCATTAATTAATTATTTTTTTCTATTCTAAATTCAGACTGTTTCCTTTAAGCTCAACTGTAGATGACTCCATCATGCGTAACATAAAATGAACAATTTACCATAACTATTAGAACAAAGTAAATGTATCTATTTATTTATAACTTTAGTGAACAATTATCTGGCGAACATATTGCTACTGGAGCAATCTCTTACAGTTAACAGTTACAATGCGTAAAAAACAAATAGGATAGATAGTATCTAGTAAGAACAACAAAAGAGATCAAAGAAAACATAAAAATACACAAAATAATCTAATTTGACATGTCGAGTGCGTTTTTCAATCTAGTTTGAGGGGTACGATAGGTAAGGGAAGGAATAAAGAAAGTGGGATATTAAAAGGAAACGGAATGTTTAAAGTAAAGTTAGTGTAGGTATGACTTTTTCAGAAGGCTTTTGAATGCTTGAATGGACGGTGTAAGTCTGATGTCGGAATTGAGTTTCTTCACGAACAGTCAACGAATGCTCGTATAAAGAAGTAGAATATTCGGGGATAACGATCATTGAAAATCTATCAGAAGTACACCCAGGCAATTGCTAGAAACTGCTGTGGATTTTGCAGCGAGAAGTAAGTACTGTGAGGGTTATTAAAATATTATGAAGCAATGAAAGAATGTGAAAATTGCGTCCGTCAATATAATACAGGCCCATTCAACATACGGCCTCCGGGCTACGATGCGGCCCGCAAAGGCCTTGCATCCGGCCCGCGGGATAGTTAAAACTTTAAAAAACATCAATAGGATATTGTGCAAATATCCTTTAAAAATATGCCTATATCAGTTCCACTACACTAGTCGATAAATTAATCAATAACTGATAATCAAAATGAATAATGTGTACATTTTGGTAGGTAGGTATGTTACGGAACCCGGCGTCGCGATACGGAACCCTACAAAACACGTTAGTCTAATTGTCTTGCTCCCTCGAACAAAATGCAAGGAATAATCAACCTTATAGTATTCACAGGTAGTGGGTACATGCACAAGCTAATACAGGCAATATAGCGGAGCACAAAGCCACTTCTAAAATATCAGCTGACATAGAAATACTGTTCAAAAAAAATGTCTGTCTTCTCATTGGTGTGATAATTTGTCCACTTGAGGCTTTCTTTTTTTTAATAAGTTGAAAAATTAAAATTACTGTTCCCTTTACATTTAAAGTTCACTATACTATTCACAAATAATAAACCTGGCCCTCCACACAATTATGTTGGATTCCCCTGATATGATATATAATATAGTATACAACGAAGAAATGTTAAAATAAACTTTTATAATAACAACCAAAAGCCACAGAAATAAATAACAAGAATAAGTTAGTTCTGCAAACATTGTTGAATATATTTATAAAAAAATTATATCCCACCACTATCTTCGAAACTGCTACAGCCAAAACTATGATAAAAACAATGTTACTAAAAGTTTATCTTAAGTTTACGGAAAACTATATTTATGATTCCAAGTTTTGTAGTTTTTTTCACAATATTTTCACGTTCATTTATTGTTCAATTACAATAATATTTTTATTTTCAATATTCTCAATATATAAATATTTCATCATCATAAACCGAACCTCTATAAAATAATTTAAGAAAAACACTGAATGCTTGGTGACGTTCAGGGTACGTAAACAGTAGAACGCTTAACCCTTTCGTTAACGTTGAGTTAGTGTTTCACTAGATAGGGATAAAATACGGAAAGAAAACATATTGACTATAATCATTTTATTTTGTACTCAGGAACTCATTTGGTCCGCTTGCTATACCAGTTAACAACATCTTATGTTTAATTATTTTTAACCGGACACTGAAAGAGCGTATAAAAATGTATGTCACTGTTGTGGTTTATGTATGTCTATGCGTGAAAGCATGCGTACATGTATTGTAGTCGCTAGAGTAACTAAAGGTTATATTTTGTCTTAATATCCTAATTTTCGACAGACGTCGTGAAATAGTTGTAATTTGCCGGGGAAAATAAATGATGCAACTATGCTGCTACATATTATCTCGTAAAACGTAATGATTAGCATATTTCTGTATGTGTTTTGTAATGTGGTAATAAAATTTCATTGTGCTATTTCATTATTCGGCTCATAAAGTGTTTATATTGCTAGCATCATAAAGTACTAGTGATTGCAGCGCTGTGCGCACTCCAAACGAACTGTACGAATACCCACTTTATACGAACGCAATTAATTGAATTGAATTTTGTTTGAGAGCTTCTCTTATCAGATTTTCTTTCTGAAAAAAAATGATTAGACTTTCTTTCTGAGTTTCGATATATTATATGGCATATATATGTCTAATAAATGGAAAGATTGAAGAAGTTATTAGTAGTTGATTGGTTTTTTTGAGACAATCAAATTTAATTTTTTTTTGTATTCTAAACTTAGAGGATCAGGGAGACTAGGGACAAAAAACATATTATGATTTGTAAAAACTTTTAAATACAAAATTTAATTTAAATAGGTCTAATGGCTTAGTTGCTGGAAGTGTTCTACTAACAACATGTTCTGTTTCATCATTTACAGTTTCTACTCTCGGTACGAAAAATTCGCCTTGCTGTTGGAACTTATCTGATGATATGTAATAAAAGACATGTCGTTAGAAAATCGTATAATTTAGTTTATAATAATATGTTTATTTTGATAGAAATTTTAATTCTCTTATTTTTCACCATTAAATATAGGAGCACTACAAACTTTAGTTACATTTTACCATAGCAGTGTGGTTCTACGTTAGAGTTGCAATACAGTTGCTACTATAATCTTTAAAAATTTCCAAAGGTTTAAGCAGGGCTGTATACAATAAAAACACATCACCTTGAAGTACGCGTTAGGTTTTAGGTCCAATTATATCTTAAACCTGTTTTATGCAGTTTATCTTTTAATTGTTACCTAAAGAATATTGATCCTATATATTTTATCTTATGTCTGCATATATCAAGTCTGCATATAGGTATTTTTACATAACCTGTTATGTACTTCTTTATTAGGTGTTATTACTATTTCTGCTTTTTTATTATCCAAGATCTTTAAGAGAACATTCGTCTTTCTAATTATAATGTAATTCATTCTTTATTATTGGCAACGTAAAAATGTAAACGCTGAAACATATGCATTTTTTTAATCATAAAACACGAAAAGTGCACTGTATGGCACCCTAAATTATTTACACGAAGAAAGACTATGTGATCGGGATTCATGACTAGCTCGCTATACGTATGTGCGACTTACGGAGCATTCCCATCACGTAGCCCGTAAATGAAATACATTTCTGCATATTCACAAGCAGTGTAGGTCTGAGACATTTTGCAATGCAATTAGTCAAACAATATCCAAGTCACAAGCACAAACAAGGTCCTATTCAAGCGTAGGTGAACAACTAAAAACAGTGGTAGTGAAAAAACAGCAAAAAACGCGTTGTTAGCTCCGAGCAATAAGCAAGTCACTAAAGAAGCGAAGTGGTTGAGGGACGGAGTAGAGGGGGTCGCATGATGAGGGTGGAAAAGAGATAGAGAGATATGAGTGTTTCCCACTCAGATAGAGAAACAATTCTAAAAAGCGGTTGTTTTGATCGTAGGCGTTTCTGCGAATGCGGAGTTATTTCAATAAAGCAGGTATACTTCGAATGTAAATATATTTAAATATATATATATATATATATATATATATATATGTGTATATATATGTATATATATGTATATATATATATATATATATATATATATATATATATATATATATACACTTTATGGGCCTTGTATATTGCCATGAAATAACTTAAAAATTAGGTACAAAATGAGGTTACAAAGTTATAAACAAAGTTGTTTTTAAACTATTCGTCTATACAATACAACATTATATTTTTGTTTGACTTCTGGATGTAACATTCACACATTTGCAACTTTCACATCGATAAATATATGTAAAAAATCTGTAATTATTTTTATTAACGTTAATCGATTATGTCATTAAAAATTGTACTATATATTTTTTTGACTCTGGTAATCTTACTGACCCATTTCCGTTTTAATTTGTAGACTATGTGTATGACATTAATAACTTTTATAATATTTCTGACAGAGCTACATCCTATTCCATCTCTAAAATTGCCTGGGACTTTCCGCTGCTCCTTATAAAGTATTTCAGCTTACTTTTGATTTAATAATGTGGAATTATCCTTAATTTTATTTCTGAAATCTACGATATAACTCACATAATCAAAACAAACCTACCCGGTTGCTTTTGATAACATTTTCATTGGCGTAGTATTTTTCTCTCAGCGAATCCATCTCAAATTAAACTGCGGATAACTTGTAAAAAATATCTCTATTAACAGTAAGCGGAATTAGAGGTTATGTAAAAATACCTATATCTCGATATATGCAGAGATTTTGCGGAAGAAAATTTATTGTGGGATCTCTAGCGTGGAAAATATATAGGATCAATATTCTTTAGGTAACAATTAAAAGAAAAACTGCATAAGACAGGTTTAGGATAAAATTGGACCTAAAATATAAAGTGTACTTCAAGGTGAGGTGTTTTTATTGTTTATAGCCCTGCTCAAAAGTTTGGAAATTTGTGAGGATTATAGTAGCAACTGTACTGCAACTCTAACGTAGAATCACTCTGCTGTGGTAAAACGTTAAATTAATTGAAGGTCTAATCAAAGGTTCGCTCCTATCTTTAATGGTTGAAAATTTGAGAATTCAAATTTCTATCAAAATGAACATACTACTGTAAACTAAATTATGTAATTTTCAAACGACATGTCTTTAATTGCATATCATCAGATAAGTTCCAGTTTTTATCGAATTGAAATCCTTTTCTATGAGCGGTTGATAAACGGTTCTACTCGTATAATCGTGTTGCCGGCATTTGAAAAACTTATCAGGTCGTCGGGATAACATATGTAAAGTTCGAAAAGAGCGGAGAACAGATCCACTCGTGTAAAACCCCGATAGGAATGTTATTATCAGTTAAGTTTTTTTATTTGTTTTGACAGTGATAACGCATTTAAAAAGAAATTAACTTCCACAATCGGTATTCATAACTCTCATAATAATTTCTAAAGGGTTATTAGGTGTTTCGTTACGTTTGCGCTGTTATTTCTATTCCTCACTATCAATTTTTATTTTATTAAAAATTTAATACAAGTACATTCACAAAGATTACTTTTGCATTGTTTTTTATCCTTTTCAAAAATTGTACTTGTTTTTTGTCCTTTTCTACTTGTAAATCGCTGAACTTTAGGGTTGCAACTTACCAACACGATTTGCTGAAACGCAATACACCACGTGGGACATAATTTTATTTTTGTACTGGTTAAGGAAGCTGTTTGCCAAAATACACACTGTATTGCTATTTTAATTTTAGTTGTAAGCATTGAAAAATTAGACTTCAGTATACTCATATTTCTGCTATATCATGTCCGTGATTCCTAGAGAATGCCAGACTTGAACTTTTACATAATCATTAGAACGTAAATACAACACACCTATATGCAATGTAATTTCCTGTCTTCACGCAACAAATACTCCGAAATTCCTAGTACAATAAGCGCAAGAGTACAGCAAGAGTTTTCACAAGTCATTTTAGATCAAATTATGTTGATATTTTAGATGGTTTGGTATTAATGTGCAATCGACAAAATACTTTAAAATTCCTAGTACAAGGAGTATAAGACTGAAACAGGAATTTTCACAAAATTAATTTTTAGTCAAAATACGTTTTATACGTTGGATGGTTTGGTTCTGATGTGTAATTGACAAAATGTACACACAAAGCAAAAGAACACAGCAGGAGTTTTCACAAGTCACTTTTGGTCTAAATACTTTTCTTAGATGGTTAGATACTGATGTATAGTTGAAAAACCAATACCTTAAAGTTCCTAGTACGAAGAGCACAAGAGTAAAGCAGGAGTTTTTACAAAAGTCATTTTTAGTCAAATTACTCCTGATGTGTTTCTGATGTGACTCCTGATGATTCTGATGTATAATTGACGAAATGAATACTTTACAATTCCTGGTACAAAAGTAACAAGAATATAGCAGGATTTTTCACAAGTTTGATTACAATTGACAAAATGAACACAGTAAAATTCCTGGCACAAAGAGTACAAGAGTGAAGCAGGGGTTTCCAGAAAATGTATGTTTGGTCAAATTAACAAAATGAATACTATAAAAATCCCGGTACCAAAAGCACAAGAGTATAGCAAGAGTTTTTACAAGTCATTTTTGGTCGAATTACTGTGATCTTTTAGATGGTTAGGTATTGAGGTACACTTGAAAAAAATAAAATCTTGAAATTCCTGGTACAAAGAGCAGAAGAGTGAAGCAGGAGTTTTTACAAAATTCATTTGTAGTCAAATAATTTTTGAGGTATTGTAGAATTGGCTAAAAAAGGATGGAAAATAATGATGGTAGTATCTCTTTTCAAATGAGATAATAAAATCCATTGATATTAATTTATAACTTTGTTACTCTATACACATTAGTATTCTATGGTCTTTTCGTAACCATCTACTTTATCTCTGAGTAAATCTCTGATTACATTTTTAAGAAGTTTTGTTCCGGTTTGATCTACAAAAAGGCAATATTTAACTTTCGTGAAATTTAGTTTTGTTTCTTACATTTATAAGTGTTTCTTTCATTCTGGCAGGTAACTCAGAAAAATCAGAATCTATAGAAAGTTTCCAGACTTATTTTATAGCCAACAGCATAAAAGAATTTCTTAAACAAAATGAATTTTTTCACCTATTTTGTCATTACCTCTTTAAAAGTTGAATGTTTTTTGAATTCCAATATTTTTGAGGCTTGATGATACCTTCGTTACAGTAAAATTTTTATATTAGCCAATTTTTATATTATCTCCGTATCTTTACAAAGTACATCTATTAATAGCTATTATATGTCCATATTATTCAACAAAAGACACTGGGACTTGAGGAGATGTTTCATTCAATATTTTTGCATATTAGGATATGTTAGGATTTTACCACTGTTAGTTTCATTACTTTGTTTCTACAGTTTGTTCCATAGATCATAATGTACGCTATTTTCATCCACTATCTTTCATTATTTTATAAATACTTTATATATTTTTAAAAGTTTCAAAATTAGCTTTCATTTTCTCTCACATATTTCAATCGTTTTCGTACTTCTTTAATCACCGTTCAGTACCGCTCAATTTCTTTTTTCCTAGCATTTCATGACTTATAAAATCTGTGTAAAAAAACAAATGTAAACCACGCCTCACCCCCACTAATTAATACATTTAATTTCGTAAATTTTCCAAGTTAATATCAAAACGTCACTTCTCATGGCTACCATTATTCTCTCACCAATATGTACATTTTAACACGTCTATCTGTAACATTAATTAATCTAAATATGTTTCTTCCAAAACCATATAAAAATACGAAATAAAAAATGTAATCAGAGATTTATTCAGAGTGTAGATGGTTCCCAAAAGGTCATATAGTACTAATGTCTAAAGAGTACTAAATTATGTATTAATATTAATGTATTTATGAAATTATCTAATTTGAAAAGAGATAATTACTATCATTTTTCACCACCTTTTTTTAACCAAAACATCAAAAAATTATGTGACCAAAAATTAAATTTTTGAAAGCTCCTGCTTCACTCTTGTGCTCTATGTACTAGGAATTTTAAAATATTCATTTTTTAAATTGTACATCAATACCTAACCATCTAAAAGATCAAAGTAAGTCGACCAAAAATTACTTGTGAAAACTCCTGCTGTGTTCTTGTCCTTTTCGTACCGGGAATTTTATAGTATTCATTTTATTAATTTGATCAAACATGAATTTTGTGGAAACCCCTGCTTTACTCTTGTACTCTTTGTGCCAGGAATTTTAAGGTATTCGCTTTTCAATTGTAAATCAATACCTAACCATCTAAATCACCAAAGTAATTCGACGAAAAATAACTTTTGAAAAATTCTTGTTCTTTTTGTACCAGGTATTTTAAAGTATTCATTTCATCCATTGTATATCAGAATCAAACCATCCAACAAATCAAAAATAATTTGACTGAAATGAATTTTGTAAAAACTCCTGCTTTACTGTTATGCTCTTTGTACTAGGAATTTTAAGATATTCGTTTTTCAATTGTACATCAATACCTAACCATCTAAATCATCAAAGTAATTCGATCAATAGTGATTTGTGAAAACTCCTACTGTGTTCTTGTGCTTTGTGTATACATTTTGTCAATTACACATCAGAACCAAACCAGCCAACACATAAAACGTGATTTGACTGAAAATGAATTTTGTAAAAACTCCTGCTTTACTCTTATGCTCTTTGTACTAGGAATTTTAAAGTATTCGCTTTTCAATTGTAAATCAATAGCTAACCATCTAAATCATCAAAGTAATTCGTCCAAAAGTGACTTGTGAAAATTCCTTTTTTATTTTACTCTTGTGCTTTATACATTTTGTCAATTATACATCAGAACCAAAACATAAAACGTAAGTTGACTGAAAAGAATTTTGTGAAAATTCCTATTTTACTCTTGTGCTCTTTGTACCAGGAATTTTAAGGTATTCATTTTGTCAATTGTACATCAATATCTATCTAAATATCGACGTAATTAGATCAAAAGTGACTCGTGAAAAAATTTGCTGTACTCTTGTGCTTTTTGTATTTCGGGGTATTAATTTTGTCCTTATTGAGACAGGAAATTACATTGCAAATAGGTGTGTTGTATTTACGTTCTAATGATAATCTAAAATTTCAAGTCTTTGCCGCTCTTTAGGAACGACGGACATGATATAGGTGATATACAAGTATACTGAAGTCTAATTTTTCAATGCTTACAATTAAAACTGGAATATTAATACAGTGTGTTTTTTGAGAAACAGCTTCCTTAACCAATACAAAAATAAATTTACGTCTCACCTGGTGCATTGCTTTTCAGCAAATCATGTTGCTGAGTTGCATCCCTAAAGTTCAACAATTTACAAGCAGAAATGGACAAAAAACAAGTATAATTTTTAAAAAGGAGACCAAACAATCCAAAAGCAATCTTTGCGAATGTGCATATATTACATCTTTAATAAAATAACGATACACCTAATAACCCTTTAGAAAATCATCGATACCAATTGTTGAAATTAATTTCTTTTGCGTTACCACTGCCAAAACAAATAAAAAAAAAATAACTGAGAGTATAACATTAGTATCGAGTTTTGCGCGAGTGGATCTGTTCTCTGCTCTTTTCGAACTTTACATACTTTATCCCGACGATTTGATAAGTTTTTCAAATGCTGACAACACGATTATAGAACCGTTTATCAACCGCACACAGAAAAGGATTTCATTTGAGGTACAAAAATAATGAAAAAATTATTAAATCTCTTTATACATTGTTTTGAAAACTCATTTTCCAAAAAAGTACAAGATTTCTAAATTTTTTGATCGTCATTTTAAATAAAAGTTTTTAGTATAATAGTGCTCTTTTTGTTCTAATTATGGTACACGTAATAGTGCTCAACACGTTGTAGGCTTTTACTGGTCTCCATTATGATTTATTTCTACTTTATGTTAATAATAAATAGTCGATTATTTTCAGGTGTCAAAATTAAGAAGTGTGTATTATCTAATGTTTTGTGTGTGTTAATAATATGAATACAAATTTAACCAATAAAAATACGCTCACGCAATTTCATACTTTCCTCTGTTCGATTTTCATAAAATGTTTGCCCACTATAAACCTGCTCGGCGTTCCAATTACTCGATATCGGAAAATCGAGTGGAAATCATTCTAGCGTGACGCTGGATATTGTGTCGCTAATTCACATGCGAGCAGATCTTTTATTTGATAAGGTCTATTTTTGATAATGGCGATATTTTCATTTTAATTGTACATGTCGTGTTCATGTTTTATTCGTGTTTCCAAACACACGTTCTATTTTATGAAAGGTTTTTTTTAAATCGGGGAATGCTTTTTTATTTTATATGTGCCAAGTCCATAAATTCGTTTGAGTTTCTCATCACATTTGGATTATCTTTCAAGTTAATTTCAAGTTTGTTAGTTTTAATCCTTGATGTTCCATTAATGTGTTTAGAAATATGATGGCTCGCTCTTAAAATTTTAAAAGATATTTATAATTTATCTGGCATTTTTATAAGTAATATTTGTCCAATGTTTTCATATTTTAAAATATATAGACGTACTTTTTTTATTGCGTAATGCTTTACTTTCCTTTGAAATCTCTTCGAAGTTTATTACCAGTTACATTGACTTCATTTTATCAGCTTACTTTTGAAGAGTTTCTTTTTTTATTTTACTAGGGACTACTGATTTCTTTATTCTATTAGTTAGCCATTCCCATTGGTGTTGCAAAGCAAAGATTAATGAGTTTATGCATTTTGGATGAGAAAATTAGTTTAGGATGCTTTTCTGTAGACCAAATTTTTTTTTGGCAAAATTGGGGATGCTTTTACTTTGATCTTGGTGTTCATCAAATTTAACCAAATTATAAATCGCAACATCGCATGATTATTAAGTTTTACAAGCCCATACCCTTGAAATTAACTTAAAGAATCAGTCTAAAGTATTACACATATGAAAGATAAAGAAGAATTTAGACATTTTATAAAGATAATAAGAAACACAGAATCGGGTATAAATCGCTCAGTAATTTTACAGTAGCATTCTTGACCTGGTCAATGAAGTACATCCAAAAAATTTAAAAATTAGATTTTTTTCATTATACCCCGTTTATTAATATAACCAAACGAAACGAAAGTGACAGTTGCAGAATATTCGTGAGTGCTTTGTTTAAAAGTTTATGAACGGAAATAACTTTGTCACTCTGTAGTAGATATCCTGTTCGGTAAACATCAACCTTGAATTTGGATTGAAGATTAATCGCAATAAATGAAGATGATGTTTGTTGACTAGGCTAATGACAACTCGTTCGAAGTTATACAATTAGCAAATTGCGAAGTGGTTCAATCGTACGTTTATTTGGGGGCATTAATTTCTAATCATTTACTGATGAAATCAAAAGGCACATGGCAATTACTGGATCTACTTTGACAAGCTGAGAAAAATAGGAAAGAATGTTACAACACGAAAACGACGAATACTTGATTCTTTCGTGCTTTAGTGCTCCCCAATTTCCTCTACGCCGCAGAGACGTGGACTGTATGTGAAAGCAAGAGATAAATGCTTGGAGTATTGCGGAATGAGATCCCTACTAATGCATCCGTACTTCAGGAACTTGTTATCAAGCAGTGTTTATCAATATAGTACAAATTTGCAAAATTAAATTCTTTGGACACGTGTCGCGCCGTCGCTATGGTAGTTTTGAACGCCTGGTGGTGCAGGAACTGTACCCTGTACTACGGGTAACTTGAAGGTACCGGACCACGTGAGAGTGAACCGATGAGGTAAATAAATAAGGTCATGGTAGTCTGTTCCTCTACGCGAGTGCACCTGGAGAATAGCTGATAGAGAGGAATGGCGACGTGTCCTATGACGTATTACACATCTGCTATACATTTGACACGATAACTACGACCACTCTGTCAAGAAAGCAACGACTATTGGAGAATATGGATAATATCTTCATAAACAAACGCTCAAATACATATTCTGAATATGCACAACATAGGGTATGATTTCTATGTTTCCTTAAATAGTTTGATGCAAGTAACCGAAATAATCTCATTTGAAATCTATACATATAATAAAACTGGAAGGGAATGAATTCTGTATATGGAATATGTTTTAAAAATGGTATAGAATAATAATAGAAACCTATTTTTAGAATGTTTGTCTGTCTATTAATTTGTTCTTCAATCACGCCAAATTTACTGGATAGATTTCGATATAAATTGGTATCATAATAGTTAATACCCTCGACAACGTATAGGATACTTTTAATCTGGATATTAAACATCTGAAATAAACCTAACCAAACCACTTGGTGAATATTAGGATATTTTTGTTGAAAATGCTTTATATTAGAGTTTTTAGCAAACTTTATGCACATAGATATATTAAGGTATGTTATTGCTGACGCCATCTATTAAACTTTGTGTTCACAGATATTGCAAAAAAAAATAAAAACATCTTTGTTTTTGATAAACGATAATTTTCATTATACATAATAACTTTTGTTATTATGAATTTTACGCGAATGAAGTCGCGGGCACAGCTAGTTTCTCGTAAAATGTTATCTAGAAATTTTTCACTTTTTGCAAACTTCCAACTATAAGTTTGCAAAAAGTTAAAGGAGGTGGGACGCAGTGCAAGTCGTTTTGACGTTCGATTTTTCACATATGGGTTTAAAACTTAGGAAAAATAGGAAATTAAACCATTCAATTTTAGTCAACTCATTGATTTGTACAAATATCTCTTTTTCGATACAACTTTGTGTCTATGTAATACGTACATAATATATCCTTAAAATTTTGCTACGTATTAATCGAGATTTTATTGATTTTGATATACCTATACTTGCAACATTTTAATTAAATAGATCTAAAATTATAGAAGCAATAAGAGTGTGGCAATAAGGCAGACAAATATGACGAAATATAATAAGGGTTCAATTTTTTGCCATGGAGACACTTTCACATGTAAATACGCTGAATTGTGAACCAGTGGTTGGTAGATTTAAGTTTTGCCGATTGTTTATTGTTATATTATTAATAAATCTGATTATATACGAGATAATAGCATCAACTGGGTAGACGGAAAAATTTATATTAGATATTAGCATCTAATCTGACTATATACGAGATAATACTATCAACTGGGTGATTGGAAAAATTGATATTAGATAATAGCATCAAATCTGACTATACGCGAGATAATAGCATCAACTGGGTAGATGGAAAAATTGATATTAGATAGTAGCATCAAATCTGACTATATACGAGATAATAGCATCAACTGGGTAGATGGAAAAATTGATATTAGATAGTAGCATTAAATCTGACTATATTCGAGATAATAGCATCAACTGGGTAGATGGAAAAATTGATATTAGATAGTAGCATCAAATCTGACTATATACGAGATAATAGCATCAACTGGGTAGATGGAAATATTGATATTAGATAGTAGCATCAAATCTGACTATATACGAGATAATAGCATCAACTGGGTAGATGGGAAAATTGATATTAGATAGTAGCATCAAATCTGACTATATACGAGATAATAGCATCAACTGGGTAGATGGAAAAATTGATATTAGATAATAGCATCAAATCTGACTATATAGGAGATAATAGCATCAACTGAGTAGATGGAAAAATTGATATTAGATAGTAGCATCAAATCTGACTATATAGGAGATAATAGCATCAACTGGGTAGATGGGAAAATTGATATTAGATAGTAGCATCAAATCTGACTATATACGAGATAATAGCATCAACTGGGTAGATGGAAAAATTGATATTAGATAATAGCATCAAATCTGACTATATAGGAGATAATAGCATCAACTGAGTAGATGGAAAAATTGATATTAGATAGTAGCATCAAATCTGACTATATAGGAGATAATAGCATCAACTGGGTAGATGGAAAAATTGATATTAGATAGTAGCATCAAATCTGACTATATAGGAGATAATGGCATCAACTGGGTAGATGGAAAAATTGATATTAGATAGTAGCATCAAATCTGACTATATAGGAGATAATAGCATCAACTGGGTAGATGGAAAAATTGATATTAGAGAGTAGCATCAAATCTGACTATATACGAGATAATAGCATCAACTGGGTAGATGGAAAAATTGATATTAGATACTAGCATCAAATCTGACTATATACGAGATAATAGCATCAACTGGGTAGATGGAAAAATTGATATTAGATAGTAGCATCAAATCTGACTATATAGGAGATAATAGCGTCAACTGGGTAGATGGAAAAATTGATATTAGATAGTAGCATCAAATCTGACTATATACGAGATAATAGCATCAACTGGGTAGATGGAAAAATTGATATTAGATAATAGCATCAAATCTGACTATATACGAGATAATAGCATCGACTGGGTAGATGGAACAATTGATATTAGATAGTAGCATCAAATCTGACTATATACGAGATAATAGCATCAACTGGGTAGATGGAAAAATTTATATTAGAAAATAGCATCAATTTGGATATTGATGCTATTCTTTGTGTTCTTATTTCTTTGGATAGTACTCTTGAGCAATATTTATCGATTTGTACCAAAGTAGGTTTTCAGGGATCCATAGAGGAACTAGGCACCCTCATAACTTCGTCATGTCTGTCTGTCCATTCGTTTGTCACAGCCTCGCTATTTCTACAGTTTTGAAAAACCATGTGCATGTTATTTTGAAAGTAGATGATTTTGGGGAGATCTCGATTTATTTGTGGCAGAGTAACAAAAATCTGACACAAATATTTTTCTTAGCGTACCCCATCAAGTGGGATATAATTAAATGGGTTTTTCGAAAGGAAAATGAGGTTTCACTTAATTTTTTTTTAAATATTAGGACCGTTTGGGACATATTAAGCTTTAATACTATGTACAATGTGTCCCTCATTCCTGTGTTTCAATAGTAGATTTAAAAAACCTATCAAGTAGAGAGTAGAATTCACACTATGAGGTTTCCGTACAAATGTAGGTACTTCTAAATATTTGGGGGTACATGGTATTTCTATGAATATATTTACAAATATTAATTTTTTATGACTTAAAAATATGGTGCAAATTTAAAAAATATTCAAATCTAGAATCATCGTTAGAGTTTTCCTACCACACTGGGTTAGATTTCTAAAAACCCTACGTATGTTTTAGTATATTTTTCAGTGTATTTCCAAAAATACACTACTTAGAATCATAAAAAAAACTATTTTTGAGACATTTATAACTACTCGTAGTAATTGAAATCAAACAATACCTTACATTATATATTATTAGCAAAAAAATTGAGTATCTGTTGTATATCATTCGTGTATCATTCTAAAATTTCGATATATATTTTTCTGAGTGTTGGCAGTTGAAATATATATGGGGGTTTGTATGATTTACTAAAGAAGTTCCTTAAAAAAGTGGCTGTGACAGACAGACGGATAAGTGAGTGATCTTATGAGGGTTTCGTTTTTCTTTTTGAGATTTCTTTTTGAGAACTTGAAAAGGGCTTTTGATATTTCGTATCAAATATAAGAAATCGCCCTTTCTCATTTTTTTATCTTACGATAAGCGTAAGCACAGTAAGCACAGCTAGTATATATATATATATATATATATATATATATATATATATATATATATATAAATTAAATAAATTATAATTAAATTAAAGTATTATGAAGCCTTAAATGTGTAAACTCCTGTATGGCACTAATGTATACTGTATCCTAGTGCGAATTCTATTCATTCATAATGGATATTCTAATGTTGTTTAATTAACGTTGAATTATTGATAATTTTGTAATTCATACAGGAAGGAAAGGTGCACTTAGTAATTTTAATTTGGATTAAATTAAAGCCTGAATATTAAATTAAATACACAAAATAAAGACAACTCCTATAGGCCGCTATCATATCAAAATATTTTCAACCGACTTCAAAAGAAAGAAAGGGATTTTCAATGCGTAAGAATCGTTTTTTTATGTATGTTCAGCAATAATTAACCCAGCGGACCGATTTCGATAATTCTTTATTGGAATGGGGGTACTTTAGGGGTGGTTCTATATGAATATGACGAAGACCTAATGATGAGGTCCGGAAATAAACGATGAAACTCCTTAATAAACGGTAAGATAATTGCTATGGGTAGTCGGCGACCAGGTCAGGGTCTGATGATGAGTTTTGTAGATGAATAATGGAAGTCCGTAACGAATATTAGTCAATGAACCGTGTTTAAAGATATTTGCTACTAGTTGTTGTTACCTTGCAAAATAACTATACCGTTGATCAGGTCAGGATCTGATGATGAGTTCTGGACATGAATTTCTTATCGGATGGTAGTAAATCAATCATGATTGAAGATCACAATTAAATGAAACTACGTGATGTAGTATTATTTCTACTTTCTTTAATTTCTTTACCACTACTTAGGTTTCGTTGTATTACAACATCTTCAGGTGGGATATTAGCAAAGATGAATATAGATATCTAATAGTAGAAGATCTTTGCTAATATATAGAGAATAAATAAAGAAGATCTTTGCTAATATCCCACCTGAAGATGTTGTAATACAACGAAACCTAGGTCGTGGTAAAGAAATTAAAGAAAGTAGAAATAATATTACATCACGTAGTTTCATTGAATTGTGAATAATTAATTTCTACAAAATTAACGCCAAATATATTCAATGATTGAAGGTATTTGCTACTGGTAATTTTTACTTTGCAAAATAACCGCACCATCGGCCAAGTCAGGGTCTGATGGTGAGTTCTGGAGATGAACAATGCAACTCCTTAATGGATGTTAGTAAATCAACCGTGATTTAAGATATTTGCTACTGGTTAGTTGTTACTTTAGTTATTACATTGGAAAATCTGATATTGGATTTCGGATATGGAGAACGGAACTCCTTAACGGCTAACAGCTGACCACTGGCGACTACTACTGATGCTTCATTTCTGTGTGTTGTTCATAACCAATTTAGGCAACTTGGAAATTATCTATATACTAGCTTTTGTTTCCGTGACTTTGAATGATTATACAATATTCTAAGAAAGAAAATAATTAAATGTTAGTTATAATGTGACGATTAATATTATTAATTACTAAATATATTTTAAAAACCGACTTAAAAAAGTAGGTACTAAAAAGTAAAAAACAATTAACTCAAAATAGGTACCTACTTAATCGCAATAAATAACTAAGTTACTTATTTTTGTAGTCGGATTCAGAATCGCGCTCAACTTAAACAAATGTAAAATGTTATATTATAGATGCGTTCTTTATGAATATTTTTTGTATTGTGTGTATATTAGAAGTTAAGGTTTTACATTTATATTATAATTTAAATTAAATTAATAATTTGTCTAAATTGGTCGATAGTGCTGGCACCGATTTCAAAAATAAGTAACTTATTTGATTGCGAATTCTATTTTGAATTAATAATTGTTTATTTTCTAGAACCATCTTTTTTGAAGTTGGTTTTTTTAAAAATATTTTATTATAACATAAGTTTGATAATGTTTTACAAAAAATTGAACAAGTACAACTCTGGCTCGTGCATTGAGGTAATCTCTGACGTATCATTATTCTGTACCTTGTATGATGTGAAATTACTTTGTTTTTCATCGTGGGCTTCCTTGCGTAATAAATATTTAATAGTATCTACTAAGTAGGGGTAATAATTAATAAGGAAAACATATCGTAAATATTTTGAAAACTCTGAAATATAGAATGAATTAATAGTTTCGCTACAATCTTTGCACAGGTTTCCTAATTATCTTTTACTTTCTACGTTGAAGTTCAGTACCGTTTTGAAAAAAAGGGTATTTTTTGCATATTTTTTAGCATATATGAAGATATACTATTTAGATTTATAATATTTTTGTGACCCTTATAAGTAGCCCTTCCAAATGATGGGTATCATTACACACTATATAGAATTTAAAAAAAAATTAATTCTATACCCCAAATTTCAAGTTTTTACCTGGAACGATTTCTGAGAAAAAATGGCTATGTACCGACGGACAGACGAACACGTGAGTAATTTTATAAGGAATCTTTTTTATGCACGGAACGCTCAAAATATTTAATACTGAAAAATATTAAAAAAAGTGATTAAACTAACCATATGGGACTGAAATTTAATTCAAATATGAAAACAAATTAAACAATAAATTAATTAGATATGAAATAATGTTGACCATTTAAAACTTATTAACGAACTACTTATTTTGTAATCTTGGACTTAAAGTAGTTTGTGAATATCTTTCAATTTGTTGCTGTAAACGACCGAAGAAAACGATATGGTTGTATTTAATATTTGTTGAGAATTTAGAGAGCCCTTAAACGATTTATGTATCATTACGTTCTGCATATACATGCATCATTATGTTCCGCATATACATTCTGCACATGCATGCATTACATTCTGCATATAACTGATATTTTCATTTGAACTTCTAAGCTTATTTGAAATATCACAAGCTTTTATTTTCGGTGATTCCACTCTCTCACTTATTGCAGCTTTTATAACAAACGGAAAGTTTCATTATCCTATTCGAATTTTATTATTCATCGCTTAGGCAGAGAAACAAATAGATTTTTCCACAAAAGAATTTCGTCGCTCCCATTTTATCCGGTCGCCCCGAATCATGAAATCGTCCGAACAAATCTCCGAACAATGCGCGCA
Source organism: Druceiella hillmani (assembly GCA_039881145.1). Classification (NCBI taxonomy): domain Eukaryota; kingdom Metazoa; phylum Arthropoda; class Insecta; order Lepidoptera; family Hepialidae; genus Druceiella; species Druceiella hillmani. The sequence goes on from JAYKKI010000004.1 coordinate 9,076,089, forward strand.
TCGTTTGAACGCGCCGCTCGAAATTTGCACCGGCACCTTCGCGTTCGTAAAACTCTCCGTTTTTAAAATGTTTGTTATTATGGCTTTCCTCGGCCAGCTACCGCTCTTAAATCATGCGACTGTCGCCATTAAATCGCTGTCAGCGTATTGATAAGGGCAATCGACTTAATTTACAACCCAGTTGTACACACCCGCAGCGGTGTGCGTGCAGCGTTATGCGTTTATTTTTCACGTGTAATGTTTTTATGAGTTTTTAATGTTTATTTGCGCTATTTCAAGAAAGTCCTAAGTGGGCTAATAATCTCATGTAAAAGCGATGATAAATAATTTTTCGAGTTTACAATCTCAGCTTGAGAGTTTGTCTGCAGGAATGTGGAAACTATGTTAAAAAAACATTTCACAATTTTAGCAGTTACAATTCATGAAATGTTTTTTTAAACTTAGAATTAAAGCTGTATTAAGCAAATTAAACGAAATTTTAAGAAGTTCAATATATTATTAATTAATTATATGAGAAATAATGTGTGAGTAATATATTATTAATTAGGTATGGAGTGTTTGGAAGTGGTAACGTCTCACTACGAAAAGTAGACACGTATGTTCAAAAAGTTAGCGCTACTAAAATTAGCTTATCGATTCTTGGCTAGTTCTTGTAAACAATAAATGATACCTTAGAGATCAGAAAAGAATAAATGTGACGGTAAACATGTAAAAAAACAGCGTTTGTTAAGGTTTTTATAACGAAACCTTTTACAATGAAACCATATCTGCTTAAGGGCTGGAGGCGGATATTTTGAACCCTTAATGTAGTGTAATTTTTAATAAATGCAATTTTTAAAAAAATATTGTTTTACTTACAATGTTTACCCAGTTTATTTTTGTACTTTTTGATTGTCGCTAATTACGTTTCAGTTTTACTTGAAGTTTGGAAGAAAAAAGCATTTTTGAAAAATCTATGTATCCCCTAAGTAGGAAAAAATAAAAAAAAATAAAACTAAACAAAAAAATTCACTTGTGTTACACCAATAGGATTTGCATTAAATAGGCCAACTTTTTTGATATCGGGCACTTAACTTTCAGTACATATTTTTCACAAGCGCTGATTAAATTCAGGCAAAAATTATCTGCCAAATGTAATTCTGCCCCGTGAGAGTTAGCTGTGTCCGTATTTTAGTCATGTACCCCAAAAAAAAAAAAATAAAAACGGCTCCATCAGTTTACTTTTGATGATTATTTTTATTTGTATTACATTGCATTAGCATTTTAAAGAAACGTGATGAAGTCAAGATAATGATACCAGAGTGAATTTCTGTACACAAACTTTTCAACTTTTTATATGTAGTCGATAAAATTAAGCCTTAATTATATAACTATATAAGCACCGCCGACATCTAACACTTGCTGCCAACGTTAGGCAGAGCTGAAGTTCCGTTCTTGTAGAAATCGTTGGGCTTTCGACAACCGGTGAAGTTCGATTTTTATGTGACTTTCGTGTTTAAATTTTCAATCACGTAAGTTACACAGGTCTCCAATGGTTTTCCCCTTTCAGATTTGATTACTAATTTTGATCGATTGTGGGACGCTGTTTACGGGAAAAATGTTGAAATGGGAAAAAAATTCTATCACGTTAAGATTTTTAGTTATTTAGCATAGTTTTTTTTTGTCAAATGTACCTAGGCCTACCTAGTCAAGAACTGATATTTTATTTTCTTATTAGACAAAAAACACTAAATGGTTGCAGTAAACAACAATGAATAAGTTCTCATAAATAGTTAGAAAAAAAAAAAAAGTTCTTTTAAATATAATGTAATTAACTAAGTGGCATACCCTTATTATTGGAAAAAAGGTGGATTTTTAGGTCATTTGCTAAAGACTTCATTTAACCATAATTAACTTAAATTGTCAGAGAAGGGTTAAGGAGGGTAGATTAATAGACATATGTATAAAGAGCAAAATCATTGTTTTAAAAAAATCAGTATTTCCGTGAAATTCGCAACGTTCACTTAAAAGATATCATCGAAAATTGTTAAAACTCACCGGACTATTTTTGTTATATTTGTGGGCAGTTCATGCTAACAAAACAGCAGCATAACATTACTGAATTCATAAGTAACGTTTATAACATGTATTTCGGCCTAGCAATCGTTAACCAAGACAAACAGTGGTTCCGACATAAAGTTTGTGCGACATGCGTTCGTGAACTTCGAAAGTGGTCAAAAGAGCAGAACAATATCTTTGATTTACAATCGCTTGTATTATGGAGAGAATCTCAGAATTACACCAAACACTGTTATGTTTGCCATTGTAAGACTACAGGCTACAATTCTAAAACAAAAAAGGACTTGGTACATCCAACCGTGCAATCGGCAAAGCACGCGGTGCATCACGACCCGAACGTTGCACCGCCACCATCTCCATATTTGGAATCAATGCAAGCTGAAGACATGAGCAATGATGTCGAGGAGGTATCTCAACTTGAAGCTTAATTTGAGCCAAGCGCAAGTGGAACACATTTATTTTAACAGTCAGAAACGACTTAACGAGAGATGTAAATCTGCCAAAAGATGCAGCTGAACTCCTCGGATCAAGACTATCCGAAACGAGTATGCTTGATCCTGGCACCTCATTTCGTTGGTATCGCAACAGAGAAAAAGACTTTATACCACATTTTTCTGAAGATCATGATCTAGTATATTGCAAAGACATTCTTGGCTTAATGAAAATGTTTAACAACGAATATGACGTGAACGAGTAGAACAATCCTTTTGTACAATGGCAATAAGTGCGCTTCACTGCCAGTCGCCCATTCTGTATATTTGAAAGAATGCTACGACAATTTGAAAAAGTGTTTAATATGTGGTGGATTAAATAAAGTACGAACGACACATTTGGATGGTCTATGGAGATCTAAAAGTTATAAGTTTGCTGCTCGGTCAACTAGGTGGCTACACAAAATACCCTTGCTTTCTCCGCGAGTGGGATAGTCGAGACAGAGGATAACATTAGATGAAGAAACAGTAGCCAAGGAGAACTGAACTAGTTCCAAGAACCAAAAATGTTGTGAGAGAAAATTTAGTCCCCCAGGAAAAAGTTTTGCTTTACACATAAAACTGGAAAAGATGAAATAATTTACGAAGGTACCAAATAAAGAAAGAAGAGGTTTTACCTTCTACATCGAATTTTTCCATCTTCATTTGAAGCTAAAGTGAAAGAAGATATTTTAGTTGGCTCGGACATAAGAAAATTGATGAAAAACACAACTTTCGATAAAAAATGAAGTGAAATTAAATTAGAAACCTGAAATTATTTTAAGACAGTAGTGAATAATTTCCTAGGAAACCATAAAAGTCCAAAGTATTAAACTTCACTTCCTTTATTCGCATTTCGACTACCGTCCTGATAAGTTGGGAGCTGTAAGTGAAGAGCAAGGCGAAGGATTTTATTAGAATTTGAAGAGCTATCAGGGAAACTAGAATAAAAGGATGGCAGACTATTATTGGTTGTTAAAGCGAGATGATCGGAGGCTCACAATCGGAGCTTCGGTGAATAAAAGCAAGATACCCCAAAAGTATTTAATATTTCTAATTTATTTAATAACATCATTTCAATGTGTTTTTAATATTTTAAAGTTATATAATTGTTATTTATTGTAATATGAATTTTTGACTGAGCAAAGTTGGCTTTTTTCGCGATTTCATATATAGGGCTTTTCCAAAAAAACTGAGGGATGGGAAAAATCTAAGCATATATTCGTAATCAGCGCATCAAAATACACCAAGATCAGCTATCAAAGTAAGTTGCCAACCTACTATATATATATATATATATATATATATATATATATATATATATATATATATATATATATTTGTATATATATATTCAAATTAAGTAAAGTTTATATAACCAAAGACTGAAATTACGCGGGAAAAGGAAAGTTCGCTATCTATAGATCTACGGTGCTGCCTTCTTTAAATTTTATATTATTGTGAATAATTTGTATATATTATTAGACTAATAGATAATAAACCCGCCATCTTAGTACAGAAAGTTACTTTATTTCTTACATGTAATTCATAACAAAATTATTCTTGCATCATATAAACAACATCGTTATCAATAACTTGATAAAATATGGTAGTTTAATGTTCTTATTAGGCTAGATATAGCGTACTCTTAAAGACATTTTAGTCATTTTGTAAACTGTCATAGCAATGACCATTTGTTATACGCTAAAAGACTATTAAAATATTTAAGAAAAACTAAAACTTTGGTTTAAAATATTGTGAAAGTGGAAATGGTAACATTGAAGGTTATGTTGATACTGATTGGGCAAATAATTATATAGACTCTGTTTTATGTTCTCAGGCTCTCTCAGATCTTAGGGAAGTAAGAAGCAAAATCGGTAGCACTACGTAGAACTGAGGCAGATTATATGGCAATCACAGAGGCTTGCAAAGATGCTATATTTCTTCGAAATTGGAAACAATTTGAGATTAATTAAAATTGTATATTATTACTATTTGTAATGACAATTAAAATACAGAAAAGCTGTCGGTAAATTCAGTGTATCGCAATAGAACAAAACAAGTTGATTTTCGTTATCATTACTGCAGAGAAGTAATTTCAGATAAAAGTGTTCAAGTTCAGTATTTGCCGACAGTTAATGGCAGTTAATAAGCTTAAATTTAGTAAAATTTTATAAATTTGCTTGGCACTGGATCTGCATAATATTTCAATAATGGGTTGTTAATACTAATCAAAACATTGTAACAGATATTATTATCGCCGTCTGTGTATGTGCACTGTAACCATCATGTTGAGGTAGCTAACAACAGATCGATATTATTATGAACACTTTCTACGTTTACACTACTCTAAATTTAGGATCCTAATTAGAATTTAGGAAAGGAAGCGAATTTGGAAGCTCTTGCTTACACTACACTGAATCAGGAACCTAACTCAGTCCGAGAGCTAACGTCTACGCGAGTACAAGACTTACAATGGCGCCTGCGCTGTCCAAGCGTCAAATAATAGGGATTGCTCTGGCGTTAACAGCTAGCTAATTGATAATAACAAATGAAAAAAAGAAGGCACTGAGTGAAATAATATTTGTTGTTAAGAGACATATTATCAAGTATTTACATTTTAAATGTTTTGGAACCATCGGGTTTCAAAAATTATTTAAAAATGGAATCTGCACAATTGAATGGATTATTGAATATGACGTACCATTATATTAAAAGCAAGATACCCAACTTAGAAAGAGCCTTAATGCCATTGCCATTTTTAGCAACAGGAAATACATATCAGGATTTGAAATATAGCTCTAATATCTCAGTCCCTTTTGTCAAAACTTATACGGAAACATATTGGGCTATTTTCAGATGTATAAAATATTACATAAAAGTTAGTGGAATAATGTTTTTGGTCATACTTATTTAATTACGACTAAATCAATACTTTACAATCCATTAAACATTGTTTGCGAAAATGCCTTATGTATAATTTTGATATTAATAATTATACAGAAAGGTTCAGCCATATATAAATAGATGATAATGATCATTAATATGACGAACTTTTTTCCTAAGATTACCTTTTTTTGGTGGGAAAATTAAGAAGTCTTTCAGCACTTCACCATTGCCTTCTTTTAATTCACAATTTCCACGAGTTATAGAAGTATGTTGCGGTTCTTCAGAATTCAAAATAACATTAATCTGCATGACGAAGTTGGAAGTTTTTATCTCTAGAATTGTTCAATAGGGATGAAATAAGGTTAGGTTACGAGTTTGGATGTTGCGGTTCTTCAGAATATGAAATAACAACAGTATACTTCATTGAGAAGTTTGAGGTTTTTGGTGATGAGCTGTTTGTTTTGGATGAGGGTTTTTTATTTGAATATGTTATATGTGTAGTGACGGCTGTTGTGGAAGTGATTAATGTATTTGGTAGTGGGGCAATAGTGAAAGATGTTCTGTATTTGGTGGTATGGTGACGCGTCACATCACATTCCACACCGTCATTACGGTGTGGAATGTGATCTATAATATTGGTTCAGATGGGTTATGGTTAGTTCGGTGAGGGTGATGAAACCAAAAAAAGATGATTGTGGAAATATTTTATTAAGGAATCCATGTTGATAAGAACAGGGGCTGGAGGATGGATGATTATATTCATTTACTGGTTCTGCAATTATTTTTAAATCTTTGGATATTTTTTCAAGTATTGCATAATAGATTACATCTGAAAATAATTTGCCCGCTATTACGAGTTGCCGCTTGTTTATATCTCTGCGTTGCATACCTATCGATTTTTCGACAATTTCCCATCCGTATGAACGTAGAACGTTTACTTGTTTTTTCGGAAAATACATCTTTACTTTGGTAACACTTTTTATTCTGTTGCTTATAATTTGAAGTTCCAGCAGATTCACTTTGACTAGTATCATCTTCTGTAGAAGATAAATCCTGAAATTAAGCTTACAACACACTAGTCACCAACATTTATTATTTTATTTTTCACTTACCTGAAATAATAACTGAAAAATAAAATTATAAATTTTTAATTATTTTCAATTATTGGTATTAACAATTTGAACATAAGTGGAATTATAGTCATTGTGTTGGAGCGTGTGAAGGCAAGCACATTGCCATTGAAAATCCACCTGGTAATGGCCCTTTGTAGAGAATTTATTAGAAGAAAGAGAGAATTTTTATTAATTAGAAGAATTTTTTAGTATAGTATTATTCGCTGTTATCAATGTCAATTACGAGTTTATGTACATACAAACTAGTACCAACGGGTCAGTTAATGATTCAACAGTACTAAAATCTTCAAGGTGATATCAAAAACTGCTGAGTGGTAATTTGAATTTGATACCACCCTCCCCATTACCAGGCACTGAGACTTCTGTTCCATAATTGTTTTTGGGAGACAGCGCTTTTGCATTAAACAAGCATTTTATAAAGCCATTTGCCTTTACACATATTAGCCATGAACAACGGATATACAATTATCGCTTGCCCTAGTCGAAAGTACTTCGGATTCCCGGCATCACGATTTCGAATACTTCGGAGACCTATCGGTTTAAAACTCGACAATTTGGACCCAATCATTTTGGCATGCTGTGCTTTACACAATCACTTAATAAAAGAAGTGCCTTTGTATATAACTAAGGAACGGATTGATCGTGAAGATACTAGAAATGAATTCCTTAAAGGAGATTGGAGAAAGAACACGGATGGATTGACTGCATTACAACACACTTATGAGAAAAACCAAAACAACGACAAAAGGAAAGAAGTTCGAAATAAATTTATGCAATATTTTCATTCATACGTTCGCGTCTTTTTCCAAGAAAAAAATGGTTAATATTGCACCAATGTAATCTCCAAACATTAAAATTAATTCTTTGACAAATATATACGTATACTTAATTCATTGTCCCTTTCTGTGCAGCACGGTTCACCTGTGTATTCCAAAAAAGTATATACATGAAAGTACCATAGTGAAGGCACGTAAACGTGTTCTGTGCCTACGCCAGTTTGTTCGGAAAATTTGACCTGAAATTGCATAAAAAAATGTAAAGAAAATTGTCTACCTTAAGGGGGTACACCACATTGAGGTTTTCATAAATTTAATCTTAGTATAGATAATTTGTTTTTAATTTTAAGTATATTTTAAGGGTTTAACCATTTCAAAATCCAATTTATTTCTGATGTTATAGCAATTGGAAGTGAGCGCGGCAGAAAACCGTGAAACCGTGAGAACCTTAGTCAAAGGCTTAACAAAGGTATTGTTATTTTAGTCTGTTCTCTATAACAATAATTATATGTTTAATAACAATATTTCTTTTGGGGAATTTTGGAAGCTAATGTAGCTCAAATACACAAAGTTCAAATTATATAGTTTAGCCTTGCTGAACGTTCAAAGTGACAGACTCAGTTTGCTTTGTTTTAAGGCACTGATGCCGTACTGATTTTTTGGCTCTTGGGAAACTGCTTTTTCAAACTAGGGTACAAGTTATTTTAAGATCTACTTAACCAATTTAGTTAAAATATACTACACATATTTGTTAAGATTTTTTCATATTTTTTAACATTTTTCTAAGATGTATTATAGGATATTTTGATTCGGTGCCACGTTTAAAAGTTATACATTTTTTAAACTCAACATTTCAATAAAAAATTAAGTTTTTTTTCCAACAGCTGCCATTTATGCAAAGAAAAAAAATAAAAAGTTCTATGCGACATCTGTTAGCTGTTACAAAAAGTACAAACACAAAAACAGGTAAGTATTTATTTTATTATCTGAAATCAAAATAGGTATTTTACAACATTTTAAGTAGGTAGAAGGTATATAATTATTTCAAGTAAATCACAAATCTCGTTGCAAAGAAGATATAGCACTAAAATGGTAGATAATTTAATAACCTCATTCAATTCTTTACGAACATTGGTCCGCATGTTGTCCAAGCTTTTTTAAACCTTTTAATAGTGGCCTTCTCATCAAAATTTTTATAAATGTAAAATAATACCTCGAACTCTTCGTTTCTTATATCTTTACTCCGATAATTTTTGGCATTTATGTTCCAAATATATGGTATTTCTTTCAAAACCTCCACTACATTTAACTTTACCTTTTTTTCTTGATTTGACGCCATTTTACCGTTTACAACGATTTCCAAAACAATTAATACATCCGCTTCCTTCGTTCGTCACGAGCCGACTAAGCGTCCTGAATGCGATTCCACTTTCTGTCCTCCTTTCCTAATTAGAAAGCTAGGCATTAGGAAGGCAGGAATCATCCTGGCTGGCTAATTAGGGTCCTAATTAGTATCCTAACCATCCTAACTCTTATTACACTTTCCTTACTTCCTGATTTCCTTTTCTAAATTCCAATTTCAGTTCCTAAATTCTGAATAGTGTAATAGCCCCTTTAGACGTGTCTTGTAATTACGCTGTTAACAAAAGTAAACTACTTCACTTCCGGAGTGACAGCCGACCCTGTCGTTTCAGTTTAACACTTTTACTACACGGAGTGGAGCATTGTCGTGTAAAATATATGTTCTGCTTTGTAAAAACTTTAGTGTTGACTTTGCTTAATTGTTCGTAATAAATATTGATTTTCTTACGCATTATGCGAACATAAGATTAGCCTTATCAGAAAAGCGGACTCGATCTAGAATATGTTACAATAATGTTTTTTTTAATTTTGTTAAATTTAATGTAGGTGGTTACTCTGACTGAGAATTTTGTTCAAAGCATTGGAACCAATGCTTGGCTGTGTCATAGAAAAGTATACCTTCATCGATTGCTGTTATAAGCTGTCTGTTATTTCGCTCGCTTTTCACTCCAAACGTAATTTATGAAGCAAGTGTACTCTATGTTCTGCTCGTAAAATTCTTTTCATATTTTGTTTGTTCTTTACTCGTTCAAAGTCAGTTGCTAACTGAACAGAAGATCGAGCAATGTGCATTTTATATAACCTACTAGTGATTATTGAGAAATTTCTATAACGTTCTAGAAATCACTGGAAAAAATAGCAGGCAGTTTTTTGATTGCTACCATAATACACTGGAGCTTAGCAAATAGGAAAATGTAAGGTGTACAATAATGTAATTAGAAATTAAGCACTTTAATGTCTTCCAAGTAATTTTTTATTCATTAAAATAAAAGTAAAAAGTAAATGGGCACTTTTAATCCTTAAAAAATTCTGATCCTCTTTATTATACTTCTAAGTAATAGACATCATCAGCCGGAAGACTTTCGTTCAATATTGAACATACGTCTCTCCCATAGAGTCCTACGAATATCGATCCCGCGCTGCCTGCATCCAGCGATTTCCCGCGACCTTTATCAGGTCACATATCCACCTATCGAGGAATTGTTCTCTATATTTCTTTTGGCACGTGGTTGCCACTGGAAAAAATTTCTTCCTTAGTGATTTTCGGTTTAGAGTATTATATGTCCTGCCTATTACCATTTTGGTCTGCCAATTCAACAAGCTATTTCGGTGAGCTTAGTTCTTCTACGGATCTTCTCATTACGGATTATATATTTTAAGAACCATAGTCTTTTCCATACCTCATTGAGTGATTTGAAGTCTTTTTCGAGGTCAATAGGAAACGGCTACGTCCCCCTTTTATATGTTATCACTAGCAACACACATTATTTGAAAAGTTTTGTCTTCTAACACTGGGGTTTTTGGATAAGAAAATATGGCAAAGTTTCTCGAATACTGTCCAGCCGGATTCTGTTGAATTCTCTGACTGACTAATTGGAAAGTTATAAAAAAAGGTAAACATATGAAAAAAAAAGTTTTAAAAATCTATGTATTTTTAAAGTTTCACCTATATATTTTGATCTATGGAATTATTTTTGTAATCTGGTTATAAGATACCATTTTATAATCTGATATGGAAAACTCACCTCGTGCGTTATTGTCCGTTTTTGAAAGTTAAATTGTGAATCCGGACTTAAATTGGTTTTTGTGAATATTTCATTATCTTGTTAAAGCGAGAGCAGTGGTAACGAATTCAGGTTTCACATCCTTGTCCGAATTATGTGTTCTGGTCACTATTTTAATTTATACGTCGCTTTCAAGTTTTTCCTTTCATTGAATATGCCACAACGGATGGTCCTTCTTTTTCCTATTATCATGATGAATACTTTCATAACGTATGTGAAATACATTCCAGGTTATATTGCAGTGGTAACTGAAATGTTGTGGTAGATGTACTTACCAAAGAAGTCAATGTAACCCTTTTTTATAACACCCAAATCAATTGGCATTCAATAAATAATATTTATTTATTAGTTCAACGTGATTAACTGTCGTACGCTTACACATTAGTCTGTAAAAAATTATGTGTTCTTTGATAAACTATATGTGCAGATACACTAATTTGTGTTTAGGATTAGTTGACTTGATTTTTTATTTTTTTACTGACCGGTTACAGGAAAGAAAACTTCTTAATATAATCGGTTTATAACTATCAAGTGACTGATAAGATGATATGAAATGCTGTGTCCAGATAAATATGTCCAATAATCGAGGGTGCATTAAAATATACATTAAGCTTGACACGTGATCTTATCATGTACGCTGATAAAATGAAGTATGAGTGGGTGCTACCATCAATCTGCATTTTGATTTAGCGTCAGAACGTTAGTTCGATGATGATTTATAATATTTTGATAAAATATTTTTCAGCAGTAGAAAAAATCTGTTAAAGTTAAAACCTAAGTAGAACCTGTTCTCTGTTTAGCAGGATTCATCTCGTATTGTTTCGTTTCTAATGTTTATCGCATTCCTTTAATAGTCATAAAATAAGGTAAAATCTGTCCATGGCGGAACAGAACTTGAATGAGTTAGGCGTCCGTTGATTACTTTTTTTGAAACCGAGTACCTTTGAGTAAATCGAATTGAACCAGGTAATTTATAAAATCATAAAATAGTCAGTTATGTGGGAGTTAAATCTATAAATTTATATGTGAGTTTATGTGGAGACGGAGTGAAGAAAGCTAAAATTTATAAATAATATATATCGCAAATACATTAAATTACATGTTACAAATACATCAAAAGATCCATTGTTTATTTTCATACTATCAATGTCAAATACATAATAGTCCGTTGCAAACAATTGCACAGAGTAAAGATTGTTGCCAAAGAATTTTAAAATTTCGTATTCACTGAATGAGTTTCGAGCTGTGAATTTTGTGTGATTTCAAATGTTCCTTTTTCATTAGTATGTCTACACAAGTGTCTGTTCGTTAAGACAAAAAGTGTTTACGTCTATTTTGTGTAATAAATATCTCTGTTATTAATGAAATACAGCTTACTTAATACACATTTGTTGCAAAAGGAAAAATCTGTCAGCTTGCTTAATATACACCTGTTGCAAAGCAAAGATTTTTTAGTCACACACTGAATTGACTTATCGTCGCTTACCTATTAGGTTGAACTTCAATAACGTTAAACATTTAAAATTTATTGAATTAAGGTGAAGTTTCAATCACCGGGAGACCACTAGTTTAAATAAAAAGACAAATAATATTAATTACTCTGTAACATTTTTTGTCTTTAGTTATGGCATTGTTTATTTGATTCAGTTCTGTTTTATATCTTTCTCATATTGATAATTTTTTTCCTTTTATTTTTTCCCTCTTTTCTCAACACTCCAATCATTGTTTCTTTCTCACTCTTAACACGTTCAGGACTAATAACATTTTCAAGGACGCGACTTAGAAATTAAAAAAAAACAAATTATTTGAAAGTTTTAAAGAATGTATATGATTGGAAAGAGCAGCTCCACTCTATTCTTACTCTTCCACTAACTAAGAATTACTAACGAATTTCATGTATATGTAGCTTGTGTAGCAGTGAAACATACAGATTTAGCAGTAATTTCACTTTCGTGCAATACAAATGCCACGAAAACTTTGTTTTTACGTTTATTAGTCAATAACGCTTAAACGGCTCTATAGTTTCATGAATTTTGATACATATACAGTTTATGATTCTAGTTAACATATAAAGCTTTTAATCTGAGAAATGAAATAGATAATGTAGGATAAAATTGGGTGTTTTTATTCAATAATATAATCGAACACTATAGCCGTTATATAATCAAACACTAAAGTAATATAATCGGTCACTAGAGTATGGTGCAACGCATATATTACATACATTTCTCACATCTTTTGACAGCCTATAACCCGTATATAAATCACGTTGCTCTGATCAAAAATCTAACTATAATATAATTGAGAATTTAATTAACAATAAACAATCTTAATCAGCAATTGTCAAAAGGTAGCTACCGAATGAAAGGATCATTTGTTCTGCGAATAAGGTAATGTGTTTGTAAGGCGGAGAATATTATCTAATTACGCTAAAATATTGTTTAACTGCCAACAATTAGATGAAAGTATCCTAATTTTCAGTTAATTATTAGTAAGAGGTACAAAATTAATTAAATAAGGAGCTTCGTTAACTTTACTGAAGAAGAAGTTGATGTGTATACGATGCTGGTTTATTTTTTCTTAGTAAATTTTACTCTAGCTAATTTTCTGGAGAAAACTAATTGTTGTTCATTAGATGTATATTGTACTATTAACTTAATATTTTCCTCTCATTAAATGTGAGGAATTTGTCGGAAAAGTGAAACCATGTGTATAAAATATAATTTAATATGATTATAATATAAATAATTTTAGTAAAATTGGTAGTTACATTTGTTTGTGCGTTAAAATTCATAGTACTTTAAATTATTGATTTAATAATACACCTATGTGTTGATAAAGTTGCGTTAAAAGATTAAAAAAAAATTAGAGAGCTTATTATTTAAATCTCATCGTGTGAATTAATCGTTATTGTAAGGCTTGATGAAAAATAAGGAAAGGGAAATATGGAGATTTTTATACAAACATCTGCATCTAACAACAAATTTAAAAATCTACATAGACAGATGATGATATTGTTGCCGCATTACATATTATGATCATCATCCATCACTGGCGTTATAATTCATGTAGGATTATAGTCTGAGCCACTACATCAAGCCAATTCTCACACGGCTAACGTTGTCAGGTCATCGACACCATCGATGGTTTCTTTGCCTACTACGTCCTCGTATCTTTCTACTTCCAAATTGGTTCTTTAGAACCTATCGAGCCCCTCCATTTCTCGTCATATGTTCAACGTACCCCAATTTCCCGGATGTTATTCTTTTCAATCTCTACAATTGTGAAGGTGGCTGATGATGTTAAATGGATCTGTATTTCATCCTCAACACTTTCTTTTCTCATCTATTCAGAAACTCCAAATTCTGTCGAGTTATCATTACTTACGCACGATAGTGTGTTAAAAAAGTTTCTCGTTTAGAATCTACCTTGGAAAAGATCCATATTCAACTTGAAATGGATTTTTCTTAAATATGTAGAGCGTATTTCTTCAGCAGCTCTTCATTTTCATGGAATCATCATCCACATTTCGCGTCAGTAGGTGAAAACTGGCCGTGCATGAGTCCGGTAGATAAGTTTCTTATATTGCCTTGTATGTTAGAGTAACATGTTAAATAGATTCGATTTCTTACGTTACTTCCTTATTTAATTCCATGGTGATTGTCATTCTAGTCTGTTACCACTGAGTCCTTAGACTGAGTAATAGTGCATATTGAACTTTTGATATCACCACGCACTTAGTTTTTTTATCGTTGATGTGAAGCTCCACTCGTAAAGAATTTTCGGCGAGTTCTGAAAAAACTCGACTCATGTCTTGAGCGATTCTTACCTGGAGTCCAATGCCATTTGAAACGCCAGATACTGCAGCTATTAGTTAAATAGTTTCTACTTTATTTGACACGTCTCTTTGAACCAAGTTATGTACGATTCCCCTTTTGTTAATCTTCATGTTCTTTACCAGTCATTCCAGTGTTAGATTGAGAACAACTTCAACTTTAGGTTGACTAAAAAGTATTTGGAGAACTATTGAGGGGTACCGCGAAGGTGTGATGGGCAATAATGCCAGAACTCTATATTTACTCTTTCTGGGATATTATATGAACGATCGTTAGCTTCTCGATAGAGATAGGACACATTTAAATTTACATCATGTGTGGCTCAAGTGCCATTACGGTAGTACCTGTAGTTGATGGTATCTAAGCGTATAATTCTGATGTTTATTTATTTGTTTATCTTAGTTTACTCTCTAAACAACTTTGGTAATTTAGAGCATAAACCGAAACTTTGAATATATTATTTACCCGTCACAAACAATCAATTTTGCAGTTAATTAAAATCGATGTGTATGCAGGTTTCTATCACCCTGCGTTAGCTGGTCAATATTTAATAATATGCTCAGGGTATACGCTACTTTTTAACTCGAAAATAAAATAAACCTTTAGGATGAAACTTGATGTTTTTTGCTCAATAATAAAAATGTGTTAAGATATGTCAATAGATGGCGTAACGTATAACTTAAATAATCTCAACGTTTAATATTATTTAAAGATGTATATTGGAGCAGTCAGCATCTTTTTGGTTACGGATAAATGCCTTCACAATAATCGAAAATCCAATGGTAAAGTATCTTTCTACCTTGTTAATAAAGTATGAATGAGTGAATGTAATAACATTTTTTCATAATCAGGTAAGGAAAGTTGCTTGCAAGAAGAACAGAGAATATAAGACGCCTTCTTTAATTAAATTTAACGACAGAGATAAGATCGCTATCGTCATCCCCTATTTAGTCTAAGTGTTCTAGCTTCCTCACCTAATTCGCTTCACGCCTTTTTGCCCAAAAGACAGACCTACGTTCGTGCAAACCGGCCACCAAATGAGTTCGCCTCCGCCGCGATGACTAGCCAAATTCACAGACCGTCGCGTGATCGTGACTGAATTAATTTCGCATCGAAATACGCGTTTTTCGCCAGAAACTTTTGGTTTGATAAAGTGTATGTCGAAAGTGAAAGTTTGTGCTGAATGATGGAACTTAAAACAAGTTTTGATATTAGTTTGGAGTGGATGTCGCGTTGCGGTGAACATGTAACGTGCTTGAAAATCTTTTGGTATCGAGTTTACAAATGTCTGTATCAAATGTGATTGAATATTTTCAGACTTTTAAGAAAATGTTTAAATATTTAACATTTTCAAATTATCACCTACGTTAAATGTAAATATTAGTTGCATTACTAAGGATTGCAATATTTAATGCCGGTATTAATCTGGTGTTAAATATTAAGAAAATAATATTTTTTTTTAACCTTGGTTATATCAATACCAGTTAAATCGTGAAGTGAAAAATATATTTACAAAGTTGATTAAACAAGCATAAATGTTTTTAGGTATTTTTATACAATCTTATGTCATTTAAGGTGATAGGTCCATTTGATTTTTTAAATTTTTGCTATAATTTTTTTTTCTTCCAAAATTTTAAATATTTTCATTATATATTTTTATACTGGTCACGTAATTAAGGATTTTTGTTAATCTCTACTTTATTTATATTTTTTATATTCGTATGAGAAATCAGGACGGGGACAATAGGATCTAATATTGGAGTGAATTTTTTTTGAGGGTAATTTAATACAGTTATACAAACTACATAACTTTTTAATCCCGTTAATAATTCATAATTATGCTCAATTCAGACTACTATATATCTTGTTTATGGCTATGTTTTCCGAATATTACGCAAATACAAAAGAATTGTCTATCTGTACCGATGGATTTAACTCGAAAGCTACTGTTAATGTTGATATAAATCTCAAACAGTTATCTTATACACAAGTTATATATAGTAACCTTAGGATTAACTTAGTTTTTGTTTCATTATGATATCCCAAACGGTTCTGAAGTTACAATGATGGTGGTATTGGTTAATGTGTCTACAGACTCTTACCTTTTGAGGTTTTGGCATCTACACATACGCGTTGCGTAGTTCATGTTGTATACCTTATATAGGTCAAATATCTTTATATATAAAAAAAAAATCGGGTTAGTTACACCATTTATAACTCAGGAACCGTTGGACCGATTTTCGTGATCTTTGATTTGTTGAATTTGTGTCCGCCCCGAATAGCAGAACAAATATTAAAACATCGGAAAAATTCACGAAAAAATTTATGAAGAAAATTTATTTTCTCCTACATTTTGTATGGAATGACTTTGTTGATGATATCGAGAACAGATTGACTGATTTCGATGAATATTTTATTTTTTCGTCCCGGCTTCGAGAAGTTCCCTCGGACATTGGAAAATTAAGATAATCACAAATAATTTAAATGAGTATAAGACGTATCTATTCTGTATATAAAACGTAATATGTGATAAATGACAGAAAAAAATATGTCATGAATGACAGACACGGACAAAAATTATAACTGGTTTTCAAAAATTTTTCAGTTTTCGACCGTTATTGCATTTGAATTCGTTTTAACTAATTCTCTTCAAACGATTTTTTCTGAACTTTATCAGCGAAAAGTGACTTCAAATAGTTTGATGAAGTGCACATTGTGAAATGTTGTGACTTCGAAGATGTTCACTTTGTGAGGATATGACATTTATGATTGTGGGCGCAACGATACGATAATTGCTTCATTATGTAATTTTGGATTGTGTGATTTATTTTAAAGTGTTATTTACAGTGCTGCGGGCTAGAACATCTAAGTTTTCGCAACAAAGCCGTAATGCAATTCGATTTAGGAATATTGCGAATCAATCTACTGCAGACGAACAAGAAATCACACGAGAAGGGAGCCGCATTAGTATGGCCGGCGATCAACAAATCACAGGGCCAATCATTCAGTGTTTGTAGCCTGAATCTAGAAAATGAATGTCACTCTCATGGCCAATTGTATGTAGCATGTTCACGTGTCCAAATACTATCCGCTTTGTTCGTTCTTGCAGCTGGCAACAAAACGAAAAATGTCGTATATCACAAGATCGTCAATGAAGAGAATCGACCCAAATGCAACCCATCCAGAAGATAGTTTAGGAAGGAGTGTAACGATGCTTCGAGAATCGTTTCGATTCGCTTCAATTAAGCAAATGCCTTGCTGCCACGTGAATTACATTTATTTCAATGTAATTAAAATCTTTTTCAATTTGATTTTTGTACATTATTGAACTTAATTAATTTTGAGTATTCATTTTATTTTAATAAAAAAGTGAATTTAATTCAGCTAATAAGTTAACACAATATTTTTTAAATCTGAGGCGGTGCGAAGTTCGCCGGGTAAGCTAGTAAAATATATATACATATATATATATATATATATATATATATATATATATACATACATATATATATATATATATATATATATATATATATATTCCTTTATGGAAACGTATAATTAATTGTATTTTGGTCAGTACCCAATTGTTCAGACGATACCTACGTTCTATATTATGTTCCACCTACATCGCCATCTGTTATTCAGTAGCAGCAGTACAGAACTAATTCCATAGTGCGCAATCTATGGTTCAGTGGTAGAACATTTGATGATCATGTTGAAATGCATAGGATGCAATTTATGGTGCAGTAGCAAAATGTTTAATTAATTACATGCGTTTATATTTTATTTCGTTTTTTTTTAAATAACCTGTCCATCAAAAAGTCTACGCAATTCAAGTCGTATGTACGGTTAGTTTTATATATTTTTGTAAAAGTAACTTAAAATCAGTCGGTGTGGGTTTATGATAATATCTTCTATTTTATACAGATGATGATAATCTAATATATTTATACCAACTTTGTGCGTTTTTAGTGCTTGAACTTTATTTGATGAGGGACGGTGAGGGACATGAACGTAGGACAATCAGTATTACAGAGAATTTATTGTATTAATGGGGCGCTATAATTTAAAGCAGATATTAATTTTATTTTTTCAAATTGAGAGCAGTCAAAATCAGTAGTATTTTAATAGAGTGTTACTACTATTTGAGTGTAGTAAAACTTATAGTATTTTAATTAAAAATGCCAATTTACGTTGGTGTATTTTTAAGAAATATTACTTCTAATGAACGCGTTTTACTAACATTGTTTAGGTCAATACTTTATTTTATTTGTTAGATGGATATAAACAATAGATATGTATTTAAAAAAAATATTTTATTGTTTTAATGTAAAGAGCACGAGGGCAATAAAACATGAATAAAGATTCGATCGCCTATGATTATTTTTGTGAATGGGTAACGATACTAGTACAAACTAATGTTATAAAAAAGTCTTTATATCACGGGAATAAGTTCCATCAGAATAAATTATAAGAATGGGCTATGGTTCTCATGAAAACATGAATTGCATTCATATTACCCTTGCATGCCCATAAGATGAACTTGGAATCTGTTTTTTTTCAGATATTTTAAGAAAAATAAAATATCAGAAGCATATAATATTAAAAACTTTTTTTGAGTAAACAAGTAACTGGTTTTGTTTTTACTAAAAATCAATGTATTAGAAGCAAGCATACTATGGAATTTAGTTCAGCTAAAATCTTTTTCTAGAAGGTAACATTAAATAAGAGCCTTTTAATATTTATTACAAATTTTACTGCTAACTGTTAGTATTTATTGCTTTAGATATCGAATTCTATGGAATCATTGTGATCGGTGAAATCAAAAAATAACTATAAACACTTGCTACGACCTCAGTGACAGACATGATGACTTGCAAAGGCAAGAAAATAAAACCCCACGTTTAAAAAGAGAAAATAGTGAATTATTGCACAGATTCGCATTTCAAAAGTAAATAAAAATCTCTATCGCCTGTTCTGATCGGACGACAAGCCGTCTGAAAATGGCTGTGACTAATTTATATTATTTTCAACATCGATACCAAAGTTTGTCAGACATGATGAGAAAGTTAATTAGTAACAATTCATAGATTCGTTTCTAACAAAATAGCAGCTACTGATTATTTGAGCTATAAATGAATGAGTGTGCTAATGATGCTACATGCATTTCTGATATTGCCCACTCGATTGCAAGCAAATTTCAACAAATCAAAATGAACAATCAAAATGAAACAAGCAAAATGAAAGAAAATTTTCAACAAGTTGTTCGACTCATTCAAATTTTCAACAAGCAAAATGCAAGACAATTTTCAACAAGTTGTTCGACTTATTCAAAACTGAAGTCTTATTTTGAGTTAATGTATTCTAAGTTCGCGAGTTTGCAAATCGATCCTATGGTATCTAATGAAAATCTCGGTTTATGAAGCATAGAAAAAGCTGAACCACTTTTCTACATATGGTTATTTTTATTTATGTATTTATGTAATGCGTATCATAAATTAATATGGAAGTAACTATATTTCAGTAATATGTAATATGCTTGAATTAATGCGATTAAACTTTTATTTATTGTCTCAATATTAGATGATGTAACACCTTAATTTTTAATTATATTACTTATGTTATAAGTCCCTAAAATGAAAAGAATTGTGAAAATTCATTAAAGAAATTGATTAGGGAAAGAATAGTGAAAATTGATTAAGTGAAAATAAAGTTGGAATGAAAAAAAATTAAGAGAATACTGCCAATAAGGAATTTAAACAATTTATTTTTATGACTGCTTATATTCCCAGCAGTCTCACAATCATGAAATGTGATATAATAGTTATAAATGAAATGGTATTCCATGAAATGCAAGACGATCATAAAACAATTTGAGAAAAGCTGATTTAAAGTTGCAATAATACAAAAACAAGTTATTGCGCCATTGGAGAACATTTTAACCGATAAATGTAATAAAAAATTAATCAAACCCTCCTTTGAAAAATAAAACAAAAGTACAATTAAATAACACTAAGTGATGTAGTATTATTTCTACTTTCTTTAAGTTACAATTAAATACAACGAAACCTAGGTCGTGGTAAAGAACTTAAAGAAAGTAGAAATAATACTACATCACGTAGTTTCATTTAATTGTGAATAATGAATTTCAAAATAATTAAAACAAAATTAGTAGTAAAATATGATATAAGAATTATATAAATCTAAAATATTTAATTTTTTATGAACATTATCTAATAAATAATACTAATAAAATTTAATTATGTTAAGAATACGACATATTGGGTCAAGTCTCAAAGTCTATTTGTTTAGTTGTTTTTCAATCTTCAAACTGAATTATACAAGTCTTGTAAAATAAGCCCTGATTAACTAATTATATTTAGGGAAAGTCATATTTATACTACGCTTAATGTATAAAGCTAAATTGTACGGAAAATAGGCCGTTGAAGGCATTCAATCTTAATAAAAGTTAGTCCATATCGTTACCAGTTTAAGATATATTAACTGAGGTTTATTTTTGACGCCTTTACGAACTAAAAGCAGTTTTTAAAACCTTTAGAAAGCTCACACTGCCGTTTTTTAGCCTCAATAGTTATTTTACTTACCTCCCAAAGCTCTGCGAGATAAGTTATATCTCCCTCGTTCCTCTCGCACTCCCTTCCTCCTCACGTCAAAAGAGATTAATTGCTTTTGGCATTGAACAGATCGAGTTGAAATTTGTAATGAAGGGAGACAAGACTTCTGGTCTTAGTTAAGATAAGGCATCATGTCGCTACCATCGCCACCGTAATTCGATACCTAGTATGATGTTATACAGATAGTGTGACCCAAACCTTTGATGACGGGTTTCTAAAAGGAGTCTATATTAGGTCAGAGGCGATGGCGTTCCACAGTTGTTAATTTGAATTATCAACGGCTAGGAAAATTTTTTTATGCTACCAATTTCTTAATATGCTACAGGCTCAAACTATAAGTTTTTTGAGCATTTGGACATTATAAGCTCAGCGAACGAATTGGCTAGTAGCGGGCCGTTTCTTTTATGTTGTGAAACTGTTACACTGATCTGAATTTTATTCCTAAAATTCACTTATTAAGTTAATTAATTTGAGAAATATCGAAAGGGGCATTAAAATGTTTTATATATTTTTCAATTGTGTGCATTTTTAAATTTGATAGCTTAGCGAACGTATTGGCTAGTAGCAGGTCTTTTTTTATATTGTAAAACCGTTATACTGATATGAATTTTACTCGCGAAATTCACTTTTCATGTTAATTAATTTGAGAAATATTGAAAAGTTTATTCAATTGTTTTACGTATTGTTCAATGTATTAAACTTATTGCATAACTGTTATACTGATGTGAATGTTACTCGCGAAATTCACTTTTCATGTTAATTAACTTCAGAAATATCATAAAGTGTACTAAATTGTATTCTTCAATGTCTGTGTATTAACTTATGATATCTGGTTTCTCTATTCATAAAAGGATGCAACAAAAAATTCTTTACCCTTTATGGCGCTATTAAAAACATTACTAAAGCAATTTTATAAGTCTGTCTGTGTTTGGTTCCATAGAATCATATCATGCTAGAATTGGGTCTGTGGTTTAATATATATCATATATTTCGTAAATGTATTAAATTTTTCTTCGTAATTTTTTAACTCAGTACCTATTAGTTAACTCAGTACCTATTAAAATTTCGAATGTTTAGTATTTTAATACTTGACTGTTATTTATATGTTTGTTTATGTTTAGTATTCTATAACAGTATGGTAAAAACGGAATACTCATGGAATCGTGTCGATGCCTGTCTGTCCGTTTTTGTGTTACAGGTATTTTTTTCAGAAATTTTTCGACACTGAGCGATGAAACTTTGCATAATTGTAGGGAAAATAACTTAATTACATAGAAGTGTGAAAAGTTAAAATTTTATTTACGGGGAAAAGCACTGTTTGTTCAACGTTACTATATGTGTTATCAAATGAAAATTTGTTGAAGCGCGAATTAAAAAGCTTTTTTTTCTAATATGGTTCTTTTAACCGCTTTTTTTTATATGGTTTTTTAACTGCTTTTCCTTTTTGTCTAATATGGTTCTTTTAACCGCTTTTCCAAAAAGAAAACTAAAATATTGCTGCCCCTACGCTATCCGGAATAGAAAAATCTAAGCAAAATTAAGAATACCGTGATTACAATGTTACTTTACTTATTTTTTGGTACTCATTATTTTTTTAGTTTCTTGAAAGAGAAAATAGTATTCTTATAAGGTAACTCACTTGTCTCTCTATTACAACCGTTTTTCCTAGAAACCGTTTGACGTGGAAACCGGAAATTTGTCACAATAATAAAGCATATATAATACTGACAGAAAAATATAATACTGACATATAAACTTTTCAATTTAATTTATACTATTGGGTATTATTTGAAAGGGTTATAAGGATTTCTAAAATATTTTTTCATTTCATTTTTGGTATCGTAACTTGAGAAATATACTGAAAATAAATTATGTGCCAATAAAATATGTAGGTATATAAAATATGACCCCTGCCCCTTTTTATGAGGTAGAATTTATGTACAGAATTTGTGCATTTATGATGGTAGAATTTATGTACAATATTGAAATTTTGAAGCAAAAGTTTTAAGTTTCTTTTGCAAACTTGGTAACTGAATATCAGTCATGATTTTCTCACCTTTTTGTCATGTGAAAGAAGGAATTTTTAATAATCATTTAAATAATGCCTGTATAACGATGTAAATAAATAGTATAATAATAATATAAATAATAATATAATATATATATATATATATATATATATATATATATACATATATATATATATATATACATATATATATATATATATATATATATATAATTATATTCCCGAAATAACAGAATGAAAACTTTTTGACTCACGCTGAATAGAGAAATGTTAAAAAAGTTTTAAATTAATGTTCTAAGCATTGTATGGTTAGAATTTGGTAAATATTTTTTAATTATTTATATAAGTATACCAAAACATAAATGTTAAAAAACTCAAGACAAGTCCTCCTTGAAGAATAATAAATTGTTGGGCTAACAAAGCTGTTGAAATCCAAGTAAATACCAAGTTGAAAAGTGCTTCCCTTTACAATAAAGTTAAAAGTTTAAATGTATTTCAAAATTGAAATACC
Organism: Druceiella hillmani; assembly: GCA_039881145.1. NCBI lineage: Eukaryota > Metazoa > Arthropoda > Insecta > Lepidoptera > Hepialidae > Druceiella > Druceiella hillmani. The sequence continues at coordinate 9,099,572 of JAYKKI010000004.1, forward strand.
ATTAAATAAATTACATTAAAGGCATGACCATCGTCACAAAAATCCAAAAGCTTAAATTTAGTGGCATTTTAATTATAGTGTTTCACACTTTTCAAGGTTTGGTGTATGGAGATGCAGTTTTAAATTTGGCATTGCTTGGGATTTCAACAAATTGTATTAGGTATGTTCCTAAAATAATTAAAACGTAATGCCTGCCTTTTCTTGTTTATTTATTTTGATAGGTCTAGTTTCACTATCTTTACTCACTTGGGAGCTTCGTTCTATCAAAAGTAAAACCAGTTATCTGAATCATGAGCTACATGGACGAAGACCATTTTTTTCGCGGCTCTTCTATTTTATATGATATTTTTTGCAAATCTGACTCAGAAAGCGATCCAAGTCTTTTATACTCTATTACAGCATTTTCTTAGGCTTTTATCTGAGCAGGATCAAAGTTTGTTAAGTGTATTCCAACCAAAATTTTCTACACTCGAAAGAGTTATTTTCTCAAAATATTAGCCACAGGAAAATAAAGAGAAACAGATAGGAAAAAGTCGTTGACAAGGCTTAAAGTTTAGATTTTATTAAAAGTGATGGCGCAAGTTAAATATATTGGAAAGTATCCTCGATAAAATTATATTCGAATTAGTATTTCAGTATTGAGTTTACCATTTCTAACTCATATCGTGACTAAATCGCACTTCAAGCGTCTTTACTTCAATAATCACAGTCTTTACGTCAATATCCCAATAAATCCACACGATTTACAGTACTTATTGACCCTTTGACTAGATCAATGATAATACTGATACTCCTTTTGAGCATTATTAGAACTCGTAACGTACTGAAACTGTTTAATGGTACTACCTTCAGAACCAAAACAGTTCACTAGTACCTCTTTGTTAGCGTAAATTTCAATGCGTATAATGTATTGCAATGGTTTACAGCCTTTAGTTCATACGAAGGTTCCTAAGTCGAATGTTTCCACGTAAAAACGCAATATCCGTCGGGAAAACTATATATGTTACCATTCTCGCTGCCAATCCAGTCACTACAATAGGTCTACTTGACGATGTTTGCCGTTACTTGTTTTGTGGTCAGTACACGTATGCGATCTAGCAATGAACAAGTTATCGTGTAAAATATATAGCTGCTATCAAGTTGGTTAAAAATAACCTTATGTGGATTCTATTCATTGAGCGTTGTACATTTTCCATTTTAGTTGAAATTAAAAATAAGTAGTTATGGAAAAGGTTAAAAATAACTAATCACGACACAACAAAATGCAAATTTGTTAAGAAGATCTATCAAAATCGTAAACCCTTAGCCGAAGTTAAGTAACTATTTTAATTAGTCTCAGCAGAAATATTAAATTTTCGAAAATATAAGTACTTGTCGAGGCAACTTCGTCAGCGCATTTAAGGGAATTTCGATTTGTTATTCAATTTAATAGCCTAATTGATAAGATATTTAAAAATTATGTTTGACTTCATATGTGTTCATTCTATGTTTAAAAATGTAAGCATGAAATGAAGCCAATAACAATAAAAAAAATTGTTCATTCAGTTGGGCTGGAATGCAGCAAACTGTTTGAGAAAAATTGCTTCAATAAATTTTTGAAGGATTGCGATTCCTCAATTACTCAACTCACACTTGACAAATTTCTTAATTGTTTCATAATATTTATGTAATACACTCATCACCTGCTGAATGTTATGGTGTACGAATTATTAGAAGTGATCCAAAGATTTTGGTCACCTGTCAGTGAGCGAGTGAATTAGTAAGTTATAAAGTGAATCAGTTAGTTAGTATTAAATTTTGTTAAATCGACAATTTTATATCAACTGAAATATAACTTCAATAAAACTTAACAAATAACTCTGCCAACTTTATAATGCCAAAGTGGCAGCTGAAAACATGTTATTCTATATTTTCAGTAATCCATATCTCAGGATCTATTTGAGCAATTATAACGAAATTTGGTATTCTGGGCGAGAACTAGTAGAACGATATACTTTATTGTCTTAAATATAAACTGACCTACAACAGGATCAAAAGTAGCAAGAAAAGTTTCATGTAAGTAGTGCTTGTTCTGTGAGTAGCCGGTATTTAGGGAACTAGTTCTTCGCACTATCGTATAGATATTTTTTCAGTGTTTTGCAATGTTTGTGCATAAAACTTAGCATCGACGTTATGAGTATCCTCACTAGTAGAATACGATTGTTACTGAAGCAGTACGCGAGACATACTTGATATATGTATTCGAACATCAGTGGAGAGACTATTTGTTTTCCTATCACGGGCTAAAAGTGCAAGGCTTTTGCAAGCTAGGAAGGATACGTTTTAGAAAGTAAACTATTTCTCATTCGCTGCTTGGACGCATTCAACTAGACAAGATTGTATGAATAACATTTTCGAAAATGAAAACATGTTTTACTTTAATTGAAACTTTTGCTATAATATTTGTGTACAGCATTTTCCTTATGGTATATTTATAATTTGATTTTCACAAGTAAATTTACATTTATGTTTTTGAGAGATGTCTTGCTTATTAGGTAGACATATATATATATATATATATATACATATTTTTATTTTTTTTTTTTTTTCGGTAGCTTTTAATATATAAAGTTGTAATTTGATATACTTTTTAAGTATCTAATTATTAAATAATGGATCCGCGAAGATACAATTTTGGAAACTGTTTCTTTTTAATGGTTCTGTTTAAATATAATAAAACCTTATAAGCGTCGAGATATAGTTTAGAGTTGTAATACACTTGATTAATAAAATATTACTTAAAGATGGCTTATTTAAAAATATTCTTCTGTATTTATAGATGTAATGCCGAGAGATATATCAGACATATCAGGCTATGATAACGTTATCTACTGGTCAGTTTATGTTTTTCTATAAAGTTATTGAGTAAAATGTTATAAATTGAAATGCATACCACAAAGGGTGTATGTAATTTAAATTATAGTATTTTATTCGATTATTTTATATAATCTTACCGCATTATAAAAAAAAGGAAATTTAAATTACTGGCTTGAAATTAAGTAACATTTTTTCATATTTAATATAATAATATTTAATTCCAAGGCTACGTGAGGAAAGTATTCATAATATACTATTGGCATAATAATTAATTTATGTATTTTTAAAGTTATTTAATTAATTGATTATTTTTTAAAATATTAATTAATTAATATTTTTATTAGTTAATTTATATATTTTTAAACTTTATTGCGACGATAACGATATTAGCAAATTTTTCTGAAACCCAACATAAAAATTCAGTCACAGTTATAATCAGTGCAAAATTTTGGTAGTCAAAATTGTGTTCAAAATATTTTTAGAAACTCTAACGATTTTTTAATATTTTAAAAAACTCTTCAATTATAGGACACATATATTTATAAAAATTATTCTTACCCTTAGGAGGAAACACGAATTTAAAATGGATAACACTGGACATATCAGTGAGATTCAAAAAATTGTGGCCTAAACCTTATGTAACAAGTGAAAATGAAAATAAATCTAATTATTTTTCACCTATTTCAGTAGAGCTTTCGTAATGGCTTGTTAACATTTATATATATATATATATATATATATATATATATATATATATATATATATTTATGATGATATAATGATTTTAGATAGCAGTTTTGGTAGCAACATAGGTTTGGTAACTCCAATAGAGATTATATAACTGCTATAGTAACGAAATGTAAGAGGTGCCAATTTCTAAAATGCTTGGCTTTTTAAAATCCACAACAATATTTCTTCAGAATTCGAAATAATCGTTGTCGTATGTCATAGAAAAAATTTGTACCCATCTGTGTGTGAAAGTATGCATATACGTAAGAAAGAAGACAAGAGTTAGTTTTGGCATCGATTCCAAAAGTCCCTAGGAGTAGCAGAGTTTCGCAAATTTTGTTATGTTCGGAAACGATATTGTGTAGGGTCCAACATTTTTGTAAAAAGATTTTAAAGAACCATCGAAGAAGTTTTGCAACATAACTGGAACTGATTAGAGTTTTCAAAATTTTGTTTTTGAAAGATCACATCTTGCCCATAACTACTTCGGTCTTTAAAGGTCTCTTTTCAAGTCTTACTTTTTCCACTAGCTGAACGTTTTCCTTTGTTCTATGGTCATCTTCAATTAATTTCCTGCTTAAACGGAATTCTTCGGTCATTATTTTGTTACGAATTAGGGTATTCTACTTGAAAATATTTTAGAAGAGGCGATAAGAAACAATATGTGTGTAAAAAATGTGTAATTCCTTTGTCCGGTAATCTGTTTTGAGATTCTTTTTGTTGCTAGGATATTCAATCGATGTGGAGAGAAATGAAACTCGTTTTATAATGGTATATTCCAAAGAAATAATTTAGAATTATTCTTCGAAATATTTACTTAATTTTTTATGGCATTAGAAAATATTATTACGTTTTTGAGTAATTTTTAGCACAAATGTGGTTTTTTTCTAAACTTTTCACAGTCTGCCAATTAAACTTATGGAAAAAAAATTTTTTTAGTGGAAAACAAATTTCGAATCGTTAACTCAAATCACTTTTAAAAATACAAAATTAGATAGAATTTTGTGTACCTTTATTTTTTGCGTTTTTGTCATGGTCATGTTGTTATATTCATTTCTTTGTGGGTTATTTTGTCTTGATATTTATTGGCATTAATAAAAACAGTTGCATTGTGCTACAAAACTAAATTTTGCTTTTCTATTGTAGTCGGCTGCAAACGATTGTTTTGGCAGCAATAAGTTCGCGATCTGTATAAATAAGTATTTGTAATAAATTATTTTGTTGTTGACTGTTTGCCTTTGTGTTTTTCACATCCTGGATATTAATGCGTAAAAATGTAAGTCCACCAGCAAAGGACTTCACTGAATAAGGACAACTATTGCATAATAAAAAATATATGTAATTTAAACATTAAGCTGTCGAATTGGCTGGAAAATATGGCGGTGGTGCCTAGTTCTTTAGACGCCACGAAGGGCGCGATCGTCGATACGCGCCGCTCGCCCGCTCAGTCGCGTCTCAACCCCGGATGGGGTCGCTCGTGCTGTTCGCCAGCCAAATAATATATTATATTTTTCGTTTTGTGTTTTAAACCTACTTACTTACGTGTTATATAAAAATAGATAACCCTGTCTGTCGTTTGCGGTGCCTACGGTCCACCGCTTACAATTAAAAAAAAAGTACTAAAAATTAAATTTAACAATAATTACGTATCGTTGTGTATGTGCCGATTTTGTTGAATGGTTAAATGTTTATAAGTTTTGTTCTTCAAATTGTTTCGTTAGAAGAAACATTTAAATAAATATTGCGTAAATTTTTAATTCTAAAATATCGATTTAAAAAAGTCTCTACCGAAATATTGAATATTTTAATTTGCCGATTTGCGGCGTTCATTTAAAACATATTTGTGAATTAAGTGCGGTTTTAAAACGAATTATTGAATGTAAAGCTACGTAGTAAATTTTTAGTTATTATATAATAACAGGCGGCTTTGGTGTGAGTATATATTGATTGGACAATTTTTATACAATTATATAGTCCCATTCTATAACTCCACTATCCATATCATGATTATGTAATTGCAATTTGGAGGGATTACTTTTATTTTTAAACGCAGCTTTATCCAATTTTTCTACCTCATCCGAAACTAATTCTTAATTAATGACCTGTATATTCTGTTACAGCACGAATTATATTTTGTATCATAACAAATATTGAAACCATTATTTACTAATTATGTTTGTAATATTAAATATTTCTATGAGTATTGGAATTTAAGAACGTGAAAATTTAGAAACATACCGCATTCACATTTAAAGTATATTTTTTATAACTAAATCTTAAAGGTATATCGTAGCCGGAAGGTTTTAGTCTTAGTTGTACTAAATACAAATACACGAGATATGAATGACGTGTTTCGATGGAAATGAGAGATTTTAGTTTGTAATTGAGCATGAGTAGATAAGCATGTATCGCTTGCAGGGAAATAGACAAACTATGTGGAGCTAGTTATGTAACGTTTTCACGTTCCCCGTATAAAATATTACATAACCGTCACGTGATAAGTCTTATGTATCTCCGCGTAGTGTCTTATTTTGTGATGCTTATGTAGTGAAAATTCATTGAGTAGGCTTTAATGGCTATCTGCCCGGCGGTGTAGGGGTAGTGTAGTCCTTTTGAATATCGATGTTTAATACAGGTGATCAAAATAATTTGTTCGGAGGTTAATTTTTAAGTAGGGTGTTTTAATAAACTAGACGTTTGTGGTCATCGTCTAGTATGTCATCTTTAAGGGTGGAGGTTAACCATTTTATGTGTAAAGCTTTATCGTCAAAGATATCGATGATGATAAGAATGATTGAATTCTTATCAACATCATAAGATGATGATTCAATTAAAATTTTATGGAGAGGATGGAGGATATTCATAAATTGTAATGTGGCATACAAAGGAAATAGAAATGGTTTTAAAAAGAAAAATTAGGAAGTCTCTGTCTTTCTGTATCAGTTTGCGACAAGCTTTTATTATAAATGGCCTATCTTTAACAAATATTTTACAGCAAATTCATTTCAAATTTTATAACATGTATAGCAGACGCAGTTAAACAAAAACTAGAACGACTAAAAATATTGAAACAAAATGTTTGTAAAATACATGCATTCTGAAAGGAAGCTTTGAAAAATATTTATTAAAATTAAAAATCTGAAAAAAGAAAACCCCTTTATGCTTTTGAAGATGGCAGCATACATAAAAAGATTTTAAATTTTTTTTATTTAACCGATTTAGATTTTTGAAGACGGTATCGAACTAATTCAACTTGTTCTTTTTCTTTTTTTGCTTTCAAAATTGATAAACGTTTTTTGACTTTTTTTTGTTTGAAATTTTATTTTAAATTAACTTGCAATCGATGTGGGAGTTTAAATTTTTATTTCAGGTGAATTGCCATTTAACTTGTGTATTAGTAGAAAATTGTTTTTTTTTAAAGGTTATAATTTAAGAATGGTTCCGTACAGATCACTGATCGAGGTCTGATGATACACACGGAGTTTTAATTTGTCGATTTACAGAATTCATTTGAAATGCAACCGAGAATAAAGTGCAATTTAAAGCAAATTTTTAAATATAAGGATATATACTAAATTCTTAGTTACACAACCTTGGAACTCATCAAGAATGACAGTACATCGCCTGCGATTGAAGACGATTATTTTGTTGCACATTTTTTTGAGAAAGCTACAGATCAGGGTCACAGATTAGGATCAGGGTCAAATAGTAGTGTATTGACTAATGCCAATTGAACTTCTCAACAGAAAATCATTCGTGTCTGAGGAGTTATTTTGAAGTTTGGGCAAACATTCGTGGGGTGGTGAAAACTTAATTCTTAATATAAAATTTAACAGCGACTCCAAAAAAAGTAATAATTATCTTATTACACTTTTAATAATATGAGTGACAGTTGTAATTACAGTACTTACTTGGTTTGAATAATCATAATTGTTCAGTGTTTCGGTCATGCTTCGAGGGATGGTTCGATTTACACAATTCTTAATCATATGCAATTTTTAAATCATTTTCGGTAATTTTAATCATAGATTACTACCATTTTCACAATTTTTGTTTACAAATACTACGCATTGAAATTGAAATTTTTTGTACTTTTTGTGATAACTCATTTATGGTTTATGTTTTGTTTTTAACACTTATAAGAGGAGATTTAGATGTCTGACGACAATTATATATATATATATATATATATATATATATATATATATATATATATATATATATATATATATATATATATATATATATATATATATATATATATATATATATATAAATGTATATTCGCTTAAAATTATTGCTTTAGGTCTTTTAAATATAATCCCATTTATATATTATGAAAAAGCATTTATTTATCTTTCTTCTTAAAATACTTATGTATATAAATTTCTATATTTCTATCGATCTTATGTAAATAAAACTTCATTCCGCTAAATTCTGGTTAAGGAAATCCTGGTTAATACAGTCTATTTAAAATTGTGCTGTGGGTAATGATAAATTAAAAAATGTACATGTTTAAACGGCAAGCATCTGTCATCTTCTGCTATTTAACGAAATTGTGATTTGTGTATTCGTTATCATAATCAATTAGTCATGTGCCAATCAATAATTACCCTGGGGATTGACTGAAGGTCAAATGACACTGATGAGCCCAAAATGGGCCATCTAGTAATTAGATTGAAAATAGTTTAATTTTGTTAAGTAAATAGCCTTGACCATTACGTTAAATTTACAATTCTATATGTTACCTCCCTATTTCACGGGGGCCTTTCATGTTACAAAGAGTGATCAGCCTACTTACAAATTTATACCAAATGTGTTTCAATTGATATAAATGTGATATACGTACCGAAAAGCATGATAGTCTTTCATGTACTCGGTACACCGATAGGTCAGTATTAATCTACGGATAGAAGCTATACAAAACTCACCGTGTCCCTTTTCGACAAATGGCCGCTCGTAAACTGTTCGCCGTTACGTCAATAGGCAATAAGGGTTTCCTTCTATTAGTGGTAATAAATGTGTCACAATATCGACAAATGTTAATAGATGTAGTAAGAAGAAAAGTTGCGTGTAATGTATTTATAAATAAATGTTTGCAAATATAAAAAAAATATGTTCATATGTGTACACATACGTATAAATATATATGCGTAGCAGGTACTTCTACGCTGCGCAGAAAGCGTAGACCGTAGCGTTCGCGTAGCGGAAGAGTGTTGTCGTTTTGCATATACCATTGGCCCTGACGCACTCCAGAAAACTAGATTTCCTTATTGTTTTGTAAAGGAAATTTGTATGTAATAGACGCTGCCATAATCACAATATTCTATTCTACAATATGAAATAGTTTGCAACTTAGAAATTGTGTTAAGTTTCAAAATCTGGCTCGAACTTTGCTACGGTTTGTTGTTCGCTGATATGCCGGGTGAATGGATGATAAGAACGTATGTACGTATAAAACATTCTGTGGATCGTGATTCTTTATAAATTTATTCTATTGTGATCCTATTGATTGTAACATTCAGCTTCGTAATTATAAGCAAGTTACAGGTGAATTTAGAAAGAAATTACGAGAATTCATATTGTTATTAAAATAGTAAATTTATGATGAAACCACAATTTCCGGTTCGCTCGCGTTAACTAATTAGTATATCGTATTGTAATCGATAGTAAGATATATAATCAATTACTAACCATGTGGATTGACATTTTTCAACATATTTAGGGTTACGTCCTTCAAAATTAAAAATAAATGGAACCTTTGTAGGATCAGTTTGTTGTCCACCCGCCCCTCCGTATGTTTGTCAAAACCCCTTTTCTCAGAAATGGTTTGAAATTTCAAGTTTTAATTAAATCGTAGGCCTATGGCTTTACATTGTGGTAAAAGTTACAAGTTTATTTGATTCATGCAACTTTTTTGGTTCAATAAAAAGATATGGCTGTTTAATGCGAGTATGTTTGTTACTTAAATCGTCATCAAAACGTAAAGGGTATATCTGTTCGGTCTACGATATTGAAAGTCAGCTTGATCGTGATAAATCCAAAAATCAACTATTTTTAATTTTATATCGAATTATAATTTTATTTTTGAAATATGGGCCTGTGAAATATATATACATACACACACACACACACACACACACATATATATATATATATATATATGTATATATATATATATATATATATATATATATGTATATATATATATATATATATATATATATATATATATATATATATATATATGTATATACAGCAATATATTTACATTTTTCGATTTTCTCAGAAATGATGCGGAGTAAAACCTTGAAATTTGGCATAGTAAGATATTTATCGTATTACTTATTAAACCCCTTATTCTACATTAGCTATCCTTTTTAAAATATTCATATAATATTTAAAGAGGGGCTAAATAAAAGATTTCTTAAAATTTTATGTATCATTTGTGAGAAGGCAAAAATATTTTTTCACAATTTTAAAATGCATGTTGAATAAGATAATCAAGAAAATATTAGAAAACACAGCATTTCCCCACATACCTCAATTCCGAAACTACTGTGCGTGAAAAATCAGAGTTGGCAAAATCTCACTAGAAAGTTACAGGAAAACTAATAGCGATTATTTTAGATCTTAAAATTTTTTAAATATTTACTTTGTGAAAAATTAATATTTGTAAATATTTTAACACAAATTCTATGTACCGTTAAATATATATACTTATATATATTATAAAATGTGTATATTATAAAATGCCTAAATGTGTCACACTATCCACTTACATGAAACTTTTGGAACAAATAAAACATTTGAATATTATCGAAACTGCTAACCTAACAATAAGAAAACAGTGTTGCCATTATCTTAGTTAAATTGTACCGAAAAATTACAGCAATGATTCTAAATATTACGCTTTTTGAGACATTCGCCATAACATTAATATATGTACCTAGTTACTCTTCAATGTGCATAAGTGTATCTTAAATGTGCTTGAATGTGCATACGTGTGTACAGAATCCTCATTGTGCAAGTTCTATTTGTACTTAACAAGTTTATTTCTTAGGCTTTAAGTGAGAAAGAATAAAACTTTTTATATAATTGTCTTTCAGAAATGAATAAATAAAAACAAGCGTTTTTATTTATTCATTTCTTATTCTTGGAACCATAAGCTATGAAATAACAAATACATAACTATAATAAAACAAGTCAATATTGAAAACCCTAAGCTATAACATAACAACTAAATAACTATAATAAAACAAGTGAATATTTAAAACTGTTGTTGTTGTCGTGTCCACATAAGATAAAGAATATCTCATATGGAAAAATGGTCCAGAGCCTCGAAAGGTTGGACTTCTTCCAGTCCCGCTTCGGTGAGCGGCCGGGAATCGAACCCAAATCCTCGCGGTGTGCAGTCATGCGCTCAACCCAACACACTACGGAGACGACAATATTGAAAACTCTAAGCTAATATAACAACTAAATAACAATAACAAAACAAGTCAAAATTGAAAATCCAAAATTTTCCCAATAGTTTTTTACAGCATCCTATTTTTTTCTGCATCCTATTTACAATCCATCATTTTTTTAAAAATTGTCTGTTGTATATATTTTCACATTCTTGATAAATAAAAATGGCAATAATCGTTATGAACTCTCATTGCTTTTATTTAGCAACATCTTATTTAGCAACATCTTATTTAGCAACATCTTATTTAGCAACATTTTGTTTAGTAACATTTTTTGTTTTACTAAGGCCTTAATTTTGCGAACTCTCCTTTTAATCTCAATGCAAATAGAAAAGAGATCGGCTAGTATTGAGAGATCGACTGTTCTATATCTTTGCACCATATTATATCATTATGCATATGGAAATGAAACCACCGTGAAAGAATAGAGGGATAAAAATATGGTCACAAAATATCTAAATAATTTGCTACAGTGCATTTATAACACTGCCCTCATTTGTGATCATTCGACAGTATTTATCGGCTCAAAGCAGCCGATTTTTTATGGCCATAAAATAAGTTACGATAATGTTGTAAAATAATTCAGAGTTATACAGTTCATAAGAATTCTTAAAGTTTGTTCCCATTTCCGGCAATAGAGCATAAAGATTATGATCATGAAAAACAACTCACGCAAAAGCAGTGTTCCCGCTCAAGTTAAGATATGCCTGTGAGTACCCGGAAACTTAATAAGAGTTTTTTAAATGAATTATTACGTCTTTATCTACGAAATTACCTAAATAGAGAAGAAATTAAAATAAAAGTTATGAAAGTTTTATTTTGATCATTGATCGAAGATTGGGTCCATATTGTCGAAGCATTTATATCATTGTAATGGCAATTCGTTTGGGTTATGGCTATAAAATATCGATAAAATTTGAAAACGGACGGTTTTCTAGGGTTTTCATGGCCTCTTAGGAAGACTTTTTTGATGTGTCAAATGTGTTGCATTCTGCTACCTCCGAAAATACGATAGTGAATTTCCTGGGAACTTCTACAGCTTTAAGGTCATAGTATAGTGTCGTATTGGGTTAATAGTAGATAAAAGTAATTTATCAGTGTCTTTTCTGGAATCAAGAATCTCTATACAATTGATGGAAAATTTTGATGAAGTTACTGTCGGTTAGTATAACCAAAGGAAAACTAAATTTTCACCATCAATTTCGCCTGGTTGATCTTCTGTTTCGGCCAGGGTTTAATTTGAACTCCTTGACCTAATCATTGCGACAAACATTTACAGGTATCAAACAGTATTTACTTTTCGTTATTGGTAATAATTCTATTTGGAAACCCTCCACTTTTGTGTCTGTATAAAAGATATATGTACCCTCTTAGTCTTTTAACCGGCGAGCTACCTCATGAGATACATATTTTTTAAGTTGTCCTATTTCGTTTCCAATTTGATCCATATTGACGTTAAATCATTAATTCAACTCAATAAAATCTGAACAGGAAAGCACTTCTACTGTCGCGTTAATTTAATTTTCAACAATTTTGATCTTCGGCTGCGAATGAGATTCGTTCTTGAGTTTAAAATTTCCAAAAGAATGTATAGTGTATTCGAGTACAATGCGTATTTTTGATTGATATTGCAATCTATCTGTACTAAATAATATGAATTTTCGACTTGTCCGTAACGGTTAATGTGAGACAGATCAAACAGAAATAAAATATTTAAAGACAAATAAGAAAATGATTTCGTAAATGGAATACGACCGATTTTGTAGTAAAACAAATTCTAATTTGGAATTAAACTTAATTTAAAAATAATGTCTAAAAATGGCCAGTAAGAAAATAAGAAGACTTATAGGTAAAATACCTTTTTGAAGAAATTAACCAAAGAAATTCTCCATTTTCGGTTTGGTACTTTGTTAAAAAAATGGTGAATACATGAATTGTATAATTTTATTTCATGAAAATTTGTGTTGTTTATTTATTAAACAGCAATTCACTCTTATTTACAAAACTTTTACTTCGGTTCAGTGAATTTTTAAATTATTATCTATTGAAAATTAACAAGTCTATCTATTTGCTACCATGGTGCTAACTTTGTTGCTGCTAAATTCTAGAACAAGTTTTTCCGATTCACCGCTTTATTTCATTTTATTAACAGAATGTTCCTTTTCGCACGTTACAATTACAATACCTAGTAGTTTCTTTACAATTTAACATCAATGGAATAGACGTACCCAAAAGAAAAGTAATTATAAGAATGTAGGAAGTGGTTACAATAATCTAATTATTCACGAGTTTCAAGTATGTTTGTAAATATTGTACGAGAAAAAAAACTGACCTAAGTTTTGATTCTTAAGGAGGCAGATATATTAGAAAACTGTGGAACTGCTATTTGAAAATATTTCGCGCTTTAATTGGATCAATAATATCGCTTTAATTGGACCAATAATAGCGCTTTAATTTGATCAATAAGCCTGAATGGAATAATATTAGTTTTGCAATTTTTTCTTGTGAAGATGTGCGGAAAAGAATTCGTAAACGTTGCTTCAGTAATGGTATTAAGTGTGAATATTGATAAATTGTTTTTTTTAATGTTTTTGACAATTAATAAATTTATATTTATGTGAGACAAATATATTTTGGTCAAACAATACCGTTTGAGATGAAACTTGTTTTATTAAGAGTTAGATAAAACGATAAAAATTACAGTTTAGGAATAAGATGAATATTTATAAAAGCTTTCTCAAATGTTTTTTGTTTACATTTAGATCTCTTTTTTAGTTGTCTATGACAACATGATAAGTATATCGAATAGTTTTGAAGGCCCAATAGTAGCCCAAATAGTAGTGACTTCCTTTTACAGACAAAAACTTTTTTTTGACTAAATTATTAAGTCTATGTCTGCCGGGAAAAAATATTCATGCTTAATTAAATTTTAACTGCTCATGTAAAAAAAGAATTCAATTTTGTTTTTTCTTATCTAAAATTATCATCAAATAGTTAATAATTATTATGTTTAAACACTTTAGTTAATCAATCTTTAAACATAAGATTCTGTTCGTCTATGGTCAAAGTGGTTTTCGTCTTTCTATTTGGCTATGCGTATATCATTTATAACTTTGCTTGAAATTGATTAATGTGAGTAGAAAAGATATGGTATTATTATTCAATTGTAATTATTCGATAGCAGTTATTCGATGTTATTATTCAGTGTAATTATTCGATGTTAAATTGATCCTAGTACAATTTGATTGTGAATCAAGGATAGATCCATAGTTTTCTATATAGTGATAGTGTTTCTAAATATACATATTTACTTTTAAACTATATTAGACAAAGTATATTCTAGTGTCTTAAAGTTACAATGCCTTCGTTTATATGTAAAAAAATATATGTTTGCATAAATAAGAATTAAATTTTTTATGCAATCGAATTTATTTATATTGGTAGATTCATACTGATAGCTTAGAAATCGTAATTTTAAATTATTTAAATAACTTTTGAAAAATTAGACATTAGTTTACTATTTTTTATATTAGTTCAATGTTCATAATTTAAATTTTGTAAATAAGTGCTTTTATACAAAGATTTCATTGTATACGTAGCAAAATATTAAAAATAATTTATTTTTAAAGGTTGCTTCCCATATAAATAAAGCGGAGAATAAATTATTTTCTACTTCTTTGTTAAGCGTACTTTGTTAAGACCTGTACATTGAAATCGACGAACCATTTTTAATTTTAAAAACCATTTTTTGAAATATTAAGCTTCAATTTGATCTAATACCTGCTCTTCCTCTAAGTTTTCACACTCGGGTTTGACAAAAATAGAAAAAGACATGAGCAGTCGTGGGGACAGCCAACAGAAGTGAAATTTAAAAACAGTGTTTCTTAAAATTTTTTCACGTAGGATCGAGAGTTCTAAACAAATATAGAAAATTAATATTTAGAGAAGCTAATTATATTGCAATATTTTTTCGTACATTTCTATTGATGAAATTAAATGATTTAAATTGATAAATACTTATTTTGCAAAAAATAACAGAGCACGTACTTTATTTTTGAAAACTTAAACCAATAAACAAGTTCGTAAAATTAAATTTTGCAATAAAAGAAAATATTTTCTGAAATGAAAATAGGAGTCTTTTTTCCTTTTTTTTCAACCAATAATTTCAATAATTTAAGGTAAGAAACCATAGTTTTGCATAGTAACCATATTTTAAAAATAATACATATAAATCTAAAATTGATATGTGTTATTTTATATTTAATTTCAAAATCCACGACAAAAATATTATCGAACATCTAGAAATATGTTTTATCACCCTAGTGAGATAATTCCTAAGCCACTACGAAATACTCATGGTGATATATTGCAGAGATCAAATATTAAAAAATAAAAAACGCAAATATTGATACGAATATTCGAAATATTTGAAAATATACTCTTTGTTTTGTTATTAATTTTTCTATATAAAATATTAAAATAGTTAGTACTCGCTGTTATATAGCATAGTGATGTTATAATTAAACAATTAAAATAATAATGAAATTAAAATACAATTTAAACAATACATAGTACAGAGACGTTGAACTTTCCACGTAGCCAATTTAACTTTAATTGTATAGACGAATGACGAGTAACGACTTGACGTGTTGTGCAACATTAGTGCTGTGTTAGATATACACAGCACTAATGTTGCACAATACGTCACCCTTGTAGCTACACACATACTGCTGCTGCTGTTATGTCGTCACCATGGTGTGTTGGGTTGGTCACAAGGCATACGGCCTTTGACGACGCAGCGCATCGCGCCCTGGGTTCGATTACCGGCCGTTCGTCGAACGGAGCTGGACTGATGTTATTGTTGGCTGTAAGAGATTGTTCTTGTAATAATAATGTTAATAAGTCCGCCATATGTATCAATTAGATATATTAAAGTAGATAAATAAATTACAGGAGGTTGGTGACGCGAACTCACAAGATTTTACCCATCCAAAAAGCTTCCAACGCGCACATCATACCGTCGGGTATATACAATGTGTAGTTTCGATAATATTCAAATATATTATTTGCTCTAAAATTTTCATGTAAATAGATAGTGTGACAGATATATATATATATATATATATATATATATATATATATATATATATATATATATATATATATTATTTTACTGCTGGCCAAGCGTAATACATCTTACTCATAACTACAGACGTATACTGTTAACATTGCGAATCCGTAAGATTTTCTCTACCAAAAATCGCTCCTAAAGAAGTTACCGTTTCAAAAAAACTTTTAAAATGGTTAAAGTGGATCAAAAGACCATAATTTTTTACCATTTCCAGAGACATAAGACAACTGCAAAAGTCTACTTTAAGCATGTTTCGATATTTTTGGACTTTTTTATATTCTGGTACTTACCTAAGAGTTAAGTTTTAATGAAATCGTAACACTTGCAACGTAACAGCGAAAAGAAAATTATTATTCAAGAAACTGTGACCAGATGAAGGTCTGGATCAGCCTGTTCAGTGGAGTGGCGTAGGTTACGATTGATTTAATTCCATTCTTACTGTGGGTGATATTGTGCCAATTTCGTACAGTCTTGACTTTAATTACTCCAAAATTTCTTTTGATGTACTTTAATTAAAATTCATTTGTTAGGCGAAATGTACACTTAACATAACCGCTTTCATAGTTCATCGTATTCGCGTTGCAGTGTTCATCATTGAGGAATTTATTAATTTTTTTCTGTTTATATTTCCTTTTTATATATCTGCTTGTTATTAAGGTTATGTATTCCAGGGTATTTATCAAATAACTCAATTAGGGTAGCGTGGAGAAATACCTAACTAAAACAAAATTAGTTAAATCAGTGTCCGAAAATGTGTCATGATAAATATTCTTCCGACATGTTAGCCGTATTATTTTTATTTGACTCCTTTTATGATTCGTTATATAACTTGTTTCTAAGAAATATAATTATATTCATAAGCTATTATGTTCAATTAAGGTAATAATCCTATGAAAAGATTAATTTTGTTACAAAGTAGGGATTTCTTAAATAGTTTTATTCAAGAGGTTAGGATTATAAAAATATTTAAGAATCTGGACGATGGTTGACAACAAAAAACGAAAGTTTTCTTAACAAGACAATTCACAGAATCATTTAAACAAATAAATAAAAAGACTCACATTTCACTGGAAAAATTAAGCTTTCTTCATAGCAATAATCTAATATGTATAAGAAGCAAACAATAGAAATCAGAGGAGTGCATATTCCATATTTTACACTTATATTTATCCGAAAAATAATTTCGGATATATGATTAGCCCTGAAGACAAATACTGCAGAATCCATCCGATTTAAAAAGCATATGGGTACTGTATTCTTTAGTGTATATATCGAAACGTAATAATTAAAATTTGGATCTAATGATAGGTTATATAAATTGAGTTTTTACGTACTTTATTACTTCTAAACATTAACAAAACTGTAGAATTGTTTTGTGGAAAATTGGTCTAAGGACATCACAAAAGTAATTGAACAAATCTCAAAAGTAATTGGTCTAAGGACATCACAAAAGTAATTGAACAGTTTATTTATTGCTTTTCGAATTTTTGACCGTAACTATGTATGTTTGTTTGCGCATCATGTAAGATTATCTAAAGATATTTCAACGACGTTTTAATTAACAAATTTTGTTGGAAATATGAAATATAACCCATATATTATCATGTAATAATATATCCTATACATAATTATGAAATAATATATAGGTTATGTTTCATAACAATCTACTAGCTAAAAACAAGACACGGCAATTTGAAGTTTACAAATAAATCATAATTTTTTAAGAAACTGTACTTTTATAAATATAATAATAGATGGCATTACATGTATTAATCCTATAGTTCACCACTATTTTTATATCAGATATGCGCTGAAGTTATATAAGAGTAATTAAAACATGCTTCATAACTGTTCTTAAAACCAAAAATGTACATACCTTTTTCCATTTATATCGATTCGCTATGTATGCAACTACAAGAGTAACATCATATTTTTCTATCCTTATGTATTTATTTTGCTTCCCTCATTCTCATACAAGTTTTCGTAAACGCTCCTAACATTACCAGCTTCTAGATATTGTTCAATGTTATTAACTGTACCGTCAACATATATTTTACCGTTTATCCACACACACCCGTTTTTTGTCAGTTTCTCTTTCCTCATATTTTTGATATGTCCAAATTATCACATCGCTTTCTTTATCTTCACATTCATACTTCCTTCCATATCGTATTTTCATCGAATGTCATTTTCATTTGTATCCTGTGAATTTTCCGCATCAATGGCTTAATAATGTTAATTAAACCATTTTCAGTTTGCGTTTATCCTTATTTTAAATTACCCAAGACATAATTCTGAAATAATATATTTTTATTGCTAACATTTTTTACTGTTTTCATGATATTTATTCCACCAGCCCGTAACGAAAGTAAAAATTATAATTTTTTTTTAATGATGTCTGTATTCTGAGTTCTGTAGCACGAAGCTTTTTCAACTGCAGTTTCTCTTAGGTTAAATAAACTGTTTGATAAAAGTTCGGTTTTATGAAACAATTGTACATTCAAAATTATTCCTTACGATTTTCGCTCGAAATATACGCCTCTTTAAATTTTATTTCTGTGAAAACAAATAAGCAGATTAAGATTCAAATAAAAAAAAGATTGAATCAAACGAGAACCGCCGTTAATCTTCTCCGCGCTGGCGAACGCGAAGGGAAAGAAATGACATAATGACTTCCCGTGGCTCTGCACGAAATCGTGCTTTGCTTAAGGCGCTAATATCTTAACGTCATTCTTTTAATGTCCACAACGATTACGTTAAGAGTCAGTTTTGCGTATTTCCGTCTCCAAGGGAACGGAAGTCGAGTTACCTGGAAACCGATCGAGCTTGGGCGGGCGCGTGTCTGGATTTATCAGACTTTATCTTAAATTTATAAATCATGGTTTTCATAAATCTATGTAAATTTTTGCATCATTTCTTACTTAATCAGTTGATAGATATAATGTATAGACAGTACTGATGTACAGTCTTGTTTTTGTACTGCTCGCAGTTTCGCTCGTACACGTACCGCATTTTGTATTGTGAGCGCTGCAAGAATTATTATTACAGAAATATCCCTAATAAATATATTATATTATCTGTTACCAGAATATTGATTAGTTTTACTTTGTCTGTTATTAGAATACGTTTTACTTAATATAAGAAGGTAACCAGGAAGCGATACACGTACGGTTAGAAAGAAAATAAAAGAATACCATTTACGAGATATTTTAAAAGAAAAGCTACTTCTCAGCTTTTCTTCAATAAATTTACATCTTATTTCTTAGGAATTATTTTACAAAAATATTTTTAACTAAAAGTGATAAATCACTTTTTATAAACATATTTTTAACCAAAACTGATAAATCAATTATGTGTCAATTTTGCAGTAAGTTTTATCATATTATATAATATATTGCACATTTTATATGATTATGATTTATGGTCTGTTTTTTTGGCAAGTATTTTGTTGTTTTCATTTTTTACAGGTCTAAAGCATGTAAATATGAATATATCTTTACCTTCCTAACTACAGGTACTTCGTTCTGATATCCTTGTATAATCTCTCCAATATTCAAGATATATTATCTGAGTATTCTGCTTTTCCACAATAGTTTTGTATTTTTTATGTAAAAACAATTTGGATTATTTCACAATTATTTTTCTTTATGATTGTCGGGAAAATTAATATTTTGGGAAAATTAATATGAAGAAGAAAGTTATATATAACTATATTGCCGCACTAAGAAAGCCTTATATATTTTTATACCGCTGTCACTTCAAACATGAAAATGCAGTGCTATAATTTTTTTTCATCTGTAAAAACATTTTGAATTATTAATTAATCATTTTACATAATATTCCTAATATCGAGGAATTTTCAGGATATTGGAGTTAAAAAATAGATATTGATTTTGAAAAGGTAGGTTTTTTATTTACAATAAAGCGGTTATTAGTTTTTGTTTTATTCAATAACTTTTTCATTGTCGATGTAATAACGTCATTGGATATAACACAAAACTAATCTCTACTTGTTGGATATATCGATAGTTGTTAAGAAATTGATTTTTAAAAAACTCTTTTTAATGTTTCGTGGCAAAATTATCAAAACGCAACATTTGTGGAATCGGTGCCCATCGGGTTATCATGGGCGATTTTCTCGGAAACTATTCGACGTGAAAATTTGAAATTTAGTAGAGATTTAGATTTATAAATGCCAATTAGAGATAAGGAGTAAAAAAAGTTCTAGATTCTAGAGGTTAATTTTAGAGTTATACTGGGAAATTAAAAGAAAGCAATGAAGGTGATCGCGTACAACGCTTTAAAATTGTTGCCATTATCACCAAAAGGATCGCCCAGAAAAATCTCAAAAAAAATGTTGAACATTGATAATAAAATGTAAATTCAAAATTAGTAAGATTTATAAATTTTAGGACGATAAATTTTAATAAACACTTTAATTCTTTATTTCAATATAATTACTGAACTCATTGGTTTTAGAAAAAAAAAATTCCAACAAAAAATATTTCTCACGATGTAAGGAACAACTTTCGTCCTTACATATTTTTCAAGATGTTTAATTTGACTCAGTCGAAACGCCCCCCATTCAGCTCCGCGTATACACATTTGTGCCGGCGGCGGCCGGTAACGTCCAAAGTCGAAAGCAGCGCTCCACATAGTAGGAAAACATTACCAATCATAATTTAAGCCGGAGGCTGATGGCACATAATACTACTTGCGCATGTATAGCTTGCACTTGACAGATTTTTTATTTCTATGTCTCTGTGCCTGAAATAAAATCGCCATAGAAATTTCAGCTCTTGTACTTGTTGTTATCTGATAAATTAAAATATTGATCAGTGGTAAATTGAATAAGTAAAAAAAATTATTTTTTATTTATTAAAATATTTTTATTTCTGCTAAGCAATTTATAAACAGAGTATTTAGGTTTCTGTTCCTTTTTTAAATTATAAAAAAACACTAAAGTAAAGTTAAAAGTAAATACGGTTTAAACTACGAATGATAATATAGAAAACTATTTGCTCTCATTAAAAGAACTCCAAATTTAAGTTTACTATATTTGACGTAATGAAAAATTTTCAGGACTGCGTACCACAAATGGAAATGAAATAATTCTTATGTGTCCGACGGTGTGTCCGTCACAGCCGTTTTTCTCAGAAAGTGTGTAATGTGTCAACCTAAAATTTGGCATAGTGTCAATTTTTATTTTTAAAACATTAACCGGCATGTACACCACTAGATACTGTAAAGAATTTTTACGTAGAAATTTTAAAGGGGGCAAAGAAAATAATTAAATTTTTATTAATTTTAGTGTGGTATTAATTGAAAGTTATAAACATTTCAAAAAGATTTTTGTCAGGATTTTATGTAACTTAATTTTAGAGTCATTATTTAAAATGTCCACAAAAAATATGCCCTTTCCTCCTAGATACTCCTAAACAGCTAGTCAAGTTTGTGAAAAACCAGTTACTAGAAGTTTGCCAGAAAACTTTAGCAATATCTCTGCGTCTTATAGTTTTTGACAAGACTTAAGATTTATTTATTGGGTAAAAATAGTAAGAATATTTATAAATAGTTTAATAGAAATACTATGAACCCTTTAATATTTAATTGTATTCCTTGAAGCGCGAGTTGTATTCGAATTAAAGAAGTTATTTTTTAATAGTATGAATATAATTATCTTTTGTCTGTTAATAATATTAACAGACAAAAATATGATTACATAAAGGGATTAAAATTGAAATGTTAAGTAAAATATGACAATATTTTTTGTTCGGTCCAGATCAAGTTGGGATGAGTTATGTGCACAGTGAGTAGGTTTTAAAATGTTTGTCAATGGATAGAATAAACGTCATTGCATTTTTTGGATTTCCAAAAGTGGCGCAATTTTCTGACATTCACATCTTTAAGTAAAATCCAACTTTTCAAGAGCGGAGTGAAATCATATATATATATATATATATATATATATATATATATATATATATATATAATACATAGTCGACTAAAGTAAAACATTTGTTAAGTACAATTCAGCCAAATAGCTTTTTAGTCCAGTAAATACTTGAAATGGATCTTGATGTCGAAGGATATATGATTATGATTTAATAAAGACTTCTTAGACAAAATTTACTGTGACTTCTTTGAATTATTTTCTGTCGATAATAGCTTTATGCTTGGCGTCTTTGGATGACGAAATTGGGGTTGTGGAGCTAAGTGTTAGAGACTTAATCTCGATTCGGCCACATAAATTTGATTTATAGCTAATGCTATGTGAAGTCTACAAATTATCCCTTACAATGACTGTGTAATATAATATTTTTTTACTTTATATGGAGTTATAATGGAGAAATTCGGCGCCCATATGTTATGTGAGATTGGTTTACAGAACTCACTGATTGAAAATGTATCTAGATGCCTATGCTTCGGCAGACTTATGTTTTAAACTGCGTAAATTATCATGCAGTCTCAATTATATATAAAAATTTAAGTACTTACACACACACATATACATTATTATCTCTTTCTCTACTTTAGCATCGTCCTCATATGCGTAAAATTCGTAAACAAAGTAATAGGTTTGTAGCTGTTTAGTTTTTAAGTTTTCTCAATTCCAGCTAATGTCGTAATATCTTAATGTTAATCATTAAATTTTGTAATTCAGATATTTTTGAAGGATGACTGAAGGAAGTACTTGGCGTGTATAACTTGAAATAAAAAAATGTTTATATCGTGTTTACATTATTTCTTAAACTCTCTGTGATTGGAATTCTGTGATCAGAAATCCACTGCATTCAGTTTTTTTTTCGTCCATATATCGATATGTGCTTGATGAACTGAAATATGTCGTAAGCTAAATTACAATGTAAATAGAATTCTCATTTTTAATTTTATGGTATGACTTTATTTCCCTATCAGTTGAACATTTTATAACCACGTGGGTTCTAAGAAATGGTTTCAGGTTTTTTTTGTTTTTTCACTTCTATTTAAGAGAGAGAATTGGATAAATCTTTTGTAATTTATAGTTGCTTTTTGGAAAAAAAAACTAGCCACTAATTTAATTTTAACTTAACTTTGTAACGGGTTTGTACCCGATTACGCGAATATTTGCCGCTTGGTATTCAAGTTGACTTGGCGAATGGCTGGTGAATGAAACCTATTTGTATATTACGTTTAATATGTTGGTATTTATGGAAACGTGTTAGGATAAACTCTTTCGATTTGTCTTTAACATGAATATATCTTTATAACAAGAAATTCATATAAGTATTTCACTAGAGTGATAGCAAGTGTAATAGAATATTCAGAGTGGATTGGTGTCATTAATTCGAGTAACGTTTTCGATGTTAGTAATTGTGCTTGAGATTTGAATGGTATAAAAATCTGTTAATAATAAAGGAAACTAAGTCTGTTACGCTAAAGCATTTTAGGATGTGCAAAAATAAAGCCCGACACATACTGTGCTTTTTTATATAATTGTTTGCTGGATAGTCACAGACATAAAGTTGCACATAAACGTAGAAACTGACAGAGACGTGAACACGGTTACTTTGCACGTAGTTCTTATTTCTATAATTTAATTTTAAAAATGACAAGGGTACAATTGCAAATGATGTTGTTCAGAGAATCTGTTTGCTATCGCAATTGTTTTTCTGATAATATTTTAGAATGTTGTAAGTTGATACGATTTTTTACTAAATTACTTAATGAAATGTTTACTATGGTAATTTGGAGGGGTGTATTTTCATAATAGTATGAAAAATAATAAGCATCTTAATTTGCCAGGTGAATGTTCTCAAAAAACAATCTCATAAATTTTTCTCATCTTTGATTTGTTTGTCATTTTACCTAGTGAATAAATACGTGTAGAAAGGAACGAGTTATCATGATTATCCAGTATCAAAGCATGTTCTGGAGTGCATTATATTCAATTATCGTCCCGACTCTAAACAAGCTTGACAAGTTGACTTTTGTTGTTTATTAATTAAATGAGGATGTTCTTGGATTTGCATTATTTATTAATTAATAAGATGTATACAAAACAGAAAGTTGCTATCTTTTTAACAAGCAAGTAATGACACCAAACATATTAATGAGCAAATGAACTTGTGCTGTTGTAACATTTAACGTATCCTTTTTTATTAACGTCGACTAGATTATGGGACAACGTTTAGCAAGTGCTATTGATTAAACATGTCATTTAGTTACTTAAATAAGAGGTAAGTTTTTTTCATCCGGTATTTTAAAAACAAAATTATTCATAATCGTGAAGGCGAGGCAGGCCATTGAAACGAGCCGGAAGTTCAATGTTACTATGCTGATATGCTTTATTGATTATTACAAGGTATTTGATCGTGTACTATGAAATTGATTATGGAGAGTTCTACTGGAAACCAGCATACATGTGCACCTAATAACTATGGTAGCAAACGATGTGCTATCTCAGGTATACGGCATGGATGTATCCTATCTCTTATTCTTTTAAATATATATATATATATATATATATATATATATACATATATACATGTGTGTATATATATATATATATATTTATATATATATATATATATATATATATATATATATATATATATATATATATATATATATGGCGAATCATGAAGAACGCCTTGAAAGAATGAGATGGTAGCATCTCAGTGGGTTGCACCAAAATTAGCAACTTAAGATGTGCTGATAACATCACTATCTTTGCGACGTCAGAGAAAGGACTAATTAACTCGTTCAAAAGCGAGCGAGAGCGAGCTGGACAGACTCTCCGTTAACAGAACTCAAACGAAGGTTATGGTTGTAGATAAGGTTTGCCAAGTCTCACGGAGAGAAGAACTCTCTGACCTACAGTTTCGAGCAATTTTGTAAATCTGGGATTGCTACTCACTGACCAGGAGGAAGCGAAAGACAAAGAAATTCGAAGAACTCAAATGGCCAAATTTCCCATAAGCAAATTAACACGATTGTGGCAAAATAGAAGGATCTCTAATGATATCAAAATGACAATAGTCTCTCTGAGTCGTGAACAATTCGATCGGTGGAGCGAAAGAAGACAGACACGTTCGAGATGCGGTGTTGGAGAAGAATGCTGCGCATACCTTGGACGGCTAGATGAATGATCATATAGATTCGAAAACAACTCAGAATTAAGACTACACTATCTACTATCTGCTACCAAAGAATTCCTAGCTACTTTGGTCACATTGCACGCAGGAAACTATATAATATAGAAAAACTAATAGTTGTCGGAGAAGTCAAATGATACTACGATAGATTTCTTTCTCGATGGATTGACCAGGTCTTTACGCTCACTGGCCTTACAATCACATCTACTATTAGTAAAGTCAAGATAAAAAAAGAAAGAACTAATGAATGAACCACCAGGATTTTTTTAAGACGGACACGATCTTCAAAAATGAAAATGCGACGTTGAAGATTTTAAGATATTTTTTCAATACCAAGGAATGCTCACAGTATGATTTAGAAGTTTTTTTTTATTTCACAACCGGGAATAAAGAGGAACTCTCCATCTGGAATGTTTATTAAGTTCAACGTATTAATTCAAAGATATCGCGAGTATATTTGGTCTAGAAACTGGTTAGAGAGTTGTGATATTTCGATTGTTAAATTACATTATTACCAATGTTGAACAAGATGCGGTGATTTCATAACTCTGAGTTGTGAAACTGTGTTTAAGTGAGTTATTGATTATAAGATTATCCCGCTCTCCTTATTTATCACTGTGTTCGACTCATATTTTACGTTTCAATTTCTCCCATATGACTTCTACGATAGTTCTTTTAGTGTATTTTATTTGAAGTGGACTCTATCGTTTTATTATAGACTTTTCGTAGAGGTTGTCTAATCATGGATTCAGAAGTTACGGGAAAATATTTAATCTTATGTCCTGCTACTACTTTTTAGTCCATAACGAATCCAGATATTTGCAAAACTTATCAGAGTATTAATTTTAGAAAAGATATGTTGAATTTGAAAAATATCAACTTACACGTTCATGGTGATCAATATTTATCTATTTTAACAAACTGTATTTATTCTTTTTGTATCATGTTATCCCTCAAATTATGAATTATGCTATATTTTCACGTGTATGAAAAGCAGTTCCTGCCATTTGCTATACGCATTTGCTGTAATTCATCCCTGAAATTCGAATACTATTAATGAGTATCTCTACTTACTTTCTTGGAAAAGTGTCTGAATATAATAGAGAAATTTATTTAATAGATAATTTTGAAAGTTTATGCGATGTTTTTTCAATTTCTCTTACTTAACTCTTCTTTCATACAAATTCTGCCGTGAAAGTGGTAAATTTGTATAAAGTAACGGTTTTTTATAGGAATATTTACTCTTGCCTTAAGTATTTTACACTATTAATTTGTACTATTACAGGAATATGCGTCGCGGGATGGCAAATATTTTTTTGAATTCGGGTTCTGATAAACAATTGCATCTTCTGGTTTTTTTTATTTTCCAAAAAACTTAATTTTTTTAAATTGTAAGGTTCTAGTTGCCTTTTATGTTTCTAGTAAGTCTTCAAAATTAGATATTTTCGGAGGTCCCATCTCTTAAATTTGTGAACCTGGAATCGTGATAGGGCTATTTTGGTATGAACATAAATAAAATGAGTATAATTTTAGTGTCTTTAGCTCAACAGAGAGATAACTTATGGAAATGAGAACTATGGCTTCGAACGATGTAATATAAAAATGATATTTACCTAGAAGAGAATGTTTATTTTGTGGTGGTGATGTTTCAATTAGTCAAGTTTGATTTATAAACTGGTGATGTTGCGTGTAGAGTAATTCATCGTCATGTAAATTGTATAATTGTATTAAGTGGTATCAAAAAGTTATCTTTTCCTTAATTATGGACATTTACTATTACGTCTACATTCTCTTCTTCATATTACGTATTCTCCAATTACTGATATATGCAAATTTGTATGTAAGCGTCTGTACCAATTTGTGTATGCATAGATATACAGTAGTGCATGGGTACATATTTTATTTTGGTATAGGGTGAATAATAAATTACTATTACGTATTTTTTGGATTGGAAGATTGGTATTAAAGTAGAAATTTACGTGTAGTCTGTGAACAATAATATTAATTAATAATATATATTTAATAAGTAATAATATATAATAAGTAATAATATAAATTCGAGGAAAAAGGACGTGAACCTAAGTATGAGAGTGAATATAAGCAAGAACGTGAACATAAGTATGAGCGTGAACATAAGTAAGAGTGTGAACATAAGTAAGAGCGTGAACCCAACTATGAGCATGGATATAAGTAAGAGCGTGAACATAAGTATGAGCGTAAAATAAGTAATAATGTAAACATAAGTAAAAGCGTGAACATAAGTAAGAGCTTGAATATAATTTTGTAATAACACATCTCGGTAGCATGTCAGCCTATGGCTGCCTACAGTAGAGCAGAGGCTTTTATTCTCTTCGTATTATTTCTTTGTTGCCGTGCATCTCAAACTCTTAGTCATTCCGATGATAAGATTTAATTTTTTTAAGAACATTGTTTTTAATTTCGCCATCATATTTTTCCCTAATCTACGTGATTGAAGCCTTCATGGCTAAAAGGTAGTGCATATAAATAATGAAATAAATCATGCTATTATGGCAACCCATTTTTAAATGGCTTTAATTTGAATATGACAATCAGCATAGTCGACCCCTTCTCTGTATCTCACCTTTACTGTTTCACATCAAAACTGAAGAAGAGCCTGTTCATTTACTCGCTTGTCTACCATTTGGTTTATCATTTGAAAATTGTTTCTAATATTTCCAAAGTTGCTGAGAGTTGTATTTTGGCACAGTTTTACTCGGTGGTGATCAAATACAGGCAAAGAGGCACAAAAAACAATTTGCTAGTTGGGTCATTAATTGTTATTCTTTTTTAATCTCATCATGTGAAAAATTAAAAGAAAACTCGTAAAATGAGAAATCTACAATTTCAGTGAAATTTTTTTGTAAAGTTACGTAGTCTGTCTAAATTGCCCAATTATCAGCAACACATATATGCAATTAGTTCCATTTTTTGTAACATACATTATAGCGCGATTTCGACTCTCACTTGATTGTTCTTTTCATGCACCAATATATCTGATCAACACCAATTAAACTTTATTTTTGCTGTCATTCAGCCGAACGACTACATCCGCTAAATACGCTTACCAGTCAGCACCTTAAATTATGATTAGTTTAGTGTATGGCAGATTAAAATTCTCATTTTTGCCTTTACATTGAAATGCGAAACCATTATAATACGGAAAAAACGGTCACCTTACATCGACCATAGACGCAGAATTACGAATTAAAATTAATATGACCTGTATACTACTGTGGCTTTACGAATATTGATCTAATTTAACAAATAATCGGATATCAACTTCTCTGAGGATGTGGCTGAGTATAAACGCACAGTATTGTTGAATGACCTCATAGTCTACTGGCCTTGAATCGATTTTCTTGAGCGTTGAAAAGTCGCGATCAGCTGTCGCGTAGTCAGTATTGCTGTCTATATTTAACACAGCTAGACGAATTATTAATTTCATGAAATAATTTGAGGAAAGTCGAAAAACTCAAAATTTATACTTACGTTGAAGCTCTCAGCTATAAATCTATACAAAAACGTACACTTTTAATTAAAATGTTACCGTATAATATTAAGCTTTTGCGACAGTTATTATTTTACAAACAATTTGGCTTTGACCCGTGACTTCACCGTTCGAGTGGAAAAGGGAATACTGGTTGTTTGAAATTTTTAAACGAATACTGCAATTTAAATTTTCCATTTTAGGTATTTTCATTTAAATCTTCTACTAGCCTGATTTATTTCAAATTTATCTGATTGTCATCTGTGAAAATGGGTGAAGGTGGAGGAATGGTTTCTCGCACATCTTTGGTTATAAGAAAAAACTAAGCGGTTTAAAATTAAAAGAGAAAAAGGTTTTAGAATGTATACGCAAAGCCTTTTCAGATGATACTCCACTCGACCCTACGTGTATTTTCAATCCCCAATTTCGGAATATTTCCAAATTTCTTCTACTTAGAATGGAAGAGGACAAGAAAATTGTGTCTTTTCAAGTTAACGATAGTAGAAATTGCTTACTTACTAGTTAACTTTCTGTTTTTCCCTTTTAAGTATGAAATCCTACGTAATAATAATTTTTATTTTATTTTCAGATAAGTAGACAGGGAAATATACTAATGTAAATGTTTTTTTTCAATTTGATAAATAAAATCTTCGACAAGAAAATAATACTTACTTGTGTTTACTCACTTGTGTTACTATGTGTATAGCATTTACTTGACCCCCTCAATAGATGAATTTGGCGACAATGAATAATTTTAGTCACATATTACCATAATAAAATTTTTACAACTGAAGAAACCACGTGGTGTACTATTATTTATTCTTTATTTAAATTCTTTACCACAACTTAAGTTTCGTTGTATGACAATATCTTCAAGTGGGCAATTTGCATTATATAATCATAATTTTACGCGCATATTCACGTAATTTAGTGACTAATATGTGACATAGGTGATGGAAAAGCTCACTAATTGGAGAAGAGAGGCGAATAATTAAATCAGGTAGATTAACTGTGTATTCGTAAGTTTGAAAGATATAGATTGAGTGGGGTGTAAATGAAGAAATTTTTGCTAAAATCTAATCGAACAATAAGTAATATTTTCTAGTACGGCGACTCGTTCGTGAGATATGTCTCTAAATCAACTGTGTAGTGTTCTTTCCCCTAAATTTTAAACACCTTTATCAACAGATTGAAAACAATCAGGATAACGTTTTTTAGTAGTACTTTGTTAAAAATGATTTCAATCGAATTGTATTTGTAAGTTTAAGATGTACGTGTAGTTAAATTAGTTATCATACACTTTTGATATAATAAACAACATAAAACAACATAAATAGTATCGTGAATAATAATAACCTCAAATGTTATAAATTTTATATGTATATAAATATATAAAATTGAAAATCATATATTGTGGAAGTGAAAACTCAAGTCAAGTAAAACATCATGGCCATTGATTATGAGGCGACTAGATTATTGCAGTATGGCGAATTTAAGCAATGTCGAGCTAGGTTAGTCTTTAAATGGGTAACCGCACGAAGACAGAGCGTGATGTTGGACTTCTTTAAAGAATTTTAGCATAAAATTATTTACATCATTATATAAAAGTAAAATTTTGTTGTTTGTCCATATGTCTATGCTAATATTAAAAACATTTCAATCCATTTGGATGCAACTTTCACTGCCTTTCTTCGAAATGTTTACAAATTATGTAGGAAGCTGAGTAGTTTCATGATAAATGTAAAAAAAAAATAGAAATGGAATTGTCGGCTTTCTTCTTATTGCTGATCAAACTATATAAAATACTTCAAAATAAAGTATGAAAGATATATTTGACTATTAAAAAGGCAAATCTACAGGAACTCACATGTGGAAGAGCTGATAACTACTAAGGACGTAGCGACCGAATGTATGGGACGGGTTGTGACGACGAGTTAGTTTTCAATAAAAACCGAGTTTGTTTTCTATGATGATAATGCATATTTTATTGTAAGTTTAAATTGTATATATAACGATAATGCATTGTTACTCTTAATATCCTTTAACAATGATTTCAAGGGTCATATCCTGAATAATTTTCCAGTTAGAGAGAAACTTTAAACCTAAATATCACGTGAATAATTGATAACACGAATCTTATAAACTATAGAAGCTACAAAAAAAACAAAATAGAGTTATGAAGAATTCCTTAGAACACTAAATTGAGATTACTTTTTTCAAAAATTTATAGAAATTATGAGAAATTTAGAGCTTTACATGATTAATATTTTGATATTTTATAGATTGAAAACTATTTTTTTGAAACTTTATAATCCTATAATTGATAATATAAAAATTATCCTAAAAAAATTGTAGAAAATTTCACATTCAACTTGGCGACAGGACAAGAGCTTTAACGCAGTAAAATAGTTAATTAAAAAAAATTTATAAAATTGGACATTTTTTGTAATGAATATCATTACAAAAAATGTCCAATTTTATTAGCACCTATTTCGGAATTTTCTAAACGGATTAAAAGCTATCGCGCCTGGTGAGAAACATAAACTTTATTTTGGCGTATTTATTTATTATTTATTTTTCTCTATTGTGATACCATTGGCAAAGTGAACGTGGTCATCAAGATTTTTAGAAAGTGATATGACATTATCAGACGGTGACATAATTCGCCTAACGTTGTTTTGCTATCTCTTTCCGCTTGCAGTCACTTTGATGCACTTGTGCTAGTGATTACACATATCAGATTTGATCTGATTGGTGAATTTTATGGGCGAGTTTCTTTATGCTCTAGTACCATCTACTGCACCATGCATAACAAGGTTCTCTCTGGAGTTCTTGAACTGTCGTGTGACATGGCTAAAGAATTTGGATATACGATATTGTATTCAGGTCGACAGTTGTAGCTTGATGTCGAGTTATTGGAGTATGAAGGTATAACTTACCTGATAGTAAGTATGTATGGAGACATCAGTAACACCAAAAGGAAATGAACCCTGGAAGCGGGCAATGTTAATTTCCAGTCACTACGATGTAATATTATCTCCTTCTTCTTCTAAGGGAACCTCTCCAACTAGTGAAGGTTGGCAGTCAGCTTTGCATATTTGGTCTTGTCGTTGGCATGGCGAAAAATTCTGCAGCACTCGAAATCCTTACCCGTTTTTTATGCTACGTAACCATTTTTCTACTACCAGTTCTCTTTTTTCCAGCAATTTTTCACATAATTATTAGTTGCAAGAGTTCATATCTGTCATGCCTAAGTACAAGTCTCAGATATGCAACTTTACGTTGTTTGATGGTTTTGCGAAAGCTTGCACATCTGACCAACTCTTCATAGAATTTCCAGTATAGTGACTTTCTGACTCCAAGATTAGTAGTATATTAGACATCATGCGTCTGTAGGACTATATTTCCAATATTTCTATACGTTTCCTGATATTTTCCTTAATAGTCCATGCTTTGTCTCCGTATAGAATATTGGCCAGATGTAGCTCTAGCGTAGCCGAATTTGAAGTGCGATTTCAAGGCTGCGATATCAGAGTACCTTTTTCATTTTTTCAAAGGCACTACGAGCAATTGTTATACAGCCACATAAATAACTGAATGTTATAATAAGATCATAATATTAAAATTGAAAAATAAATTACACTTAAAACGTGGTTTTAATTTTTTTAGTTAAGTTTCTGTTAACTGGACGATAGATATTGAATATATTTGGCGTTAATTTTGTAGAAATTCATTATTCACAATTAAATGAAACTACGTGATGTAGAATTATTAGAAATAATACTACATCACGTAGTTTCATTTAATTGTGGTCGATAGATATTTACGAAATTTTCTGAATAACATAAAGAGCAAATATTTGTTATTTGAATTATGTTTTAGTTTTTCCTTTCCACGTAATTCCGTACACATTTTCACCCATAAATAAACAGATGATAAAATATTGATTCTGTGTTTGCCGCTACTTGTTTGTTATTGTTCGTGTCCACTCGGGAACAAGTGTGGCCAGCGGGGTGTTATGAAGAGAATTTATGTCTGATGTCATAAATAACTGTCATGTCACATAGTTATTTACGAGTAAACAAATAAGTTACACGTGCTGAAACCATTTTAGCATTCCGTTGGCGGAATTCCTAGTATAATCGATAGGTTTTTATCAGGCGCAATTTTTACATCTAGCTTTAGGTGGTTTTTCCTATTGGTATTGGAAATATAATATCACTCTTGAAAATTATGGTTGAAGTTTTCCTTCAATTATCAATGTTTGTCCGAGGAATAATCAGCTCTATAGTATAACTGAGATCGTAAGATAGGTATTTGCTCCGCCAATCTGCGAATATAGTGTACTTGTACAATTTTTACGAAAATTTCGTGTCGTTCAAAGAAAATTGAAAATAAGCATATCATATCGCTTTGCATTGTTTTAACTGGAAAGGAGTCATTTTCAGGGTTACGTATTTTAAAAGTAAAAACGGAAATCTTATAAGACCACTCACATGCCGGTCTCTTCGTCTGTCACTGCAACTTTTCTCAGAAACCACTTGACGTGGAAACTTGAAATTTCCCACGGTCATAAAGCATATTAAACGTCATATATTCTAGTATTCAAAAATATTTACAGAAGATAGAAAATTTTAGGGAAGAGGGTGTTTGTCCCCTACAAATAAAGCGTCCGATTATTTTTTATTTTCATATATATTTCAGAGTATCGTTTGAATGGTCTTGTTATAAGTGTCTTAAAAATAGGTTTTGAATAATTTTTTTCATCCCTAAGTACGTGTTAAGAGATACGAGTATAACAAAAAACGGGCATACAATATCTCTTTCCTCATTTCCGAGTCTATTAAGACCAGAATTATGGAAAAAACAGGGTTTTTAGAAGCGTATGCAAAGTTTGTAGGAAAACTAATAACGATACTAAATATCATAGTTTTTAAGGTATTCTCCGTAATATACATGTCTTTTTCATTTAATTATATTATGTATTTTTAAATGTTTATTGCGTTAAGGTGTCCGTATTAGCGATGATTTACAATAAATAAAATAATTTTACATTAAATGAGGCACGGAATCCTATACGAGCATGACAGAATTGCCCTTGGTTGTTTTTTATTCAAAATGTCTGTCACTGAAGAAGAAGTGTTATATTAAAATTAGTAATACAATAAAAACAATTTTTGTTTAGCACTGGGAATTCCCAACGTAATACTTGTTGGATAGACTTAAGTATTTTTCAACAAATAACATTTAATTAATACATTCAATTATTTTCAGTTTAATCGATCAATTCTGTAGTTGTAGTCTTTAACATTGAACGTTTCAAAATTGCTATAGTTTACCATTTTTCGTTGCTAATATATTGTTTAAGGTTGAATTTGCTTACTTAAGTACGTCATTTTAGATATGCCAGACAAGAGACGAGCAAGAAACCTACAGATCTCCAGGACTTTTTAGAAAATTTTAAATTTATTTTTTAAGGTTATTTAAAATCATTCTTATTTTGAGGTAAAAGCATTTTGTAAATTTAAATTTTCTTAAAGATGTCCAAATCAGAACAAATCATATATAAATCAGAAGAGAATACCATTGCTCTCACTCGAGTTATCGTCGATCTGTTCATCCATCATCACTTTTAATATCTAAACTAGAAGTGCTTTATGCACAGACACTGACGCAGTTTATGTGAAATAACCAAAACCGAATTCAAAACTATGAAAAAAATTGGGTAAGGTTTCACCCAAATGTAACTTAACCCGATTTTTTTCATAGTTAAAAAGTAATATAAATTAAAAAAAATATGTGGCAAATATTTAAATGTTTAAAGTCATAGGAAAAATAAATGAAAATTTAAGTTAAATTAAAGAATGTATTTTTGGAAAACTGCAATTTGAGCTTGAGGCTTTAAG
This sequence comes from Druceiella hillmani, assembly GCA_039881145.1. Taxonomy (NCBI): domain Eukaryota; kingdom Metazoa; phylum Arthropoda; class Insecta; order Lepidoptera; family Hepialidae; genus Druceiella; species Druceiella hillmani. The sequence continues at coordinate 9,134,308 of JAYKKI010000004.1, forward strand.
TTTAAAACCACAAATAAGGCTATTTTCATATTTCACGTAGTCTAGAGGAAATTACTTTTTTTCTTACACCTGTGAAATATTGAGCAATATATTAACAAGAAAAAGTAATGTTAATAGTCCTAATAGTTTACTGGAGATACTACGTATTATTAAATGTTTAACTGTTATACGTATCTAAGTGTTTTCCTCTCTATATATTAATTGAATCGTGATACCGACAGATGAATATACAAAAGCGTTTTTCCAATTCTATTTCCGTTTTGAGTCTAGGATTTCAGATCGAGTTTTCCCTATTGCTGTTATTTTTCACCAAACTTAAGAAATTTCTTTTCAGAGACGAGAAAGTAATCAGCCAAGAACCCAAAAAATAGCTACTTAAGCTATTTGTTTATATTGAAAACAGTCGATTGATACGATTAAGTTTAATCTTGGATGAATGACAAGTTAAAGAAAGTGAAGGTATAATAATATCGGTAACCACCACACAAATGGCAAATTTTATTGCGGCATATTTTAAAGCGGGTTCATCGAGATAAAGGTAATCGCCGAAAGATACTTGCAAGACTTTGTCTGGGCTTTGAAGTTCCATCATAGTTGCGACTAGCGATGGACCAAGTGTTATGCTTAAGTTTGAACGTGAAAGCCTGGCTGAAATGGTCCTCATCCCCAATCACAGTATTCATTTATCCATTGGGGCAATATTTTAAAATAAAGGTGAAACCGCCAATGGTAGGGAATATGCATTAATCTGTTACGTTAAGCAATTTTGATGAGGAAAGTGATTTAAGTGATGATCACTACAAAATAATGAATTCATAAAAAACAATGTAAAGGAATAAAGTTGAAAATCAAGGTTTAAAGTAAAATGAAATAAAGTTTTGAAGGAAACACCTTTATTGGTAACACAATTTAGAAAGACTTCTTTAAGAAAGTCACTTTGCAGAAATATGTACCAGAGAAGTTTGGCTATGAGTTGAACTTGATAAAAGATTTTCCATGATGTGAATAGTTGAAGACGAAAATAATTGAAGAGAAGAGAGAGGAAGAGAGAGAGAGAGAGAGAGAGAGAGAGAGAGAGAAGTGCAATAAAACACTCATTGGTTTGAATATGTCCTCAATGTGTAACGATTGCAATATCTGCGTATATAAGCCGTGTTAAACATTTAACTTCCCATAAAGTTGTCTGTAAATCGAGAAAAGATGCTACAATTCTAACTATGACTAATAGCAATAATAGGCGTATTAGTTGATGTCATACGATCTATAAAAACGATTTCTCTACTACAATTATAGAATCTCAATAATGTTAGGGAAATATGAAATGTAAACTTGACTTCTTTTTTCAATTATATTCACAACCCTTCTACATTTAATAACAAAAGAAAGATTTTTTAATACACATTTACTCTAGAAATGCTTGGATTAAATTTATTGAACAACTCGTAATTGTTTATTCGCGACAGTAACTACATTAAATACATCAGCAAAAATTGACGTCAAAAGCCACGACATCGTTTTGAATAAATCTACAAATTTTGTGCAGCAACTACAAAGAGCTATTGAAGTGGCAGTTATTGCTGACGATATCACCGAATTTTATGTAATAAAAAAGAGCAGAAATTCAGGTATTTAAAATAATGAAAAAATTAACCACAAGCTTAAAAGCCTGTGATGATCCTAAACAAACTTTACAACTTTGACAGAAAATAAACGTATTTTTTTATTATTTGGAAACGTGTCGAAGATATGAGACCGATTATCAGATAACGTAGTAAATATTCTAGCCTTTTTAAATTACAATTTATTAAATATAGGTTAAATAAGGTTTTTTCTAATTACAGGATAACCATCTTTGATATAGATGTCCCATTCAATATACGACTTATCTAAATAAAGTTCGTCTAATTTCACTCGTATTAATTTTGCGTGAGATTAATTTTATTAATTGTTCCAAATCATCAAAATTGATAATCGAAACACTTAATAATTTTATTTAAAATTATCAACAAAATAAGAGAAACTAATTAGGGTAAAGTTAACAAAAATGTGTTTTTATAGATTTTGTTAAAATACATCTCCAATTGCATAACAAATGTTACTTATTATAAATTGCGTTGTGTAGTTTTGATATTTTTTCCTGTTATACAAGAGATAAATCGCAGTCGACAATTCTCAAAATTCGAGAACTAATAATATAAACTGAGAAGTAAAGGACTAGTTAAAAAAACACTGAATGAATTAATAAAATAATTTGTTTTTTTAACTAAAGTTAAAAAAACAAATTATTTTCGAGTGATTTGAAATGCTATTTTAAGCCATAGAACTTCCTCGTTATTGATTTACGATCGAATCTTGATTAAGCCTCTTTTTAGACAGGTATATGCTTCTAGATTGAAATCAAAATTTGATTAAGGTTCTTTTTAGATAGGCAAATTATTCCAGACTATATAATTATGAAGGATAATCTAGACCTTCAAGATATTTTTATCTCTAAAGGGTAACCAGAAACGATCGCATAGTCCTTTCGTGTTTATATCAGGGTTTAAAGGTATTGTTATGTGTATACTTTTATTGCAACCTTATTAGCATAAGTATAAATCCGAATAATCTATTAATGGTGAAAAATTTATTCTCCAAAAACGGACTATACTGAAAAATGCGTTTTAAATTAATAACCTCAATAATTTTAAGAATATATTAAATTTAAAAAAGACAGAATATCAGATAGATATAGAAATGTAGTTAATAATACTTATTTAATGGCAGTATTCAGTTTTACATTAAGTTTACTACTATTAAGTTTATTTAGAAATAATTAAATTTATTATCAAATATACGATTTGTCAACGTAACCATAAGTTAATTAAAAAAATGCTGACCTAACTCCTGAAAAGATTGGGTGGATATCCCTGACATGCGTCGACATGGCACAGATACTGTACTTCACAGCTCTTCTATATTTATTTATTTAATGACGTACATATTACCAAAAAAAAATAGAGTATAAACCTTTACGGTTTTGTAATGAAAAATAAGCTCATGTCATACAAAAAGAAAATTGGATGTGCTTTAGATCGCACAGTAGAAATGAAAGCTTTGGCAGGAAAAAATAATCCTCCTGTGTATGTGGGAAATTTTGAATAATGATATTAAAAAAAACTACAAATATGGAAATATTTTAAAAAATAGTAAAATTAATAATATATTAATAAATATAATACACTAATTCATACAAATATGTTCAAGTAATTTAAAAAATTATTTAATCCCATCCCAAATACACCACGTAATGAATCATTCTACAAAAATTTGGAATATGAATATTTGTCTAAAGAGAAAATATACGTCTTCTATATAACGTGGAATTTATATAATGAGTATATTTCGATAGTCGGAAAGAGGGAAGGTTATATAAATTATATTAACAATGAACATTTTTATAAAAGAAATAACATGAAAGAGAAACTCCAGTAGTAGGATATGAATAAAGATCCTTGATAATCCAGTTTTTTTTCATCGAATCATGTCTACATACGTATGCGCTTAAAATACATAATTACTGACGCAAAATTCAGTAATTTAAAAAAAAAGCATTTCGTTTGAACCTAATAAACAGGTATTACTTTCTAAAGTAAAATCAAGGAAGAAAATAACACAAGTATCGAGATTGGAACTCTGACTTCCATCGCGTTTCGTATGTAATCCAGTGCTATGCCATTGAATGAGTGGGTGAAATGATAAAAAAAAATATATATACAAGTACTTATTAATAAGGCCTCTCTCGTTTGAATACATTCGGTCTATCGCCGAATATACCCGAAGCGCATCATGCATGATATGACGCGAAATCGCAAATCTTCTTTCCATCAAAACATTTTGGGCAAAGTGAGTCAAAAAATATTTTCACTCCTTAAAATGATGACACCTTTCAACAAAGTTATTTTTATTCATTGTAAAAAAAATTACACTCTGATGTCGTCGGAATTACGTGACTTTTCAATGGAATACTGTGAATAATTGGAGAATTTCTATATAATTTCATTCTAGAGGATCTTATCGTAAAAAGAAAATGGGCACAAGAACACAAAACGTACGAAAGCCTTCTTGATGATGAGATACGCCACAAAACTTCTTTCTTTTACCGAATAGCTTTACTTTGAGTAAAAATATTAGGAAAACATATTTTTTTTAAGTTTCGAAGCAAAGCAACAGTGGGATGTTAAAATTCTGAGAGGAAAATTGGCCGGTAACAGAAATAAGAAATATTTCGGAAATCTTTTGCAATCGATCAGCCATCAGACGTAGTTTGTGGGACTACAGACGATAGAGCCGTATCTGAGATACTATATTAGAATCATTTCTAACCTGTTAGGCAATACTTTGCAAATGATTCTGATTCATGAATATTTTTGAATGACCTTCATTCATGATTATTTTTTTTAGAATGAAAATCGGGGCCATGTAAGCCCGGATTTTCAGGAAGCTAGTTAAAATTATGTCTCTTTTATTAATAAAAACTGGGAAATAATGAAACCGTTATATAAAAAAATTATAAATATAATTGAGCAAATGGTTCTCATTATTTTCTGTTAATTTTATTTTGAAAAATGGTATTTTTTTAATTTGATTGCTAATAATAAAAAAAACATCATAATACTCCATAAGCATTTCTATTTGTATTAAATCTATAACAAGATTATGAAAGATTAAAAAGAATCACTATTCGAGAAATATTCCTATTAAAAGTGGTTTTCTAAAAATATAAATGTTTAATGGGGAAAAAAATCTTAAAATGGTAATTGGGAAGATGTGTAATATTTGCCTTCATAAAGGCGATTTCTTGCCAAGCTTTTCATGGTTTCTTTTCCATTCACTTTTTAAAAAGAAACTAAATTTGACCAGACTTTAACACATCTTTATTTTTCTCTTCATAATGACATTTATTTTGTGTGTTTTTTGTGGAAAGTTTTCATTCGAATGCCAAACGTACATTTTCTGCTTATATTTTGAAATTGTTTTATTTCCATAGCGTTAAATTCATAGCAACCATCCCGCTAACATTGCTGCGATGTGAGTTAACGTAAAGAAAAACAGGTAGTATAGCATAATAGAAAACATGAAACGTTTTTCTTTATACATTATTCGCCTCCTAAGATGTCAATATATGTGGGGGACAGAAAATCCAATTTAATAAAGGAATAAGCCTTTTTCACCCATGAATATATTTAAAAATCGCCCAGAGCAACTTCCCGAATTGTCCATTTTCTGTCGTTCCCGCGTTTGCCTCTTGCCTCTACCTGTCTCTCCCCTTCAATATCCTTCACGTTGATTTACGATCCCTTTTGCCTTCCATTTTATTGTTTTGATATTGTGCTTGCGCTTATAGGGGGTTTATATCGTACGTCATTGTTTCATTGGGAAGTTTGATTTTTGGAAGGAAAGTGGGTAAACCATGGCACCATTCTTCAAGCAAAGCACGCTTTAAATATTTATTATGCCTTACATTTTATTGCGTATTTTTTTAAAAGTTCCGTCGTTAAAAATACTTGTAAAGTATGCGTAAATTTAATATTATGAGGGTTTTCTTATCCACTTAGGCATATGTAAATATTTAAGGGTACACATTATGTCTAATGGACTATTTACAAATATTTATATTTTTTTCACCATGTACCTATCAGGAATGTCTTGCACAGTACATTGAATTATACAAAAAATCGAATGCATTTGCCTCGTTTAAAATTACCATCTTACATAGTTAAAATATACATTAACTATTGAGATAACGTGCTTTGTCATTACAATAAATTTCAAGCTTCTACCTCGAACAGTTTCTGAGAAAAAGGGTTTTGATACACATAAAGAAGGTCAAAACAGGTCATCTCATAAAAGTAATTTTTAAACCTTAAAAACGAAATTTTTGTAGAATAATTCATTTGTCTGTTTGCCAATAACTTTAAAATCACAACTTTCAAATAGTTAATCCGCAGGAATTGTCATCCGGAAATATTTTGGTTATTTATAAATGTCCCAATTGTTTAATATTATTAGTGTTTTTATTTATAATTCATTTTTTTAAGCTTTTACAGATCCTTCAATATTTTATCTTTATTTGTAACATTTGAGTGCTAATTGGGTTTAGTTCTGAAGTCAAGAAATAGATATAAATGAGTCTGATAAATTTTTTGCGGTTAATTTTCCGAACTTTTGATTTTAATAAAACTTGAAAAACTTCACAAAAATCTCCGTTATTACCTTTGTTTCGACTGAAATAAAATAAAGATAATCAGAAAAAAAATAGGGGATGAATATGTAGAGATTAGTGACAAATTAAAACCTGGTAATATTTTCAGCTTTTTTTTTTATTGCTAAATGAGTATTATATTTTTAATTTTGAAAATTTATTACAAACGGCGAGTATATGTTTCAATATTTCGAATCAAATTGAAAATTATCCTTCTTTACGAAGAATAGGGTTAATATTGAATCCAACTGAACTGGCACGTGTTTGCTTTTGTTTTATAAGTGGCATTTCATACGATAAGATTACCAATGACATTTGCTTCGCCATGAATAATACTAACTCTGTATTCTAGTGCTTTTATATTTCAGTAGTGTGCTAAATTCTGTGAAATTTTACTTTCTATTAGTTTGCTTGATGTTAGTCTACATTTCATACATGTCCTTGGAATGGTTAATAACTTATTTACAAGTACCTAAGCAAGTTGTTATATTAGCAGAAAATTGTTCGGTTAACCTGGTAGTTCGTGCTCTAAAGGACGGAATGCTTTCTTTGATTCTTTTTCTTAATATATATTCATCATCTCTGTCTTCTTATTGGTTATTTTCTTCAAGTCTGAAGGTCGTGTCCTTGAAAGGTATTCGTGGCTTTATTTATTAGCTTCCTCTACTTTGTCCGGTTTTCAGCTTCTATTGGGACTGTTGCTAGAGAAAGATCAGTAATACCGGTTACTCGGCCACTCCAACGGCTGAATGATTACCTGCAGAGTCTCTTTTCTTTCACCTTACTCACCAAAACCAACTTGTTGAGGTTATCTTGTTGCTGACTGACAATATGATCAAAGTACTTGAGAATCCTTTTCTGACAGATCGTCGAAAGTCTAGTTTTAATGTTCTAAGTTTCAATGTGCTCGAGGATATACCTGTTCGTTTTTTTTGGTAGTCCATGATATCCAAAGTATTCTTATCTGGCACCATATCTCAAAGGTTTCATTATTGGTACTGCCGTTAAATTCCGCTGCAAGTATTACCTGTATGCAATGATCTTCAAATATACATACATACTGACTCTAGTAATATTTTTAAAGCTATCAATTCTTCAAATGCGGTTTTAAAAATCATCGGTTATTAAGCTCGTAACATGTATCTTCTTATAAATCCTACTAAGTCCTAGGCTATTTTTACTGGTGAAAGAAACTTTATTCTAGAATCTGATCTACCACAAAGAGTATATCTGATCTACCATGACCGTTACTAAACCGTGCAGTTATTTCTTTTTGGTCAACTTGAATCTAGTGATCCATCAATTACTTAATTAGTAGCCTCAAGTTAATGATATCAGCTGTCGAGTCTTCATTCATTTACTGATCATTTTGTCAAGTTACAAAACAAATTCGATACTGATAGCAAACTTTTAGCGTCCATTCACGTGTCCAAAAGTCATCTGAAAATATCACATGTCCTCTGGTTTTAATTTCCGCAATCAATTTCCTTTCATATCCCTTTCTTTTAATTCTGTTTCATTTTTATTGTTCCTCAATTCTGGTTCAGACCCCTCTCGGTCCAAATTATGTTATTTTTATCTTCTTCGTTTCTATATTTTCCATTATATTTTGTTATCATCATATATTGTCCTCCACTTGTCCTCTGACTTCACCAGTGCACTAGGATTTTGATTCACTAGAAGATTGGTTCTATAGCAATAAGTTTGCTAGACGTGGATATTCGTTAAAGTTAATATATAATTAAATATTTAATCCCAACCGTTTTGATAGAGGGCCATATGGCGTATAACTAAAACATGTGTAATTAAATAAGCAAACTTTATTTCAATTGGTAGCTGGAATATGAGCAGACAACAAAGTTTTCAACAGAAAAAAGCAGTTCATACCGATCCTGAAGTATTGTAGATGAAGGTATGGAGCAAGATACATTTAATTTTCGTTCAAATTTGAAATAAAATAAAAAAGAAATATATTTGAATTCAGAGGAGGTTACAGGTGATACAAAAATAGATATTTAAAAGTATCAATAAATTAAGTACAATTATTGATTGAATGGTAAGAAGACGGCAATTAAGAGTTTGCATTATTTACAATTATATTATGTTATTAATGAGTTTGCTATACATATGCTTTATTTATTGTTTGTTTCTTTGGAGTGTTTTTTGCGCATCGATTTCTAAAAATCATAAAAAAAAATCTATAAAGAAAATAGGTGAGATTTCTTGTAGAAAAAAGTAAGGTATTTAATTTTTAATCGAAAGTGTTTATTCTTTCCCAGAAAATAGTAATTTTGTAAAGCAATTTGTTGAAAATATTAATTTTATGAAACTGGAAAATAATTGTTTTTTTTATAAACAGATCTATTGTAGTTTTAAGTTTGTATACTTTTGGAAGTACGTCAATTTGGTTTTAAACTCACAATGGATCCCTTAATAAACCCCAATAGAAAAAAGTTTTTGGTTTTTTTCCCAAAAAATAATCCCCGCTGACACGAATAGTGTGCATGTATCTCCGCAACATCTTGTTAAATCTCTTTCGCTACACTACTATGGCTTCTGATCTGTGAAATTCTAGAGTTTAGTTCCTTCAATCTTAAGCTATAAACATCTAACTTGTGATAGCTCGCCAAGTACTCTTGTGTTGAAGATGTCGTCGTACATGAACGGTAAGATTTTGCCTCTTCTTCTCTCCATAAAGTAAAATGTTGTGAAACTCATCATTAACCAAGGTACTTCAATGGTTACATACTTGATCAGATATTTTCGGAAAAATATCATCAGACCTAATATCCGGATCATATTTTATAACTTCAATAAAAGTGATAATTGATCGTTAGGTTTAACCCAAAAGCACAGTTAATGAAGTGTCAATTCTGTTTGTTCAAAATTTCTGTTCTTGAAAAATGTTCAAAAAATTAATATTATATAATATATAAAATATATTATATAAAGTTTAGAAACGTGTAAGAAGGTATTTGGTTTCAAGATTCGTTATTCACTGAAAGAAAAAGTGGGGAAATATATTTCTTAAATTATCGATTTGGTTACTTGTCTGGGTATAATTTTGAAAATTATTTACTAAAATTATTTGCTATGAATTTAATTGCTTTTATATAATTATTTACTAAAATTAATTGCTATGAATTTAATTGCTGTTTTGTAAAACAAGTGATCTTCGGGATTAATTAGCTAACAGTTCAGCAACAGACTGCACATTGACATTTTGTACAAGAGTCGGTTTGGTGTAGTATATGTAAGGCTGGTGCTGGTTCGCACCGGCTTTTACCAGCTTGGCTTGCGTCTTTCGTGAGTTATTTAATTGTGTGCCAATTGTGCGGTATTGTTGTTGTAAGTGCAACCGATGTTTATTTCCGATGAGCTGATGGTCATTCTGTCAGCTGCACTGAGTTTTATCATGACGTTGCATTAGTTTCCTCGAGAGTTTTGTGATTTCATTATGTTATGTTTTTAGATTAAAGTTAATAGTTAGAAAGTACTTCTTACGTAACAGATGTTCTTCCCAAGAAGCTAGTTTTTGTGTGTATTATGAAATTTTGACTATTGCTGTAGATGTTGAGTTATGTGTTCTTAAAGTTCAAGATGATAAAATAATTGGAACTATTACGATATTATATATATTGTACTCTATATTTCATGTGCAATTTATCTTAAATAAATAATAAGAAACTTAAAATAATAGCTTCATTAAAAATATCACACGTATAACAAACACAAGCACATGTAAAATGCAATTTTTTGGTATTTGTTTCGTTCACCTCACTTACTGGTATCGTTCTAGAATAAATATTACTGTAATCGTACGTCCCAATAACATACAGGACTAGCCATGACGAGACGTACTCGGATACATGTTTCGCGCGAACCCTTCAACCACCTCAGATATTCCGTTTGGTACAATTTTAACGAAAAAATTGAGATTAAACCGATCTATTGAGATATACTGTAATGGTTTATTTTGGTTTTTTCTCATCGACTCGGCAGCATGTAATATCCGTTTCAATTTTCGTATCCATACATGACACCTCCTTCCCATTCAAACTGATTTATAAGACATTGTTCCGTTAAAAATTAACTACTTTATTGTAGATATTTATGGAGCTATCGGTAAAAGACTATTATCTTACATGTATTATGTAAGATTTAATATTTCAACCTATACATTTGAATAATGGGCTAAAATGGTAATTGCGAGATGAGAAATTGATATATCTCATTTCTATCATTCGATCAATTAAAAGACCGCACATCACTAAGTATTGTGAAAGCCTGTTCTAGATTTTATTATTAGTGGAAAAATCGATAAAATGTGGTAATTTAGAGAAAAAACAAATTATATATTTATAGGAATAGGGGAAAGATATAGAATGGGAGAGGATAAAAAAGGAAAGATCACAATGGTGATAAAGAACAAAAATAATAACAACATTTTCAGGTTCTTTTCTCTCCTCGGTCTAAATTTGGAAACTGACAAATTGAGTGTGATTTTTAAACAAGGTTTACTGTGATATGTATCATTCATATTATAGCATATGAAGTATAAGAAATTTATTCTCCAATGATGTTAAAATGATTTCATTGCAGTTTCACATAAATTTTCCATTATACATATTTTAAAATACTACATCTTTTCGTCTGTCCTTATGTTGTAAATTCCAAAGCGAAATGTTTTTCATGCGATTTTTATAAAGTATTTTGGCATATCCGAGGACGGCTATCTAAAATGTAACTGAAAAGCTATAGTATAAGTATCTCAGCTATAAATAACTTACTAAAACCTATGTTGCAGTTTTTAAAATGATACTAATTTTGCCTATAAATTTCTTGAAACCTCACAATTTTGGCTATAATTAAAAAAAATAGAGTTAATCCTGAATTAATATATATTAAATCAGAAAGTTAGATTCATAATTTTCTGTAGCATCTCGCATCATAATCAAGCTCTGAGCCAACTGAATTATAGATTTCAAGCATTATAGTTCGCACCACGCCTCACGTGAAAATATTTGAGGATAGCCAGCAACAGTGGTGACCAAACGTAAATCAATGCTATAAGGTTCATATTAAAGCAAGTAAAGGAACCGGTTAGGCGCACATATGGGCTACATTAATTGAGATATTCCTATTGTCAAGTACAAAGTCATAGGCGTCAGGAAGTTTTGTGCTAGATGGACATTTTATAGAAACACCATCGAATAATCTTAAATTACCAAATTATAAGTCAAATGGTGCGGTTACATTGTACAGTAATGAAACTTGGATGCTTTGTAATGGAAATGAAGAAGAGAGAGATAGAGAGAGAGGTAGTCTACCAGGCGAGAGATTCTTTGTAAATAGTTATCGAAAATAAATGAAATGTTGCAAAATGTATTATGGTATCTTTTTTGGAAGCTCAAGTTCTAACGCTGCTCTACTGATATGTAAAAAATTAAACATTTCTTATTTTAGTGACAATTTATAAAAACATCTTCACAATAGGATTTTTCTTTATTTCCATGATATTCTAACTCATATCGCCAAATAAATAAATGAGTACACTGAACATCCAGTTGTGTATTATTTTACAACACTTAGTGTCACACTACCCAATTTGCTAGTGTGTATTGAGCCTGACACGTATACCGCATTTTTGAAAAGAGATATGTTAAGTGCTTACATTTTTGAATAGTTCACTGAGATTATAATGAAATGTAACTTACAGATTTATTCTTTTTCTTCTTGGTTATTGAGGAAACATGATCAAATCTAACGATTTTTCTTTAACAGGCTGCATATCAAGGGAACGCTCTGGGCTTCTCTAAGATATGCCCTAAGAAAAACGTTGATAAGATCGTCCATTTCATTTTTTTTTCAAAAACATACTCAAATATCTTTCATAGATTAATTCTAAATATTACTGTAATCATAATATAGAATTAATGACGTTTCCGTTATAGAATTTGAATCAAAGTTATTTGCAAAACTTTTTTGCCAATTTGTAATTATTCCAGAAAAATAAGACCAAACTTAGGTGTATTTGTTTTACGTGTAGGAATGTGGCTCAGTCGTTACTCAAACGTGGATGAAAGCCAAGAAAAAAACCGATGCAGCTTTAACTCAATGGCTCTAACTAGTAAACTCATGATGTTAATAGCGGAGATTACTTAATCCGAAAAATTACACAAAAATAATTATCTTTATATCTGCATTTATTTTTAAGAATGTAAAAATTAAAAAATGTCATCTTCTGTGTATTTAAGTGTTACTTTGGTAATCACTCTTGCAAAAAATCGCGATTATATAGAAAAAATATTACCGGTTATTGTTTACTTAAATGTTAGATAATATTGTATTGAAATATTGCAAAAAAATCATAGCATATAACTAGTTTTATAAAAAACCCTGGCTTAATACAAAAATCGATATTATTGTTATTAAAGCCGCTGTCTGACAAATATTATGAAATATTTTTAGTCTATGGAAGTCGATTTTTTATTAATGGATATATTGTAAATTTATTCTCTGTAGAAAACTGTTGTCAATCTAGAAACCGTATTCGTGTTAACAGTTTCCTTCCTTACCAAGTAAACTTTCTTCCCTCTCAGCGTTTTTCCTGTTTTTCCAATGGCGACCGCATTAAAGGTCCATTCTTTTCATGCGCTAATTCCGGCTGGAGAGCGGGCCAAGGAAAACATTCCGGCTTATATACGACCGACGCGAGGACGTCAATGAATGTTTAAAACGCATTTCAGCGAGAAAAGTGTGGGTGTAGAGATATAAAGTGATTGAAAGGAGATAAGTATGATTACGTATTAAGTGATTGTAAATATAAATCAAATAAAATTGAGTTTGAAAACAGATGGGATAAGTTAATATGCTTCTTTAAAAAATTGCGATCTTTATGTAAAGTAGCAAAATTTCCAAATACAGCTTCGGAAACGAATAAATTGTAATTTATATTATATTAATTTTATAAAGTAAAAAGGGAAACTTATTTCTGGAAAACTCATTTTCCATATTATGCATCTGTGTTGATTACTTCTAAAATGTTTATTATATTAATAGATAAAACAGTTTCGGTTGGTGTATGTATGCCATATGGCCAGTGGTGGATTTTTTATTTGTATAAAAGTCCCAAGTAAAAAAAAATATATTTTTACACACTTACCTAATAATTATATTTATATCGGGTTTTATCATTTAGAATGTACAAACATTTACTTTCGGTGAATTTCAGTTTGACTTTCGTAAGTTAGATAATGTTATGCTTGCAAGTAATCTATACTAGTTATCATGCTAAAATAAAGAGGCATGTCTACACATACAAATTTTCCACAAAACAGTAGTCGATAAATGTTTTGTAATGACATAAGCCAAAATTTTTTTTTGGGTTTGAATTGCTTTTTACCCTTGCATTTCTTGAGGTCACCAGAATGGAATGATGTTATTTTGGACTTAATTTTATTGCAATATTTTTTCTTAGCGGCCTGCATAGTTACGGTTAAAAGCTAATATTCGATACATACGCTTGTTCAAATAATAAGCGTAAACTGATTATGGAACAAATGTATTTATTTGTTACTTGAAAACGAAGTAAAATTATTTTTGGCCAATTTTTTGTTGCCCTGAAAATATCGAAATCTAATAAAATAAGCCCTAACAGTATAGGCGTTCCAGTGAACAGTATTTTATTTTAAATATGATTTACAAATATAATAAGAAAATTTAAATTTAAAAGATACATTAAATGAACTTCTTGTAAGATTTCTTATTTGTAAAGTCATTTAATTAGAATATTACAATTTGACATTAACCCGAATTCGATACAGAGAATGGTTAAAAAGTTTAATTTTCCCCTGACTTTATGAAAACCTCAAGTAAGTTTGAATCTTCCTTAAATGAGTATATCTTCATTTATCAGGACAATTCCTTGTATTATGTATTTCAAATATATAATACTATACGAAAAGCTCTATCTAGTTGGGATAAACTTTGCACAAGCTTTTTACGCAGGATCTTTCAGATACATTTAATGTCATAAAGGGTTTGATGACGTGAATTAATTTATTTTAGTGAAAATTGAAATCTTCTTTCGTATTACCTGTATACTATTTGTCTTTTTTCTAATTTTAATTAGTTTTCTACCCTAAATAATTACAAAATAAGATGTTAGCTCTAATCATTCTCCATTTTACTTCAGTGTTTAATGATTTTAATTTTTTTTGCCGACTTCAGAAAAGGAGGAAGTTTTAATTTTGATGCATTTTTTGTATATGTCATCCAATATTTCCGGCATTTCTCAGCTAATTGCAATGAGCCTTTTTTGTTTGGAAGGATAAACTCTCAATATAGTCCCTTGAAAATTTTGTTAGGATCTGGATAAGGAATTTGAAGATACACTATAGAATATAGATATTAAAATTTTTAACAGCACAGATTCCATGATCGAGTTTGGATTATATAGGTCTATTTATAATCTAAGAAGATACTGCTAAGGGAGACACAAATTTACTCTTTGGAAAACTTGGGATGGAATGATGATGTTAGTAGGAACTCGTCGGTGATGGTGAGTAAACTCATCGAGTTTGGACTCGTTTGACTAATCTTGACCTAGCAAGAAAGTAATAGGGCAAATAAGTTGGTAAGTATACACGGGCACATACAATATAATTTCAAACTTTGATCCGTAAATCCTGATGCTGTAAGTGTACTGCCTGCTTAAGCTGTAAGACTTGAAGATCTAATGTGGAGACGGAAAGTGTTAATAGGAACTCGACGGTGGTGAGGAGTAAACTCATCGAGTTTGGACTCTTTTGAATAGTCTTGATGTAGCGAGAAAGTTATAGAGTAAATGGGGAGGTAAGAATATATGCTGCAGATGTACTGCCTGTCTAAACTGTGACACTTGAAAATCTGCTATTATAAAATTAGTATGTGGATCTCAAGGGGAGAATGTCATTGTACTCCAAATTCCGAGACCTCAGTCTTGATGCTGCACTGTTTTTAAATTAATTTTATGAGTCTCAAGTTGTCTCTATCACTAAACTCTGAGTTCCAACTCCTCAGAACTGACGCTAGGGGTGTACTGTCTGTTTGAATCGGAAGACTTGCTGTTGGAATAAATTTGCTGTTTTGGACTTATATTTGCTGTTTTTAAATTAATATTGTGGGTCTCAAGCAGAGACTCTGTCACTAAACTCCTTGTTCCCAACCATTTCGAATGCTGCAATGGCACTACCTAGTTAAATCGTGGGAATGAAGACTATAGGTTTTAAGTAGAAACTTTGTTAAGGAATTCCGAAGTTCAATTCATCAGCTTGATACTGCGGTGAAATGGGCCATTTTGTGCATTAATTAACCAATTTTGATTATTCTTTTTTTATTAGAACGACCCCTGTACAGTATTATAAAAATTATTTAGAATTTGATAATAGAAATTGAAATCGGTTCAATTTTTGCGTAAAATATATTTTTCTTACATATTTTTTTCACACGCTTACGACATGGCTTTATTTTCAAAACCAATAAATTTTCCCTTTCAGCTACAAAAAATTCTCAAATTGATTGATGGAGATTGGCTACAAAGATCAAATCTATATTTATAGCTTGGATTTGACTATTCGCTTTATTTAATCTTTCCAAGATAACATTTAAAGAAATAACATTTCGGTTTTTGGGTTTTGCGATGTAGAAATAGCAATCAGCTTCGTTATATGCTGTTGGTTTCTCGGTGATAATATTTTTATCCATATTCAAAGTTTTGTGAACTTTCCCAAAAGATATATCTAAATTTTATTAACATCTTCTTCAAATGGCTGACGTGTGATATTTATTCTCCTCAATGAGTTTCTTTTTTTTCTATTTTAGCCACTATTTTTTTTTACAATTCCATGGAATTTGTAAACAACACGTAGATTTTTTCAAGCCATACGTATAAAGGAAATGCACAATCACATATATATGATTTGGCAATAGCAGTTAATATTGAATTTGAGGAGTGAGCCGAGAAAGGCACAGAAATAGTTAATAGTGCTTGCAATTCAATTTTAGCTTCTAAGTATTAGTACACACCTGACAGAAGCAGTATTGTATGATTTTCCACGGCAGTATTCAATGTTTACTATTACCAATTTTATAATTACAACGTAACGTCGTTGCAATTAAACACATAATTTTTATATTTATAAATATGCTTTCGACAATAAGTATATACTTCCTTTATGTACAATGTATTGATAAATTGTATTATAACATATATAAATGTATAATTAATTTCATTATAATATATTGATAAATTTTCATTGAAATTTTCGTCAATTTTTCTTGAATATGAGAATTATGTATCTCAGAAGGAAAAATGTAATTCTTATAAGATTAGTCAGGCCTCTGTCTGTTTGTCCGTCATGACCGTATTTCTTAGAACCTTATTTTTTGTAAATATAGAATACATAGTGATAATTAAATGAAACTATGTAAGTAATGAAGTAACCTCTAGTCAAAGCTAATAAATTGATTGAAATGAAAAAATATATCGTTAAACTGATCTCAGGTATAGTTTTATAAATAATTTTTGTTATTAATGGTATTCGCTTATAATATGTTCATCCTCAAACCAACAACATTTCAGGGAGATAGTACCAAATTCTTGCGATTCTTGGCTAGGATCTTGAAAAATACTAACATTGCACATACCTGAATATTAATGTTAATTTGAACTTTTGCAACAAGCTTCGAAATTCCGCTTCAGTGAAAACGTATAGCTTCCCCATTTATCTTCGTTGTTGTAGTTCTGTACTACAGCGGCCGTTAGGGATTTCTTGGATAATATTAAAAGATCTATGCATCAAATCGGATTTTAAATATTACAGATTACCCTACTGATTATATGTTGATACCACAGATTTAGTATAGTCTCTATAGATAGGAAACGTATATGAAAAAGAGCACGGATTAAAACGATCTTTGCGAATATTAGACTTATTTGAACGAATCTGCTAGAGGCCTCTAGTGGCCTGCCTCTGTTGACGTTTGCAGTATATTTATGATTATAACCAAATTTTCTTCTTCTATAACCAAATTTTCTTCTTTCAAATTTTCGACTTCTTTCCA
This sequence comes from Druceiella hillmani, assembly GCA_039881145.1. NCBI lineage: Eukaryota > Metazoa > Arthropoda > Insecta > Lepidoptera > Hepialidae > Druceiella > Druceiella hillmani. The sequence continues at coordinate 9,151,658 of JAYKKI010000004.1, forward strand.
ATACGGTGACATGTGTAGTACCTAATTGTATTTCTTTCCATAATAAAGACCCTCGGGATTACACTTTTTAATCATCAAATATCCAAAAAAACATAGCCCCGGGTAGTCTGAAAACGTCTTTCGTCGACCACCAGGTTGCCTCTGGCAACGAAAATATTCCTCATTACGCGGCATTAACTCAAACCAGCAATTTTAGAAGGTTTCGTATACTGTCACTTGGTCAAATTTTCACTCGACAACTTAATTTTTTTCTGTTTAGCTTTAGAGTACCTCAATATCCATATGACGACGTACAAATAACTCCTGTAACTCTTTCCATTGCGGAGTTATGACTGTTTGGTCGCGCAGAGTGGATTTCGAGTTTCTTTTTCGACCCCCCCCCCCTCCACGCTCGATGACGTAAGTGCACAGTAGCGTAAGTGCACTAACAGACAACGTAGAGTAGTCTATTTTTAGAATATATACAACGCTACAATCCTTGAGTCACAGGATATAAAGATATAAAAGCGGACAACAACAAATTTTCATCACTGTCTCTGGCGGGATATGAATATAGAAGCTTTTTTAGAAAAGTTTTGACAGTAAAAAAAACTCCGTTGTTTCTTTGACAATGATGATAGAAATAATGCAATTTTTCAAAATGTCATAAAGCGATTAGCTATGCATTCATTGAATAAATAATTATTTGAAGAATATCTGAAATATCCAAAACGTGAAATCGCTAAAGGCATCGTAATTTCCACACGTATTTACACATATTTTTAAACTTTTACGAACACTAAGGAATTTGAATTTTGGTCCCCCGTTACTTTATTTGTTTGCCGACAATGATTATATATTCAATCTATGGTTGATATACTGAATATACGGATATTATAAACGTTTGTTAACGTACTTTTATAGTAAGAAATAGCAAAATAAACATTTCGAAAGCTAAATAATATTTTTCTAATATTAATACTATTGTACAAGTCTATGTTTGTGCAGGTTGTTTTTAATGAAGTTGTCGTTGACTGGTTCTATTTGTATCTATATTCTAAATAAAGGTGTATGAGCAATATAGTAAACTTGAGAAAAAAAATCATGGGTAGTTACAGGATACATGATACGAACGTAGTTTATTGATTTCTTCATGTTATCTGAAATGTGTAATAATTTCTTAGGTGAAAATGCGATTTGATATTTGCTTTTCAATAAATATCTTTATTTAGTTGGACCAAGCGTTACGTTATCTGCATAAATCTTTAATGCATTATAAGATATACAATAAATATTTTTGAATTAAATGGTTTTAGGGTTCCGTACCTCAAACTGAAAAAATGAACCCTTATATAATCACTCATGAGTCCGTTTGTTACAGCCGATTTTTTCACAAATTATTCGACGTAAACGAATTATTAACTTACATATCTTGCACTATTTAATTTTTCTAAAGTAGTCACATAAGAATTAAAGAGAAGGTAATTAAAGTAATGATTTTTTTAAATGTAAACTACCATGCGGATATTATTTGAAAGGACTTACAAAGAATGCAAAGAAATTATTTTATGATTTTAAATTAAGTATTAAAATATACGACTACGAGAATCTAACTAGAAGGTTGCAGGGTAAATGTAGCGGTTGTTCCAGATTTCATAATTTTTCAAATACGCGCCATATTTTTAGGCCTGTGAAACATACAGTTGGCAATACATATACGTTGTAAAAAATGAATATTTGTTCTGGTTTAATAGAAATACCGTATACCGTATAAAATTTGTACCGAAACCTCGTAGTGCGAAATCTACTCGTATCTGAAAAGTTTTGTTTCTTTTGTGAAACAGTTTAAAACATTACTGATCGAAAACCTACATAATGTAATGAAATTGAAAATAAAAAAAAAGACTAATTCCTAATTCTGCGTTCTTTATCGGGAAGAAAAACAATCTTTCAGGATATTAATATAAAATAGCGATTATCCTTAGGTGCAAGTTTTTGTATATATACACAAAATAATTCCTTTGAAGTTACAATAATCAAAAAACCTTTTCAGGAGGTTTATCTAATATGGACTAATTTCCTTTAGAATCCGCTTAATGTCAATTGGTCTACATAGTTAAAACTAGATGGAGAAAAAGCTTATAATCTTACAGAAAAAAATAACATTACAGATTGAAATCATGTAAAAAATTTCGTTATATAAATTAGTGCAATTTTTTTCCTTTCTGAGAACTATGAAACTATGGATCAGAGAAGTTCAATAATAATTGAAGGAAATTAAAATATATACTATTCACTACATTAGTAGTAATAACAACTGAAGTCATAGTATCTAAAATTTCAGGAATCAATAAAAACACTATGATACACAAATATGCCAATTTTCAAGGACTTTTTCGGGTCGGATGTTTGTGATTTAAAATTTGCAAACAGTTAACAGTAATTGTTTTAGCAAGGAACGAGGTTAACTGGTCATTCAATTAAATAAAGTAGTCATATTAATTATTTTTTATATAGAAATTTATGTAGATACCATTTGAATATTAATGTTTTTATGTATTTTTTTCATTAATTTATCTTCAACTTCTGAAGTTGGGCAATCAAATATGTTTTGTTAGAATGATATATACTCTTGCAGAATGATATCCTGAACTTACTTTTCTATTCTTCATGTTAACTATCACTCTTGATTCATATCCTTTGGTCAACGAAAGTGAAACTGGAGCAGAAATTGTTTTATATTATTCGGTTACAATGATGTCTTTTTGTCACACATCAATATATTATTCGGTTACAATGATGTCTTTTTGTCAAAATCATAATGAAAATTTCTGTATATCGGAAAAACAAATGCTCTTTTGATGTTCAACACGGGTAAGACGGGAGAAGTATTACTTCTCCCGTACGATTCTGTACACAAATATGTCTTTTTATATAAAGTAGGCCACTATTTTTTCGTTCTTTGATTGTAAATGTTGAACTGGAGTTTGAAACCAAATTAATGTATTCTTCTGGGACGTAGATGCGATCATGTTTCCGCACATTTTTTTATGACATGATAGAATGTGCCCTTGTATTTTTTGACATATTTCAGGAGGGACCGTCTAATTTTTAAGGTGGCGTCCTCTGCTATCCTCGGAGCGCATTATGTAATAAATTATAACTGTTGCCTGTTAAAACTGTGAACTGTTGTCTCACTGACTCTATACAGGCTTATAAAGCCTTTCTTGCAGAATTTCACAGTATCAGTTTATTTTAAAGCCAAAAAGTCAACCTTGATTACCGTTTTCTTTTCGAGAACGTCTCTGTTTTACTTATAACTTTTACCTGTAAAACATTATTTCTTACAGCCGCAATACATTTATGAAATAATGATCAGCATTATCAGCCTGCCACCATAAAATAGAAACTATCTTAACTACTGCTAAATACTAAAACAAACCTGTAACTTTCTCCCGTGGATCTTGGAACTATCTCTTTTCTTTTCAGATTAGTTTATGTCTGTTCCTTTACTTGGAAGTTTTTACTAATGTTTCTGTTTTTTGGCCTATTTTCTCCCTATGTTTTCCTTGAAGACATTTTACGAAAGAAAAAGTACTTCTCTCCTGCAGAGTTAGTTGTGAATTAAAAAAGACTGACGCAGAATAATGTCATCGTACAATTTCAATTGTAAAATTTCAATCAATGAAAACGCCACATTTGGATAAACGCGTGCAAGAGCCACTTATTGCACGCAAGAACCACTTAAGTCAATGGCTAATGTTATTTATGCAATGAACAACTATTAGGGTATATTTTTAAAACAGAAAGAATTGAAGTGCTTTGCATGGTTTTTACCCAGGGCCTGTGTCCACCTATAATATACGCTCACAACAAAAGAGCATGTTTGAAAAAAAAAACGTAATTCGGGTCGTTTTTTGAAATGACCGATTCAATTGTAATAATTAGATTTAGATCATGAGTATTTTGTGAAAATTTAAATTTTTTCTCAAATTTATTTTTATTTTCTTACTTATTTTACTTTATTTTCTTAGTTTCTCTCTCATTTTGTTCTCGTGCGTTGAGAGTATTTGCCGCATTTATAGAAATTTTGCTGAAAAACGGTAAACAAATTATTCTCCTGTACCTTCACGCCCATTGAGATAAGAAATATTTAATCAGGCCTCTTTTATATATCTTTTATATATAGTTTTTATTTATTTATTATTTCGGCAAGCTTAGAAAACTAAGTATATAGTGGCAGACTTATTGCTACAAAAGTAATTTTTACAGCCAACCAAAATTAATTAGATGAGAATATTAAGAACTGTGGCAAGCTGTAAGTTATTTTTAAACATTAATTAATTCTACTTGAAATATAAAATATATTATATTATGTAGTAATAAAATAATATTAATTAAAAACTAAAGCAACTCAACACTTTAGGAGTAGGGAGGGACAAGGATGGGTTGTAATGCAATTGATTAGGATCTGCCAAATTATGATAGATAATGTATTTTTAGACGACTTCTGAGCGCAGACTCGACACTTTGTATATTTGTAGTCAGTTCGTTCCACGATCGAGTAGAATATACGATGATGGACTCTCCATAAAATGCTGTTCTATGTTGAGGGATTGGAACGATATATTTATTTTTCGATCGTGGTTCGAGGTTGTGGGATGACAGGTATTGGTATCTAGATTTATGATATGAAAGTGTAACGGGATTATTGAGGATATTATATACAAAACATAGAAGATGAAGGTTGCGTTGATCACGAATCTTTAACTATTTAAGACGTGAATGATACTTGGATATATAGTAAAATTTTTTAAGGCCGAACATTTATCGAATACACAGGTTTTGAAGTCGTTCTAATTTATTGAGTAAATATTCAGTTAGATTAGAATAACACACATTCCCATAATCAATAATAGGCAGAAGTAAAGTTTTTTAGTTCGCAGTGGAAGAATAGTTTAAAGCCCTTTCAGAGAGTGTATTTCGAAGAAAAATCTTATGACTAGCATCATTTACTTGAGAATGCCATGTGAGATGTTGCTCAATTAGTAAGCCAAGGTCTTTTACAGTTGAAGTAAAAAGGAATAACATAACCGTTAATCAATAGCTGCGGTAAATCAGATAAAGATATTTTTGACAAAAGTTTCTGACTATTGATACCGATAATAATAGCTTATGGTTTAATTGGGTAGAAGACTCTGCCTACCAGCCCACTGACTGATCACATATAGGTCTGCATTTAATATATCAATGCATCTAGAAATTTTCCATGGCTCCTTATATTATAATTCTTCGGATTTGATCCAGTCGTGTCTTTCTTGCTAATCCGTAATGTTTGCCTGGCCTTGCAGTTTCTAGATAGTTAAACTTATGTGCATAAAATTTTGCGAGTAGGTATGTTAAAAATATCTCTATATAGGTATGTTAAAAATATAGTTAATATATAGTAAAAAATTGTAGTAGCTAAAAAAAATTTTAATTTTTAAAATTAAGTTTAATTTTTAAGCCCCATTTGCAGATTATTAAGTTTAGTTTCTAAATCCCATTTGAGGAATATTGAGTTTCGTTTTTAAGCCTCGTTCATTTTTAAGCCCCATTTGCGGAATATTTTTTAAGCCTTTGAATGATGCAGTAGGCAATGATATAATATTCAATATGTTTATGATATATTGAGTAAAACATTTAAGCTATGAAAGGTAAATTTTATTTTCAAGCTCCATTTTTTCAAATGCGGAAATTTTCTAGACTCATTTGGGGAATATTAAGATTCAAAATGGCGTGTATGTCTCATAGTCCCATGTTTTTCATCTGTGTGTTTGAAACAAATTTAAATACTAGTATTTCATTTGTATAGTACAACTTTTAATTAAACTCATTTCGGTTAACTTTCATCATTCATTTTAAGAGATAACTTTGGAAGCCTATTTTATGCAAGTTCCGATACGTTTTTGGTTAGTTTTTCTCATTAAATTTTCTCACATAAGTCAAACAATTGCTGCCTGAAGTTGACATTGACATGAGCTCACTTTTCTTAAATTAGTGCATCTATTTTTACCAAAATAATCGTCTTTGGCCAAGTTAGGGTAATTATTTTTAATTGTTTATTAAAAACAACTACACTGAAATCATTATTGTGATTTATAGTGACTGCTAATTAAGGCCAATGGCGTTCATCAATTGTTAACACAGCCTTAATTCAATGATGGGAGTTTGGTTTAATAAAGTTTGCTCCGAAGAATCTGTCGAAAACAAGCTGCTTAAAGAAATCAACAACTTGTTTAACCCTTTCAATGGCAGTATTATTAAAAATACTCATAAGCATTGTCCGATGAACATTTATTTTGCTCTTACTAGAAATCTTGGTAACAATCGCATATAGTCTTTCTAATTTTTGGCCAATATAGATGTTTCAAAATCTATGTAATCGATTTTAATTACATTTTTTCCGAAAGACGTAAAAGATATAAGTGCTTAAAAATTAAAGCAAAAAAATTAATTCCATTTTGTGAGCATTAATGTTATTATTTCTAGTACTTACGAAGAAATATTGATTAAAAATAATAATTTTGATTACTCACACTTTTTTTGAAATTGTCCGTGTTTGGTCACGTTTTAGGTTTCCGTTATGAAACAAGGAACGATTTTAAATTCATAATGTCACTTTATCCATCTGCCTGTTACAGTTTTACAGTTTTCACGGTTTCAATTCTATGAGCATGAAATTGTGCAAGTAAATGTTTATAAAGGAGATTTCAATTAATACGTAGTAAAATATTTTAAAAAATCATTGAACTCATTAAATCCTATTCTATATAGGGAGATACCACTATATATCTATATACTATTTTGGTACCCTATTGAATAGATTATTGGAAAGATCTTTCAAATTGAAATTGAAGTTCTATTTAAAGTTTTTGACATGAAAATGTTTCTAAAATCGATACCGGATGTGGGGAGGTAATCACGACCAATAACGCGGCTGAAAATATACATAATGCCGCCATTTTAAAGATAATGAACGAATGTTTTTGCAGTACTACTCAACATTAGTGGCAGCTACGCACACGCAAAGTATGTCCATGATCTTCTTCCAATTTTACTTTTGGAAGAGGTATTCAAATAATTTCAAAGTCTTATTTACCACATTTTTCTTATTTATTCCATTCGGCTACCATGTATAAAATAATTTGAATATATTAAATACTACTTTCATTTTTATAAAAATATCGGAGGTACAATTTTTAATCATGAATTTTGGTAAAATATAGTCTGGTAGCAGCTTAAAGATGAGTGATTTTTATTTTATTTAATTTTTCTATCAGAATTAGGCCGTCTCCGAAAGAGTTAAGACCCCGACCGCTATCCCGCGGTAACTAAACGCTCATAAAACTTCCTGCTCTATTTCAGTAAGATTTTGATGCTCTCGGCCAATCTGAAACTTGTTACGGGCGAAGTCTTAACACGAAACTGTGGACGTCTTAAAATTTCAACAAGTATCCGCGGGCGGTTTCCACATCGGCGAAGAGCGCCGCCATTACAGGGCGAAAATGTAAATATTTTCTTTTATATCGGGAAAGTAGGTTTTCTTTTATTTTTCTCGCTTAAAGGAGAAAAAAATTGCACTCGATTTGTCTGCTTCTTGCGATCGGTGCTGCTAGCCGGTTATGGGTCGTATTCTTCCACTTCCAATGTTTTGCTATGGATCTTATGATTTCGAACATATTGATCCATGATGTTAGATCTCATAAACGTTGTGCAACCTCAAAATGACCACATGTCATTCTACCATGGAATGTATTGGTAGACTTAATGATTGTTTGTTTTTTTCCGGAGTTTGATTCGCATAGATTAGTAGGAATACTTTCGCATTTCAAAAGGAAAAAGGGAATCCTTATACGATAACTTGCGTGTCTGTCTGTGCATCTGTCACATCCGATTTTCTCAGGAACTGCGCGAGAAGGAACTTGAAACTTGGCATAGTAATACATTTTATTAACTCACATATTTTGTATTGGCTAACTTTTTTAAAATATTCATAAGGCTTAATTAAAATACCTAAATGTTTATTTGTATTTTATATTTCATGCGGAATATTATTTAAAAGGGTTTATTCCGAGGAATAGAACAATATTATTTTCATAATTTGAAATTTCTTACTAAAAAAAAATAATCTGAAAAGTATGCGAAAATAGAGCTTCCTTATTCTGGAACTGCCGAATCAAAAATCATGAAAAAATAATGTTGGTAAAATGTGACAAAAAGATTACGGGAAAACTATGACCATTATCTTATACCTCATAATTATAGAAATATGCTCCACTTTTTCATGCCTATGAAATATATGGTAGGCAATATATTTACGTTGTGAAAAACATAATTTCTAAATAGTCTAATATAAGTACTACGCACCCTCAAATATTTATGTGCTTAAATGTGCATGGAATCTTCTTAGGGTAAGTTTTACTCGTACTTGACTGTTTTTTTATTAATGAGACGGAGATCTTCTTCAGTAACGACGTTGGTATCTCAAAATTATCTTTTTCTGCGACAACATTAACTTATATTTTAATCTGGTTTTCACAGTCTTGATGATTTACAATAATATGTTCAACATTTCTTAAGCTTGTACACTCAATTTTCCATGTAATACTAATAATCGGTTTTCAAGTTCCTCAAAGTATAATTGTAATCACAAGCATTATTTTAGTGAAAATCACCCTTAAATTCGTTTATTGACTTTTGTGATGAAACAAACTAATAGACGGCAAAAAAGCCCAATAAGAAATATTCAATTGAGCTTTTTCTGTGTAAGCTTTTGCACGCTGCTCTAACAAACATGCGTGTAGACAGAAAATATGTCTAAAAAAGTTGTTTTTGTTTCTATTTAAGTCTGGATATATTCCTTTTTGATCCTTCAAACAACAATTTCGAAGAATAAATTCATCCCTCCGATTTTGTGTAACGATATTGACAGAGCGACCCGTCCTGGCTTCCCTAGGGTAGTCTAAGATTTCCTGCGTATAATTTTGCTTACTTGAAAACATCGTCGTAACTTTTAATCTACTCAATTTTTTTATGTTGTATTAAATTGTGGAGTACAACGAAAATTTGATCAATGGTAGTTGAGGAAGATAATTAAAAAAAACTCATCTGATAACCTTTAAGATAGTTTTATACAATAAGCTTTAGAAAATTGAGTTGAAAAACAATGTTTTATTTAAACATGTTTATTATCGATTTTATCAATGTTTTTTTAATGTTTCAACGTATCTCTAGATCAACTCGATTTATGCAGCGCACGTCAAAATACCTCTCCAACGAAAAATTTTTTCGGCACCATATGCAAACATTTTCACAAAAATTTAATAAGTTATGTATTTAAATCTTCATTCTGGTTTAATATATGCACTAATGAATACTAGAACAAAATCCGTTCAGCAATTACTGAAAAAATCACATATATATAAATAGATATACGTGGCAAGGCACTTCATTTTATAACATGTATTGACTAAAGAAATTCGAATATTTTATAAAACATGCACAATTTGTTTTTTAAACTACTTTACATGTGGCCACCAAATTTGCTATTATTAACTCTATCGTGTTACCAGGTTTATGTTACCAGGTATATCTTTAATGCCCACGAAACTAAAATATACACCTGCAAGTACCTCGTAAACCATTATATAATATAATATAACATCTAATATAATCAGGTTTCTTAAATATATTTGTTGAAGGTTTAGCAAATATAATAAAAAAGTAATTATAGATTAAATATTTACACACTTAAAATAATGTATCAAATTATTTGTACAAATTGCTTGCCGACAAACAACAATTAAAAATGTCAATCACGAGCCAATTCAAATCAATCATAATTGATTAAATAGAAAAATCAGCAACGTATTCTACGAAGTAACCAAATTAATTCTATAAACAATAAGGTGACGATAAATATAAAGAAACACGTCCTATCCTGTCACTGTGACTAAGTACGGGTCTGGCTTGCGCATCGAGGGTTCTGTACCTGAAATGCAACTACTGTGTGGTTGAAGCGAAACTACTTTATTTATAGTAAGTCATTAATAATACGGATTTATTAGTGCATTAAATATTTAACAATGTGTAATCAAGAATGATCCAAGATAATAAGTACCTCTCCTACTTAACAATATCACGCATCATATCATTTTATAATCATCTTAAAACTTTTGTGCAGGCTTCTATAAAGTCTGTAATTTCCAAAATTTTAGGTTCAGTAATTTCGAAGTAAGAGGGAATTCATTATTTTTTCAAGTTTTTAGTATAGTTTGATAGACATCCATACAGTACATGTGAAACATATACCTCCTAAAATTGTGGAAAAAATATTGTGAGACTCTAATAATGATATCATCAAACGATAGCCTTAACTTTATATGACATTAAAAAAACAGTTCTAATAACTTAATTTGCCCCTCTCCTTCCTGAAAATGTCCATTTAAATATTTTCAATTTTTATTTATTGAAATATGTGCGGATTAAAATGCTTTATTACATTTCTAAATTTCAAGTTTCCACGTCAAGTTGTTTCTGGGGAAAACGACCTTGACAGACGGCCAGACGAACACTTGAGTGATTTTATAAAGGTCACGCTTTTTTTAATGTACAAAACGCTTAAAGATTTTTATTTCGTTTTAAAATCGTATTCTCAATATGGAGACAAATCAAAAGTGGTAAAGTCAGACATTGGAATTTTATTATTTTAGTTAGATGAATAACACAAAGATAAGTGTTTAGTTACCACGATTCTCTACAATATCGCTTTTAATACAGTATAAATAAGTAGACTTTGTAACCACCTTGCGCCTCTTAATTTAAAGAAAATATTTACATTATGACAAAGTACACGTGAAATAATGTATTTACCGATCCTTTTATTGTAGATGCGAACCGGGCTTACGCTTTATTACTTTTTACGGAGCTAAACTCAGTAATTGAGGTAGAATAAAATATAAACAATTACGACAAGCAGAAGTATAGGATACGTTGCAACGTTGGTACTTGCGCCCTAAATGGCCGCCCGCCCAGTCTCGGGACAGGAAGCGTTTGCTCGAATAAAATGTAATTTCCCTCCGCGAGCGAATCGCGACAGTGTGTTATCAATAAATGTGATAACAAATCTGGCTGCACATATATATATATATATATATATATATATATATATATATATATATATATATATATCATTATATATAATTCACATATTCGAGAGTGTTTAAGGCGGTGTATGTACTGAGAGTAGGTTCTATTGATTTGCTTTTGGTTAATTAAATGTTTCTTTTTATTATTTTATGATTTAATTATTAATTTTAGTTATTAAAATAATATAGTTTTCCATATCTCAAGAGGAATAACCAATTCCTTGTAAGATTATTCGCGTTTCTATCCATCTGTCTGTCATGCCGTTTTTCTCTGAAACCGCTCGACGTAGACATTTGAAATTTGTTATAGTGATAAAGCGTATTACACCGCACACATCTCTATACTGTTCACAAATATTTAGATTGAAATTTTAGGGGATAAATTAATCACTCGAAAAAAAAATTTAGTTTCGTGGAAATAATAAAAATGTGTTTTCATAATTTTAGGTGGTAAACTTCCGATATATACTGAAAAATATGAAAAAAAGTATATTCACTCCTTATTTCTAAAACTACTAAATTTAAAATTATGGGTTTTCAGAGGGTTACGCAGAGGTTGTAGGAAAACTGTAGCGATTATATTTGTTGCCATTATCTTTGAATAAGCCTTTACGCTTTAAGCTTTTACGCCTTGAACGATGTAGTAGGCAATATGTTTATGTTGCGAAAAATTGACATTTGTAAATAGTTTAATATAACATATTTTATACCCTTAAATGTTTATAAGCGTGAAAAATCGAACTTTTTAAAAATGGTCGCAGTAAAGTGAAATTTAACTTATAAAAATTCACGTTTATCTAAGTTTCTTTAAAAATTACTAGGTTTTCAACTGTAAAAGATCATTCGATTTTGGTGTTATTTTTTTTTTATTTGAAAGTAGATTTATCTGTATTTTCAGGTGATATATTAGATTTAGATTACAGAACTCCACCGACCTTCCTTAAAATAATTCGTAAAGTATAAGTAAAACGCGTAATTCAGAATTTCCATATACACTGAAAACGTTCAGTGTGTATTTAGTAAACGATTAAGGATACGCAGGTTTTCTATTAAATTATTTATAAATATTAATATTATTTTTCAAATTTATTATTTAATACATATTTCAAAGGTCTTGCACTTCTCAAGAACTGTGATTAATTTCCCAAGGTAAATTTACCCTTTCAAATAAGTTTTCGAAAGAAAGGCGGCAGGGAGCGGAAAAAAGAAACGTCTATTTCGTTTTCTATTGTTCTATTTTTATATGCATAAATGAGAGAAAAACTCACATAATAATTATTTGTACTTCAAATTATTTTTATTTCGCCTAGCAAAGTGATAAAAGTATCACTTTCACTGCTCACCTTGAAAGTCGTTTTAGATTTTTTAGTCGGCTGTTTGTAGCTCCATGACCATAATAGAATATAATTTTGACAATTGGGTATTGCACTATTTTTTTATTTGATAAATGATCATTTCAATGTGGAATTTAAATTATGAAAATTTTTTTTCCGTATTCATAAAATGTTAAGAACCGACCGAGTTATAAAGGTTTAAACTTAACCTTTAGGCAAGGATGGAAATATTGAATACGGTAGTTGACTCATTCTAAATTTTGATATTTTTCATACAATATTGTGGAATATAAGTTAATTAAAAACCAGTCTTGCAAAAAAATTAAAAAATTGATTGAAAAATAAACCAGTTGTAGGCTTCTAAATTTGAAGACACGGATAGAGTTGGGTATATCCCTGTCTCTTTTGCTCTCGTAGAATATAATGTGCAATATTAAAAATGACCTCACAACACAGTATTGCCGTCCTTCTCTATAGGTTAAATTTAAACTTTTATAACTCGGTCAATTTTTAAGATTATTATATAATTTTTTCACTCTTCATCAGCTTGTACCCTGAAATTATGATTAATGAAATAAAAAAAAATTAGTCAAATACCCAATTGTAACGCCATTTTTATTAAAGTACATTGTATTCTAGTCTGTAGTATTTCGACACTGGTTTTTAATTAACCCATACTTTCATGATATTTAACAAAAACCTTAAGAGCAATCAACAAATTATTTGCAGAGTATTCATAACATTATTAATTTTGTTCCATATTGATAGTCATTATATAAAATAATAAAGTGTCTAATAGTAGATTGAGAGTTGTTGAATAAACCTATAGTTTTGAGTTGAAAAACAGATATTAATTTGCCAAATGGTCTCTCTGTGGATTAACTGTGACCGCAATTCAAAAGATACATTGTAACCGGCAGCTGCTGTTATCGGCGTCTGTTTGTGCCGAACGTACATACAGTGCGGGTTGGATCTTTGTTTAATTGCGTAATTGGGCGAGGGATAACAAAGTCAGAGTTAAGGATCTCAGGCGTGATAGTGAAACCGGTCAAGAAGGAACCTTCTTATGCAGAGGGTAAGAACAAAATTTACCTAAAACCCTCATCAAGGAGTGTCAGTACTCAACGCCTGACGATCTTAAATTGTTCGCTCGGAGTCAAGAGCGAGCAGCTAATACTCTAAAGTTAGTTTCAAGATTATTGGTGCTTATGTAAGGAAGTTATTAGTTGGTTTTGACGTTGTATCGAGTATCTAACTATTAAGTATTTTAACAACCTGTTGTAATCTAACGTATTCTAAACGATTACTTATATTCACACCGCGTCGTAAGATCAGTTTTGTGTTCAACTTTTGAGGGTGTGATCAAAAGAGCCAAACTATTGAGTTGTTTACTTTTGTCCATTTGATTTGACTAAGCCGAATTAACTATTTTTGAAGATTGTGATATATGCAGAGAAGGGTTCTTTTAACCTTTCTGTACACAGCACTGGGAGTCCCAGACTCGTGTTTGACTAACACGCATAGAAATTAGGAAAGTTTAGGTACAATAATCATATGCACCCAGATTTTGTTTGTAATAGTGACAAAAGTACCGCCTAAAACAAAACTTTACCTCAATATAATAAATAGCCTAGTGTTTTTTTTACATTTTTTGTTGAAAAGGAAAAATAATTTATTATCAATTTGATAATAATAATTTGATTAATTTCCGCGCTGTGTATTGTTAGTATGTTTCAATGTCATTAGAGAATAATTAATTATTTACTTTCATGTTTTAAATAATATGTTAATATAACATTAATCTTCAACTAATTGTATTACATTTTACGGTAACTCCAGTTCAGTTCAATAAATGATATTAACGCTACTATCCAGAGATGTCACTCTAAGTGATCTATAAAGGACACTATGTTTTTAGAAATCCTAATAGATGGCACTGTATGGTTTTGCTTTAAATTGATATCGGTGTACAACTTTAGATATAAAAGTCCCTATTCACTTTTACCGTGTAATATGAAGCTTTTAATGCTGAAAATTATAAATGGATATGGTTTCGAATCAAGTTTTCTTATGTGCTTCTTATCTTTTAATTATGGGGAGAAAGATCAATGATTCAATTGCATTTATATATATATATATATATATATATATATTTATATATATATGTATATATATATATATATATATATACATATATACATATATATATATATATATATATATATATATATATATATATATATATACTTGTAAATACTCTAAAAGAAATATTTCACATTTATCTACATATCGAAAGTAAAATATAAATTATTATATGAGTTGCCTATACAGTTTTCATTTCATAATGAAGAAAATCCTATTTGGTATTTACAGCATTCTAACTTGATTTACCAGTCTGAATCTACCTGCTTTTAGTACCATAATTTGTTTCGACCGGCCCAGAAAAGGTTAAACTTTCTGATGGAGGCATATTTTAGAGAGCTTTACTTCGAATAAAAAGTGGTGGCTTTACTTTGCAATAGTTGTCTGTTTCGCTTTGGCAAGGATTTCGTTGGTTATGATATGAGGTGCCTGTAAAGGTGTGGCATTGGAAATTTACATAATATTTATGAAAGGCTTTGTGTTATTTTGAAAGAGGTATTTACTTGAATCTACATGTCTCCCTGTAAATCATAGTCATGTCTTTCGAAGAATGTTTATGCTTCGCATTCCCAAATGTTTCTAAATTATGACTTACATGGCCTACTGAGCATATTTTTTAAATATATAGATTAAATCGTTATATAAAAATCTTTAGAACATAGATGTTGTCAAAAGTAATTTATTTTTTCGTAATAATTAATTTTATGTCTTATTGTAAAAAAAAATATTGTTTCATTTATTTCAATTAACATTGTCACATTTATGTATTGTTGTATTTAAGTGGATATTTTATAAATGTATTTATTTTTCTTTGTTCTTTGTGGAAATGTTAGAACACAAACTTATTTCGCATTTAGTGTTCATAGAATATTTCAAATAGTTTGTGTTTGTTTTTTTCCCTTTACATAAAATAAAAGAAATAAAATAAATAATATTTATGGAATATTTATTCTGTTTTAAGTGTTTGGAATTTTTTTAAAACGTAATAATAATTATATTTAATGACTTTTTCATTTTATGTGATATTTAACCATTACGTTTTTAATAATGTATTTTAAAATATTATTTGAGATAATAGAATTCATTTTAATTGTTGTTAATATTCTGACATGCAATGGAATCCATACATAGGTAGCTCGAATGGTATTAACATCGTTTATTTCACTTCGTTGAATTTAAATCAAACCATGGCAAATGATATTGTTTCTTTTAAAGGTCCCGTACCTTAAAAAGAAAAATGAAACCCTTTAAGATGTTTCACGTGTCCCCGTGTTTATCAGTCACAGTCGTTTTACGGCTTGCTGTAGAAAGTTTAAATTTGGCATAGTCATAAAATATATAAACCCGCACGTATTCAAATAAACTCTGAAATACATTTTAGAGAACGCGGAGAAAGAATTAAGAATTTAAAAAATAACAAGTGCCGGGTGCCGGTAGAGTCTCGGACGGTGGTTGGGTATCTTATATGATATGTATTACCTGTATTTCGTACGTTGATACCTACATTTCATGTGTTTACACACATGTGGCCGCAGCAATTATGAAACCTAAAGAAATACAAAAAGAGCTTGGTAGTAGATAAATAGAAAACCATAACCAGAAAATTGAGCAGGCTGGAGTAAAAATAGTTCGGTATAACCTGGTAGTGCTTGGTGTCAGTGAATATTTTGTATGGCGTAGTAGTAATAGCGTGGGAATTTTAGTGTCTGCGATAAAGATTAATTCATAAATCTAAGGTAGAATTCTGAAAAACTAGCCCTAAATTTCAATGAAGTATTTAGACCCATCGCCCAAACGTTGGAGTCAGATATCGACAACTTTTATGAAGGCTTCGAAACTTTAATAACAGCGTTATCAAAATGAGAAGTGAATATATTTGGCATTAATTTTGTAGAAATTCATTATTCACAATTAAATGAAACTACGTGACGTAGTATTATTTATACTTTCTTTAAGTTGTTTACCACGACCTAGGTTTCGTTGTATTACAACATCTTCAGATGGGCAATTAGCAAAGATCGTTTCTAATAGCCCGCCTGAAGATAACAAAACATAGATTGAATACAACAAAACCTAGGTCGTGGTAAAGAACTTAAACAAAGTGAATTACTTCTGTTCACGTGTGCTTTTCAGCAATTTTCCTTTGACAATGTGCTTTTCAACGCTCTATAGAACAGCCTTATCTTTAATACGAATGCGTATTTGGGAACAAAATATGGTTCCGAAAATAAAGTCATGGTTAAAACTTCGTTTCAGGATAGAACGCAAAAAGTTACTCCATAGTTCGAAAGCTTGAACATCATAAAACATTTTTTTAAATAGAATGTAGCACAAGTTGAAGGACAACTATTCACCACAGGCATAGCTAACTAGCTAACAATATGTGGCTCAATCTAAAACGCTCTGTTAGAAATACTAAAAGAAATAACTGAGAAAGTCATATTAGCTTTAATATGAAACCTGGGAAGTGATTCAACACAGATGGAAATTATTGTGTTGCTGGTAAAAGAAATCAAACGTCAAAGGACAGGGAATTTACTCATCTGAGCAGACAGATAAAAAAGCTCTGCCGTGGCTATACAAAACGACACACAGAACATCAGCATTGAGGTCCAGCAACGCAATGAAAAGCTACAAACTGGGTATATATTTAAGAATATACCTATTACCTGCAGGTTCCTGCTTGGATTTAAGCTGGAA
This sequence comes from Druceiella hillmani, assembly GCA_039881145.1. NCBI lineage: Eukaryota > Metazoa > Arthropoda > Insecta > Lepidoptera > Hepialidae > Druceiella > Druceiella hillmani. Next base: position 9,169,002 of record JAYKKI010000004.1, read on the forward strand.
TGTAGAGGACTGTGAAGCTAATCGACTGTTCAAATTGAGCCATGCCATGTAAAGATGCAATATTGTAACATTAGAATTAGATATCGCTGAGTACTTACACTAAACCTCATATAGTTCAAAAAGTGATCGATCAAAAGCTGAAGATCAGCAACGATGGTTTGGTATCAGGTATAGATGAAAATACTTCCAAAATACTGAAGTCAGTGCGGCGCATATTTACAAATCTGCAGCAAGATAACGGAGAACGGTCTGCAGAGTGGACTTTATACGTTATCCTCCTCTTCCACTCTTGTGCAAGAGATCAATTAGAATTTGCGATAACTATAGGACAAACGCACTCATCACACATGTGAGCAAAATTATATTTTATGATCAACAAATGTATTAGACGATTGCTAAATCCCGTAAGAACATGCAGGCTAAGTAGGAACCGGACTAACAAATCCTCAAAATACGCCGAATTATTTTGACATGCTGTAATTTCAACATATCTCTAGTCATGTGTTTTGCTGGTTGCACAAAAGTGTTTGACTACGAAGTTTGGACCAAACTCTGACAAATATTGCCTGAAATAGAAGCGCTCTAATACTTGGCACATCCCATAAAAAATGTACTATAACAGCACGGGTGTAGTAAAACGACCGTTTTCTAACTTAGCGTTTTCAGAGGTATTCAAATTTGAAAAAAGAGTACGACAAAGATATATGTTATCTTCAATCATCTTCAATGTATATGGTCAATATATAATAAAGAAATCCTTCGAAATTCGGGAAGCCGAAGTCACCGAGGGAGGAAACCGTATATCCAACCTTAGTAGATACGCTGATGATATTACATTTCTAGTAAGAACACCAAGCAAGATGGCGGAGTTATTGCGGCGAATTGCGACAGTCAGTGATGAATTTGAACTCTTCATAAACCTAACCAAGACGAAAGCCATGATTGTGGACAGGTAGGAACATTTAGACAAGACTATGCTCTAAAAGACTTCGAAGTGGTCGAGGAGTTTAATTATATGGGATTCATCAACAAGAATTGTGAAAAATAAATTCGTTGTCACATTGTACCTGCAAAGAACGTTACTCATACATCGCGCAATTCGCAAACAAAAAGATGGTGGAAGAACAACAATTATTTAGTAAATACTTTGGTAAACTCCATATTTTTCTACGATTCTGTAATTTGAATTATAAAAGCTGCAAATAAAAAACGCATTGGCGCCTTTGAGATGTGGTGCTAGTGACATAAGCTGTTGGTGTCTTGGACTGCTCATAGGACTAACTTACCTATCATCAAACAAATCGGCATCGGCAATAAAATTGGACAGCCAATACAGTTACTCAACGGGTACTCAAATATTTCGTTCTTGTTATAAGAACAAAAAAGTATGAATCGAGGAATCTTGCTGGAAATGGTCGAGAGCTTAAGACTATCAAAAAATTGGTTTTTAGAAGTTTATGCAAAGATTGCAGGAAAACAATAACCATGATTCTAGATGATATAGTTATGTCACGTTGATATTTATGATATATTAGGGATGACTTATTTGTTTATGTAATAAAACTGTAATGTAATACAACTGTAATGTGTTATGTAATAAAAATGTACAGAACATTAAAGATATTTACGAAAAAATTATTTAAGGGTGCGTACTAAAATTAATTGAACACAAGAACATTGTTTTTGAATATTAATTTGTTCGTTTTTCTGCTTGTTTTTTGTTTGTCCCCTTGTTTGTTTGTCTTTCTGTCTGCTTATAGATTTGTCTGAGTAGTCATCAAGTAAAAATAATAAATCAATTCAGATGAGTTTTTTTTTTGAAACTATAGCGGTGGACTACAGATTACACTTAGTTTTATTTTATCGGAATTGGTTCATTCAGTCGGAAGATATACGAATTTAATATCTTCAAAAATTAATTTATTTTGTGTTAGTACAGTAGCAAATAATGGTCTGGTTGCTAGATACGTAGTTATTAAGCCAATTTAAGGTGTCTACGGACATTAATAGATGATGCCACGTGGTGCTATGTGTACCGGACGGTACATAGACCAAATCGGCATGTAATTTTGAAATTTTTGTCCGTAAGTATATTTATTTGGTCATGAATCATGCAAGAACAACTATGGAATTTAGAAATTTCTAACGAGGTTCGGAACCCTCAATGTGCGAGCCAGTCTGTTCAGTTTTTGCTTAAAATTTTAAGAATTATTTATGTACCACAACGTGGTTTGGACATAGATCGGTGTATATTCTATTTATTTTCGGATTTTTCCTTCAGAGTTTTAAGATTATCATATTTTTTTAAATGAGAATGGTGTGAAAAGATTTGGTGAACCCATACATCTGTAACATTTTTAGTTTTGTTTTGTGTTTGCATTTTATAAATATTTTACGTCACAATAACAATAAATTATATCTAGTCGGTATTTCTTTCCTTAGAAAGGAACTTTACTTAGATGTTAAAATAAAAAAAAACAGTTCTTTATTGAATAAATTTGAAATAATATTTACAACAAAAAAGTTTTTAATTCAGTAATGATTTTATTTTATTCTATTAGTAATAATAATATTGTCATTATTAGTACTAAATTTACTTAATTTAAAAAACTGCGAAGTGCCAGCAGAACTTGCACTACAAGGGTTTTATACACATTTTTATACTTAAAACATTACATACCCTTAGGTACATAATACTTCTATTAAACTAAAATAGACTAAAATAAGATACAGTAGGCAATGAAAAAATCATTGCCTACTGTATCTTTCATAAGGTTAAAAGTGTTGTGCATATTTAAAAAAATATATCATTGTTGTTTTCCTACCTATCTCTGTGTAGACTTCTGAAAACCTTATTTTTTTTAAATTTTAGGATCAGTAATGTCAAAAAATGTTTATTTGCAATTTTTTTGAAAAATGGGCTCGTAAAAATTTCTACTTCAAGTTGAAGTGAAACTTTTTCACCCTAAATGTAACGGTGAATAATTTAATTACATAAAATTTGGAGATAAATTTGATGTAATAATAATCTATAATTTCGGATATCATCTATAATTTCTGTTATAATTGCTATGTTTTATTACAATTTAATATCTCTGTCCTCACTATCATTGCTTTACTGCATTCACACATTTTTGTAAGCGATATGAATTTTAACTTTAAAAATCTATAAATATAAGAAGCAAAGTGGAAAAGAAAATGCAAAAGAGAAAGCCAATTAAGGTAGACAAGATTAGGCGAAATAAATTATTTTGATCCAAGAGAGATATACAAATAAAACAGTGTAATAATGGCATGTTACTAATTCGAAGGATATCCTCTTTTAAATCCAGTAATTTATTTCTAAATTACCCAAAAAAGTCGAGAGCTAGCAAATCGTGGTAGACATGATTGTTTAAACTGATTGCATGCAAATTAATAAACTATCTTTAGTTGGCATCCGGTTATCGTTTAACGTTATCGTTAAAATAAGTTTATCGTCAACTCTAGTCATTTTTGCTCATTGAATAATACAATAATTTCAAGTTGTCAACTAATATGCCATCTGATTTAATTACAGTGTCGTTACGGATTGTTGAATCGAATTCGGTAATTTGACATGGATTTCTAATAGAAAAGTGGTAAAAAATGTCTACCCTTAAGGCGCTGTTAATTATTATTACTAATATAGAATCTATAATACATGGATAAAAAATGAAATAAGATGAGACAGTGATCGGTTCGCAAGGCTGACTCTCTGGTATATTTTTTTAATTATGACGTCACGTATATCCTTAACGAGTCTCAACAATTTTAATAGTCTCACCAGCGGTATACCGGGCGTCGTGCTAGCGAGTGAAATGTATCGAGGCAGATAATCAAGTGGGATTTATAATGATGTGTCGTTAGCTGTACGTTCCGGATTTTCGCGAATACATCGCGCCCCGCTCGCCCGATGTATCTGTGAGCATTTACGGAAACAAGATTTTCGTATGTCCACAATTAAATGAAACTACGTGATGTAGTATTAATTCTACTTTCTTTAAGTTCTTTACCACGACCTAGGTTTTGTTGTATTACATCTTCAGGTGGACTATTAGCAAATATTGGAGCTATGTATTACGACATCTTCGGGTGGGCTATTAGCAAAGATCTTGGTTAATCTTTGCTAATAACCCACCCGAAGATGTTGTAATACAACAAAACCTAGGTCGTGGTAAAGAACTTAAAGAAAGTAGAATAATGAATTTCTACAAACTTAACGCCAAATATGTTCAATATTTTCATACGTCTCGAATTTGAATCTAAAATTAAAAAGAAAATAGTAAAATAATAAGCTATTACATAACCTTTATATTTTAGAAATAATATTTCAATGTAACCTCACAGGTTTTCAGTGAACTATTTTGACGAATTTTTTCTAATAATTTAAGATTAATATTTAAAGAGTAACAAAGAAGAGAAAGTTTTAGGATCATTTGAAGTGCCCCAAATATATTACCCTCACTGATGCTTAGTCGGCTCGTAATATGATTGACACAAGAAACAATAAATTGCACGTTGGTGGAATCATTGTTTTTTCCTTTTAAGTTTACTTACGCAAAACTTGCAAAAATAAACTCAATTACCGTGATACGTCATTAATTTATTTTGAAATTTTTAATAATTTCAAAATTATATACTATTAATGCTTAGATAGCTTGTAATATGATTGGAATAACAATAAATTGCACGTTGGTGGAATCATTGTTTTTTCCTCTTCAGTTTACTTGTGCAAAACTTGTAAAAATAAACTCAATTACCGTGATACGTCAATAATTACTTTTGAAATTTTTAATAATTTCAAAATTATATACTATTAATGCTTAGATAGCTTGTAATATGATTGGAATAACAATAAATTGCACGTTGGTGGAATCATTGTTTTTTCCTCTTCAGTTTACTTGTGCAAAACTTGCAAAAATAAACTCAATTACCGTGATACGACAATAATTTCTTTGGAAATTTTTAATAATTTCAAAATTATATACTATTAATGCTTAGATAGCTTGTAATATGATTGGAATAACAATAAATTGCACGTTGGTGGAATCATTGTTTTTTCCTCTTCAGTTTACTTGCGCAAAACTTGCAAAAATAAACTCAATTACTGTGATACGTCAATAATTTGTCTTGAAATTTTTCATAAGTTAAAAAGAAACTTCACTGAGAATTAAAACAGTAGCACATTTTGTATTATAAACAAAAAATAAGTAACATATATCACAGCTGCACCTATTGGACCAGGTATCTACTATCATTCGTAAAATAATAGTAGATATGGTGTGAAATTATTAAGAATAATTTTGTATGTGATCTAATTGATACGATAAATAATTTGATTTTTATTGGAACGCTGGATTTGTTTTTACGGGAATGCTGGATTTGCTTTTTACCGAAATGCTGAAATTGCTTTTTACTGAAATGCTGAAATTGCTTTTTTCTGGAATGTGGCTTAAAGTAAAGTTTAGGTCGAGAGTAAAGTTTTTGGTCGCTGGCTGGCTAATATTTTTGGTCGTTGATGTGCGTACGTCCGTTCTATTAACGACTCATTGAGTCTTAATGTCTAAATCGAGTTTATTAAATATCAACTTACCCATAGCCAGTATCTTATCCATTGGACTTAGTAAGTAAGTAGTAGTAAGTAACACTAGTTAGGAGTCAAAATACCAGATTTCACAAACATAATTGTTAGATTGAAAAAACTCTTTAAATATCGTCATTTACAAATGCGTTACATTGAATGAGTTCCGATTGCTTTTAGAAAGTTCGGTAATCATTTTTTTACCACGATAAAATTACTAACATAACAATTAAACTTTTTAATGTGGGTAAGAAACGATTGCAAGTGTAGTTAAACCATAAAATAAATATTATTACTTTTTCGTCATTTTCTTAATAATGGTTGTTTAATATGAAGAGTATAATAATAGCGTTTTTTAATTTTTTTTTTATTATTTAGTAAAGAGAGAGGTTTTTAATGATCAGCTTTTAGTAGAATCATTATTCCGGATTTACTAAATTTATTATTAAAAATATAAAAAATTGTTTGTTTGAGTTATGTCTCCTCTAATTGAACGGCTTTGTTCAATTATTTTGAAACCGATGTTTGCTATATTTCTTAAGGTATTCGATTCTACCTAATGTCTGCCAGTGATGTAAGTTCTTATATATACCTTCCGGTTTCGGCCAGCGGAAAATTAAACGGAATTTCGAATTTCGAAAATTCTGAATTTCGAAAAATGTGTCGTGTTTGTATCAGAAATAGCATGGTATCTTCTGTTTCAGGACGCTCGGTGGTTTTCAAACTTTGAAAAATACGCGAATCAGCATTTTGCGTAACCAGTTTTATTTAAGTATGTGAAATGAGTGCAAGAAACAAATTTTCATTTATCTATATAATTTACACATAGATTACAGTCCTCGTGCAAAATAGTAGTTTATCATAGTAAAAAATATATATTTAATTCATTTCGTTGTAACATTTTTAATGCATAGACAAATATTTACGTTTTATCTGATACATAACAAAATAAACAGGTAAAACTCCCAAAATATAGATTTTTAGGGTTCTGTTGTTCAAAATGAAAAATGGAACACTTATAAGATCAATCACATATGTTTGTCACAGCCAATTTTCTCAAAAACTATGCAATGTAGTAATATAAATTTTGGCATAGTATTACACCTTATTAAGACGTATATTTTGTACTAATTGATTTTTTTTTAAATATTCATATAAGAATAAAAGATTCGGTAAAAGTTTCTTAATTTTGTATATCATGTGGAATATCGTTTGAAAGGGAATGTTATAAGGAATACAAAAATAGTTTTCAGTCATAATTTAAAAGAGCATGTTTAAACAAAAATTCTAAAAAATACGCTAATAGAATATTCCCCTCTCTTTATTTCGGAAATTACTGAACCAAAAATAGTGAACAATATCCCTATTGTTCGGTCGAATCTGACTAGAAAATTGTAGGAAAATTATAGCGGTTATCCTGGATATATTAATTTTTAAATATGTACCATATTTTACGCTTGTGCAAAATGTGGCAGGCAATATGTGCATTGTGAAAATTAATATTTTGAGAGTTGTTCTAGTACTTGAGAGGTTTTTATCATAATTGCAGTTTATAGAACGAAAAAAAGTTTTTGGAGTAAAACATTTTAATGTGTGGTAAAAATTTAATATTTAAGATGTATACAGATAATTATTAAGGTGTATACAGCTTGCCTCTCAGATGGCAGTTATGTACTTTAATTGTATACAGATAATTTTCATAATTTTCTTTTTTACGTTTTCAGCAGAGCGCCTATGGAAGTTTTACGTTTGTCTGTTATGGGAGATACACATAGTTCTTTTTAAAATTTTTATCATTTTATTTGTAACGGAATTACGAAAAAACTAAAGAAAATATATTGACTATGCAGTTAGTTGTATTGATTATTGTTGAGTAGGATAAACAAATGTTTTTCCTAAGTCCGTGAGGCAATCATACCCCACCTGTATATTACACTATAACGAGTATGTTTAAACAAATTGTTCGTAAAGAAGTTCATTGCGTTCGATGTTACGACCCACATTGTTAACCTCATAGGTCACTAGACGTACCGCCTGACAGATACGTTGTAACGCTCAATTGCAACGTAGCGTGTTACCCCCACTCCAGTAGCATTACTTTCGTAATATGTTATTGCGATACCTTTCTCAACATTAGTAATTTTTTTGGTACGAGAAGTTAGACGCGCAAAAAAATTAAACTTGAATTAAGATATTACCTCTGGATCCGAAAATATGTTTACTGATTATATATCATTATTTTTTTTTGACTTCACTGTACCCTTAGTACAGTGAAGTCTAAAAACTAATGAAATTTTAAGCTTCATTTTACAAGTAAACGTTGATGATGTATTTATTTAATCTTCAAACCAATCTTTAGACGAAACAAAATACGGAAACGAATTACGGTTTCGTTAAATATTTAAGTGAATGTCGAACGAAACCGGAGCGATCGTTTCGCGGCAGCGCTACCGAAACGCGAAATTATTTTCTCCAGACGCGGCTTAAACATAATATGCAGTTAACTGTATCGTTAGGCCCATTTTGCAGGAAATTACTTCTTATTTTAATTAACGATATTAATATTAATTGAGTTACGTTTTGTTTAAAGGAGGAGCTGCGTTAGATTTCTTCACACTAGAGAAATTTTTCATTATCTAATTCAAGTGTTGTAGTGTAAGCTTTATATCTAATTTAAGTGTTACCTTACACTACGTAAGGTTGATAAATTCATATTTGAAATTGTAGTATTAAAACATGAGTAAATTTGGTTCTTCAATAACCCATACTTATGCGCTTACAGTTTCTGTGAAATATACGAAATTTTAAAATTTCCTTCATTACCAAATAGCGAATTATTAGTTTGATGTTTTGTTTAATACTGAATTCAATTAATGATTAGAAAGAAAAAATATTATCACTTTCATACGTGAGCATATTTGTTTGTTTTATGTAAAAATTATTAAAGACAAACAATACATATTTATTATTATTATGAAAAGATTCATACGTATATGTACGCCAAAACGAAGAAAAAACGAACCTCTTATAAGTCACATGTCTATTCATCCCTCTGTTATAGCCATTTTTCATAGAAAATATTTGAGGTTGAAATATGAAATTTAATATAGTTATAAAGTATATAAAAACCTTAACAATGTTTATTTAATATTACTATAGGGTTCAAATGAAATTTGAAAATTTTTTTAAATTTTTTAGTATTTATGATTAAAAACTATTTTTCTTGCTTGTACGAAAGTTTTGGATATTTTCAAATATATATTCTCATCTTTCAAAATGCTGCAGTCAAAATAATAAAAAACAAGGTTATAAGAGGTTTGCCTAAAGTTGTGTCGTGAAATTATGACAATGATATTTTAAATGCAGGTTTTTTGAGAAATTAACAATATTTTACACCAGTGAAAACTAGTCAATTTATTTGCACCGTGAAACGTAATATTAATATTTGTAAACAGCTTAATAGAGGCACCATGTATCCTTCAATATTTATACGTGCCTAAGTCTGTATGAAACCCTTACATTGGGAGTGCAGTTCGTACTTTACAAGTTTTTATTTAAAGTTGTAATAGCTAGACTGTTTGGATTAGAAATGACTATTCGATATTTGTAATAACGTTTCTTTCTTAAAGTTAGGATACCAGATATGCATAAAATAAAAAAATCTGGTCAGATATGTATTGTAACACAGATAAAGTAAAGTAACAGATGATACAAATTAAGTGAATATCGAAAGTTCTAACTGAACTTTTGAAGCAGATACCAGCCTAAAGCTTTTTTCCGATTTTATAAAAGACTAGTTGTACTGAGACAATTCGCTCGTTTGGAATTCGGTTTCAGAAAAGTTATTAGGAATTTTATTGATTTATTTCCTCACTATTAAATGAAACTACGTGATGAAGTAATATTTTTATTTTATTTAAATTATTTACCACGACCTAGGTTTCGTTATATGACAACATCTTCAGGAGGGCTATTAGCAAAGATTGATTTATTTGGATAATATCATGGGCAATTAGCAAGAAGAAGATGTTGTAATACAGCGAAACCTAGGTCATGGTAAAGAACTTAAAGAAAGTAGAAATAATACTACATCACGTAGTTTCATTTAATTGTTAATTTGTTTCATTAAATATATTAAAATAAAACAAACTGCTTTCATGTCATGCAAGCATTTTTTATGAAATTTTACAAACAAATTTAATTATTCATTTAAATTTTAAATTAAATATTTATATTTTAAATTTATAAAGGAACTATATATTGGTAACAGGTAAAATTTTATCTGTGGATAATTTGCTTTCAAGATGGCATCTCTCGTTGTTTCAAAACGTTTCTGTACTCGATTTCAGTTACTGCGAAGCAGCATTTTATGAAAGTATGTGATTGTATACTATCCTAAATCATTAAATCTAAAAACCATGGACATAATTAAAATTATCAACTTTTACTATATAAATATATGTAAAACATATTTCTCTCGGAAAATGGGTTTAAATGGAAGGCCTATAAAATTTAAAACCTACCAGTGGTCTGACTTATATGCTACTTAAATGTCGTAGTCTCCATCGCCATCTGAAAATAATCTGATTTTCTTTATATTTAATAAACGTTTCCGATTATGAATGAAAAAATTATGGTGACAAATATTTTTAGTGCCTCGGATTCTTATAGTAAAAATATGTATTTAACAATTATCAAAAGATACAAGTTGTCATAGTCTTAATTTAAAACATCTGAAAGTTTCAAAAAGAACCCTACTTGAATTAAGCTCTTGGCTTGCACGTTTGATTTGCATTCGTCGCTTTAGTTAAATCACTTTTGAATAAGTAAAGCAAACGGAATTAGCAAATAAATATGTTTTAGACGTTTGAGAGCGCTTAATGAGAGGTACAGGCCAGCTAGCCCGCCACGACCTACCTGCAATTATTGGCAAAAAACCGAACGTTTATGAAGCCGGGATCGGAAACCTTTTAAATGTTCTTCTGCAGGCAAATTCTTTCTTCATATATATACTAGCTTTTACCTGTAGCTCTACTCGCGTAGAAACTGTGATATTGAATTTTAGTGACAGAAGGAGTCTCTCTTTCGCCATCCAGCGCCGTAGTTTTCTTTGCTATTCGTCGCACATCCTGCAATAATATTAATACAATATAATTATCCTGAAATAATAGTAATTAATTATCCTGAAATATTATTAATATAATATAAATATCCTGAAATAATAGTAATTAATTATCCTGAAATATTAATATGATATAATTATCCTGAAATAATATTAATATAACTCCTTAACCTTAATACCTATACTGATTTTTCATATAAATTAGATCATTCCGTTTAAACATTTGTTTAAACGGAATGTTTATGGACGACTATGTTTGCTAATTCTTTAGTGAACTTTATTGCGTCTATCTGTCAACACGTATTTTTCATATATCTTAAATAAATAAATTAATAATTAAATGACGCTAGATTTCATAGAGCTCATACATTTCGGAGTTTTTATTTGAGAACTAGGTATTTACTTGGGACCGGACACCGTACTCTCCTTATATAATGCACCCGGATTATGGTTGCTTTCACTGTTTAAAACGTGCACTGAACGGCTGTCATTTTGACGAGTGGTTAGACCTGTGCGGAGTACTGGCAGTAGACTGTAAGGGAAGTAGACTGATGTAATTGAAAAACATGGATAATGCCTATAATTTTATTTATATGAAAAGGGAATTTTAATAACATTTAAGAATATAATTGAGAAAAATATTAGCGCAAGTTTGAATACAAGATCAATAACAGTTTTACAATTGAGACAATTGCATCAAAACCAAACCAGTATAATTCAAGTTGTAAGCGAATATACAGAAAAACAATGAAGACTGTATAACATATAGGTAAAAGGTGTATTATTTTTTTATGATTATCCGTTATCCGTTTTTATGATCATTCGTAGTGAAATAAGATACACTTGCAATATTGCCACGTTCGTTATTCCGCATAAAGGTCCAATCCTAACTATTCGACGGTCACAGCTCCATAATTCTTCAGTTTTAACTTTATGCACATGAAATTTTCCGATCAGATTGCTACGGATGGAGATATCAATCTGTACATAGCAAAATACAAAAAAAGTAAATGTATGAACCTCCCTATACAAGTAATGTGGGGGTGAGTACTTTTTCGCGCATGTGATTTTAACGATATATAATTGAGTAGATTTTTAAAGTTCTGTAGCCAGATGGCGAAAACGGAACCCTTATAATATTGTCATGTCCCTCTGCTAGTCTATGTGTCTGTCCGCCTGTCCATCTGTCTTTCTGTATGTTACAACCATTTTAATCGGAGACTATTCGCACTATATAGACTAAATTTGGATGGTAGGTGTCTTCTATGAAACGCTATACAATGAAATAGTGGAATTATGAAAAAAAATAATGTCTGGGGTCGTACTCCATACATAAAGTTGAGGGATGAAAATAAATCCAGTGCACACAGGCGTGTAAGGTATCGGTTTTTAAAAATTACATAAAGGTTCTGAAATAACTTTTTTTATTTAAGTCAATAATTGATAAGATATGCCCTTAAAAATGTATCTTCACCCTCTAACTTTTCAACTAGTGTGTGTAAAATTCTGAAAAATTAAGGTAGTAGATTTAAAATAAACTTTCAACCAAAATTGGTTTGAATAAGATATGTTGCATAGTTTTTGAGATATCCAATATTTTCGGTACCGACTTCAGCAATAACTTTGTTTTTTACCGTATCTTTGAGAAAACAAACTTATAAGTTTAAAAACGTTTGGTGCTATGGAACACGAGCCTTCGCGTGCGAGTCGCACTTAGTTAGTTTTTTAAATAAAATTGGGGCTTCATTTCCTATTTTTCATTTTTAACTAACGTTTCCGAAATATTAAACTTCGAATTGATGTATACTTTGCACTTCATCACTCCTTATTTTCAATAATTTATTAGCCTTTGATTAGGACTTCGAATAAAAATTATTTTGGTTGATCGCATCGACAATTTCGACAAATAAAATTACGAAATTCTGTTTTATGTGTGCCTAGACTTGTATTTTGGTTTTTTTTGTCATTGTTTTCATTTTTTAATATATTAAAAAAATTGAGAAAGCGTATTAGATCATTCACATATTTATTTTCTTTCTGCTTAGGTGTTTGTGATACAAGAATCGTTGAACTTGATTTTTAATTGTTCTTTTTTGTTTTTCTTTTTAGTTTGAACACCAATACTTGAATAGGAGATTTTCTATCAGGATGAATAATTTAAATTTTAATATGAATCTAAAACTGCCCTAATCATAGCAACAATTTCATTTAAATTGGTTTCATAATTTTTACGTTCCGCTCTTAAAAAGTGACAAAAATAGACATGGAGACGAAAAATATTTCAGAAAATATTAGATGGCTATTAAGGTAGCGTAGATTTTAATCTGAACCTCGCAATTCATTCAAAAAAAGTCTGATTTAATTAATCTTTAAATAATTTTTTAATAATTTAGAATAATTTTAGTATTATAATTTCAGTGCTATTTAAAGAATGTAACCCAGGTATACAGGGCATGAGGCTTATATACCAGAACGTGGTGACAGGAATATGTTTAACATATCGAAAAATGTTCAATTGAAAGTATTAAATTTTAAACTAGAAAATGGGTGTTTTCCTTTCCAGGGAATGTAACATTGTATATTACTAATCAACTTAAAAAACTCAAAATTTTTGGGATTGCCATTTTTGAAATTAAAAAATAAAATTGTATAAACAAAAAAAATATTAGACGGTTATTTTCGCAAGCATTTTTTTTAAATGGTAGGATTTGTCACAAGACTCAATACTACCATTGCAATATCTATCTATGAATAATTTTAAATTCGTAATACAGATATGTTGCAGCACTAAATTATATTATTGAACAAAGACATAAAATTTCATCAAACAGGAAAAATATTCTTGAATTAAAAATATTTAATTTCAATCATAAGATATAATTTAACTAAGTTTAATGAAAATTTATTGTAAAGTTTAGGCGTGATTGAGTAACAAATATACAAATATATTTTATGTGGTATTGATATTCCACGTATGCGAAGACGTGGATAGTATATTGTCTGTGTAACTCCGCTATACAAAATATACGCACGCCAAATGTAGAGATTCGTTACTCGGTTGCAAAGTCGTCAAGTAACAATACTCCAAACTTTCGCAATTAAAATATTAGTGGTGTGCAAATGTAACGTGTTGTACACCACTAATATTTTAATTGCGAAATGAATTTAATTGAAAAATGAAGAAAACAGTTTTTTATTTACTCTAATGGGTGTGCAATGTAGGGAACAGTTAGAAACTGAATTTCAGTGAAAGAAAAAAAAAATTTAGTCACCTGAATTGTAAAATTTTGAATATTTATAGATATATATATATATATATATATATATATATATATATATATATATATAATTCTTATTAGGCCAGTTCTAGCATATGGTTCAGAAACCTGGTCTTTAACTAGAAATGGAGAGAATAAAACAGCAGCCTTTGAAAGAAGGGTTCTGAGGAGAATTTTTGGGGGTGTCAAGGAAAATGGTATTTGGCGAAGACGTCTTAACTTAGAAATCTATAGGTTGTTTGGTGAGCCTGGTGTTATAAAAACCATCAATATCAAAAGAATGAACTGGGTTGCCCACGTATCTAGAAAGAAAGATTTAGAATAATTTTAGTATTAACCAAAAATAATTTTAGTATTAAAAAGTATAACCCAGTAAAGAAAGTTTTCATCGCAAAACCTCTAACAACTCGTGGAAGAGGTAGATCAAAATTACGATGGATCGATTCAGTGGAAGAAGATTTTAACATTCTCAGGATAAAGAACTGGAAAACCCAGGCTAAGAGTAGAACCTCCTGGAGGAATCTCCAACAGAAGGCCATGGCCCACCCTGGGTTGTCGTGCCAAATATGATGATGATGATGATATATATATATATATACACTTTTTTGCAAAAACTTACGATTTTTATCGATTGGTTTCAGTAAAAGCACAAGCAATCACATTTTATGCAACGAAATGAAATAAATATTATTTCCTAAGATTAAAAAATGTTTGGCTTGCAAATTAAACTTTTGTAATCTGTTTTTTCTACTTTTTTCAAAATTACTCGTTTAAATAAAATAAAAGGTTGGTCTTCAATTGACAATATCCTTTATTTAACAAAAAAAAAAGAAAAATAATAAAATCAGTATCGATTGTGAGTTCCTTTTGTCGAAATGACTACTGTAATTTTTGTAGTCTGCTCTGGATGAAGTTTTTAATGATTTTTTGGGGAATACATCTTCATTCAAACGTAAAAATTCTTTTTAGCCCTCGGATATTCCGCGGAGCTGGATGTACAGCTTTAACACGCCGTTTTAGAATGTCCCACAGATGCTCAATGGGACTGAGATCGGGACTTCGTGCTGGCCAATCTAAAGACTGAAGCCTGACCTCAGTCAGGTAAGCATCTACTTTGCCCGCTCGATGTGCGGAGCGTTATCGTCCATGAAGACAGTAGCAATTCCTGTAACGGCAAGTGCTGGTCGAGCATGAGAAATGAGGGTTTCCCTATAGCATCGTTGTGCATGCAGATGCCATTTTTAAAAAAGGCTAACTTCGCACCATCTTCAGAAGTTATGCCTGCTCAAAATATAATAGAGTCTCCGCCGCAAGGCGTAGTCTTTTCGAAACACACGTTTGCTTAACTCTTTTCCGGTCTTCTGAGCACCGCGACTCTGTTCATCATCAAATAAAGGGATTCTGGCTTCTTTAGAAAATGAAACCCTCTTTCACTCCACATCGGTCGTTGCCGCACAATTTGGGGCAAACCTTGATTTTGAAATACGATACCCACGGAGTAATTTCAGACCCCTAGTCAGCTTTCGGCTATGACAATTCTGGAAGTCCCCTCCTGACAGTACATAGGTGAATACTTACATTTCTCATTTCTTCGAGATTGTTTTTGATGTTTGTGTAGGTAGACATCTGATTTCATAAAATTTGGCTCATAATATATCGGTCATCCCTGGGTTCAGTGCACCTTTTGTTCCTGGTCCTGGTCGTCTTTTTTTGAATGAATCATTCTCTTAATATCTTTTCTAGGGTTTTTGAAGAATATAATGACTTATACCATACCGTTGCGAATTATAACTTTGAGTACAGCCTTTTTCAAGGAGAGTCACTATATTACCAACGAATATTGTTAAGTCTGGTCATATTATGTTATAAAATTTGACACGAAAAGCAAACTTAAACAATTTAAAAGTAATATCACTTATTAAAATTAATTAAGCGTTTATTTATATATAAACGACAAGACACATAACGCTAAGAAATCTTTTAATTATAGTATGTTTTTAAAAAAATTTAAAATTCTCAAATTCAGAACGTTTTACATTACCCGCTAATATTCTGTAATACGCAAACAAATATTGCCGATTATTCGTATGCATATAAAACCTCTTTTTTAAGATTTTCATAGCTGAAAAGAAAAGTTGTAGGTGCCTTTTTTGGCAAATAGTGTATTTAAGAAAACGTTCTAAAGCGACACACATAATTTTTTTAATGTTTTCGACGTGTTACTGAATTTATCCTTAGTCTGAAAAGGTAGAATCTTTGAAATGTACTCATTATCTTAAAAAATTTGATTCCTTAAAGTTTGAAAAATAATTGAATTATTATTAACTATGTTTACATCACTTGTATGTTACAACCGTATCTAGAGCTTCATTCATAAAATAGTGCGCAAATAATACTTTCTCAATTTTACCAAAAACGTCACTGACATCTTGTTATAATCTTATATTGTGAACCGAAGTACATTGACGTGATAATATTTCAAAAGCTTACAAATTTCCTCGGCAAACCCTTGTAAACAAGTCAGTACAGATGCGGAGAGATGAATCCTGTAGTGGTAAAGCCAGCATCACAATTTGCGGTGTTAAGCTGAACTTACGCCTCGCGGTGTTAAGCATCTCTGACGGTAAATCGGGATGTTTAAATATTTATCAGACACGAATTTGATGCGAACGAGAAATAAACTCCACATATTTAAGGGACCTTTGGTTATTTACTCCTGCTATTGCACGGCGGCAGGCAGCCGCCCTTCCGTGCGTTATTTTAAAATGGGTTTTTATAATTAAACAACCCCCGCAGAGAGATAGCTATGCCCTTGCCAGATAAACAGATACGTAGGGATGCTCTACGTTGGATATACGTTTTGTGGTATTTTAGGCGCTTATTTGTAAATGGCTCGCGAACATTTTATTGACATTAAAAATGTTTTTATTACATTGTGCATGAAATATGAGTTTTTATAAGCGTGTTTGGATGGTGTTTCTGTGATAGCAAGCTGTATTTAATTAATGCAAGATCAGCTTTTACTGAAAATTTTGATATTGAATATATTTGGCGTTAATTTTGTAGAAGTACATTATTCACAATTAAAAGAAACTATGTAATATAGTATTATTTATACTTTCTTTAAGTTCTTTACCACGACCTAGGTTTCGTTATATTACAACATCTTCAAGTGGGATATTAGCAAAGATTCTTTCTTCATCTTTGCTAATAGCCCACCTAAAGATGTTGTAATACAATGAAACCTAGGTCGTGGTAAAGAAAGTATAAATAATACTCCATCACGTAGTTTCATTTAATTGTGAAAATTTTGATGATTTCTCTGATATAAAGAGAGTTAATAGAAATATTTTACGTTTGTATGCTTTGCACAATTTTTTAAATTTTTATGTCACTTTTCCTTTAAGATTTTTTCATTAAAGGCTAAATTGTAATTAGGTCTTCATTCATTATAATAAAAAAAATTTAAATGGATTTTTGTGTAATATTTTGAACAAAGTTGATAACATCTAGCGTAACATTGATCAAAAATATTGTAATCGGTTCCAACTCCAATAGTGTATATTATTAAATTTAAACTAAATTTTTTTGGCTTTAGAGAAACCTAGTTGTCGATATATTAACTGTTTATTAAAAAAATATTTGAAAGCTTTCGTATAATAGCAGTATTGGCTAAAACGTATGAAATAGTATTTGATATCATTTATAAGAAAATGGAAAAAAATACTCGAAAATGAGACAATTGAATAACGTACACGTCAAATTAAATAAATTTCTAAAATATGCAGATTCATTACATAATTTAATGGTTTTAGATACATTTAAAAAATAAATTATGAAATAAATAAAAATTAAAAAAAATAAAAAATGTAATCAACCAATCGTAATTTTTTTTTAAATATTTACCACCTATCGCTAATATGAATTTAATGCGAGATTGACCTATTTTTACGATATCTTTTTTTGAGGTGATAGAAAAATCGATTTGTGTTTTAATGATATTTCAACGTAAATACCAACGAAGTAATACACTTGACGTAATCAAAACGCTACCTGCCGTCTATTAATCGAAAACGTAATTCGTTTTGATTATGAGGTATATTCGAACTGTTTGATTAACTTAGCATGCAATTGATCACTACATTCAATCCGAGCGCGATCCTGATTATTATAAAAATAAATGTAATTATAGAGAAGCCATGCACATGCACAACATGTGCATCGATTTTTCATAATTATATGAAAATGATCTTTTGGAATTTAATCGTTGAGTATTTATTAAATCAAGTCAAGAAATGCGGCTTGGGTCGTAGTGTTCGTTCGATTAATGTCCGACTATCAATTTTCAGCAATGTTCACCTATCCAATATTGTACGTACTCTTGGTATGTTGAGTGAACAAAAAAATATTGCGTTATGTTGGTATTGTTTTTTATAAGTTTCGCTTAGCTTAAGTGTGCCCCGCGTATACAATTTATATAAAAAAAATAATAAAATTTGTTCTCATTACATGTTTTAAAACACAGTTAGAAGACCGCGAACCGGCTGCGGCAGTTTTTCTGTGTTTCGGTAAAATATAAGAACTACTGAGTTAATTTAAATGTGCTATCACTATTGTTTAGAACTTTTATTCCAGAGTTTTCATAATCTACACCATACTCTATCATATAAAGATGACCGAATGATCGCTGGAAAAACAAGTAGACATATATGTAAATGTAATGTATGATAGGACTGTAGAACTTAAAATTTTCCCGACAAATTTTCCCGCTATCTGTTATACGTAATTCGTAATAAATATTTCTAGGATATACAAATATGTAAAAGGCCCGTTGATTTTCGAAAACTTTTGAGCAATTCCGTGTAAATAAAAAAATTATTGTAACGTTTTTCTAATTTAATGTAAGTAGATAAATTTTAATCTTTTATAATTGGAATTCTACTGAACGCATTGAGTGCTATTTTAATCATTATGTAAGGGATTTATTCTGGAAGCTTTTAGTGTATGAAATATATAGACTTATATTACTTCGTAAGGACAGGCTCATAACGACCGAAAAATGTCCCACTAAAAACGGTGCTAAATGGCGGTATTAGTAGCATTTCGTTTCAGTTGATATTTCGATTCCCGTGAGTATGTTTATCCTGAAAACAATAAAAAAAATACCAGATTGTGTAGTAAAAATATGTTTAAATTACAGTGCGAAAATTTAAAAAATGGTTGATATATGTTACCTTCGGTTAATAATCGGGTCTTATACATATTTTTTGTATTTATTGAAAAAAATAGTTGTGTTTTCAGTAACAATGTGAATTCCAATGTTGTGTCCTTGTAAGTACGTGTTTTCACACATTATTTTAATTTTTCTTTGCTTTGCTTTTTAAAGATACACTAATGAGTACGGTGTCGGAAAATCTCTCTGTCACTTCAATAATTCAAACATTTGTGGACCAATAAACTTAAAACTGGAAATATATATGAAGGACACACATGTTTACACACACGTTGTAATTTTAATTATTTTAATTATTGAGAGCAATGTCTACTATTTTGTAGATTATTAAAATCATTTTCCAATTCGTTTAGTATAAGTAGTGGAAAATAATTTCCCATACTATATTAGAAAAAGGAGCATGCTACTGTGTGTGTATATGTATATATATATATATATATACATACACACACATATATATATATATATATATATATATATATATATATATATATATATATATATATACAAACACATATGTGTGCGTGCGTGCTTACGTGCGTGCGTGCGTGCCTGTGTTCGCGGGCGGTCGAAGAGCATTAATATAACTAATTTTTGAAATTACTGCTTTTCGTTAGAAACGAGGATCGACAAATCTTCTAGATAGTTCCTTCCAAGTAAAAATTATCTATGCATATAATAATATTGTAAGAGTGTATTCTGTACATGGAAAATATTTTAAAAAGAGAGATTGATTTAGCGTGTGGAATAATAACAGAACCCAGAAAATCATTTTTTAGAATTTTTGTCTGTTATTTTGTGCGTTAATCATGCGAAATCTACTTACTGGACGGATTTTGATGAAATTTGGTATGGTAATATTTTATATCCAAGAGCAACATATGAGAGAGAAAAAAAATTCTAATAACTATTCCTATTCTTAAATTTACATGAACAAATTCGTAGGCACAGCTAGTTTGAAATATTATATATAACTCGACATTGTTTTACATGAACAAATTCGTAGGCACAGCTAGTTTGAAATATTATATATAACTCGACATTGTTTTACATGAACAAATTCGTAGGTACAGCTAGTTTGAAATATTATGTATAACTCGACATTGTTTTACATGAACAAATTCGTAGGCACAGCTAGTTTGAAATATTATATACAACTCGACATTGTTTTATCGCTCTCTAAAACCAATTTAAATTGATTGTGTCAAATTTTAGTTAATTTTTAAAGCAGGGAAAAGCAATAAGGAAGTGTATTTTTTGTATGGTTAAATAAAACATAACATAATTGAAGATAATTTAATAATATTCGGTATAACATATGAATTGTATTGTGACAGACTTGTCGAATATTTGCGTTTTCTTTTGTGGTCAGTAAGAATTTAAATGTGATCCTGAATGAATTGGTATCTTTCTATATATCTTGCACATTACCAATTTTGCACTAAAGTAATAAAGAAATATTTTAAACTAAAATAATATAAAATACGAGTAATGGATTATCGAAAACATTACGTATATATGTACCTGTATATAGACGGAGAGTATTATAACATTATAATTTTTTTAAAATAAGTTTAACTTTTTTAAATCTTAATATTTTCATCGCTGATGAAGTTCCAAATATGGTGTTTGCATACTCGTCTTACCAACGCCGACAACTATAAGTACGCAACCTCCCGATACACGGAATACATTAAAAGTGATTGGCACAGCATGAAACGGATTTAATTAAGCCACTTTAATTTCGAATAATTTCTGACATATCTATGTAGTATAATACTGTTGTGTCTGCGTATTATAATTGCCTTTTGTTAAATAATTTGTTTCATTACTTTCCATAAATTCCTAGCTATTTAAGCATTGTCATATCAATATAAATGCGTACAAATTGAAAATTATTTTTTTAAATTTAGTTAATAAATAATAAAATATAATAACGCCACGACAACATTACATCTACGGTCGCAAAACGTGAGCCACGTGACTGATGAAGTATTTTCGTTTAATTACAATAGATGGCGAACATGAATTGGTGTTGTCATTCAGAATGTTCCATACATTTTTGGGCTATAGACACGAAATATTTCAGAAAATTCTAGACTAGAGTTCTAAAGGTTTCCTTTATGGGACGTTAAATAAATCCTTTAATGCGATCAGTTGAAGGAACTCAAACCACTTTTTTCCAGAGGATTATGTAAGCAGCCGGAACCGGCCCAACTTCCAATAATTTATATGCTCATTAGCTTGACTAGATTAGTTATTAATTTAATTACTTTTTGTTCTAATTTTGGACTTTTTGAACTTTTGGACTGTTTCTCCCACGTTCATCTATATGTTGCTCTATCACGTGTCACATAAAATAAAAGCCTTTACGTTTTAATACAATTAAAACAAACGGTTAAAATAAAGGTATAATTAAATTTATAAAAATTAAAACAACTTTTTTAGCAAAAAGCAATAGCCACCTGAGTGCTAGTTAATTATAAAATGTACTTTGTCAGTCTTTGATCATTTTACCTAATATTAACATTTAAATTTTTTATCGTAGTGACTTGGCTGTTAACACATTAAATCTCTCAGAGCAAATCCGCTATTTCCGTGTCTAGATTTTAAAGTAAGCTTGACAAACAAACGTTGTTGCTGGACGGTAGCACAAGTTAATGGGAAAAACGATAATTTGCATAATAATCAATTATAAATGTAACCTTTGTTACATGATGGCAAATTCATAACTTGAAAAATACATAAATATGTATCACAAATATTGCACGAATATTCAGTATTTTTGAGAGCAAAATCATGATCATAAAAGTGACTATAAAACAATTATAAAATTTATAAACAAATTTATAAATTGTGTGACACATGTTAGGTAATTTATTATCACTCATATTAAATAAATCATACTCTGATGCAACCGTAATCAGGCGAATGAGTACCTGAAGACCGTGGAAAAATGGGGATTGCCGATACTATTAGGTTTTGGATAGCAGTGCTATAAAAAGATAACTACAAGGCCAAAAATTAAACAGGTGGCGGCTTGGAGAATTTAAAATATCTTGAAATAGTACAATGATGTTGGAAATGACAGAAAAAGAGAGAACAATTTTAAATATTTTTATTTTATTGATTTCGTCTTTAATTTGACCTTTATGGACATACAGTGGACTTTTTGCCATAAGAGCAATTTCTTTCAGCCTGTAATAATTGAGGGACACGATTAGACTGCTTCCAAGGTGAACTGTCGAAGATTGTATTTAAATTTCGTAGCAAAAAAAGCCTTAATTATCATGATTGGGAAAAAAGTGTCAGGAGAAGTATGATTTTTTAAGACCATGTTTTTTTTATTTTAGGATCCAATAGATTTCATAGATTTTCGGCGTAAACGGAGAAGGAACATTCAGAAAAATAATGAAAAATATCTTGGCATAGAGAACGTACGTAGGTTCTCTGCACATCGGCGCGGACCTTGAGTAAACAAGTCGCAAAATCTGTGTGAATTTTTCAAAATATTAAAAAGTGGCAAAAGGATATTGGAATTGCGGTGACCATGAATTATCACCCAGTTGAGCCATGATCTAAGTTCCAACATAAGGTTATGTTTTTTAGGCTAAATATAAGACAGATGCAAAAGTTTAAATGACAGATGCAAAATTTTACATGAAAATCTAGATATGTAAATGATAAAAATCTTTCAAATTGCTACTTTATAAGAACTATCATATATCACCGATAATATAGGCAGGCAAGATTTTAATAGTGTTAAGGTAGGTCCAAAATTTTTTAACATTGCTTAGAGTTGTTAATATATTAGGGCAATTTGAATAACACGCAGTACAAACAAATTTTTGCTGTATCTGGAGTTGATGTCATATTGTTTATGCATAATGTATTCACTAATAAGATTCATTAACTTTTTCCACTCGTGAAAATAAACTTAAATACACATAAACAAAAGATGAATTAGAATAAGTATCATGTCTTTGATTTATCACTATCGTAAATTAAAACATTAAAAGTTATGACTGCGAAAGGTTGTAAAATAAAATAAATCAAAGTCGCCAGTTGAAACACAAAGTCGATAAATATTAACAAGGGTAGGGAAAAGGGGAAAGGGCGAGGGTATGAAAAGGGAAAAAAGAGAACTTAAAATGAAATATGACAGGTTAAATTGATGACTATGGTAATAATTTACGTAGGGCGGGCGTGATTTATCAGGTTATTACCAGATTATTACTTATTACTAGGATTACTAAACATTTATGGAGGTATGAGATTCAGTTAGGGATTGTTTTTCAATTTTAAATGAAGCCTTCGAACTGTGAATGTATAATAATAGACGTAAATATGAAGATGTAAAAGAGGAAAGTGGATTAAAGAGAGTCGCAATTTTATTGTTTGAAAGATATTTTCTTTGATATTTAAAAATCAAATACTGGCTTTTAAATGCAATTAGTTAGTTAGTGTTTGCTATAATAAATTCCAGAATCAATTATAAATACAATTTTTATGAAAAATTTAACGATTTGTCGATTATTTATTTCCAATTATCGTTAGATTATATCTACATATATATATATATATATATATATATATATATATATATATATATATATATATAATTAAATAAAAAAAAACATGAATCATTAATAGACGACATCAATGTGGCAAAGAAAATATATGTATTGATAAAATTTAAAGTTAACAACAAAATATAACCTTCATGGTTTAAAGAATTGTTATAATAACCGTTAAAATATTATGAAAATAAGTATTTATTTGCTGCGGGGATATGAGTAAAAAATGTTTTTAATAAAAATAAAAGCAAACTGTCAAAAATTATTCTAAGTGATAATTGATATGCCGGCATTTGATTCTGGCCCAAATACTTCTACCTTAATGACTATGCATCCTTAGAGGGGTCTATTTTGGCATTTGTGACCATCCTTCTTGTGGGGTGATTTTCCTTGCTCCATGCTTTCTGGAAACCCTTCCAGTCATATATTTTGAAATCTTGCACTGCATTATAGATCCTATTTTTGAAATAATTTATGTGATTTACTATTTTGATAAAATTAATTATTAATTGTGCCATTGTTGCATTACAACCATATTTCGTTACATTTTATTTTGAAATATTGCACTGCGTTATAAACCCTATTTTTTAAATAATTTATGTTATTTGCTATTTTGATAAAATTAATTATTAATTGTGCCATTGTTGCATTATAACCATATTTCGTTATATTTTATTTTGAAATATTGTACTGCATTATAATCCCTATTTTTGAAATAATTTATGTGATTTGCTATTTTGATAAAATTTATTGTTACTTTTCGCATTATTGCATTATAACTATCATTTCGATTTCATTTTAAAAAATGCAGTAAATATGTACACATTAAGAATATGGTATTCAAAAATGGTCTCAAAATTAATTATTGTGAGAAAAAAGCATTTACTTTTAAAAATTATTGGAGAAGAGGAAATAAATATTTCAATTTTGCTTTTTACACAACTAGAGAGAAAATGGAGTAACTTTCAATGCAAGTGATTTGTTTATATGCAACATATAATTATTTTTAGTAAAACTATAATTGTTTTTAATAAAACACAATGATAGTAATTTCACTTGGAAAATGCAGGAAGTTGAAGAATAATTTTGCCCAGAATTCTGTCTGTCCATAATAATTAACTACCACTGCACATACATTTAGGATTTATATGAATAATTAAATTATTCAGAATACTCTGGATATAAAATGATCCTGATGTATAAAACTAATAAGATAATGATTTTATTGCATAATACACGTATAATATATTTTATCAAATCATAATTGTAAAACAAATTGAATTGCACTTTTTTTTCAATTAATGAGGCGTGTTAATGGAAAATATTTTGTGATTTATATCCTAAGAAAATAAATTAGAACTTTTCCTTGGATTTTTTTATATTTTAATTTTTGAGCGGATTAAAGAGATAATAATATATTATATTCATCCAAAAATCGAAGCTGCTTTTTGTATTGAAATTAATTCTAGAAGTCTTATATTAATTTTCATTTATTCAAAGGTTACTTTTTAATATTTACTATTTTAGAGTTACCTTTAAACAAATAGAAAGTAAAAGCGTTTATTTGTGTACTGTATGTTGATCCATTGGAAATAACAAAATGTCTTCATAATTTTCATTTGGACGTAACTTAATCATTTTTACTTTTTTACAGACGTTTTTCTTTTTTTATAACCTTAAAATATCGAATACTTTTACAAATAAAAATAGTACAAAACAGATTTTTTCGAAAACGGCTATAATCGTTTTCTGTAAACTTTCACATTGTTAGCATTTTATTAGCCAAATAGTGTGCCATGTCTTCTTTTTCCTTGAAAATATTTCATATAAGTAATTAGGAAAATTTTCGTTCGTATACACGTTCGTAAGGTGACTCATACTATATGAACCACTTTAATTCAATTTCAAATCTTTTCCGTAATTTTCCGTTTAAAAACGGGTTACATTGAAATATCTACTCGTAATTTCACGTTTTATTGCTTTATTCTTTTTTATAATTTCCATACCATATCTTTTATTTTTGTTCCCACTATTTTCTAATACGGGTTACATTGAAATAATTTCCGGGTTACATTGAAATAATTTAACTAAATGGGTTACATTGAAATAATTTCCATACCATATCTTTTATTTTTGTTCCCACTATTTTCTAATACGGGGTTACATTGAAATAATTTCCGGGTTACATTGAAATAATTTCCATACCATATCTTTTATTTTTGTTCCCACTATTTTCTAATACGGGTTACATTGAAATAATTTCCGGGTTACATTGAAATAATTTAACTAAATGGGTTACATTGAAATAATTTCCATACCATATCTTTTATTTTTGTTCCCACTATTTACTAAATAATTTCCATACCTTATCTTTTATTTTTGTTCCCACTATTTTTCGTTTAAAAACGGGTTGCATTGAAATATCTATTCGTAATTTCACGTTTTATTGCTTTTTTTCTTTTTTATAATTTCCATACCATATCTTTTATTTTTGTTCCCACTATTTACTAAATAATTTCCATACCATATCTTTTATTTTTGTTCCCACTATTTTTCGTTTAAAGCGGGTTACATTGAAACATCTACTCGTAATTTCACGTTTTATTGCTTTTTTCTTTTTTATAATTTCCTTACCATATCTTTTATTTTTGTTCCCTCTATTTTTTCATGTTTATATATTTCCAAAAATGCTAGCATCTCTTTTAGGAATATTTTACCATAATAAATTTTGTATAAAGTATTTATTACAAGGAATAAATTAATTCTTATTTTCTTTGTTTCAGGTGGAACTACCGTGCCCCAGCGACAACTCGAGCTAATTTTGGAATAATCATAAATAATACAAATTAATAAACTAATTAAAGCTATTGATCAATTATCGTAAACGAATTTATTTGATTAAAATCTGTAATAAATTTGATGGAAAAATTGCGGTATATTATGTTATCAGTATATATTATGTATTATAATATTCGTATATTATAAAATATACAAAGAAAATTTTAGATTTTAGAAAGAAGAAAATTTAAGAAATTTTAAGTTTTTATGGATAGGACAAACTTCAGTCTATTTCGCATCTATCATATTTTTCAATGCGAAAACTATATTAGTTAGGGAAGGTTTATTTAAGTTCCTCAAAATTAATTTTTGTATTTATATTTTTTCAAACGACATTTGTATATGCACCATAAGCATCGATCGGAAATAAAGCATTGTCATAAAATTTGTCTGTGGTTAGTGCCTGAATAGCCGTATTATATTCCAACCAACAGAGTTAATCAAGATCAAATATCATCGTCAGACTGTAACTAACCACTGCTAGACGTAGACCTTTCCAAGGCGCGCCAACACACATGGTCTTCCATCTTCCGCCTCCAACCACTTCTCACTTTCAGTCAGTACATTGCGCGAGGGGGCTTTCCTCACTATGTTTCGAGGTTCATGGTCTCCATTTGAGAATTCTTCGATTTCATCTGTTGTCCGTTCTTCGGCAAATATAATATAGTCACATTGCCATTACGGCTTTGGTTCTCCATCAAACTTCCTCATTTTGGATTTTATCCTTCATGGACATTCCTCGATCTTTGGCTTGCCGTATACTATGCTCGAGCATAGCTCGATCTTTGGCTCGCTGAGAGACTTTAAAACTTACGGATCAGGCCGAATGCCACTATACACCTCAGCACCGTAGTATGTTTTTCGATGCTGCGATGAATTTGAGAAAAAGTCTCTTTTTTATGTTTCAATTAACTATGATGTGACCTATAACGCTTAATAGAAATTTTCAAATTAATGTAGCAAAGTTATTTAGAAACTGATAGCAAACGTGCCATCGATACTATGCATGATCTTGTCTTCGGTTTTATGAAAAAGGCCACTATTAGAAATATCGATGAGACGATGTGAAATAAACTGGTTGAAACGTCTAGCGTATTACTAAGCGATTGTTATTGTTTTGTGAGATTCTTAAAGTAATTTGACTTTTTTATATTTTTCTCCGCATCTGTTACATTTTTTCGCGTTTTATACTGATATCTGATGCTGAAGTCGATAGTTAAATTCGTCATTATCATAAGCCAGGAGATGGCCACTGCATGGGCATAGGTCTCCCCCAAAAAATTCCCATGAAGATCTATCCTGTGTTTTTTTTTTAATCTAATGGCTTTCTGTAAACTTTACTAGGTCATCTATCTACATGTGTAGTGGCTTCACACTGCGTCTTCCGGTACGTGATCGCCACTCGAAAACTTTTCTTCCCCAACAATCATCTATTCTGCATGCAGTATGTTTTAACCTTGCCACTTTAATATGCCAATCCGACGAGCTATGTCGGTAACCATAGTTCTCTTATGGATCTCCTCATTACAGATCATATTTATTAGAGAAACTCCAATTTAGACGTTTTCATAGCTGGTTGAGAGACTTTTTATGTAATGTCTTGATAGAATGTTTTTTGTTTAGAATGTTTTTGAAGCCAATAGTAAGGAGCACATTTAACAATAATACATGTTAGTTTCAAGATATCTACACATATAATAAAATTGTAACAGGGTAATTTCTGTACAAGGGGTATATTTTAAAAATAGTGATTGATTTAGTATGTATACTGACAGCAGAAAAATTGTTTTTAGAATTTTCAATTGTTTGTCTGTATGTTACTTTGTTCACCAATCAAGTGAATTTGAAAGTTTTAATTTGTTTTTTCTGAGTGAAAAATTCCCAAAATAACTTTTTTCGTACCGAATTCCATCTGAACGAAGTCTAGTCGGCACAGCCAGTTGCAAATTAATCAAACATTTTAGTATAGTCGGATTATCGTAGCTGCTCAGGGTTAATATCGATTGACTTGAACAACAGTCCTCGTTAGAGTTCTATAGGGAAATTTCTTATCACTTCATCAAGTACGTCCGTCTGTCTGTCACAGCACGCTAGCCTTTACAGTTTTAGATCTGAGTGCATGAAATAAATATAATATAGTTGTTTTACGTAGGGATCTCAATTAATATGTTGAATATTAAAAAAAATTACGTCTGCGAATGTACTTACTTATACACTATAGGGAAGTGGTAGGGCTTGAAGTGAAACATTTTTTTTTCATGCACCACTTCAGAGTGGGATGTCATCGGCAAGGTCTTTCAGATTAAATTTCAGATTCCATTTAAAATTTACAAGGGCTGTTTCCAAAATATAAAGTTTCAAATTTATGTGCCTCCTCCCTCCCTTAATTTTTGATTAATTAGTATGAAAAATTTGATAATATTCTAGGAAGTAATTCTAATATTAGAACTTTCAATTAAAATTATTTCAATTAATTAATAGTGACATATAATTTCAGAAACCTACTTTGTGTATATTCCTATCACTTGAAAAAAAAAGGAATGTAAATTTTTCGTTTCGTGTTGAAGGTTGGTTAAAAAGAAATAATTCAAAAAAATGAAGACAAACTTTCAATGGTGAATTTTAAGACATTAATAATTAGATATACGAAAATAACATATAATAAAACAGATAATGTTCTTTTAAAAGTGACCAGAAAGCAACAGCTCATAAAAGCAACGTTTGATAGTAAAATAACGTTAAAATTGTGTAGTGGGGTAAATCTTAAGTAAAGTAGAAACAGCTTGAATGTGAAATAATATATGGTGAATATTGTGGTCTTTTTAGTATTTAATATTGAAAGTGATAAAACTAAATATTTGAGGAATCACCAGTCCAGTCTCGCTCGATGAACGGTCGGGAATCAAACCAGGGTCCCTGCGGTACGCCGCATCGTTAAAGGCCGTATGCCTTGTGATCAGCCCAACACTTTTTGGGGTTTATTTAGGGTTATTAATTTATCTCCATTCTACAGGATAAGAAATGAAAGCTCGTTAGAGCACAAATTTAAAAATATATATATAATTTATTTGTTTTAATATACTTTTTGAAAACAATTAAAAAACTATTAAAAATAGCTTTTCGCTCGCACTATCTCCAGAAGCAACGCTTATGTAAAAAAGTTAGGAACATTGAAGATATGTAAATGGAACGAGATGTATTAGGTTCATATCAACTCCCACATTTTTTACAATCGAAATATCGTCGATAAAGTGCGTTTTGTGGTTATGTTAAAGGGTTGAAAAAAATTTGGGTTATCAATTAATTATGTAAATTTTTTTAACGCTTTTTTGTAAAATACTTTTGTAAAACGATTAAAATAACTTTCTGCTCTGTCTGCGAAAGCATCGCTAAATAAATGTAAAAGAAAATTTAGGCACATTGAAGTTAAAATATAAATGTAACGATGTTTATTAGATATACTCTTTTTACGACCGAAATTTCGGCTATAAATATTGTTTTGCGGTTTTATTAACCGGTAAAAAAGTTTAGATTATCGACCAATTATCAAAAGAAAATATTTTTTGATGCTTTATTTATAACCTAAACTTTAAAGCTCGAATATTGAGAATATTTCATTTGATTCAATTCCAGAAGATTTTTTTTTGTTCGGTAATAAGGATCAATCTATAAAAATATTAAGAATTGATGTCATGAAGAACATTATAAAAATTTGAGATATATTTGTTAACGTCGAAATCTTTACGGAATGGATGTTTAAAAATAAAAAAAATCTTTACCACGACCTAGGTTTCGTTGTATTATAACATCTTTAGGTGGGCTATTAGCAAAGATCTTTGCTGATTTTTTTGAACCATGTTTGTGTACCAGGGCGTAAATTTTTTTTCGTTAAAATTACATCGTTGACAGGGATTTTTTCAGAAACGGTTTTCTTTTTTAAATCTTTCAGAATCAAAGTTTTTTGACGTTCACATTTAGGGTATTAACGAAATTTTTATGTAATTAATGGTAAAATGAATGTTTTTACGTTCATTTTAGATTTACGGATTTGTTTTATTGTTTGGACATGCAAAATTCTTTAAACATAGGATATGGATGTGTATATATCTATATACATATATATATATATATATATATATATATATATATGTATATATATATATAAATATATATGTATATATGTATATATATATATATATATATATATATATATATCAAATAACTAGTAATGTTAGATGGATTGGAACCGGACACAAAAAAAAATATTTAATATACTATTAGTAAAATATTATATGTGCACACAACATACGCTACTGTTTTTTAGAACAATTTTCAAATCTGTGTTACGAACCATCATAGTTTTAATCGTCTATAAATGTAATAAAATTTTAAGAAACTGAATTCTGTACATGGAAGATATTTAAAAAATGATTGATTTAGCTTAAAGAAAGATAATAGAAGACAGAAAACCTATTTTTATAATGTTTGTCCGTCTGTATGTTAATTTTTTCATTTTTGATGAAATGGTATAGTAACAGTCAATACCCAAGAGCGAAAAAATTCTAATAATTTTCATATTCTGAATTTCACGCGAACGATGGTGCATTTATCAGTGATCTTCAGTGAACTTCTGATCGACTTGATCAATTAAAGTCATATTCACACAATATATATTTTTTGCCAAGACCATGGTTCATAGCTATGGTAGTATTCTATATTTATGGACCAAATGACTCATATCCATAATATGTCGAGTTAGTGCCAAGAAGAAAATCGCAAAATCGGGACTCGATAGGCGGAGCTGTGTTTCAAAAGGCAGAACAACGCCAGGTACTTCATCTATACTTTAATAAAGTGTGGATTTATTAAAAGTATGATGGTTCGTATTAAAGTATAACATTTTATTTCTATAATAATACAGAATTTGCGATAAATTATTTAGCTATTGGTTATACTTTTTTAATTAATTCGATAGATTGTAGCGTAGTTGTTGTAATCAATTAAAATTATTTAAGATTATTAACATGATGTTGTGTATTGCATAAAAGCATTTTAATAATTTTTAATGGTGTTTAGTTTTTCAGAAATCCATCTCATGTTCACTCATAACGCAACTTCTTTACAGTCAATTGCGTTTGCTGTTTTATGTCCATTAGATACAAATTGAGTACATTCAAGTATGTGTTTTTATGTGCTGTTTTCTCTTAGACAAAAAGTTTTAGTCAATTTTTAAATGATTATCGTTTTTATCACAATTACTATAATAAATAGTGATTTCATTTCGGCATCTCGTTCATTCAACAAGATATTCATAATTGACATTAGTGATTATGATTAGAAATTTAATTTATATTTGAGAGTTAGATTCTGTTATTACATACATTATCAATATGGCGAAACTTAAGTAGTTTTTCATTCACTCTTACTTTTTCATAATTAGCTGATGAATGAAATATTTAAATGATGAAAACTTTACTTCTTCGTGTCTTAAAAACAAAAATACTGCACCTATATTGAAAAAAAAATTTATAAAATTTTCTTATTTAATGCTCCGTGAAAGTTCTCAAGTGACTTTTATATTTCTTGCAGCGTTCTTATAAGTTTTGCTGCAGTTTATTCCCTACTAACCGGGAAACTTACTCCGTATTAACCGATTTGCTGGCGGCTCCTCTTACGTAATTTTTTGATTAATCGACATAGTTTTTCTGCAATAATAACTTATTTAAATACGAGACATTCTATAGATATTTAGATCAAGAAAAGAGCAAAAATTTTGTATATTGAAGAGTTTCTACGTAGGCAATGTTTTTAGTTTTATTATCTAATCTTTCTTTCTCTTGGTTATGTGCATCTGCATTTTGTATGTGTTTGTAATGTTAACTGGGAAAAGAAAAAACAATCTTCTGTTTCGCTCTCAATCGTTTCATTTCTACGTGCTTGAATAAGAAAAAAAAAACAAAATTACTGGAATTTAATACAGCGAAGTGATAAAACATATTACCGCGAAAGTCGATTTGGCTTCTATGCTACAGAGGTTTCGCAGCTCCTTGAATAGGTTTTAAGCTGAATTTCTATTAGAGTTTTAATAATTTTTTATTGCAGTAAATTATTAAAATATTAATTTATGTATTTCTCCAATTTAAAAAAAAACGGTTGAGAGAAATGGTTATGTAGAATTTGATTTGAACTCTAAGCATTATGCTAGTGAAAGTTTGGCAACTTAAAAACTTTAGCAAACAAACAAATGAACAGACAGAAAAATATTTTAAAGAGTTGTCTAGATTTCAAATATAAGCTCTCCCTGAAAAATAGAAAATGATACATTAGCTTTTCTTATCCTCAAGTGCTTTAATAAAATCTCGAATAACGTACATTTTTAATCACAATATTGTTAAGATTTATAATAATATTATTTGTTAGTCAATGAGAATATTTGTTGCCCCACTAATTAATATTTCACATATTAAAAGTCGATAGTTTTAGTAGGAATTAAAGATATAAAAATATAGTAAAGAAGTAGAAGATAATGCGGGTCTAAAAACTACAGAATACAAAGTAAAAAAAACCGTTAAGTGCAAGTCGGACTCGCGCACGAAGGGTTCCGCAGCACAAAACGATATTAAACTTGAAAGTTTGTATTTCTCGAAGACGTGGAAAAAATTTATTGCACTGGTCGGTACCGAAAATGTTCCAAAACTAGACAACATACTTTATTCAAACCAATTTTCTTTAGAAGTTTATTTTAAGTGCTAGTACCCTATTTATTTTAGAATTTTGCACACATTACTTAGAAAGTGAGAGTGGAGGACATACTGGGTGAGGGTGAGGGAGCTCACCAACTATGACTTAAATCAGACAGTTATTTTGGGACCTCTATATCGTTTTTAAGATCCATCTAACGATATCTCACATACGCATGCGCACTGGATTATTTTTAATCCCTGAGTTACATGTATAGAGTGTCACCCCCAATATTACTTTTTTTTAATTCCACTATTTCATTGTATAGCGGTTTATAAAAAAACACTTACCATCTAAATTTTATCTACATAGAGCCAGTAGTCTCCGAGTTGATGGGTGTGACATACGGGCAGACAGACAGATGGACAGGATAAAGTTACAAGGGTTCCGTTATTGCCGCTTGGCTGCAGAACCCTAAAAACTGTGTACTGATGAAAATTCGCTTAGAATTCAGGATTACCGATGTAGGCAAACTTTGTGTTTTTACATTCATCGTCTTGTTTCAAAGCTTCTACTGTTCTACCCGAATCAAATTTTATGAATTTTTCACGAAAAGTTATATGATCATTAATCAGCTAAAACGTCAAACTGACAGCATGCTAATAAATAACGGTGAAAAATTCTAGAGACTTTCCTGCCTATCGTTCAAAAACCACTGAAATAATCTCCTACTAAAATTATATATATAACATGACTCTCTGAATTGACTTGGTCCAGTTTAAACGCTGTACGCGTTTGTGTGGGAATTGGAAATTTAGTAATAACTTCGACATTTATTTACCTCTGTTTTCCTTTACTTAAATATATTTATTAACAATTAGCTAAAAAAAATCAGAAAATTTATAGAACTTAATAAATGTGGAGTTACTCTGAAACATTTTTTACCATCAATCAAGCATAATCAAAATATTTTCAAGAGTTTCTATTTGAAAAATTAATAAACAACATCAGTAATTGAAATATGATTATTGTGGGATATTATTTTCATAAAATCTAGCTAAAACCAACCATAAAGTCTGAAACAATCTATTAAACAGAAATTAAAATACTCTTATATGAAATGGAACATATTAATCTTATTCGGTTTATAAATTATTGAGAAATATTGCGTCAAGTACTTAATTTTTTCAAAACAACGTTAATCTATTTTTTTAATCGTGCATTAACATCCTCAATTCTTGTACCGTGGGATTGTTTTTCTACACAGAGTGTGCTTTCCACTAGGCTTTTTAGGGGTCACGGTTTTGTACTAATTTCTACACCCGTGTGTTTCTCGCAGAACTACCTAATTTTTAAATATTTGAAGCTTCTAAATTTTAGACATGGGTATTATTTATAGAAAAAGTTAATTTTATAAATGAATATTGTTGTCTTTAAGGATATGCCAAATGAAGAAATCATATGATGTTTGTGAAAATAATATAGCTGTTTGTTTGAACAATACAGTGTTTGTACTTTGTTGAAATCAAAATAAAATTACGGTACCTTTGGCACGCATTTGCTGGTTTATTAAAATTATATGATAATTTAAAACATGTGTTTCGTTTAACATTTCAGTTGCGTATCAACAAGAATAAAACAATTCTCTTAAAGCGGCAAATACTTCTAACTTAGGATTAGAAAGTCAAATTTAAACCTAAATATAACAATGATTACATTTTGCCTATAC
Organism: Druceiella hillmani; assembly: GCA_039881145.1. Lineage (NCBI taxonomy): Eukaryota > Metazoa > Arthropoda > Insecta > Lepidoptera > Hepialidae > Druceiella > Druceiella hillmani. Next base: position 9,204,062 of record JAYKKI010000004.1, read on the forward strand.
AAGGTTAAGTTAAATTAGGTTGAGTGAACAAGTACACATTTCTAAGAGCTTATGAAGTTTTTGCATTGAAAAATATGGAAGACATTGAGATAAGACCGTAATATCATTTTAAATGAATGTATAGAAATTTATATGCCTAATTAGTTTCAAGTGCCTTACGAAATTTACATTGAAACAGACAGTAGAGTTATAGATAATTACTCCAAATCATATGTAATAAAAAATATCGTCTGAAGTCCAAATTAATTTTAACGATTGCTTAATGTTACGTTACGTACTTAATAATTACGTTACAAACGTAACATTATGCAATTGATAAAAGTAATTTGAATTTCCGATGACACTTTTTCATTTGTGATTTTCTGCAACTCTGCTTTGATGAGGAAAATAATTTTTCGAATTTAATAAATTTCTAGTTCACTTTGATAAATAGCAAATTATTTCTGAAAAAAAATTAATCTAATGATGTTATCTTATTAGTACACACTGGAACAACCGAATATTCTAATAAGATTACCTAGATATACTGACATCTAGTGTGATTTTCTTGATTTTTTATTTTGCTAAGGTTGGTGGTATAGTCCCTGATAATGTTCTTTTTGCATTTACGTATTTTCTGTTTGTGCAGTTTCATCTCGATGTGCACTGGTCCGAATAATCCGAATTTCAGTTTTATTTTGATTAGTTTATATCGATTTTAAAAATGAGATTCTTTAAATGGCTTTTCATGGTTCCTACTTAATTAAATAATTTTTATAACGAAAATATTATAACCACTTCTACTATTGGAGACTTGTTTATAAAGCGGAGCTTTTAAGATAATAAAAAACTTAGGGGATTGTCATGTTATATGGCAAAATAGGGAAAATTTTAAATGGTGGCCAATTCCAAATTTAAAAACTTTCTTTAATTTTTTATTGAATAGGCATTTTAATATGCCTGTATTTTAATAAGATATGCATGTTTTTTCCTTGTTTTTGTTGTGATTCTGTTAAAGGCCACTTATTTTAAAAACAAATTTCATATAATTTTAAACAAGTGATAAAATTGTAATGTAGGCGTTAGGGTAGATATTTATTTAAATTTTAACGATCTTTAAAGTATTTTAATTGTTTGCTATGGAATATTCCCCGCGTTTAAAGAGTTGTTACAAAGGTCACTAGATACGTTTTGTAATATATGATTATTTATTTAATTCTATTAGCAATTACCATTACGCCTAATATACGTTATGCATAAAAATGTCTAATAACTTAATTTTTATTCACAACTAAATGAAACTACGTGATGTAGTATTACACCTAGTTTATTTAAATTATTAACCACAACTTACGTTTCGTTGTATGACAAAATCGTCAGGTGGATAATTTGAAGATAAGTCAGAATCTCTATAAATTGCCAACCTGAAGATGTAATACAATGAAACCTAAATCGTAGTTAATAATTGAAATAAAGTAGATATAATACTACATTACGTAGTTTCATTCAATTGTGAATAAAAATTAAGTGACAATGAATTTCTACAAAATGAACACCAAATATATTCAATTACTAATAATGTTTTTTTGGAAACCTGAGCAAGAAACTCATGCTGGCAATAACTTAGTAATATTAACAAACTTTTTTTGGAAACCTGAGCAAGAAACTCATGCTGGCAATAACTTAGTAATATTAACAAACTTTTTTTGGAAACCTGAGCAAGAAACTCATGCTGGCAATAACTTAGTAATATTAACAAACTTTTTTTGGAAACCTGAGCAAGAAACTCATGCTGGCAATAACTTAGTAATATTAACAAACTTTTTTTGGAAACCTGAGCAAGAAACTCATGCTGGCAATAACTTAGTAATATTAACAAACTTTTTTTGGAAACCTGAGCAAGAAACTCATGCTGGCAATAACTTAGTAATATTAACAAACTTTTTTTGGAAACCTGAGCAAGAAACTCATGCTGGCAATAACTTAGTAATATTAACAAACTTTTTTTGGAAACCTGAGCAAGAAACTCATGCTGGCAATAACTTAGTAATATTAACAAACTTTTTTTGGAAACCTGAGCAAGAAACTCATGCTGGCAATAACTTAGTAATATTAACAAACTTTTTTTGGAAACCTGAGCAAGAAACTCATGCTGGCAATAACTTAGTAATATTAACAAACTTCCTTTTAACTTATTATTTATAATGAGAAAAAGAACAACAGTGTTAGGGCGTTAAGTTTTCATAGTAAAGTAGATGGTCAAGTAATTTTAATTCTAGTATTCTAATATTGTGTATATTTGGCGTTAATTTTGTAGAAATGCATTATTCTCAATTAAATTAAACTACGTGATGTAGTATTATTTCTACTTTCTTTAATTTCTATACCACGACCTAGGTTTCGTTGTATTACAACATCTTCAGGTGGGATATTAGCAGATTCACAATCTTTGCTAATATCCTACCTGAAGATGTATTGTGGTTGGCTGTAAGAGATTGATCTTGTAGCATTAAGTCCGCCATGTGTATAAATTAGATACATTAAAGTAGATAAATAAAATAAAAATAAATAAGTTGTTGTAATACAACGAAACCTAGGTGGTGGTAAAGAAATTAAAGAAAGTAGAAATAATACTACATCACGTAGTTTCATTTAATTGATTCATTTCATTTAAGTTTTAATATAGTCCTCTGAGCACGTTGATGACCTGAACCATATATTATTTTGCGCGTACCTGAACCATATATTATTTTGCACGTTGATGACCTGAACCATATATTATATTATCATACGCTTTAACATGTCGTTACAGTACGTTAGATTTTTTAAACACTTCATTCTAAAATACTCTTCTAAAAACATTAAAGTAATAATTTTTTATTTTGATTGATCTGATTTCAAAATGGCGTAGGTTTAAAAAAAATTAATTTTAACTTTGTTTTTGAAAAATATCCCGAAATTACAAAGCTATAACGTTGAAGTACCATTTTCGTATTAATTCTTCCAATTCGTTTAAGTTTTTGAAGGCACGTATATCATCTGGACGCCACGACATTAATGCATTGTTTACATTAAAATTACCGCTACCAAGTTTTATTTACTGTTTATAAATGATTGCGTGATTAGAATAACTTTCTTTGAGTATATAAATGCATCAACTCTTCGTGACGCACGTCTATAAAAAGGTCCCTTGCGAAGTCCTCATTCAGACATTTTTAATTACCAACTATTATATCAAACTTCATTAATTTCAACATACATATCGATTAGACTTATTCTATATATATTCATAGGCTTGGCATGAATTATAAAACAGTAAAACGAATCGTCTATCCTCTTTTAACATATTGAATATATTGCAATACTTATCTTGCGACCTTTGTATTTAATATTGCCATCACATCGACAAAAATTTAATTTCAAATATGAAAGGAAAAATAGACTCAATTCCCAATACGTAATTAAAATAATATTATTATATCAACCTTCATTAATTTCAACATACATGTCGATTAGATTTATGTTATATTTATTTGTAGGGTTGGTATGAATTATAAAATATTATTAAAATGAATCGATTATACTCTTTTAACATATTGAATATACTGCGATACTTATCTTGCGACCTTTGTATTTAATATTGCCATCACATCGACAAAAAATTAATTTCAAATATGAAAGGAAAAATAGACTCAATTCCCAATACGTAATTAAAATAATATTATTATATCAACCTTCATTAATTTCAACATACATGTCGATTAGACTTATGTTATATTTATTTGTAGGGTTGGTATGAATTATAAAATATTATTAAAATGAATCGATTATACTCTTTTAACATATTGAATATACTGCGATACTTATCTTGCGACCTTTGTATTTAATATTGCTATCACATCGTCAAAAATTTAATTTCAAATATGAAAGGAAACATAGATTCAATTCCCAATACATAATTAAAATAATATTAGATTTTTTGATTAAATATTTGTTTAATGCAATATCAAAAGCGTTAAATGTCAGAGATATTATTATTGTATATTTAGTGTATTATAGCAACAGTAGTATTGTATAGAAGTAACGAGTTATCATTACGTTTTAAAAAAATCAATATTTGATTATTTATTTACGTAAATGCGCTTTCGAAATAAACATAAAACAAATTTCACAGGGTGAATAGATAAACATAATTGCAAATAAAGTTTATTTTTAAAAGATTGTGATAAAACATGTGCTAAGAAAAGGCATTAAGTACGTGGACTATTGACTATAAGCCGAGAAAGACACCTTCCGGTTCAAGTGGTCTAAACAGAGCATATTAAATTTGTATGGGGAATATAAAAAAATTGTCTGCAGTGAAATTGATTCAAAACAAGACAAAGGATATTGCAGATGTTCTGTACCTGTCGTCAAAACAGTAAAAACTAGCAGTTTTAAAACCAAAGTTTATATTTAAATCTCATTGGAAGAAATCAATACTTCTGGTCTAAAAAATATAGCTGCGTTATACAGTAATTTGAATAATTTGAATATAATCATTCTGACAAACGGTATATTCATCAATGAAAACAGGCAACAACTTCAGAACCTAAATCAAAATTGCTGCTTGCCAAAAATATATTTATTTGAAAGCTAGCTACGTGTGCCGTATTTATAAAAGAAATTCTGGCTTACTACAAATCTAATAAATTTAAGTTGCCTCAGAATAAACAATTTAAATACAATAGCTGCCGGTATCACAAACTTGAAACTTTTAGAAATAAATACTTCTTGACACTCCAGCATCTGGATGTAGGCTTAAAATTATACTCCAGAAGAAAAAAAGGTTGCCAACGTCAATAAATCCCTTTGCCCAGCCATTTTAAGCAGCATTTAATATCAATGGTGATTTTCTATCATAGCTCAGTGCTTTGAGTTACATACTTTGGATGTAAATATCTGAGAGTACAAAACCGATTTGCATCAAGGCCTTAATACCGGTTGCAGAGTAAAAGGAACTATTTACTTCGATTTTGTCTTGAGCCTCCATGAAGAGTTCCAAAATTTCCGGAATAAAAGAATCTGCTGCTTAAATAATATTTTCAGGATTACTGATTTTAGAAAGATAAGGAATTTGGAGTGAAGAAATAGTTTTCGTCAAGATTTTATACCGGTCACAGAGTAAAAAGGGACCATCGATATCGACGGAACCTTTTGTTTGAGACGAACCTATTATTGTCTATAAGAAGAGCTGCAAAGAATCCTACGTAATAGGGTGTGCAGCCTAACTTTGTTGTTTGCCGCCGACACGATACAGCCCCTAAGCACGGAGGCGTCGCCAGCCCAGGGCTCCGGAGCGCCGTTGAGGTCTGACGTCACGTTGTGGTCCGACGTCAAGATTGATTACCAGGCGCGTGCTTGGCCCCGCGAGCGGAAGGCGGAGCAGCGCGCCCGAAAAGCCGGAGCAAGGTTCCGCCGCGTGAAGATCAGTGCCGAACTGGGCGGGATGGCGTGCGAGCTGGGCGGGCGACGCAGTCAGTCGTGCAGCGAGGAGGGCGCCTTCTTTGGCGCGCGGGCGCTGCGGCGGGCGCTGGCCAGGAGGCCGGCCTGCTAGGGCCACGCCATGTCGCTGCGTAGCCTACATAGGAGGGTCTCGAGCAACAGCAATGCGGCAAAGTGAGTATTCTATTTTATGTATTGTACCTTCGTAATGAAGATCATTAAGTTAGTATCGACCTCAATAATTCGATTGAATACTGTAATTATTAATTAATGCATTAAATGTTAATTGAGGTCTAATTTTAAACGAAACACTTAATTTGAAATGATTTTTTTCAACGGAAAATTAAACTGAAAACACATAAAATTTTCTTATTTTTCCAGTTGTTTTCTAGGTGCAATTAAGATCGATAATTATTTATAATTATAGTATGTTTAGATTACTCACTTTTAACAGGGTAATTTTAAAATGGAGAATTGATAGGATCTGTGTATATTTGGAAAGATATTATATTTGGAGTAACGAAACCGTTTGTGTCAAAGCCAAGAAAAAACAAATAACATAGATCAGATATTTTACTCGGAACATATATATTATACTATTTTTAAGAGAGGATATAGAACATCACGAATAGAAGAATCTGTAGCGTAACGCCTTTTGCCGCAGATGTGATTCAATCCTCTAGAAGTAGTTATACCAGTTAGCGCTATGACAACTGTCTGAAGATCTAGTCTCACAGTCTGATGCGAAGAGGAACTACGTTTTGTGTTTGTACAAGAATATCTTCATATATAATAATTTATAATAGTCACATATGACAATCTTTACGTTAAATACTCTCTTGTTGTTTGTTATTTTAATAGTACATTAAAAAGTATGCTATTTTTTTTCATTTTTTGGTAATATAAAAAAATAAAGAAAAAGTTACATTGTTATTTTCATAACTGCATTTTTTTTGCTGTTTTTAAAGCATTTTTTACTTGTAAAAAACTCTTTATTGATTTTAACACGATTTCTGAATTAGTCATACAAATCTGTTATAAAAGAATATCATACTACATCTAACTTAAAAGATCCGTACATTTTAAATGTTTAAACTAGCTTGTACAACTTTGCAGCTAAGGAAATAAAGGGAATAAAAGTAAGGGTAGGAATATTTCTAACTCTCATATTCCATGTCTTTTTTTGACATACCTTTCTTAATAAATGACACTCGTTACAATTATAGCTGTTTTTGGTCATTTATTGTAAAAAAAATTACGTAAATATCTAAAATGAACCGTTAAAAGAATTAATAAATTTGTTACCAAAAATACAGTTCCCATAATTCTCATACATGGATAAATCATAAATTCTTCGATAGGAATTTTTTTAAAATCACTTGAAAAATTTTATAAAAACTTGACAAGTTCAAATAAAGAAAAGTTCAAAAAATTAAAGAATATATACTAGTTTATAACAAGATATTGATTTGAGAAATATTTCTCATATAAATGTTTATATAAATTGCCTTTTAATTTTTTTTCCACATAATTAAACTACAGCGCGCGACAAGCGCGCGCGCACTCTCGTGTGTTTGTGTGCATATGTGTGATGTGGTAGTAAATGAAATAATACACGGTATTGTTTCATTCTGAATATGTAGTAAGTATAATATAGCAAGCTAAGCAAAGGTAGCTTATCTTACTTTCTTCGTACACAACTGCGGGTGAAATGATGTAATCAATTTTAGTTTCTCATAGAAAAGTTTTGCGACAGGGAGATACTCGTAATTTCATAATTCGCGGGATAAGCATGAAGTTTGCACGTTTTAATCAAAATTACGCGCACTGGTAGCGTTCGGTTTGTACGTCTTGAGTATAGATTATACACTAAATTACGAACTTCGCTTAAATACCATAAATTAGGTATGTGTAAATATTCATAAATATGTAATGTACATATGTCAGATATTTAGGGCAAGTTAGGTTTAATTGCTTAAAAGGCATTGCGCGCCATTAGAAGATACATAAGAATATAACTTCGTTTATTATACACAGGAATACATTTATTGAAGTGAATTTTTTTTTATATACCTGTACGTTTGGCGCATTAGACGAGCAGTAAACGAAACTGAGCCCTAACGTTCGGGTCCGATCCTGAGCTGTCAGATTCGGGTAGGTAAGGCTGAATCGGGTAAACTCGATTCCCTTCGGCTTTCTGCCAAGTGAACTACTTTTTTAGGTGCACCAAGCTCGTTATGTTAAAATATCGAGTGTATTAGTTTTTTAGGCGCACCAAGTGAACTATTTTATAATATCAAGTGAACTACTTTTTGGGTGCACCAAGCGCACTTTTTTTTAATAACAAGTGAGCTATTTTTTAGGTGCACCAAGTGCACTATTTTATAATATCAAGTGAACTACTTTTTAGGCGCACCAAGTGCACTATTTTATAATATCAAGTGAACTACTTTTTAGGCGCACCAAGTGCACTATTTTATAATATCAAGTGAACTACTTTTTAGGCGCACCAAGTGCACTATTTTATAATATCAAGTGAACTACTTCTTAGGCGCACCAAGTGCACTATTTTATAATATCAAGTGAACTACTTTTTAGGCGCACTAAGTGCACTATTTTATAATATCAAGTGAACTACTTTTTAGGTGCACCAAGCGCACTTTTTTTTATAACAAGTGAGCTGTTTTTTAGGTGCACCAAGCGCAATATCTTAAAATATCAACTATATAAATATATATACTTTTTAAGGGGCACTATGCAGACTTTTTATTAATGTTTTATTTGATTATACTTTCTTATAATACGCGTACGCATTGTATTCTTTTAATAATAATCTCCCATTGTTACTGATTCACCGAATTAATATTCATTATAAAACAGCAATGTAATTTTATATATATATATACATTTTCTTTTTCTTAATTAAATTTTTCGTCGTGTGGTCGTAAGTATACCCCAGAAAATGTTTAGTAGCTCTTCGATCAAGCCGTTTCCACATTTTTTAATCGATACCATAGTAACATTTGTCTTCTCCACATTTAGTAATGAATTATTGCTTTCGAACCACTTATACAACTTGCTGAGGGTTTTTTCCTTATTTTTAGGAAGGTTTTCATGATCTTTTATAATTAAAAAATGATTATCAGCAAACAAGAAAATATCAGCTTTTCAATGAAAATAAATAATGAGATAATTTATGTAAACTAGGAAAAGTGAGGGATCTAGAACCGATCCTTGTACACCGTACTTTATAGGGTGTGTTCAGATATAGTGTTTAAAATCTCCCACTTTGGAATGTATCGTTTGCAAAAAAATACGACGTAACGAATTGTGAGAGATAATAATTATTCCGCTCGCCTTTTCCTCTTTTTATATTACGTCGAACACATGTTTACTCTATAAAAATATTTTTATTTCCTTTGGAATACGGATGTAAAATGTGTCACTTATTTGAATATATCATTGGTTATCCTCATGAGAAAATACCACTATGATAAATAGACGTTTTTATTAGATTTTAATCTCTCACTAGTATTTATCAAAAGCAGATATCTTAACGGTTTCGTGGAAACCGTCTTAAAATATATATTTGTATTCAAGCACTGTAACAAAACGTTCGCCATTTCTTCGCGGCAGAACGATAAGTATTTTTACGAAAAAATACACCATCCAACAAACAAGTTGCGGCCAGCAAATTCATTGTCCCTCACGGGAAGCCGTAGGGCGAAAGGCCTTAAGATAAAAATTATATACACACAACAATGAATTCCCCGACACATTTGAACTTCTTTCAAAGCAATTCTCTGCATCTTTGTCATGCAAATGCGGCTGAGGGGAAGGTTTTATTCCAAGTCGCGGCCGCCATATTCTAATACGGCCTTGGGATGGAGTGTTCGAGGAAATGTTGGCGAATGTCTGAGTTTTTATCTGTATTGGGAGTGATGTGGACGCGGCGGGTAACCACGCGTGTCGCTTGGGACAGCGGGAATGTAACGAGCGGAGGGAGATTGCGGTTTGGATGCGATAGCTTTACGTTTTACGTTTATAATCTAGTACATATTATATGATCAATTCAAGTAGGGAACCATTATACAGCGTCATGTATTATAAAATTACTCTTTTTAATAAACACGAGGTTTGATCTGATAGTATTATGAAATTTACTAAGGACTTTTCCTTTAGTTCATTGATTTAGTTCATCTCAAGTAAAGTTTTCCAATTCCTTAAATTACTCTTTCTGTCATTATTTAGTTCCTTTTGCCACGCTTAAATTTACTTAATTTGTATGTATGTATATACATGTATTTGTATGTATGTATGAATGTAATGGAATGTTTCAATCAAATTTTCATCCACTTCCCGACCTCAGAATTATTTAAAATTTTGTACACGTGTCAAGAACCGATGATAAAACAATAATTAAAACAACAATAAAATTGTATTAAAAAACGTAAAAAAAACTCTTCGACATACGTTTCTTTTCAGAAAAATGTTGAATATGACGATTTTATTTTAAGCTTAATATTAAAAAATAGAATTACACTTAAAAAAACTAAAAAAAACACGCTTACCATTTAATCCATATTGGATTAAAACAAAAAATATATTTTTTTGTAAAGATTTAATAAATAAATAGGTATAAAGATTTTGATTAAGAGCGAAAGGATGTCTCACAATTCGATATAACTTAATTTTTAATAAGCTTAAACTAAGAATAAAGTGATTGACAAGAAAATTATTTTAATATAAAAAAAGTGTCGGCTTCTTGACATCAGATGCCGTAAATTGCACTGCACGCGTATGTATTCAAATGTTAATGTAAATAATGGAATAATTAATCAGTTAAGATTGGTATTTTAGTTATAGCAATGGATATTATTCATTTGTATTTTAATATGTGCGTTATTGCGAAATAGTTTTACGGTTCTGCTACATACAGAGTACTGAGTCGATTTGATTAGTAATTTAATTTTTACGCTTGGCGATTAAATTTTGTTCAAAATGCATTTTACTAATTCAAAGCTCAATTAGTCATAAATTGTAGGATCTGACGATTGAAATTTTGTGTATATGTACTCGGTTGTATAAATCGGATCTGTTAGATTTTTTTATAACTTCTTCTGTGCTGAATCTTTAAAGTTTACAAGCTAGAATGACATTATCATCAATATATTACCAATATATTTTAGCAAAAAGAGTTTACTAGGCAACGATCACTATTGATAAATGGTTGTATTTAAAATAAAATATATAACCCCCGTTTGTATTTAATATTGAATATGTCCTAACGACTGAAGCTGGTTTCCAAAAAAAATACGCCTCTTGATATTCAATATACTTTTTAATTAGATTATCAAAGGCGATTTTATTTTTCAAGACATATATATGTTTTCATTATCTATCTTTCGATCAGCTTCTACGCTACCGCTGAAGTGTAATAACAGTAACAGACAGCGCTTATGTGGCATGTAGCATGTCTTCGCTATTGAGGGAAATGTAATTTAAATCAGATATATTTAAAATTTTACTACGGTAGCTAATGCAAAAATATAAGTTTAATTTTGTTGCCATAATCGTATAATTGCCGGGTATCTCGATGAATTGAAGCCTTGTGTCTAAACTTTTTGTGGCAATCTTCACAGGTCAGTAGTAACTTTATAGTAGTAGATTATTATGCGAGTAAAACATAGAAACCTGTTCTAAATTTTCTCCAGATCCGGCGAACTGACCAAGGAAGCTCCGGAAATGGAATACTTTTTTTGAGTTATGTCGTACTTTTGTAGTGCACATTGCGGGAAATCATTAGGAATATTTAAAGTACTACTTTCAAATAAAAGCAGCGATATTATGAGTTATGGTCAACGTATTGATAGGCCATAAATACACAAAAAGACTTTTGAACGTTAAAATAATGATCAGTTAAATTTAATTTGGTTTCTAAAAGTAAGAAAGTCGTCTGGTTACCATATTTAAGTCGAGTAGGGAGTTCCCTCAGTATCGGATGTACGTGCGTTACCTCCTTAATGCTATTACCGTTACGCTTGGAGATTGGATTACGAACTTCGATTCAGTTTTGTTTAGAAGAATTTTGTTAAGCTTATTTTCCTGACTACGCATTAATCTGCAAAGGTTAAAAAACAATATTGAAAAATAAGTGTAAAAAGAAAATGCATAAGGAGGCGTCACTTAATCCTCTACGTATTAGGAATTAGGTATTTAGTTAGCTAAAGCTAACATACTAGTTATTATTATATACGAGTTGATATATAACCACAGAAAACATATGTACAAATATACCGTTTATCGACATATACGTATAATCTTTTCCAAATAACGTATTTAAAACCACACTTTCCAGAAGATTTTACGTGCATGGTCTCTTAATATACGGATAATTTTCTTTTTTGAGTAAAAACCTGAAAAAGATTTATAACCTGAAAAAATATGATATAAATATTTTTAGAAAAAAAAAATATAATGGAAAAAATCGATTACTGATATTTTAACTGATTTTTTGAACTATGAATTTAGAATAGTTGATCGATTATGACTTTTTAGGCATTAGACCATAAAGTGATAATAAAATAATTGTAATATTTAAAAAAAAAACAATCAACCCTCTAATTTGAAATGTGTTCAAAACATTGCATTTTTATTTTTAACTTATTTAATTGCATTAATTTATTTTTATATTTTTGTGTATGATAAATGTGTAATAACTAATAATAAATTCATAGTGACATTTGTGAAAAAAGTTTAAGAATAATCAAATTGAAGACATTTCTGGGAAGTAATTTATAATCGAACAGATTATTTTTTTATAACAAATAACGCGACTGTCCAGTAACGATTATTTATTATAAATAATTTTTTTAATCGGTCGTTTTTAATGCATATTCTTTCATGTCATATGAAAAAAAAATCAAAATATTATTAGTGCCAAACTGTATATGCTCCAAGATAGCTGATATTTTTTTATTAAAAGTCAGGTTGTTTTTAATAATAGTTTCTAAATGCTATTTACAGTTGCCCTTTGTAACAGCAAGATGAAACAGAGTGCAGATTGTGTCTTATCCATACACAGATATAATATACTAGTATATCAAACTGCAGATCCAAGCGGGTAGCTGAAACAAGCTACATTAAATTCGAAAAGGTCAAAAAAGACATTAATTTTGACAACAACAGAACGAATGTGAATGTCAGTTGTGTAGCTGTTTATTTTTTTGTTGATTTAGGCAATGGCTACATAATAAAAAAAAACAATAGGTATTGATTATTTTTTGTGATCGTTTCTAATAATTTATAATGTACTTCATTAGATTTTGATAGTTATTTATATTTCTTATTAACAATTTTCGATACATTAAAAATATAATTTATATGCGTTAATGAAGATATCTTCTTTCATTGTTTATTAAGGTTCCAAATTATTATATATATATTTTTTGCACTTTCGTGATTGTCAATCGCTGAATTGTTTGCTTTTTATATTCTAAGAAATACCAGTTTGGTCCAAATTATATTCTATTTCTGTAACGCCAGACTTATTTTCTTCGGCCTCTTTTTTATGTCAAATTAATAATATAATTAATTAAATGAAATTTACCTGTACTTCGATGTCATAAATGCTATTTTAAGTCCGTTATCATGTTTCTAAATTTCTAAATATACTTTATATACTTAACAATTTGTTTAACAATATTTAACAGTTATAAAAAATGGCATAAAATTCAGAGTTCAGAGTTTGAAAGTCTTAAGTAGATATGATTCAGGAATTTATTCACGTAAATAAATAAATTTATGAACAATTGCCTTACTATAACCCAAATGCATGTATTTGTACAAATTGACTGGTGTCAATAAAAGCTTCTGAAGATAATAAAAGCATATAAACGGCTTCTGTGAAATACGAAAAATCCGTTAATATTTTAGGAAAAAGTAATTAAATTAAAATGCCCCAGACCATTTTAGGAAAATTTTGAATTTCGTCAGAAATCAAAAATTTGTAAGCTTCATTCTTTTCTGTGGCGAGTCAAATATACTTATACTCGGTCATACGAGTATACTCATATTACTTTCAAATTTGTTTCACGTGTCTATTACAACTGACATAACAGACGTCTCTACGGATACCCATTTACTGTACTCTGATATACAAAGTGCTACGTCGTAATATATATATTTTTTCATTCCACGTGAAATAGATACATGCTACGTAAAATGTGAACGTGAATGTGAAATGTGAGTAAGTATTAGCACTTTTAATCGCTGTGACTTTTTAAATAAATAGTTTTTTTCAGTTTTACGACTAACTTGGATGATATTTAATTCTGAATAGGTGTGCAAACAGAAGCCATTCCAGAAATAATATTATATTTACGTTCATTATTTTAACATAACTACATGGCGTTTTTTATACGTGGTCTAATGTTAGCATAATATTTTTTGTAAAGGTCATGACTGCTTATTATTTGTGGATATATTTACCCATGGACTGTTAGGTGTATAGAATAACTCATGTTATGTAAAAACAACGTTTTCAGCGTATACGTTGAAAGGTATAGATATCTAATGTGAGCATATTATATAAGTTACAGTAAAAGGGGGTTTTATTTTATAAAGGAGTTTTTAAATTGTTGTAATTCTGCAGAGTTCAAATTTATTATGGAATATAATGTATTTGGCGAATTAGATGTTTATTTTACATTTACTTATTTATGTAGAGACTCATTTTTTATATCGAAACTTCTGAGGGATTTGATCAATTTTTTTGTTGTGAAATTCCTGTACTGTTAACTGTATAGAATAACTAGTATTATGTAAAAAACAAACATTTTAAGCGTATATGTTGAAATATATGTAAATCTAATGTGACCATATTAGATAAGTTGCAGTAAAAAGGAGGCTTTATTTTATAAAGGAGTATTTAAATTGTTATAATTTTACAGATTTAAAATTTACTATGGAATATAAAGTATTTGACGAATTGAATGTTTTACATGTACTTATTTATGTAGAGACTCATTTTTTATATCGAAATTTGTGACGGATATGATAAATTTTTTGTTGTTGTGAAAATCTTTTTTAATAAATGAAACGCAGAGATTTTTTCTCTTTCTCGACATTTTCATAGCCGTTTGCCTATATACGATATTATTATAAGGCCATCTATCGATATTTTTGTATATTTATATAAAGTTATCTCTCATATTCATGGAAATGAATGCTGAAATATTAACTACATCCTGCGGATTATGCGGAATATTTTTGAAGCTTAAAAATACGAATGGAAAAGTCGATTTTCGTTAAGAATGAAAAAATCTGTATCTTTTAAGATCACCCTTAAGAAGTTTTTCTCAATTCCAATAAATTTTTCTCAAGCACGGCTAGTGTTATAAAGTACACTAGTGTTATAAGCCATATAAAATATTAAGGTAAGTGTTGTCATATTTCTGTTAATAAATCAAGTCAACAATGTATTGCATTACAAAGAATACGCCTTTCAAATATCATGTTCCTCGATATTTTCTCACTCATAAAACTAATATATTGGTTTATGGAAATTAGGTTACTTCTCGCCGACCTAGCATCTAAAAATTTGGTTTTTGATTTTTGTTCTTTAATGTTGACAAAAATCTCTTAAAGCTTTCAGAGAGCTTCTCTAAGCTTTACGATAATATAATGGTACATAACTCTCGAGAAATAGAGTTTAACGCGGCCCTGAGAGTCTTTTGTTTTTTTTTTAAATTTATCATAAAAACCCTTTAAGTGAAATATTTCGGTCAAGTTTATAATAAACCACATTAATAATAATAGTTATTTTAAATGGAGTTTGTGAGGAATATATGTAAAGTTAAATTTAATGTTATATATGTAAATTTTACATTTTTTTAATTTAAATGATCATATGTTTTTTTAATATTTTCCTCCGTTATTGAAAGATAATTATATAAAAATATTGTCGATAGGTTTATATTTTAAACATATTATAAGCCCTTATTGGACAACGATATTATTCAATATATAGATTAAATACAATTTAAGTTTTAGGTATTTAAAAAGAAAGGAGAAACCGTCTAAAGTGAAAACGTCTCAGGCGTTACATAAAATGAATATAATAAAAAAAAACTGGTATTTATCAAAATTAAAAAAAACACAAAATTCAGTTATCGATAACCAAAAAAGAAAAAATAAAATACAATAAAATCATGTAAC
This sequence comes from Druceiella hillmani, assembly GCA_039881145.1. Taxonomy (NCBI): domain Eukaryota; kingdom Metazoa; phylum Arthropoda; class Insecta; order Lepidoptera; family Hepialidae; genus Druceiella; species Druceiella hillmani. Next base: position 9,219,743 of record JAYKKI010000004.1, read on the forward strand.
GCGTTTAAATTAAAATAACAATAAAAATTAAATTAAGAAAAAAGTAGTATTTTAGAAACGATTACAAAAAAGGACCATTTTTTTAATTTGCAGCCATTACCTAAATTAATTTAAAATACACTATTAATTGCTGTTCAAATTCATTTTGTTTTGTCAAAATGAATATTGTTTGTCCTTTTTCATTTGTCGGTGCCCACATAGGTATACAAACTGCAATTTGTTTTATTTGGCTGACTCAAAAAGTTCCGTAGAAAGAGCATTCACAAACTATACATGATGAGTACCTGTATGACATGATGTACTGTATTGAGTTTTGATAAAAAAGACTTCTTTTTAATTCTTGTAACTTGATTTACTACTTAACTAACATTTTTAAACGGTTTATTTTATAATTTATATTTACAAGGCTGTACATTTTATCCTTGTAACACCTGGGCGCAAACTATATGGGGTTTTGTAGATCTTCTTCATGCATAGAGGAATGCCTTTTGCAGAACGAGTCATGAGAAACACTATTGGAGTCAGCTGATGTTACTTCCAAATAAACTACTCTCACTTGGTCAAAATGTATAGCAGCAAATAATTTTAATTAATATTATAAACAGAGAAGTTTAAATAACTTTTTTTATTAAATAGACATAATTATATACGGAATTAGTCTATGACTAGGTGTAACATATTTTATATTCCAATCGGTTATGTAATTATGAAGGAATGGAATGCGTTGTTTCCCTCCTTATTCATATAATCTAAATGTATAAACATGTTTTAAAATTTGCATTTGATAATTTTTGTATTATTATCATGTTATTTCTATCAATATATTATAAGCATTGTAATCAAAACGTACAAATTGAAGGTAAAACAGAAATACACATACACATATATATAGTATATACATATATATATATATATATATATATATATATATATATATACATATACGCATATACATTGTCTGTTCGTTTATTTTTGATAGGTTGGCGTTAAGAGTCCATAGCTACGTTAATATTTATGGGGAGTGGCAAGAATGAAGAGATGGCGCTCGAAGTGCGAGAGGGGAAGACTTTCTCTTCGATGGAGATTCAAGTTTAATCATCAATCGTGTTAGGAAAATAACAACTTCCACCTGAGCAGAAGTGCGAGGAAAACCAAGTTTCATACATTTGACATTATTCATTTTCTCACATTATTTTAGTCATTAGTGCCAAAATCCAGTGACGTATCAACGTAAATTTACAAAAAGTTAACAGGAAAAATGTAGCGATGATTCTAAATCTCAGGTTTTAGTAAAATAAAAATATTTTTACATCGTCGAATGATATACTAGGCGAAATATTTCTACGATAAAGAATAATATTAATATTTATAAGTAGTTTAATAGAAATACTATTTTCTCTTAAATGTTTTAGTTTTTAGTCATATTTATCAGGTTAATCCTAATCTCAAATTGATCATAAAAATATCCCAAAATACAATTTTACAGTAGAAAGGTACTTTTCTATATTATATCTTATAGATATTGAGGTTTCAAACTACACAATTTTTATATTTCTTTATTTGTAAATATAGAAACATATATCCAATTCTAATATTTTATACAAATATTTACAAATATAGTGTGAATACTTAGAATGTTTAATAATATTTTTAGTACGAGTATAACTCGTGCTAAGTATAAAAGATTAAACATTTAAGGGCATAAAGTGTTTTTATTAAATTATTTTTAAATTTTAACTTTTTTTTACTGTATTAATATTTAGTTTAGTATATCTTTCATGGGCATAACATTTTGGTGAATTTCTCAAAAACTATGGCTCGGCATAAAAGCCATAATTTTACTGTATTTTTTTAGTTAGATTCTATAAATTCTGGTTTAGTGTATAATGTTCAGTTATTTCGGAAATCTTCTGATGGTACGTTAAAAAAAGTCTTAAAAAAAATTGGAATTCATTATCAAAATTTTATTAACGTCCTTTCAAACGATACACGAAATTAAAATGTGGGTTTGTATGATCTATTACTAAGCCAAATTTCAAGTTTCTACATCAAAGTTTTTCTGAGACATATAGATAAAAAGCCACATGAGTGACCTTTATAAGGGCTCCACTTTCCTCTTGAGGCATGAAAGCCTAGAAACGCAACCTTCTGATAATTTTTTAAAGAAACACTGTTAAATGACAAAAGAACTGCTAGTAACGGTCTATTCATTAATTTGTTTCTACAACTTATCAAAAAATTTCAACATACAGAGTTCAACCATTTTTTGAAAACTTTTTCCATCGTTGCTAAACAAAATTACGTACAAATAATGGCCGGAGTTAACGATAAACTGAATTTATTTGATAATAAATTAGAAGTGCATTCAAGGATTGTAGTAATCTAAGCGGACTACATATTTTGTAACTACCATCGGAATTTGTGACACAACACAATTTGTATGAAATAAAACGAAAGGTTTACAGTAATGTACGTCCGTGTACGGCGAAATACATTCGTGCATTGTCGTTGATCGGAGCGGAACGCAGATTTGTTAGTATTAAGCCCATGCAGTTTGAATAGCTCGCATACGTCAGTAGATTTGCGCCAAAAGCTGTTTACGCAGCAGCCACGTAGCACAGAGAGACTTGCTAAAGCTTTTAATTAATATGAAAACGCCCCGTTTGTTTGCGTTTGTGTGCCACAATAGAGCCTATAACAAAGCATTTACCCAGTTTTGTTGTTACAATTGGTTGAAGATTTACAGCACTTTTAGCCATTATTCAGACTACCAATGCATTTAAAATGATAATGGTCCATATTTTATGTTTGAATATTAATATTAGTACGTGCATGGAGAGAACTTTAAGTTATATTTACAGTTTCATATTCTAACTGAGTCTTTTTAATCCACTTTATTTTGAGTAATACTTTAATATTTATTACCTCAGTACGTCTTCTTTTATATTTTGAATACGTTCATACAAAATATGTCAAACATATTTTGTTTTCCGTAGTGGAGAAGTAATGATTAGGGTTGAGTATATTTTAACCTACAATAAAGGTACGTCATAATTGACACGAAATAGGAATATGAAAGTCCTGAAAAACTCGTTTATGACTTTTTGTTTGCCAATTTTTTTTCATAGCTTTTGTTTTAATTAGTGTGTGAGGAAATTAATATAGGTTATGATTGCCACGTTTTTTATTCAACTTATTTATCAAGCAAAGTATAAGGGGGATGTTCAGCATAAAAATAATGGTTGTAAGACGGGATATTTGAGGTTTCACAAAGATTTTTTTTTATTTTCACGTGTGGTTTATACAAATTTAGATTTTTATTCGATGGCATTCATAAAACGAAGTTGAACATTTTATAGCGACACAATTGTTTCGAAATTTTAATGTAATGAATAGAATACGTCACTATATAATTTAAAGACATATTGTATATATAAATTGATAACTTATTAGCCAGAAATATTACCTTTATTATTTGCCGGAAATCCTTTTAAATTTCAGTATCTTAAAAATATATTGCTGTTTTTAAGGTGAAATATTGGTTCCGTTACTTTGGTAATTTTCAAAGAGAGTACATCATCTTGCTATACGAATATATTTTACTTTTTCACATAAATAGCAGAAAACTTTAAACCCTACCCTTGTTATTTCATTGAATGATATACAATTTTGCCACGGTCACTTATTTTTAATCTTAATAAGTAATCGTTTTTTATATGTTGATATTGTAAACTAGCTATGTCCACGATTTTGTTTATGTTGTCTTTGGGATTTGTTTACAAATGTTATTAAAAAAATCGAAATAAATTATGGTTAATAGTGACTTTTGGTACTGTACAATGTTATGACATTATTTGCTTTTACCATTGGACCGTAGAACGCGTTCTATGAAATTATATAACCGAAATAAAAGATCGCGTCTGAAGACATATTAGGATTAAATAAATTATACGGTTCTGTACATGGAGATTTCTTGATAACACTATATTTGAATGCATGTTTGACGTTCATTAGTACAGGTTATGTAACGCGTACCAAAAAATCAAAGCCACAAGCGCGCCAAATATTAGCTTGTAGACATGATTCATGTAAACCAATTCCAACATCTCATAACCCTGGAATCGTTTGAGGTATGATGATGAAACAAAAACTAAGTTGGTTCCGGGTCTACGTTCTAAGGCCGAGGCTGGGTTATATACAAAAACCTTTGTAAAATTCATGCTAGTTACTTTAGTACTTTTTGAGTTAAATCTGTTCATATTGAAAGACAATTTTTTTAACATTAGATTCGTTTTAATAACCGAATATGCAAATGGAAAAGAGCTTAAAAGCTGAAAATTGGAAATTCACAAGCAGACACTTTAATTTTATTTATCCATATTCATTGTAAATCAAGCGCGAGAATTGAGTTCGTATTGCAAATTTTGGATAACATCTTAAGTATTTTATTATCTACAGAATATAAAAAGAAAAAACCGTCTTTATAAGAGGGCGGTGTTGGATTAGTAAGGGATAAAAAAATTGTTGAAAGCAAATATCGCCCATAAATTGCTAGTGTAAGAATCAGTTGATTTCAAAGTTTGTATCTTGAATGGAAAATGGATTTCAGTAAAAAATAAAAAAATAGTAGTGTGGTTAGTAATATAGAGACTGATCGTAAGTTTCCAGAGCTTAGCTATGAATCGTGAGCAGGCAAATCACCGAGTCGGCTTCTGTTATTCTTCTTACTCAAATATTTTTATATAATTTACTTTCATGTAATAAGACCATAACCTGTTATGTATATATATATATATATATATATATATATATATATATATATATATATGTATATATATATATATATATATATATATATATATATATATATATATATATATATATATTTATGATAAAAATATTATTTAATCTTTTTTGACGATTTTATCTTTCGATAAAATCATTGAATGACATTTTTTCCATAAAACTAGTTTTAAATCGTAACAGTTAAAAAGAATATTTGTAGTTATGCACATTTAGAATTGACACATTCGGACAGGCCGTGCCTCCGGTGGTACATTCACGTCTCTCCCATGGGGCTCAACCGGTTGCGCACACTCCACCGGTTTTACGCATAGTATTGTCCCAAGGCGTGACCTGCGTCATTTGTTATCAAATCGACTAATAAATTTTATTTCATTTTTTAACGTTTTTACGATATGTAACGCATACTTATTGGCGATTGAATTCAAATAGTATTACCAGAAGTGGGAACGCACAAATTGAAGGTAAAAAAGGAATACACACACGTGTGTGTATACATATATATATATATATATATATATATATATATATATATATATATATATATATATGTATATATATATATATATATAGTTCGTCTATTCGCTTATTTTGGATAGGTTGGTATTCGGAGACGAGATCCACGATAATATTTATAAATTTACGTGAGTGTCCTTAAATACAAGCAAGCATGAAGAGATGCTGCTTGAAGTGTGAGAGAGGAAGTCTTTCTCTTTGATAGAGATTCAAGTTTAACAATCAATCGTATTAGGAAAATAATAACTTCCACCTGAGCAGAAATGCGAGCAAAACCAAGTTTCACACATTTGACATTATTCATTTCCTCACATTAGTTTAGTCTTTAGTGCCAAAATCTCGTTACGTATTATTCGGTTACACGCGGAGTTAGTTGCTTATTCTTGGTTAATTTAACAGAATAATAAATATACATTGATACAGTTGAACCGAAAATAGTTTCTTATTGGTGAAAATTTAGGCGTCTTGGACGTCCAAAAGCATTTATTTAGATTTCCGTACATCAAAAATAAAAACAAGAACAGAACTTATAAGGTTACTCATGTGCCCGTTTATGTGTTACATTTCTTTATCTTAGAAATAATTTGCACTCAAATAGCTTACTATGGAAATTTTTGAGAGGGTGATTAAAGTAATTGTAACTTTTTTACAGTTTCCTGTAACATGAGGAATATCAGTTGTCCTTGAAAGTAGGCCATAAGGATTCCAAAAATATTTTCTTAGAATTTAATTTAATTTAGTTTCAAAGGTATTGTCCAAAATATTAACAAAAATATTAACAAGAATGGAGGCCCATTCTTTCTGTCTCCGAGATTGATTGTAGAAATTTATATAAAGTTTTATGGAAAACAATAGCGATAATTCTATATTTCATATTTTTTTTAGATATTCGCCATATTTATACGAAAGATATTCTTGGAAATATATTCGCATGATGAAAAATAATACTGTAACAGTAAATAGTTTCACCTATTGTCATTGAGGCAAAAAAACTACAGAATCATATTTTAATATATTTAGATTTTTTTTAAGAGAGACTTTGCATATTTGGAATTCAAATTATTGGGATAAAAAAAATACTAACGACATTTTAAATTTAGACAAATTTATAAAATTGAAGAAAACTTAAAAAAGAGCTTAAAAGAAATAGCAATATCCAAGCATTTTTCTAAAAAGATTCTAGCACAATGAACACAATGAAAACATTGTGCTAAGCGCACAATGTTTTCATTGTGTTAGAATCTTTTTGTGTTAGAATCATTGTGTTAGAAAAAATAAATAAAATAACCTTAGCTTTTCGAATCTTTTTAGAAACATGATTGGTTATTGCTTTTTTTTAAGCTCTCAACAATGCAGATATCTCGTCAATTTTTAGAAGTAGTGTGTACAAACTAAATTTAGGGAGATAAATGTTAATTTTTAAATAGACAAATAAAATGTCATTTTTGCTAAAATAATTTTTTTTCGTGTTTAAAATGAGAACAGCGTTTTCTAATTTAGGGATGGGACTTTCTAACTTCTTTTATTTTAGATATATTTCCCCCTTCATGACTCGAAAACCGATTGAATTTTGCCTCTTAATTCATCTCTTGTTGATAATACTTCCCCGTGTAAACGAACTCCTTAGTCCGTCTTGAAACGTATAAATCCACGGCGGTTAAATTAGGTGATCGGGAGGAGCGGGGATCAGGGATTCATCTTTGCAGACCCAGTTTTCTGGCAAACACTTATTGAGGTGATCTCTTACTATTATACTCCAATGCGTTTGACAACCATCTTGTTGGAAAATTATTGGTTGATTTTTTAAAGAGAACCTTAAAATAGCAACAAAAATTTATGAAAAATAATGGCTCAAAATGTTTTGTTTTTAATGTTCTAAGCATCGGTCATTTTCAATTTTGCATCGAACTTCCAAATACTCTGTATAATATATTTTAATGCATACGTCGTACAAAAATTGGAATAATTTTGGCAGAATCTTGCCGATTCGAAAGTTACGAGTTAAAAGGGGCAGGGGCAAAAAGGATAGGACATACAACTTAACACTCGCTGACAGAGACTGCAGATATTTAGTGAAGTAGGCTGCACGCGCTCCTTGTTATACGTACTGTGTCGATGACAAATCGGTTATCGACCATGTCCGACAAAAGTCGGCAGTTGTCAGTCGTCGGTTTACTATATACAGTCGTTCGTCTGTGTTTCGTATTAAATGTATGTGTGTGTATGAGTCTGAGGGTATTCAGAACCTTCGTAATGTGAGTTTTTCTTGTTTATTTAACGTCATTTATATATATATTTTTATTGAAATAATTTCAACTCCTGAACCAAGTAACTTGTTTCCTTACATAGAGTTTATGTGTTCCCGCATCAAATTTACGTGATTAAATTCTTTGTTTGACCAGAAATTTAAAAAATAAATAGGTTTACTTAAACTTATAAAACAAGAATAGGTAAGTCTTAGGGCGTTTTTCATACTTTTCGATTTTGATTCTCCCTGCGGAAAGTCGGCCCAAAATGTTTATGACCTCCTGACATCTCGCGAGGCAATAAACCCGATCCAGTCTGACCCAATCACGGGGATAATAGAATAAGTCGTGCCCCGAGAAAAATATATTTTCGCAACGAAACCTACCGGAGCTGCGGAGGTTGCGACGAAAATAAAGGCGGCGACTCGTGGAAGGCTTCTTACGGCTTTCCATATTTTGTTTTCGATCCCGGCTATTGAAATCCTTTTGCCTGTTTGCTTAAGGAGTGTCTGTCTGTAAATAAATATCTGGGTATTTGCGTGGGGAGAACGGCTTTGTGGCAAAAGTACGGTTATATTGAAAGAAAAAAGAGGTCAGGTACGTTTTGGAAACAAAAACGATTCCTTCATTATTATCTAATCGTTGTTGCTTAGTGGGGTAACTATTTGAATGGAGGCTATAGGGTAATTTTGGTAAACATAATAATATTGGAAAAATATTTATCTTCACATAATTTAATTTCAATAGTCCTTTAAATTACGTAAAAAAACCATTACATATTTCCTTAGAAACCAGACTGGTTTCTGGTTTCCCAAATCAGACAAACGACTCAAACACAGCGGAGTTTTCAACGAATCATAACACAGTTTTGAAGATGTTAATATTCGTCTTCTGACTATATTATTGCTTTTGTTATTATAACACTACAGTGATTCGAATATAAGAACAGTAATATTGTAATATTCGTCTTCTGACATATGCTATATTATTGCTTTTGTTATTATAACACTACAGTGATTCGAATATAAGAACAGTAATATTGTAATATTCGTCTTCTGACATGTGCTATATTATTGCTTTTGTTATTATAACACTACAGTGATTCGAATATAAGAACAGTAATATTGTAATATTCATCTTCTGACATATGCTATATTATTGCTTTTGTTATTATAACACTACAGTGATTCGAATATAAGAACAGTAATAGTCGCTTGTTGATTAATACAGTAGTATATTCTAGTGTTATTATAGTATGGACGTTTGAAGTTTGCGTAAAAAATTAAAGTCATGGAAAATTTTAAAAAGGTTAATGGACATTTCTGAAATAAAAATAATGTTATCGATTAATATGATGTTATTAACTCCCTCTTATTTGCTTTCATATTCCTTCGCAGTCACACTTTATTGCTCCAATAAGAAGTGTTAGGTTGGTGTCAGTCAGTTTATTTTACAGATGAGTACCGTTACGGTATTACTTTACAGAATATTCTACGTTTATTATAGTATTAGTATTATTTTATATAATATGAATTTGAAGGAAGATATATAAATGAACCAAACAGTGGACCATTGAGAGGTGGCACGAAGAATCTAAAACTATCAGATTAGTTAGTGTTATTTTCAGGCTTGTATATTCTAATGGCATATTCAAAAAAAATCTGTACATTTTGATTGAAATTGAAACCACACATATTATTGAAAAAATAGTCAATATTTCGTTAATATCGTAACTTAGCATACAGTATATACAATAAGGTAACTTAGGATACAATATATACAATAAGATAACTTAGCATACAGTATATACAATAAGGTAACTTAGGATACAATATATACAATAAGATAACTTAGCATACAGTATATAAAATAAGGTAACTTAGCATACAGTCCTATTAGTTTATAAAAATTATGTGTCATTAAACAAACATGTGGGGATCTAAACAAAGATTATCAAACTAATTTTTTAAAATGTTAATATGCATTTTATTTACTATAAATACCAAAAAGTATTCACATCGGTCTTTTTTTCTCATTAAAATTATTTTAGGTGTATGAATAAGAGAGAAGAAATTAATATTAAAATTTATTAAACAATTGTATTGTAGGTCAGAAGTAAAAATATTGTAATAGCTATTTTGTTTCATTAAACACAATCAAAAATATTAAATATATTGAAAAATTAAAAGTAAATGAACCAAGCTAAAGATAACGAAGCCTATAAACATGTAAAAGTATATAAAAGTAGCCAGTATTGAATATAAATAAATCATTTAGCAGGCAGTGTCAAGTGAAAAAAAAGATGGCACTTGCGTCTTCAAATTTTCGTGGGAAGTCAACTCTGGAATGTGCTCAATAAAGACTCCAAACGTTGGCCACGTTTGGAGTCTTTATTTGTAGACCTAATTTACTCGGACATGATTTTATGTTAGTTACGAATGCACGTACATAGTGTCGTAAGTCTTATTAAACAAAATAAAGAATATAAAATTAAATAAAACATAATTTGGCAATTTGGAAATTTGGCTGTTGAGCCAGCCAAATTTCATAAAAGTCTTCTTTCCAAAAGAAAACACACAAAAAGCTCTTCGTTAAGTATACTTTTTTGGATTGTCAAAGGTGCACTTTCTGTAATATAATGAAATCGATATAAAAATTGTATGCGAGTTTAAGTGACTGATTAAAAAAATTAACCCAGAGCTGTCACAAAATAAATCGTTAAAATCCTTAAATATATATATATATATATATATATATATATATATATATAATAGGCAATGTCCCGATTGACATCTTAACGCCCAGCCTAAACTAATAATGATAAAATTTTGAAATTGGAGAGAGTGTAGATATTATAATGGAGGCGTCGTTTAAGAAAAGGATTTTTAGAAATTCATCCTCCAAGGGGTTGAAAAGGTGTAATTAAGTTTGCATGGGTAAAAATATTTTTATGGTAATTTTTACTTGAAACTTGCTACTAATTCTCTTCAATATAAATAATGTAACATATGTTTTAGAATTTTCAGAAATGCAACCCTTAGGGGGTGAAAAAGCATGGCCATATTTGTATGGTAAAAAAATTATTATGATAATTTTTACTTAAAAATTTACATTAAAGCTTTTGGATACAAATAATTAAACAATTATTTAAGAATTTTCCGACACTCAACCCCTAAGAAGATGAAAAGGGGTGGCTAAATTTGATGGGAATGAAATTGTTGTGGTAATTTTTAATTAAATTTTTTGTTATTAATGCTTTCCCATACAAATTATTAAACAAGTACTTAAGTATTTTTCGATGTTCTAACCCTAATGGGGTGAAAAGGGCTGGCTAAATTTGTGTGGGAAAAATTGTAATGGTAATTTTTACTTACAAATTTGTATTAATGTCCCGCAAGACAAATAATAAAACGAGCATTTTCCGATATTCCATTTCTAAAGGTTGAAAAGGGGTGATTAATTTGCATAGGAAAAAAAATTTATGGTAATTTTTACTCAACAATTGGTATTAACATTTTTCAATAAAAATAATGAAAGAAGTATTTAAGCATTTTCCGATATTCAACCCCTAAGGAATGGCTAATTTTGTATGAGGAAAAATTATGGTAATTTTTACTTAAAAATCTGTATTAATATTTTTCAAAACAAAAAATAAAACAAGTATTTAAGCATATTTCTATATCCTCTATTATTATGTTTTTCAATTCAAGCGACTACAATATCCCTTTAGAGTCTGCTTCGCAACGTCGATTAATAAATCTTAGGGCCAGTTATAAAATGTGGTTGGCACTGACTAGAGGGAGGATTGCTTCTCACATGATTTTAGCACTAGACAGTACAACCACCAATGTAGTATACAAGGAAGTGCTGTAGTCAATTCTAACTTTTTTTTAAATTCTCTCTGTTGCTTTATTTGTGTAAACCAGGTAGACCCTGTTTGTACAGTTTGTTGATGTATAAATAAACAACAGTGTTAACAACATACAAGTAAGTAGTAATTTAATAAAAATGAAACTGACTTTTTATTTTACATTTTAAACTACAAAACCGATTTTATAAAATATTCACTATTCTCTGACTGATACTTAAGTCATTAAAAAGAATAATTGTAACCTGATTAGTAGTTTTTCAGAAATACGTGGAAAAACATACAGACAAATATTTATAAATTGTTTAAATTTTCTGCACTTGTTTGGAAGCCTTAAAAGACTAAGATATTTAATAATATTAAATACATTTGGGATGAATTTACAACATCTCTTTTGAAGTTAATTAAAAATTTGACTGAAGTTTAGAAAACGAATCGTATACGCGAGCGAAGCTGTCGAAAAGCTAGTTAAATATTTAAAAATTTATTTTCTAACACCTAACTTTATACGCCAACAAGTATAGTCTACAGTATAGTTTGTCCACTTCGAATGTTTGCACCGTAGATTGTCAACTATATAGAAGATTATATATTTTTTGTAAATGTAATAAAATAGAAATTAACGACAGCTTGACAACCATATTAATATAATATTAAGGAAGAGAAAAGAAAAGAAAATGCATTATCCAGTAGCTTCTAGGAAAATCAAAATTTGCATTTAATTCAAATTTCCAAATCGTTAATATGTTATCGCTTTTATTTTTCTACGTTAACTACGCCAGAAGTTTAGGATACTGCATTAGATTGAAGATATAATAAGTTATTTATATGTTTTTATTGTAAATAAAATCGTTCTCCTTGTAAGTAGTTATATATTCGAAATAATTCAACAAAAATAGTTATCAATATGTATAGCTTTTATTTTTTTAAGTCAAATATATTAGAACTTGGGATACTATATCAAACTGTTGATAAAGTGCTATTTATAAAAGTTTCGTCTTTTTCACATTTGAATCTTTTTAAGTTTATAACTTTCCAAAATTGTATTAAAAGCTATATCACAGTCTTCTACAAACAATAATAACAATCTAACTTACAAAAAAGTATTCAACTAAATTTTACCCTAAGATACTAACGAAAACAAATTTTGAATAAAGCAGCAAAAAGGTTTACCTCACTCTGATTGGCCATATCGCTGTCACGGCCTACGCTGGGTACCTTCGTAGTCGATACGGTTACTTGGACTGCTACGCTTTAGCGCTACGAGAACGGTCGCAGCTCCACGACTGTCGAGTAACGTGGAAGGAATTACGTTATCGATAAGTATATAATGTTGATTTCAAGAATTGATTTGAGGTATTGTGAAAATTTATATTGAGTAAATCGCTTGGAAATCGTTTTTCTGTTTATGTCGCGTTGAGAACGTAGATTTTGTCGACGTTAAAGTATGTAGGTGAAAATGTTTCGGGATATGTTATAAATAACTTTTTCCGCAATATCAATCGCATGGGTTTCTCCATATAACCATTTGTTAGTGAAATTGAGTGGTGTATAAAAAATGTTTATTCGTGCCATGATCATTAGTGGTTTACACTTTTTCTTTATTGTTTGACTATTTAATGGCATGATAAAATGTAATGAGTTATTTTAAAGATATCTTTGAACACAGGAATTAAAACTTTGTATAGAATTGATAAGTAGTTTTAAATTAATGTAAGCACGAACAAAACAAATAAACATATTGACAGACAAACCAGCAGAGAAAAACCGTTCCATACTTCGATAATGACTCTTCCATCTAAATCGCAGACAGAATGACAAAAAAGTGACAAAATATAACATTTTGTGGACATTCTACTACATACACACACACACACACACACACACATATATATATATATATATATATATATATATATATATATATATATATATATACTGCCGGCCGAAAGTTTGAGACCACCCTAAGTAAAGTTGGAAAATTACATAAAATTGAAATAGATTAGGGTGTATGGAAGAAAGAAGTTTTAATAAGATTTATTATTCATTGGCAAAGAAAACACTTACCACATAAACACTTTCTTGTGGAGAGGGGCGAACATTTATATCAAGCTCTTCCCATAAAATTTCGTTCGGGTTGAGATCAGGACTCTGAGGTGGCCGTACCATGTTTCTTTAACACCACTTCAGTCTTTTTCCCTTCTGTAACCTCTGTATAATTTAGAACAATGTTTTAAGTCATTCTCTTGTTGAAAAATGAACCCTGTTCCAATTCATCTCATCCCAGAAGGAACCGTATTTTGCTGTAGAATTACTTTGTATTGCTAATTATGCTTCGATTCGGAACAAGTCGTCAATCCCGTGGCCCAGGAAATAACCCCAGAAGTCGAACATAATTCCTCCCCCTGTATCGAACATAAATTCATTAGGGAGCGACGAATCTAAATTTGAACCATATATTTCAAATTTAGATTCGTCGCTCCAAAGGACTTTTTAAAATCTTCTTTTGTCCAATCTCGACGGGCAAGAACCCACTGCATCCGTTATTTATTGTTTTATGGCCATAACAGAGGGTTTCGGATAGCAACACGACCAAACAAGTTAGTGTCCTGTAATCGTCCTTTTGTCGTAGTGAATGATAAAGGTTCCCATTGAGATTTGTTAACTTTGGCGCGAACTGGCACTGGTGCTGTTAGGCATCTGTTCCGCTTGCTTGTAATGATGATGAATTGTCCTTAGAAGTAAGGACGATCTTTATCACTGCCAGTTCCCGTGTGTCAAATAATTGTTCAATGTTTTCAATTATGTGGCAATTACATGTTCGGATTTGCCTTCGTTATATAAAACGACGATAGCAGATCGCATTTCAGTACTAATTTCGCATACTTTTCTCATTTTGAAGACGTCTTGGCTGTAGGACCCACAAATGCAAATTAAGTGGAACTGTCAGTGCATAACTTCATAAAAAACAAGTAATAAAAAATATGCTTTCAGAAGCTAAAACAATTATATAATTTGGTTAATGCAAAATAAAAGCGTAATAGTTAGTAACAAGGTCATAAAATATAACAATCACTCTACTCACCTCACTGTCAATTGGAGTTCTTTGATGTTTTGAAATAAAACATGTTTATTGCATGTTTACTCAAGAAATACACAAAAGAGAGACGCAGATTTGTATTTTATTACCTAAAATTTCAATGCATTTAGAGATAATGTAAGTATTTCACAAGTGGTCTCAAACTTTTGGCCTGCAATATATACATACACACACACATACACACACACACACACACATATATATATATATATATATATATATATATATATATATATATATATGTATATCATATATAGACCATAACATAAGAGGAGTTCGGTCCAGGTCCGTGTGTCATTGTCTCACAGTTTATAATTTAGTACCTTTTTGTATTTTAATACAATTGCAAATCTAAACTAACATCTAGAAACAAATATTTTGCACATCTCACAAAATAGGGACACTATATATAGTGTGCCTATTTTGTTTCATTTTTCATCCATGTAATTGAGAAAAACCTACGTACTAACATTTGATAAGAACTTTTCAAAAATTAATCGCGTGACGAACTTCAGGAGATATAGACCACTGCGGCGTCCCATTTTATTCATATTGTTGTATACGCTGGGTCGGCTTTTTATTATTTTACGTTTTATTAATATTTTGATTGCCTGTTTCAATATATAATACTTTGAAACCTTAATTATTAATTTTGCCCACTACGGATCTACACCTATATGTTGGTCGATATTTATAAATTAATTCCTTAAATGTGATATGTATGCTCTACATATAACTACGGTTTAGCTAATAAAGATCAATATTTTCTACAAATTGAACCTTCTTTTTGTGATTGGATTTAGAGTATAATAGTCATGCTATGATCCGAAATAAGAGTTAAAAAATTGATGTTAGATTACGGCTGAAAAGGCTATAGTTAAAAATAACAGATCAGTTTTGTCCTTATTTAAGCAATAACAATAAATTAGTACTACAAAACTATTCTATTACATTATTTATAGAAAAGTAATGCATTCATTGCATAGCTGTGCTATTTGAATTATACTTGTTATTATTTTAATGACAGATAACAATTGAGGCGCGCTACACACTATTCATCATTCATGGTTTAATCGTTTATTATTTCTTTAGTAAACTTTAAATAAACTACATATTTTGGAATATGTCTTGATTTTTGTTTGCTTGCATGTTTATTTTTTATCATTGCACAGCTGTACTATTTTAATTATACTTGTCATTATTTTAATGACAGGAGACTATTGAGGCGCGATACACACTCTTCACCATTCTTTAATTTCTTTAGTATTTAGTTTTATAAATTTAATTTCTTTAGTAAACTTTAAATAAACATTTCACAAACACGTCTTTATTTTTGTTTGTTTGCGTGTTTTTTTTAATATACTTTTTTTAGTACACATATTGGTTTTTAATCGACGTAATTGAGCATATAACACTCGAATAATCAAAACCAATAAGTAAACTCAAATACCTTAAATATTAAGATTATAACTATCATTTTGGTTTTATTGTAGTTGGGCAATAATGATTGGCTATTAAAGGAATAATGTTTGATGTTGTGTGATTTTGGTTTTATTGTAGTTGGGTAATAATGATTGGCTATTAAAGGAATAATGTTTGATGTTGTTTGATTTTGGTTTTATTGTAGTTGGGTAATAATGATTGGCTATTAAAGGAATAATGTTTGATGTTGTTTGATTTTGGTTTTACTGTAGTTGGGTAATAATGATTGGCTATTAAAGGAATAATGTTTGATATTGTTTGATTTTGGTTTTATTGTAGTTATGTAATAATAATTGGCTATTAAAGGAATAATGTTTGATGTGTGATTTTGATTTTATTGTAGTTAGGTAATAATGATTGGCTATTAAAGGAATAATGTTTGATGTTGTGTGATTTTGGTTTTATTGTAGTTGGGTAATAATGATTGGCTATTAAAGGAATAATGTTTGATGTTGTTTGATTTTTGTTTTATTGTAGTTAGGTAATAATAATTGGCTATTAAAGGAATAATGTTTGATGTTGTGTGATTTTGATTTTATTGTAGTTGGGTAATAATGATTGGCTATTAAAGGAACAATGTTTGATGTGTGATTTTGTGCATCTAAATACGATGTATAATATTGAGCACCTTTGATTGGCCTAGTTCCTTTTAAGTAATTTTTTCCAATTTTAGGACAGATGCAACTGCTTTTCCTGAAACATTGTGGATGGTTTATAATCAAGAGGCACTTCAAGGTTGGATATATGTTGTGACTGTGTAATTGAATATAAGAATAAGAAGTTATCACTTTTCTGTCACGCAGATTTGCTTATTATACAATGGCAAATAGTATTGCGTTTTTAACAGCATCCACGATCTTGAATTATGAGTTATTCACATCATAATGAAAATTTAAGAGTTTTACATTGAATAGTTTAATAAATTTTGTCTAGTGATCAATGGAGAGTGATAGATGAGATCAATGTGTGTGTGTGTGTGTGTGTATACACTGAGGGAGAATAAAAAATCGATATTTGATGCAAGTAGTCACATGACTTAATATTTGAATTATTAAAAAGTAACAACGTTGACAAAATGTTATACATAAACGATTGAAAAAATACAATTTACATATTATTTCGATATAAAAATATTTTTACCTTGCACTTTAATTTCCTTTCAATACGGATATAATAAAAGTATACATTACATATAAATTTACTTGCAATTCCTACGAGCACAACATTTGCATCATTAAAGTAGTTAAATATATCATTTTGGAATCGACATTGCTGTCCTCGGTACATAAGTATCATAAAACATACAACCCATGTACTTCTGATATAAATGTATACGAAGACAGTACATCGATATACACGACATACATGGCAAAAAGCGCAAGTGTCAAGGGACGAATCGATAACCTCTACGTCGCTAGCGTCTACGATTGATGCTACGCCAACGGACGCGCTACGCCGCCGTAGCGTTACGGCTAGCGAAGTATCTATATATGTAGGAGTACATAAATCTTGTCTTCCGGTTTACTTAATATCAGTTAGAGGGATAGTATTTTGAAAATTTATAGGCGAGATAAAGATGATAAAATAATTATTTACTTGTGAACATTTTGTTGAAACCCATAGTTTAGTTGTTTCTAGATAGGCAACGATATTGATAATAATCTGTTTATTTTAACTTATTTATTTTTTTGTGAGTCATTTGTTACATCATTATTTTTATGTATTGAAATCATTTTTGTCAACTTCCGCCGTATTTTCTTTCACCTAATATTTATTTATTTATGTAATTTAATGTATAAAATTGATGTGTATGGTGGAATTACTGCTACGAGGGCAATCTCTTACAGCCAACTAGAACACTAGTCCAACCCCACTCGACGAGGGATTGGGAATCGAACCTGGACCCCAGCGGTGCACCGCGCTGTCAAATACCGTATGCCTTGTGATCAACCCAACACAACCCGCGCGACGACGTATTTAAGACTAGTTTCGATGATGTAAAGATTCTTAAAAGTATTTCGTTTCTCCACCATCTATCGTAGTTTTGGTTATTTCTAGTTCAAATGTATCTTTATTAAACGCATTAAAGATGTGCGGAAAACTAGGTTCTGCCTGTGACTTTTTCCCGTTGACTATATTAGTAAAGCTCAAGTGGCAATTCAGGCTAAATTTATCTTTGTTTAAATTTGTTTAAAGCCTGCTTGCGTTCAGTAGCGATATGGAAGCTATGCTTGGATTGGGATTCACGGTATAAATGAATTAATGCCAAAATAAAACTTGCGGAACTTTCCATACAAACATTACTTCATGATAAAGCTGGAACCTAATAAACATGAAAAAGGGAAGCTAGTCTTTATGAACTAATTAATATTTCAAAAGTTGTAGAGTGACAAATATTCATTCATATATATATATATATATATATATATATATATATATATATATATATATATATATATATATACAAATTTCAGATTTATGGTTTTAATTCCAATCTGTGTATCCATTAACATCAAGACGCAAAACGAAAACCTGTAATAAGGACATAGTTTTCAAAACGTTAATAACATTTAACCGCCACAAATATTTTGACTTCATGTTGCTTTCTACCAACTGCTGTTAATAAAAAGTGCTTGAAACATTTCGTCAGGGCCTATTTTCTGTCCTACACATCATGTACATAAATCGACCTCGATTCCGGTTTCCCCCGATCGTTTTTGCTTTAACGGCATGTGAACTACGCTCCTCGCATAAGCAAGGCCGCGGCGCCTGATATTGATGGCATTATGAATGTTATGGGGATTCGACGTCGATATTGAATCACGGCGCGGCGGTAGATTTGTACGTACATATGTCAATATGATATTTCTTGAAACATATTTGATTGGTACCAACCGAATGTTTCATATTTATTAAGTAAATAAATACGTATTGAAATAAAACAATTATATATCTACGTATTTTAGAAATTAATGACAAAGTAATTAAGTTAGTTTAAATAAATTGAAAAATTCTAGTAATCGATCCCAATCGGTTAAATCAGAAATGAAATAGGGTTAGAAAATTGTAAAAATTGAAAGACGTAGAGTTATATTAAAGGCCAAAAATTTAATAATGTATGATATAGCGTATCTTTATTCTTTTTTCTTAATAAGAAAATATTTTCTAAAAATATTTTTGTTGAAAACAAATAAATGTTTTTAGGGTTCCGTACCTTAAAAGGAAAAAGAAACGCTTACAGGATCACTTCGTCATTCGTGTGTCTGTATGTCTATCAAGACCCTTTTTCTCAGGAACATGTGGAGGTATCAAGTTGAAATTAATATTAAACACTTAGGTCTATAGGGACCTTGGAGTTGCAAAAAATAAAGCTTTTAAATCAGCGCAAAAAGTGTTTTACCTTAAAAAAACCGCCATTTTGTCCTATCCCGTTCATCTAAAATCATGAAATTTGGAAAGAAACAGGGTTTCAGAGCACAATTAAAAAAAAATCTTAAAATCATTAATTTGTAGTCACATCATATAACATTTTTTTTTAAATATGGGCGTGTGAGAGATATAGGCTTTTTAAACATTTAATGATACATAGTATTCGTATTAAACTATTTAAAAAATGTAAAAAAATAAAAATTTTTAAATAGTTTAATGGGAATACGATGTATAATTAAATATATATAAAAGCCTAAATGTGTACGGAATCCTAGTAGTGCGAGTACACTCGTAGTTCCACTCGTTCGTGGCAGTTTTTTTTTTAATTTATATTTTTCCTAAGCAATATGTAACATAATATTTTTTGTTTATTGAGATTATTGTATTATATATATATATATATATATATATATATATATATATATATATATATATATATATATATATATGTATATATATATATATATATATATATATACATATATATATATTTATATATATATATATATATATATATAATACGTCGTTATAAAAATGTTCCTGATAAGTAGAAATAGAACTAGCCCCACTATAGTTGAGTATATAATTAAATGCATTCAGAAGTTTCAATATGTAAAGTTAAATAGTATTTCTATCAAAATTTAATATTTAGAATTGTTAATATTATTTTTCACCATATAAATATATTCACAGACGTGAAAATATCTTAAACTTTTAAATTATATGGACTAGGATGCATTTTTTAAATGGCATAAATTAGATGCATTTTCTAACATTTTCCAATTGTAATTTTTTTTCTTACATTTTCTAATTGTAATTGGACACATTTTCTAATTGTAATGGACACGCATTTTAATGATTATTTAAGAGATTCTGAAGTAATAATGTGCTCACAATATTTTTATAACCATTTTACGACGTTCTTTCTTAATTTTTTATTATAATTAAAAAAAAAATAAACCCGTATCAGAACGAAGGTTGATTCAAATATACGATCTACTTCTTCATACACCATGATGGTTTCATTTATGAATTAAAAACGTAGACTATAGATTTTTTGGAAAAAAGTTCTTGCAATTTATAAGTACGGAGTTCAAATTTGATCATTTGAATAGCTTGACCATCGAAACAAAACGACAGCTTTTTGATGGTCGCTATCTAAGTCTTTTAATTCTAAGTTTACACTCAACATCTCTATTCTGTTAGGTAGATGTAGTGAAATATCGCATTTTACTGCATTTTTTTGTTTTGGGTCTCGTAATTTAAATTGTTTTCCGTTTCATATATTAAAAAAAAACAGTGAAACTGCTGTTATCAGAAACAACTAAAACGTTAATTTTAACAATGACCATTGTTATGTTATTTTAATACTTCATTATATTTTAGCAATTACATCATATTTAAACAAAACTATATTCAAGTTAAAGTACAATGTAACTTTATTTTGCCGTGCCTTAGATTTTTCTTTCCAATTGATACATCTGCTAATCCACAACGACATGAATGCTTGATATAAAGTATTTAAATAGGTATAATTTAGATATAATGTTATACTACTTTAGCTAGTAGTTGAAGTTGCTCAAAGTTCAATAAAAGAAGTAACATTTAATGTCTAAAAATATATTTTCCTTCGAATGTATATATTTTTAAAAACGTGTTGGCATGTTTTTTTTTTAAATCTTATTAAATAAGACACTCCAACTTCAAGTTTAACCCTACTTTTGCATTCATTTAAAAATATAAACTTCAGCATTTTTGAACGCGTATAAATTACCACGGCTACCTCTTCATTTCTAGATACATAAGAAAGTAAAAATGTTGCACAAGGCCCCAGCTAGATTGTATAGCAGAACCTTGAACGGAGCATTTCGCAAACTAATAAACAGGACCAACACCAGGCCACGAAGTAAAAGGCTGGCGGGCACTAGAGGCGCGAACAAAGCACGCTCGTGGTCACAATGCGCGCACTTGACTCTCTGTAGACAATGCAAAGTGAAGTGGGCGCCTTTGAGCGGCAAGTCGTGGCCGGGTCGGTCGCTGGAGTCGATTCAGTGGATATGGCCCTGTGGTTTCACGTTATGGCGAGGGGTTCGGTTCTGCAGGTTTCAAATAAATCTCTCAAGAAATGTCAGCACATGGTGAAAAATTATACCGTAAGTTGATATGTTATTAGCGTATTTAGAAATTAAATATTTTATCGACAGCAGAACAGCGAAAGGAACCGAAAGATCGATCATTGCACGGTGATAAGATGACAGAGATTATGTAAATGAAACACGGGTTTCTTATTAATTGTTATTGAGAAAATTTGAAACATATTTCATTAATCACAATTCATTGAAACTACATGATGTAGTATTATTTCTACTTTCTTTAAGTTCTTTACCACGACCTAGGTTTGGTTGTATTGTGCTAGTTTCATTTAATTGTGAATAATGAATTTCTACAAAATTAACGCCAAATATATTCAATTATTAATTTCTATTTAAAAACAATATGTTTTTTTTTAACGATTAAGATCTCAGGTCCGTTATGGAAAATCGGTCTTCAAAGAAGCTTTTGTGGAAATTATAGTAACTGTGGAAATTGTATTACTTGCAAATATCCCTACTAGTTCTTTTTATTTGAGAGAAAATGGATATGTAAGCGTAGAACTTGGAAAAGTTGCGATCTTAAACTTTTACAACCTGATTCTCCATGTTAATAAGATGCATACGTTATTCTTCATAAATAAAGTCGTATGTAGTTCACCATCCATAAAAAGATTAATAAATTTTTTTTGTCATTGGCAATTCTAAAAAAATATGCAATTTTTAAATGTTAAAGGTCTATAATTGACCATACTATCTAAGATCGATAAAATTGATCAAAGTGTCAATTTTTAATTTAATTAATATTTAGTGGTAGTTTTATATATTAAGGAAGAACAAATTTGCAAAGTAATAAGTCATATTAATTTTTTAAACAACAATTTAATGAAAAGACCAGACTTTGTAGTCCAATGCAGACTATTTATTTGTTTTCTGAACTTCTACTTGAAAAAAAAATTCATTATTAAACTCGGGCAAATAACCCTCTTTATATCATTGTATTTATATTTGTGAGTGAAGGCATGAAATTCTTTTCGGTGCTTGGCATTCTCCTTTTTTTCTTCCTAACTTTTCCAGTACAAATTATCTCATCAGTTGATGATCGGGCAAGTTAACGTCTTCTCTAAATCAAGATAATTTGCAAATTATTATTCAGCCCTAAGACGAGGTAAACAGACCTCTATTGTACCTTTCTATTCTCTTTAAGGCTGACCTACAAAATATCGGCTACAAAACATCATCTTGTCAAAAGGGCGTTGAGGCGGCGACTGGCAGGTGCCAGCGGCGCGTTCTTGACCCCGTTGCTGGCAGGTCAGTGGGTCTACGGGGACTTAGTGGTACCGTTAAGTTAGCTATTATAGGTACTTCATTCGATTGTGATATCTCAGTTAAGTTATGCTTCGTCAGATGCAAATAGGTTTGGGTTTTATAAGTTTCACTAGCTTTTACCCCAGTTCCGCTAACGTGAAAAAAAATGTTAATCTATAGTGATGGAATGATTTTCTCTTCTGCAACCGAGCACCGTCGCTGTCTCTCCCGATTATTGTGCTTAGTGTTTCTCCTCACTCTAGAATACTTATAAATATTAACGTAGCTCTGATGTAACATTTTAAACAAAATCCTTACAGAATAAATGATCTATACGATGACGAAAACTGTATCAAAATGAATTAAGCAGAACTCTTGTTATATGCAACAAACGTAAAGACAGACAAGCGGACTTTGCGTTATGTAACAAGTGGCTGAATGACGAAAATATGAAGTGTCTTAAGGAGAGTTTAGTGTTGTTTGTTGATAAATGTCATTACTTTCACTATGTAATTCTAGAATCATACCATGAAGTGGTAGTTATCGTTTTGATTAGTAGGTTCTTTAACAAATTTTTGCTTCTCTGATAAAAATCATGAATTTGGAGGTTCACATATTGGGAAATTTAAATCACTATAATCATTTCTTTAAATAGAAAATTATTTATAGCTTAATGTTTTGTACTCTTCTAGCATATTATCACACATATTTTTGGCGAAAAATAGGTTTCTAATTAATAAATTGGTGAAAGATTTAAGTCATCAGGGCAATGGGCTACATTTAGTATGTATAATTTTTTCCAAATATTAACACCAAATACAAGAAAAAATGTTGTTGCTTCTTGTCGTTAGCAAGGGCTGATATGTTTTTAATTCATGGTTTTAAAATTTTACGAACATTTAATTTCTTTCAGAAATTTTTTATCAATTTTGTTGCTTAAATATTGTTGTATGTATATATTACTCTTTGAAATATTCTTCTTATATTATATCTCGAGATATTTTATAGATATATTATATTATATCTCGAGATATTCGATGTAATATTACACTTAATTAGTTTAACACAATATTAGGAAACAAATAAATGAATTTACATTGTTAATATTTTTTCCTTTTTAATGATATTTTTAAAAGTAAAAATAATACAAAGTGTCTAATATGAATATATATATATATATATATATATATATATATATATATATATATATATATATATATATATATATATATATATATATTTATATATAAGATGTAGTATTGTGTCAAATATGTTTGTTAATGTTAAAAACAAGAAGTTGGACTAATTATAACTACAGGTCTTTATTGTAATTAAGTTTGCAATATATTTTTTCCAACCTCCGATAAGTTACTCACTTTGATAATATAATAAACAATTAATTTTTATTGCAAAGAATATAATATTTTAATTCAAAATAGAAAGAGAGAGAGAAGAAATATGAAAGAGATGAGCAACAGTATGTGCGTTATGGTGGTGAGTGCGGATGTTAATTCAATCTCTACGCTATGCGGTTGCAAACATGTGGCCTTAATCGTAATCCCTCGCTAGAGCATCTAAACATGTTGATCAATAAAATAGTCGAGATAATAATCTATCTAAATATATTATTTCTAAAAGGTGTTTTTTGGTTGAGCGGCTCGATCTCTTTAACTACTGCACCAAAAAAAATAAAAAAAATACCACTTAAAGCTTATGTTTTCTACTTTGGGCGAAAAATATAAAAAAATTCGAAAAAAATCTTTTTGTTAATAAAAAAAATAATTTTTATAACAATTGGCATGAGCGCCATCTGTGGGCGACACATCAAATATCTTAGCCAAATTGTATACTTGGAACACGCTAGATGGCGGTATAGTGCGAAAACTTCGCACGGGTCAGCTAGTATTATATAAAATGAAAATTTGGTTTGACAACTTAACAAATACGTTAGGAATGTTTAAACTAAATAGTTTCCTGAAAAAGTATTTTTCGCAGAAATATATAGAGAATGCATTAAACAAAATAATTTAAGTTTACATGCAGTATTCATAGAGGTAAATGAGTATGCAGCCTTTTATGCATAGATTGTCTTTTGGGCATGATATTTTAAAACGTCTCTTTTTTATATTTTAAACTTTCATAAATTAAAAAAAAAGTATTTTCATCTTTATTCCCTACTAAAATTGTTGAACGAAACACTTCTGTAATTACTTCTTTTTCTATTCCTTTGTTTGCCTATCAATTAAATACTTGAAGAAAAATCAATTTTTCTTTTCTTTTTTTTAGGTAGTATAACATTAGAGGTAAAATATGTAAAAATATATGTGCCCTCTGTTCTTTGTAAAACTTGTGTACTTAAAGTCATGAAAAGAAAAACAGAATTTTTAGAAGAATACGCTTGGGTTGTAGGGAAAGCATAATGATGATTCTAGATGTCATAGTTACTAAGATATTCAGGAAACGCCACCCCTATTTAATTATATTAGGTATCATTATATATTTATTACTCTATGAGGTTGGTAGTGATAATTTATGGTAAATACAGTAATTTTATTTCAAAAGAGATACGCAACCCTCGATACGTAAACCAGAAATAATTTATTAAGAATATGGTGCTAACGAATAGACGATCCGATATGAAGGTAGTCAAAAGACCAATCCGAATAAAACTAGATCGGGATTGAGTAATCAGCAAATAGCATAGTTCAGGTTCCTCGCACTTAAGACCGTACCTACTGTTCTACTTCCCGACCTCCCGTCTCGAGGTAAATTCTTAGATAACGAGCGGCGGAGCGCACCGGAGATATGTGAGACCGGCTCCAGTGAACTTACTTTAACAACTTCGAGATTCGCTCCAGCCGTATGCCTGCGTGTGTCTGCGCTTGTTTGTATTTGCGAAACTGATTTGGAGGATTCAGACGGTGCCGCGGCGACGGCGTTGATGGGTGTTAGGCTGCTTTCTCACGAGGGGCAGTTGTATTTTATATTTCGTAGAGAGATACACAGAAAGTAAGAAATAAGCTCGGAAACTTTCTGAGATAATTTGGTGAGGTTAGTTTTGATTAAGTCCAGGAAAGTCGAATTAGAACTTCGTTTATATAAGAAGAAGGACTAATCTTAGTATATTTACATGGTATTTTAGGTAAATATATTTATATCGAATAGAAATATACTATTTAGCAAGAAATAAGCAACACAATGAAATTATATATTAGGTAACGTACTAAATATCGATAAAATTAATTAAATGGATTTATGTAAATATAGCGATATATTAATACATTTAATTTTTTGTAAAAAGGAAAACTTACGTAAAATTTAATACAATATGAACAAAATTAAATATATTTTGATTATTCTCTTGTTTAATATTTAAGCTCTTGTAGGGGTTATCGGCTGTTTTTTAGACTTGTAACATTGCACCCTCTTCCAGAAAATTTGGCTTAGCTGTGTCTAAATGGGTGTGTCCATAATAAGTCCGTATATGACCATCAATTCATGTTAAAGGTGTAAATTACTTAAATTGTCCACAATTAAATGAAACTACGTGATGTAGTATTATTTCTACTTTCTTTAAGTTCTTTACCACGACCTAGGTTTCGTTGTATTACAACATCTTCAGGTGGGCTATTAGCAAAGATATCTAGGTCGTGGTAAAGAACTTAAGTAGAAATAATACTACATCACGTAGTTTCATTTAATTATGAATAATGAATTTCTACAAAATTAACGCCAAATATATTCAATATTTAAATTGTAACAGTCGTCAAATTTGAAGTATACGAAAATGATGTTTTTTTAAATTTTACATTTTTCATGAAGAAAATATTATTTAATAACTTTATTTCTATTAATATACAGAAGCGTTAACGATTTTATGCGTACATACTTTGTATGTAATATGTAACTTGAAATTACCTTTATGTTGGTGTATAATTTATAAAGAATTGACTTGACCTGATTTAATACATCAATATGATTTTAAATACCAAATTCAAATACTTTCAATTATCCCAACTAATTTTACAAATGCAAATATATATTCGTTAGTTTGTTTATTACTTAATGATTACACAACTGAGCAATGAGGGGCGATGAATTTTAGTAGGTAAATATTTACTTTGTGACAGAGTAACATATATGCTTATAACCGTTGCTTTATTCATGTTTAAATAATAATATAAAAAAAAAGTGTGTTTGGATATTTTTCACTCGATCACGACAAAACGGTTGGATATATTTTCATGACGAAATTTACTATGCATATAATGTATGGTTTGAATTAACAATATACCTTCATCCCAAGAAATAGCATAAATCCTGGAGGATGAATTTTTGTGCTTTTATTTAAGAATAATAATTTAGTACTCAGTTACTACATGCCAATAGATGATGAATATATACATGTAGATATATTAAAAATTTACCATCAATCGAAGAGGTGTGTCGTGATAAATTTATCGTATTAGGAATAAATCACGATCTCAGTTGAAAATTCACGCAGGCGAAAAAAATGTTCTACATCATTATCGTTATTATGTTCACATTCAACGTTTCCCAGTTATCTTTAACAGGTCTTCTGTCCACTTAGTGGGGAGCCTTCCGATATGTGGTCGTCATTTTCGAACTTTAACTTCTCCAATAGTCGTCAGCTCCTGTCCTATGGGCTGGAATGGAGCGTCTCCAAGGCCTGCCCCATTCCAGCCCATATAACCAGCCCATATAACCAGCCCATATAACAAGTTCTATATAAATAATGCATTAATTAATCAGAAATTTGATTTTTGTGTTGCAATTAGTATATAAAATTTTGTCTGCCTGCAAGAGGTAAATTACTTAAAATATACAATAAATATATAAACAATCAAAACATTTTTAATTTTATTTTTTTCAATTTATATTCCCAACTGAACATAAAGACTTATACTGTTTCTAATCGATATAGATAAAATAAATTTAAAAAAATCAAAACTCATTGCTAATAAAATAATTTTTCTGTATACATTATATAACAAGTAGTGAAAAAATTACCCACCATTTAAAAAAAATAATTAATAACTATTTATTTTTAAAGTAAACAAGTATGCATTAGTAGTACATTTTTGCTAATTTATTGGTCAATTAAGAATATTTAGGATGCAAAAATGGAATAAAAAACTTTACGTTATTTGTTTCTAATGTTATTTAGATGAACATTTAGAAAATTATACCAATATCTGAAACTTGATCTTAAATTTCGAAGATTCGGCCTCGAAATTAAAAATTAATTGGAGTATCATTTTATCATATACTAAGTGGGCACAATCGATAGAGCCTCTAACATTGAGTATCTACATTTATTTTTCAATTATTGAATGAAAAATAGAAAACATGGAAATCTCTGGATTTAATTTTTTAAAGTTATAGGAATAGAAATAAATATTTTTTCGTCGAAAATTTACGGTGTAACAGCAGCTTTACGTCGAGCGTAAAGTCATCGTCCGATGGGATTTGCGAGATTAAAGCCAAGTTTGTTGTTCTTCCATACTTGGCCATTAATTACTTGTGCAAACTATCCGCGTCGAACATTTTCCAGGGACGCAGCCCGTTAATTGAAGATATATTTCCTATTTTGTCGTGTTGGCGTGGGTATCGGCTTTGCGGTGTTGAATTTGTAACCTAACACTTAGGCTACCTATTTTAGTTAAATCAAATGAGGAGTTTTTCATCTCATATTAAAGAGTTAGTGTAAAGGTGAGATTTTACAAAAAAAAGGAGTTTTTCATCTTATATTAACGAGTTAGTGTAAAGGTGAGATTTTACAAAAAAAATGCAGTTTTTCATCTCAAATTAAAGAGTTAGTTTAAAGGTGAAATTTTACTAGAAAATAGGAGTTTTTCATCTCATATTAAAGAATTAATGTAAAGGTGAGATTTTACAAAAAAATTACCAACTTTTAAATTGTAACGTGAAGTAGAGCGTTCGTTAGATGAAAAAGAACCTAGAAAAAAACGCAAGGCCGGATTTTGTTTATCACTATCCATTATCGTATACTACTATCCATTGCATCCTAATATTATTTTGAAATTTTGAAATGCGTAATTTTTGTGAGATACATATTTTTGCGAAGTAACGAAGAGATAAATAAAACTGTCAAGCACGAATGGAACTCATACTACGAGGGTTCCGTATATATTTAGGCATTTATAAACATTTAATAGTACGTAATATTCCTATTAAACTATTTACAACATTTTATTTGTTTAGAGCGAATATATATAACCTACTATAATGTTCATAGGCGCTTTTTTACGTGATGTAATTACAAATTTACGATTTTAGGAATTATCCTTTACTTGTACTGTGAGCCCTTAGCTCTTGCCAAATTTCATGATTCTAGGTCAACGGGAAGTACTCTATAGGTTTTGATTTATTTGAGTGTCAAAATATATAGCATATATGGCCGTATTTTTTGAAAGCGTTGATTTAGAAGCTTGATTTTTATCGCTCTAGGGGACCGTACAATTAAGTATTTGCTATTAATTTCAACTTGATATCTCCACGCCTTACCGTAGGTATATTCCTAAGGATGAAAAATACAGGAAAGGCGATTTGAACGTTTAAATTTAATTCGACAATATTTTTAAAAAGTTTGAAAGTTTTCTGGAAAAACAACATAAACACTAAATTGTGCAGAACGCCAAGTTCTATCACCTGCTATTATATTTCTTGATATTTAACCAAATTAAAATTGATATTTGAAAATGAAAGCGAAGAGTTGAAGGATATTTGTAAATAGTTTAATTGCAATTCTGAGTACCCTTAAATGTTTATACGTGTTGAAGTGTGTAAAGAATTCTCTCAGTACACTCATTGGATATGATATGTTTGTAAGTGAAAATTACCGTAGGTATTTTCCTAAGGATGAAAAATACAGGAAAGACGATTTGAATGTTTCGATTTAATTCAGCACTATTTTTAAAAAGTTTGAAAGTTTTCTGGAAAAACAGCATATTTATACTCAATTGTGCAGAACGCGAAGTTATATTAAAGGGCAGTTGCGTGCCGTCATCTGGGTCGCCGAATGGTTTCATTTTACCACTGTTCATTGCCAGTTTTGCATACTGTAATTTGTTATCGACATAATTATTTTCGATATGAAATTTACTTTATGAAATCCAGTTCTATTCAATTAGAAATTATTGATATAACCGGTGTCTTGGCTAACTAAATCGATAAATAGAATTTTGCGTCCATGTTGTTTGTACCCTCGCATCATTTTCGATCTACGGATGTCATAATATACCAAACTAGCGTGACCCGTGCGAAGTCTTCGCATTATTTATTCCATTATGAAGCTCAGATGACAAATCAAACAAATATTTTACTAAAATTGACATATAGAGGCGCAAGTATCAAAAGCATTGAGCTAAAGCGCCACTTTATTTATACGTGAGTGGATTTGAAATTAAACAAAAATTTTACCGACCGTCAATCATATTGACGTTGAGCCGTTAGATGGCAGCATTGCTGTTTTGTGTATATAATTTTAATAATTAATTAATTTGCAAAAACAATAGCAATAATAATTTTTTTAGTTGTGGATGCCGGTAAAGGAAGCAATTATCTATAAAATGATATATAATTTATGTGGATTAGTTGTGAGGTTTTTTCCAAAAAGGGAGAGTAACATCTTAACCTTAGCGTATTAATATATACCAAATAATGAAGAATTTTTTTTTCTGTCACTTTCTTGTTCATTTAACACGCGTTTTCTTCTTTGTATGTCTTCTTTTATTGTAATATTTCTGAAAATGATCTCATCTCTCATTGATATTTTCTGAGTTTGATCGAACCGGAACTAAACTGAATGAAAAAGAAAATGGCGGATTTATAAGTTAAACTATTTGTTTATACAATTTTAGTAGAAGGAGGGAATGTTTTAATTTGATTTTTTGTTCCATATTATATGACTTGTTCTGTATTATTTGTTCCATATTATATGACTTTAGATTTTGGTCTCACATGGAATTCATTATTAATTATTATACATAACATTCATGTTTCCTTTCCATTTTCACATTTGATAAGTTAATTCCACTCATAGTTCGGATGTTGTGTGTATTTAGAACTGTTCACTCATTTCGTGGTTAATGGAGTCGCTTATATATATATGCGGAAATTAATACTGATATCATGCCCATTGTAATGTTTCATTTCCGGTATGAAGTATTTAGGCTTTTGTTGTTTTACACCTAAAACTATACTTAAGGATTAGATGATTGCTTAGTTATCTTTTCAAGTATTAAGTTAAAATATTATTATTACAAACTTATATAAATTATATATGTAAAGAGTACAAAAAAGTCAAACATAGTGCACGTGGTCTTTAAATAATATATAAATTCTTAGCATTGCTTGTTTAAAAAAGAATTACCATGAATAGTGAGAAAAAAATGCGACTGAAAAGAGAATACTTTGATACTGTGGAAGAAGTACTTGAAATATACTGGAATATTTCGAACGATGTACAACGTTTGGTCTACAGAAAGATAGTATTAAAAAAAACTACTGTTTCTTTCATAACACATATATAGTAATGTTCTGCATTTGTATTTCTCTCTTGAGGTTATTGAAACAAGTTAACAAAAATATTTTTCAAATCCATGTTTGAAAAATAAGAGGAAAAGGCAGGGGTTTGTTTATTAATACCTATCCATTGATATGTTTATCCATGTGGTTAATAAATTATGGGGAGTTACATCGAAATCAATTCAACATTTACCGTTTTTAAGTCGTAGTCAATTCGAATATAAAATAAATTACATTAAGTGTTGTGATACACAAGCTCCAAGCATAATATATATATATACATATATATATATATATATATATATATATATATATATATAAATCCGTTGGCCCACAAGGTATTATGTAATACCAAAATATTGTATAATCTCTTTACAACGACAACTTTCAGCTCGCAGTAAATAATATAAATAGTCGAATCCTTAAGAAAGCAATGGAAATTGGTTAGTCACAAGTGCCTCCTCGTTTTGCGAGACGGAAGCTCACTAGAGCTTTAGTGTTACGTAAATCGAATAAGTTTATCGATTATGCCGATTGCTATTCCCTAAGAGTTATTCGATTCATTTATATAGTTCAACACTGTTACTAATAAGGTTGGAATAGAAAGTAATACCTTGCATAAGTAGAGAATAGATAAACATGCGACCAGTAAACTTAATTTATGACAATTTAGATTATTTTTATAATTATTTTAAAGAAAAAGCGTTACAAAATTCAATTCGAACGATCGAAAATATTGAGAAAAAATATCATTTAATTTATTGCGTGTAGCCGCACTAAGAGCAATATTAATTGATGACAATTTTTAAATCAAATGAAATACAAATAATGTTCTCATTTATTGTTTGAATATTTGAAGGGCGATTGTAACATTATTCGAAAAAGTTATTAGGAAATTTTAAATTAACCATTATTTGTTCATGCTGTTTAAATTATATTTTAAAACTTAACACAAGTTCTTTTTTCAGTATCTCATAGTCTTTCGTAACTAAAAAACATTGCCCGTGTCAGCTCCGACGCGCCACTGGAGTTTACTCCTCAATTACGATTGTCTTGGAATGGATAAAATAGGTAACACTGTATATAAATATAAATATCAATATAATCTATTAATATATTTCTTACCGTTAAGGTAGCGTTCATAAGAAACGCATTAGCTTGATTGTTTTTTCATTGATTTACGTTGCAAAACCGGTGACCATGAATTTTTTTTTATCGAGATAATATACAATCCATGTCCATCCTGAAGGTTCTTTCTAAATATCGGTGGAAAATTTTTGAAATCGAATAAGCAGTTTCGTAGAATACCTTCCACATCCAAACTTACAAATTGTTACACTTTTTTAACGCTCTGTACTTCTGATTTTACTCCTAATAAAACTTCATACCGGGAGCTATATATGAAAATCGATTCTTAATGAGGTTAACTCATCCAAAAAAGGAAAATTGCATTAAGAATGGATACACGTAATAAAAAAAAAGAAAAAAATCAACAAGAATAGACACAAGTAAAGAATAGCATACAATTCAACTATGCTCTAAAGATACCATCTGATGTGACATTAATTAGTTATCTATGAATTACGACGTTTATACGTTCATATTTTGCGTGTTTTTCTATAAAATACGACGATGCCGCGTTGCATTTTCGGAACAACTTTAGAATAATTATTCTGTGGTTTTACTGAATTTATGAACAGTAATTAAAACCTTCGTGATACCAACATTATGAACAATAAAAATATTCTCAGAATACGGGTAGTATAACTTAAGTTTAAACATTTTTTATTGGTAATAGCGTATGAGTGCATCGAATGTTAATTTGGTATGACGTTCTATAAAATTCTACATATTCAATAATATGTAGAATTTTGCAGTGGACGCAGATTTTCTTTTATATTTTAAATTCGAAATGGAGTTTAAATTTGGCTTGAAATTGGTGTAACGGGAAAAAATAGTCATTTCAGTTTACCTTACTTTAAAAATCAGAGTTTTCCGAGGGAAGAAATCTATAAACGATGCGTTAATGTTGATCGTGCAGATATGGAGTCCCGCATTGGACGGAAGTCCGGTTGCTCGTCGAGCGGGGCGATGTTCTTAATCGCATTGTTAAAATGCCACAGATGGGCAATATCATTACTGATGCGATATGTTAAGCATTGCGATCGTCAAATAGCACGTCCAGCTTGGTTATTATTGGTATTATCACAAATAATACGCGTATTGGGAGAGGTATATGTTCAGAATACAGAATGGACGGAGACAGGCTGTTCATGTGATAACATTCGAAATGCATCGTCGATATATTTGCGAAAGTGGTCTGAGAATATGTTTCCATCTTGTTCGTTATCATTATCCTATTAAGTGTTGTCCTATCCTATTCTTTTCACTATCCATGTTGGTACCTAAATTATTTGTTAATTTAGTTAATATTAGGTTAACATTTGCTCCTTAGTTAAATTATTATATGTTATATTGTGATGAATAGGTAATTTCATATTGTCTCCTTGCTTTCTATTGACATCTTCCACAGCACTAAGTTTTTAACTTCTGGTGTGTTAGTTGACTGAAAAAAATGTCTCACATAGCATTTGCCAGTTTTATAAATTTGTTGAAATGTAAAACTATAACTAACAAAAAAATAAATATAATGAGTAAATTTTATGAAACTATGCAAAATTTACTTAATCGCGTTATTTTTGTTGGGTACACGTGTGGTATAGTATTTGAAAATATAATGATTTTAATTGTTATAAAAATAATAACACACATTGTAACATAGAGGTAAAACTAAAGAACTTTGTTTGTGGAATTTATCCTGAAGATTATTTTAATCAATTTTGATTAGTCATTTAATGGTCACATTGCTTAATAAGTCTCAAAAATAGTACCAAACATTATTTCACATAAATGCAATGGAGGTCAGGAAAGAAATTCAGGAAAAAATTACTCAATGGGAAGTGTTCAAAATAAGTACAACTCGGAATTGAAATTAACAAAATTTATCATGAGTCGTCACTAATGTGGAATTCCTATCGTAATAAATATTTAATAATACGTAATATAATTAAGTGGGGGAATGTATATATTATATAAATATCTCATAAACTATTACATCTGTAATTATCGTTATAGTTTTCTCATAATTTTTATTTAGGCTTCTAAAAATATTGTTTTTTCATAATTTTATGTTTAATAGCTTCGGAAATAGGATAATGATATTTTTTTTATATTCTTCAGTATATCTCTAAGGATATACTACCTAAAATAATATCGAGACCCTTATAACAAGCTATTCCTAACGATAACCATACACGAAATTCATGATCAATTTTTGTATTACACTACTACTACATATACCTTTGTGTTGTTCTAAAAAGAAAAGAAAGAAATGTATGCTCGTAAGGTCACTCATGTGTCCGTTTGTCTGGTTATATGACACATCCACTTTTTTAGTAACGATTTGACGACGAAATTTTAAACATAACATACAATTCAGAAATGTTTCTTTTTAGTCTCGCGTGTCGTATGGATAACAAAACTATTTTGTCTTCAAAATTTTGTATGAGATAATTTTAACATATTGATGGGAATGTCCACAAAAATATACACACTCCCATCTCCTCCATCTTCGTAACTGCTGCAGTCGAAATGATGAAGAAAATAGCATTTCTCGTATTTTAGTTCAAATTTACCGAAAAACTATAGCATATATATAATATGAATTTAAATCTCAGAATATTTGAGAAATACACGACCATTTTACGCCCATAATATTTTCACTGGGAAATATATAAATATAGTGAAAAATAAAATAAATATTTGGAAAAGCCTAATGCAAATATTAACTCTTTTCTTTCCAATTATTATTTTAAGGCAATATGGCATATTGTATTTCATTTGTTCACTTCGTACTGTGATCGCGAGAATTATTGACCTTGTTCAATTCTGTGTCGGAGATTGCCTGGTCTTGACTCGTTTTTTGTTCGAATCATGACTTCAGAAACACGAGTGTTTGAGTAATATGAGGTCCAATCTGGCCACTCAAGATTA
Source organism: Druceiella hillmani (assembly GCA_039881145.1). Taxonomy (NCBI): domain Eukaryota; kingdom Metazoa; phylum Arthropoda; class Insecta; order Lepidoptera; family Hepialidae; genus Druceiella; species Druceiella hillmani. The sequence continues at coordinate 9,255,209 of JAYKKI010000004.1, forward strand.
ATTTTGTTTCGATTTATGTCTTCAGAAACAATAGCGTTTGAGATCCAATATTATCACTATTTGAGTTTGAAGTCTAATATCATCACTCGAGATTTTTTGTTTTTTTTTTCGGTTTTTCTTTGTTTCTGTACTATTTAAGAAATATATATTTCGTCCTTATGTAGCGTTTTGTCTTGCGAGCTATTAATTGTCCAATGATTGTTTATGGAACAACAAATCATAAGCGTATTTCAACTGCCCTAAAATTGTTCTGTGCTGCTACACAAAAATTTTAGCTTTGTCACATTATTATCATCATTTTGGATTTTGATGATATAATTTGTAAAAAAATATAACCTTCCAAAAAAATTTAATCTGTATCCGAATGGTCAAATCTTAAAAGTGTCATAGTGTATTGCGGTGTTACAAGCGGAAGGATATTGGTGAGATAATTTGTTTACACAGTGAATTATTTAATTAATCAAATTAAAGGCCTTAGAGCGGCCGGTGCGGTCTCGCAACGGACTTTGCCTTTGAGGCGATTTAATGAAGTGCGTCTGTGATGAGCCCTATAAATCTCCCGCGCAGTGGCCGTATTCTGTGGCCCTATTAATTTGTTAATTTCATAATTCGCTATTTTATGAAGACTTATAAAAATAATAAACGGACGCAATAATTATTAACGGATGCTGCACTGGGCACATTTTAATAATTCAATTTAGAAAGTGACTGAGACAAAATTAACGGAAGTATATAATACAGATAGTTATAACATGTTCATTATCCATTCTAGAAACGTCGAAAGATATGTGTTGTTTAAAAATGTCCTCAAATATTATAAAACAAAAATTAGCGATTTCCCTAAGGAAACAATCTAAAAAAAAATGAAAAATGCATATGTTTTTTAAGGCTATTCTAACTTTGCGCTACTAATTTTTTTTTATAAAGGTGTCTTAGGAACAAATCATATAACAACATATTTTTTGCTGACTTAATACGGCTGGGCCCGTTCAAAAGTTATGATTTGCTTTAATGTTTAACACAATCGATATTACTGGAGCAGTTGAACATTGAAGGATAACATTTTACTCAGTAGTAATTACTACCGATAGTAACTCAAACAAATAAAGTTATCAAAATAAGAACAAAGGCCTATTGTCCATACTTATCTGGCTATAGCCTGAAAAAAATATAAAAATAATTTTAGTGGTACGAACAAATAGTTTAAATTTCGCTGTATATTTTTTTAGATTTACCAGGTGTATTGGTGTTTATATTTTATTGCAAGCTTTAGACAGAGGAAGACAGTGATGGATTAAGAGACAAAATGAAAAGAAGGGAGTCTTTCGTTTCTACTACGAAGTTCTCAACATTAGTAATGAATGTGACGAGTGACGATCTAACATTCATTATGAATAACGTCGTATTTGAGAGCCTAAAGTGGAATGAACATAGCAGAAATAAGATAATTGAGATATAAATATAATATAACAGCAAAAATAAGATAATTGAGATATAAAATATATTTCTGGAAATACGCGAAGAGATCGAGAGCGAGATATGACAGTACACACATGTGATTTTATTACGTTCAATTTATTCGTCTATCTATTATAAAATTCCTTACTCATCTTTATTACTTGAGTCTCCAAAAACTTATGTTATCTCATGACTGAGATATTGAAAAAAACCCTTACATACTTTTTCTGTTTTTTTTTTTCAGGAAAAACGCAATTCAAAAAGAAAAACGGAATCCTTGTAATAACTCACGTATCAGTCCATTTGTCTTTCACGGGCGTTTTTCGCAGAAGCCATTTAATGTAGAAATTTGAAATATTGGCATGATGATAAAACATATTAATCCGCACATATCTCATTAGCTGATGCTTAAAAATATTTATATAAAAATTTTAAGGGAGCAATATATTAAATTAAATCTTTTAAAATTCCGTGTGTAATGGGGGTATCGTTTGAAAAGGTAAGTTTTAGGGAATCAATAATATTTTTTATAATCTGACTTTTTTATTTATTTACGTACTTTAATGTATAAAATTGATACATATGGCGGACTTATAGCTACGAGAGCAATATTTATAACTAATTAGAAGTACTTTTAGTTAATATATTCTTGAAGCATGTACTGAAGAATATGCAAAATTATTTCTGAAACTATTCAACTTAAAATTATGAAGAAATATGGTTTTTAGAAGCTTGCCTAAATATTGAAAATTAACGGCAACAATATAACCATAATAGGCAAAATATTTACGTTGTGAAAAAATTAAATTTGTAAATAGTTTAATGGAAAAACTCTATACCTAAATCATTGCAAGTGTCTAAATGTGTACGGCACCATCGTAGCGTGATTTTTCCTTGTGTTAAAGGAGTTTTCCTTTCTTGGTACGACACACTTTTGAATTTCGTAAGGAAAAAATGTTACTTTTTTAATATATGGTACAGGATACGATGACTATAAAAAATGTCATACTTCATAATATCTCTTTCGTTTTAAACATAAACAATGTGTTAAATATGGTTAATAAAACTTTCAGCCATACCTTTAAGATTTTAATATGATATTTTTTTAGTCAATTTTATGGTGATGTGGAATAGTATGTGTAAATATGTTTTGATAATGGACGAGTTTTTATAAGAGTTTTTGTTTTCTTTAACTTCAATGAGATCCGACAGTAATTGTTGGTCTTTTTAAAATTCTAGCGGAAAGTTATTTTCCTGCCCTTGGTTCGATATACATATCGGTAATAAAGGAGTTTTATAATGTATCAGATTTAAATTCTATTTATCTCGTATCTGAAGTTTGAGTAACTTGCATACGTTTCGCCCATTAGGTTGCCGTCAAATTGGTTATGTTATAGCAAATTTAAATTAATATTATATGTATTGGTTTTGTTTTTACATTAATTGTAAAAAAATGTATCCACGTATTAGGATCTTAAATATATAATTAGCTTCGTTAAATAATATAATACTAAATATTTTAAAGTACAACTCCTGTATACAAACAATAAAAACAATTTATAAATGGAACTAGCCTTATTAGCTAATATTATGTTTAATGTTATAATGTGTAATATAATATCTAGACAATTTACTTTGAAACTCGCGAAAATTAAATTGGCTATTTTTAAATTTTGCCCCCTTATATAATTACGTGAAAAAATTCTATACTGTGTTGTTTGGTTTTGCTTTGGCATAATTGTAAAAAATGTATCATCGTATTAGGATCTTAAATATATAATTAGCTTCGTTAAGTAATATAATAGTCAATATTTTAAAGTACAACTCTCGTCTACAAACAATATAAACAATTTATAAACGGAACTAACTTCGTTAGCTAATATTATGTTTAATATTATAATGTTAAATATAGTATCTAGACAATTTACTTTGAAACTCGCGAAAATTAAGTCGGCTATTTTTAAATTTTGCCTCCTTATATAATTACATGCAAAAATTCTATACTGTGTTGTTCGGTTTTGCTTTGGCATTAATTGTAAAAAATGTATCATCCTATTAGGATCTTAAATATATAATTAGCTTCGTTAAATAATATAATACTAAATATTTTAAAGTACAACTCCCATATGCAAACAATATAAACAATTTATAAATGGAACTAGCTTCGATACCTAATATTATGTTTAATATTATAATCTTAAGTATAGTATCGAGTCAACTTTACTTTGAAACTCGCGAAAATTTGGCTATTTTTAAATTTTGCCTCCTTATATAATTACGTGCAAAAATTCTATATTTCGTTGTTTGGTTTTGCTTTGACATTAATTTAAAAAAAATTATCCACGTATTAGGACCTTAAATATATAATTAGATTCATTAAGTAATAAAAAATAATAAATTAAAGTATAAATCCCGTATACAAACAATAAAAACAATTTATAAGTGGAATTAGCTTCATTAGCTATTATTATGTTTAGTGTTAAAGTGTTTAATATAGTATCTAATGCAACAATTCTATACTGCGTTTAATTTTGATCTCTTCTCATAAGTATATCATTTTAGAAGAGTTCTTAAATATATATATATATATATATATATATATATATATATATATATATATATAGTCATTATTGTATATTTAATTATCCAATCTTATTAGATATAGTACTTGCATACAATAATCACTTAAAATTTCCGATAAGGGAATGTTAAAAATAAAAAAACTTATATTATGTGTGAATGCTTCTCAGCTAATCCAACTACAGACTAAACGACTATATTGATGTGTATAGTGGGATGACGAACAGTGTTTCTTAATTTATACATCCCTTTTTCTGTTGTAAATTCTATGTAATTATTTTTTAATTTTACTGATATTTCATCTTCTTCGATAAATTATTTTCTTTCAAAATTATAAATGATTTTATTTTTAAGGAAAACTCGTACATTAACGTACGAGTTTTCCTGATATATGGGCGTCTTAACAGCGAAGAATTAAACATATGAAGGAAAAATGTATTGCCGTAACATCTCATGAAGGATTCGCTCTTAAAGATCGCAAAGAGAATACGAAATGGCGCCGCTAACACCGAATAAAGATACACCAATTTTGCCTTTAATTTTCTGCCCCTTATATTTTATCGCGTAACGGAAACAGCTTATATTATATACTGTTTAAATACTGTTAATCAGTATTTAAGTGTAAAACTAAATATGGTACTATTGAGCATTTAAAATAGTACCAATGTACGCCACCTTAAAAAAAGTAATTTAGGGGTTGTAGAAAAAGCAGACCATTTAAGTAATTTAAATATAAAATAATTTTAATTTTGAGATTGTATTGAAAATAAAAACCGGCCAGTGTGAGCCGGACTCGCGTAAGAAGTACTAAATAATATTAAACTTATAAATTTGTATCTTTCAAAGACACTGAAAAACAAAGTTATTGCTGTGATTGGTACTGAAAATATCCCATATGCAAAAAATTGCACATGTCTTATTGAAACCGATTTTTATTGAAAGTTTACTTTAAGTTCTACAACCTTATTCTTTAATGGGAGGGAGAGAGAGGACAAACTTTTTAAAACGTTAGAAACGCATCTCTAACTATAATAAAAAAGTTGTTTTTTATCCTCTATATCTTCTTTAAGACCTATTTAACGATACTCCATACACATATACGCACTAGATTTTTTTCATCACTCAGTTATGTGCCACTCCCAATCTTATTGTTTTTTTTATAATTCCACTATTTCATTGCATAGCGGTTCATAGAAAACACTTATCATCCAAATTTCATCTATACAGTGCCAATAGTCTCCGCATAAAACGGCTGTAACATACGGAAAGACAGACAAGACGAAATTATATGGTTTCCGTTTTTGCTATTTGGTTACGGAAACCTAAAATGGGCAGAGATGGGAATTTATACAAAACTCTTAAATACCAAATGCTTTCCAAATCGATCCACTATTTAAATGATCGATAATTATCTGATAATATCACACATACACTCACACACTCGCTTGCGCACACACATTTCACAAATACACGCACACGTTCACAAGCAAACGCACACGTTCACAAGCATAAGCACACGTTCACAAGTATACTCACATGTTCACAAGTACACGCGTACGTACATACACGCGCGCAAACATTTTTTTTATTTTAGTGTTTTTCGTAATTTCTTATATATTAAATTTTTTCAAAAATTCAAACAGGACATTATGAGCTGCAATGCTAAAATTATAATACGGTATTATGGTCTGAAATTGAGGGAACTAAACTAAAACTACATGTCTGTAACTTTCATACTACCTTTATCATTTATAAGACCTTATAGCAGTTTAGATAATTTAAAACTTTTCGACTTACAAGTTTCTGAGATAAGAGGGGAGTAAAAATGTTTTTTCTTACGTATTCTGGTTATAACTCAAAAATTATGTTGTTTAAAATTGTAAGAAAAATAATTTTAGAATACGTAAATAAACCTATTTTGTGTTATACCTCTTATGCTGCTTTCAAATCCTCTATTTTCGGACGCTATTTTGAACAAAAACAAAAATGTTTTCAAAATTCTTTCCTGGTTAGAATAGACGCGTATAAGAAAATTCTTTAACTGCATTAATTTTTAAGTTGGTAGCAATAGTAGTTGTTGAAGAAAATGTGACCTATGAATCGACAAACGCTGAAACCTCACGATAAGAGTACCTTATTTATCTTTTAGGTACGGAACCCTAAAAATGACTTCCAGATCATAATTATTCATGAGTATTTTTCGCGATTTTTACTAGATAATTCAAATAATTATGCTTATATGGAATTTATGTGGGGACAAAGCATAGTAGCACTTCACGTATTTATTGTTGACTTATGAAAAAAATAGAAATCCATTAACTTAGTGTCAACTATAAAGATAGAAATTCAAAATAGAATGTTGCGTAATTATTTTTTAACTTTCGTAGCGAATCTAAATTTTACTTCAACTTGAAAATTAATCAGCACCCAAACTCACCCCGCCCAACTACGTGGGTGTAGTTAGAGACAAATTTAATAAAAGCACACGCCAGAGCGCAAACAAATTTGTCGTGTTCACAATTTTGTAAGCCACTAGGGCGGGCAAGGCACGGGCTGATGGGAAATTGCACAAAAACTGTTTTGGCGTGAAAACGTCTACACGAACGCTATTCCATATATATTCTAGAATAAAAGTCTGTATTATAGTACAGTTGTTACAACATTCGAGATACTTTAATCGTATCAAGAAACATACAATTTACAGACACATTTTTGCAAGTTTAGCACAGGAATGGTTGTGCGTTGAGTACTTTGATGTATTTTAAAACGCTGTTGATGGTTTTGAAGAGCACTACGAGAATTATAAAGACCTTTTACTGCCACCAAAATACGGTATGAGGGACTTACCTAGTTTTTTTTGAACGATGTTGAATATTGTAATCCAGTAGCGAGTGAGTTTAAACCTTCTCATTTCAAGGTAATTATTAAGTTAGAATTTATTATAATGGCTACAAAAAGTAGCCCTATTGTGCTTTTATAATATAGTTATAGATAATAATTATAACAAAAATTATTATAAATTTTAAATTGCAATTAAGATAATGGTCCTCTTCCTAATTTATACATATTTATCGATTAACTTTTCATTTTTATGAATGTAAACAATAAATTATAATAATTTTAAGATAATCAAGGATATCATATGTTCACTCGGAATCCGCAGTCTAATTTTGTGAATGATTATTAAATCAGAGTTGAATTTTAATTGGCGCACTAATGATCGTAGAACGTAAGCTTTTCTATTATAAGGTTTCAAGGGATTTAAACTTGTCATTGCTGTTTGCAGCTGTTAAAATACATGAGGGTTCTATATTAGTTATATTAATATCTGATGGATTTTACTATATATTATTAATATTTTTCTATATTTATTATTGTAAACAACATTAATTAAATATATCAATAGTACTGGAAGAGCCAACCAAATAATTGTTAATGTTTATTGAAATATTTTACAATACGTTTTCGTAGTAGGTTTATAGAATTGAAACTGAAAAGAATGCAAACAAATCGAAGCAAGACTATTCATATAAAGTTAGTTATATTATCAAATTCGAAATCCACCTAAAAATCAACGTAATCAATACTATCAGATATTTCCTAGGATATAGACCGATAATAACCAGCAAAAATTAGGAGAAAATGTTTTATGATGTATTTTGCAATTATATAGTAAGATTATCAATGCTGTTAAAGTTCGCTAGATAAACAATTATTTGACATAATGAAAAATATTTATAATAAAAACGCCAATTATCTCTTGAAACCTGTTAATAATTTTTTATAGTTAATTAGCAACATTTAATTGAAAGTGACACATACTTCAAAAAAAAAATTAAAAGTAAAAATATTTTCGATATTTAAGTAATTATATGAAAACAGAAAGCGACTTTTCAAGTCGTAGCAACCTCTACGAGCTACGCTGCCGGCATAAATTTCGTTTCTATGCCGCTCCTCCACTTGAGTTCAAAGCGTGTCGCGTGTTCGAAAGCTCTTTTCTTAACGAATACTCACTAAATTAAACCGTTAGATCGTGTTAGAGATAGTTGTTATGCGTTGTTATGAGAGTTGTACTACGCATTTGGCGTCATGTCGGAAAATGTATTTGCAATTAAGTTCGTATGCATATAATGATCAAATTATTTCTTTTCAGAAAAACCGATTTCAGCTGTATGCATATAACGATCAAATTATTTATTAAAAAAATTTTATTTTTTGTGGCTTAATCACTCGAAATGTGAATGTCCAAATAATCAGCTCGGAGAGGTGCTTTGTAATATTTTGGTGAATTAATTTTTTTTACAAATAAGAAACCGGTATTGAAAAAGTATTTAATAAAAAAGTCTTTTTAAAATAAGATTGTTAGAGTTATAACTATTTTATGGTAGAAAAAACTGATGTCAAATAAATAATTCATTTTAAAAATAGTCTTATACGTTTTAGGGTATAAATCTATTGTTAAAATTAATTATTTATTACTCATTGGTTTTTACAAAGGATATAATTCTATTAAGTACTTAGTTTGTTTGCTGGCCGATGTAATAACTACATTCACCGTAAGCCACTGAAAGCAACTCACAATGAATACCCCCTTCGTATTCCACCAAGAGTTTAGCATTACCTTTTTGGTATTCAGGTTAGATTTGGATTATGTGAAACGATTGTATGTAATTCGTGATACTAAGGTATGTAATTTATGTGATATGATTGTATATAATTTGTGATATAAATGGATGTAATTTATGTGATATGATTGTATGTGATATGGTTGTATGTAATTCTTAATATGAATGTAAGTAATTTTATGATTGACGAATTCGTAACATGAATGTATGTCGCTTTAAGGAAGTAGAACCTTTATCAAATGTCATGTTTTATTTTAAAGCCTCTTCAGTCCTGACAAATATTACGATTGTTTCCAGGTCCTCGATTATTCACATTAGTTTTAAATTTGATCACCTCAATAAACGTTTCTCGTTTATTTCTAAAAAAAATACGGCAATTACATTGATCGCAGCTAAAGTTGCTGACACAATTTTGGCTCCATCACCAAAGGAATAGATGTATTACCAGATATAAGTTATTTTTGCACTTAAGAACACAAGTCTATTGTATATTAATTTAAAAATCTGCAAATTAATTTTAGTATAGCCATCAATAGGCATTACGTATTTAAAAATATTAGTACACCAAAAATTAGAGGAGTTGGTGTAATACCAAACGCATGTTCACCAACGGAATCAGTTAAGAATTATATTATAAAATAAAATAATTGTTTTTCTAAGATTTCCTCCAGTTTTTGATGTTAGCTATGTGACAGAATCTAACATATCAGACAAAATATTTCTACTCTTAGAGAAGGTATGGTATAATCATAATTATTAATGAATTTGGACAACGATAGGGAGAAAGAAAGAAAGAAAGAGGGAGCGAGGGAGAAAGAAAGAGGGGAAAAAAGGTAGAAAAGGAGGGAGGGCTGGTGAGCAAAGCAGAGATTGGGGAGGGGAAGAGGGAGACTAATAGGTGGATAGACTGACGGAAACACAAACAAAAAGAATGAGAACAAGAACTCTTACTTCTAACGCGCGTGCAGGTTACGAGCTTTTATATGAATTTCGCAAAATTACATCTTGACTTTTGAATTTCAAGGTGATTCTATTATATTTTCATCGATCATGTTCAAACATGCCTTAACAATTTATATAATATATATAAATATATATATATATATATATATATATATATATATATACACATATATATTAAAAGAAAAACTGCGTATGGCGATAACTAGAATTGCAATTGAGCAAGTTAAAAAGGATAAGGAGGAAAGAAACATCACTAAAACCACCAAGACTTAAATACCTTAGTGACATGCACACTTAAGGAAAATCGAGGAGAAGAATACAGACACCCTGGAAATGTCTGGAGGAAGAGTTCTTGGAATATCCTGGACTGAATGTCTTCATGCTCCAATGACAAGAACAAGAGATTATCAAATTCTTTGGCCATGTTTCCTGGCGGAACGGAAGCTCTATAGGGTTTCCCACGCATGGCACAATGTGCAATAAAGGGTATCAGAGCACGGACAGTTCCCAATGATCGGATTAAATCGGCTATTCCCGGCCTAGTGCACTCATGCACTGACCATCAAGCTGAACACATAAAGACCACGACTGCTCTATCAAGAGTTTCAATATATATCGTCGTGGTATATTGGGTTGACTACAAGGTATACGGCTTTTGAAGGCACAGCACACCGCGGGAACTCGGATTTGATTTCTAGCCGCTCGTCGAGCGAAGCGGACTGATGTTCTGGTTAGCAGTAAGAAATTGTTCTTGTAGTAATAAGTCTGCCATATGTATCAATTGTTTACATTAAAATACGTAAATAAATAAACAAATAAAACTAACTTATTGCAAAATTTTAATTGAAATTAGTAGACAGACAAAATTGGCCAAAATTTCAAAATAATCATAAAATAATATTTCAGTGAAAATGAACGTCAGTGACCGTACACAAGTAATGATATCGTTAATAAAAAATTACCACAATTTTTTGACTTGATGAAAAATTTAAAAGCACCCTAAACTCTTATCTCTCTACTCACCTCTAAAGCTGGTACTAATTTCGGTAATCTCTACTTGATGCCGAGTTATTGGAGTATGAAGACATTCAGTCCAGGATATTCCAAGTAGTCTTTCCCCACTACAACATTTCCAGGTAGTCTATATTCTTCTTCTCGATTTTTCTTAAGTTGCCATGTCTCCGAGATATACAGGCTGGCCCAGAGAGAAATGCACTTTTGATTTCGCGCATTTTTAAACCACATGAGAGAGGGGTGCGGGGGCGGTAGCAGTGCGTAGCGCGGGCTTTATAATTTTAGTCGCCATGAGTCGTTACACGGGAGAGCAGCGCGCGTTTTGTGTCCGTGCATTTTATGAGAATGCTCAAGCTTATGTGACTGTTCGGCGGCTTTACCGTGCTAAATTCGAAATGTGGCGCATCAGTGAGGGTCCAAGTACTAATCTAATTAAACAATGGATCGAAAGATTTGAAAGAACAGGATCGACGCAAAAATGCGGCCTCGCGGTCGCCAAAGGACTTTACGGACCGACGAAAACGTTCAGCGAGTTCGAGAGTCTGTACGCGCGAATCCACAATCGCTGCAAGAATCGCGGGGCTATACCAGGAATACTTGGTTCTAGCAAGATGGGGCTACGTATCACACCTCTAATGAGAGCATCGAGGTGGTAAGAGAAATGTTCCCACAAAAATTAATTTCACGAAGGGGTGACATCTCCTGGCCACCAAGAAGCCCCGATCTCACTCCAGCAGACTTCTTTTTGTGGGGTTACCTTAAGAGTAGAGTATACTCTAATAATCCAACAACTCTGCAGCAACTGAAGCTGAACATTCGGCAAGAAATGGAATCCATTTCGAGGGAAACTTTAACGAAAGTTTTCAATAATTTTGAAACCAGATTGGAAGAATGGTGTAACCGTCAAGGACGTCATTTGGACGACGTAGTTTTTAAAAAGTAAATTTCATTTAATTATCCTTGAATTGTAATAAATATATTCGTACAAAAGTATACAGGTTTTTTTTCCTTGAAATATTCAAAAGTTCATTTCCCTCTGGGCCACCCTGTATAAGTCTTGATGTTTATTTTAGTGATGTTTCTTCTATTTCAAGCTATGTGCGGCCGATATTTACGTCACACGCATAGAATTTCCCTTCATTTTGATAAATATATCTTTGGAAAAATGTGTTTTTGTTTTCATCTTTTTTTTAATTTATCCACAAACATCTTACTAATTAATACTTTAATATAATTTGTTTTTATGCAGGTCTTACAGACATTATTTGTACACAACCTTATGTAACGTAATTAAGGTCGTGTAACAAGTTTCTTCTAGGAAATGGAGTCGTATTATTTATATAACAAAATTGAATTTAAATTTATTAAAAAACTAATTAAGTTTTTACTAGAAATCAATTAGATGACGTGGTACTATTTCGCAAAATTATACTAATTTTGCGAAATAGTACCACGATATATAATATATACCACAGATAATAGTACCACATAAATTATACTAATTTATTTTCTTTAATTTTTTTGTGTGTCAGAGTGCCAATTTAACTGTAATTTTGAATAACTTAAACGATAAGTATCTGATCCTCATACACGGTTCCTCGTTATTATTTTTTTAATTAACAATAACATGGTGAGAAATTCACTTTTCCGACTGACGACGCTTATCGTCGGCATAATTTTTAAATAAAGATTAAAAATGTTTGATTTTAAATTCTAACTTGACACGTTTCTTACATTTTTTTCTGAGGCAATGAATATGTAATGCAGATTGGAAAAAACAAATATTTTTAAGTTATATTTACTTTAAACTTTAAACTGTTAGCATTTCATTATAATTTCTGTAACAATTAAAAAAAAAAACTTGAAATTCATGATATATCGAATAGGAATGTTATTAGTGTTGTAAGTAATGTATGACTTACGCCATATTATATACTTTAAAATAGTTATATTTTAGTTTTTAATATTTTAGTTATTTAGCAATATTTTAGTTTTTGATGAACACGAGTTTTCTAAATCCATAAAAATCAAATATATCCTATTTTGGACGAAAGAAGGAATTTTAATAAACTTAATTTCTAGTGTAGATTGAGTCATTTGCACTATAAAATTCTAGCAATTTAAATATTTACGTATGTAACATATATGAAAAGCTTAACACAATACCCATTCCAGCTCACTGCAGTCGGTTTCAGTCTGACTGTTTAGTACAATTGTTTAGTTAGTGTAAATAGAACTTCGAGAGTAAACAGCTTCAGTCAATTGTTGAATTCGTAACTCTAAAGTTCTGTTTGCAAGTTTAGAGCGTGTTGTTAAGTGGGAATTATATCTACTTACATTGTTACTTAGGTACTTTTTAAAGTTTCGTTTCAGCCTAGTTCATTAATTTCATTGAGGAAGAAGTTAATGAAATATTAACGTAATTTTGGTATTCCTCAATTCGCTTTCATATACAAATGATATTTTTGAAATAAGCAAAAAAAAGTGGTTTCATAAAAAATACATTCATTTTAACGATTTAAGTGACGGGAATGAAATTATAAATACTCCACATCCGATACTGTACTCGCCTCTGGTACTGGCACTCGTAGCACTCGCTCGTAGAGAGAGCAGCGCTCGTGTTCGCGTTAATGCCTTTATACGTTTACGAGCGAGTCCGCTTTAGCTATACTCGATATGGAGTTATTAAATACTGAGATACGGTAGTGTCGAATGGAGGTGGCATTGAAATAAAACATCATTTATTTTACGAAATTAATTTGAAATTTAAAATACTTTATGAGAAATTGTTTTATCGTTTCTAATGTCCCGTTCTAATGGAATCATTACGACGTGCATCCGTCCGTTTGCCTATGACAAGCGATTTTCCCGGAAACTATTCGATGTAAAAATTTGAAATTCCGGGTGGAGATAGAGTATGGTTGATTATTTTTCTTCTTATCAATGATGAATCATTGGTTTTGGAGAAAATGTTTTTTGATGAAAAATATTTCTAAATTTGTAACTTGACTTTTGTCCCTAAATGTTTTTCAAAATTTTTATGAGTTGGTAAGCACTCCGGCTATATGCAACTTGACCGTCGTATTTGGATGGTGATTTTTAATTTTGATGGCATTCAAAATAGAGAACTCAAATTATTAATAGTAACGCACTCTACTACTACCATAATCGGAAACAATTACTATTAATAATTTGAGTAGGGGTTGCTGACACAGAACGTTAATTGTGTAAGTATAGCTTAATAAATGTAAATAAAATTTCATTCCCCTTAAGAAATAATTAAATTTTAGAAACTTAATAGTCTGTTAAGGATAAATGTGTGCTCTTTTACCCTGAACGTATTCGTAATTCTAGTTTCTTTTTATATTTTTATACATCAATGGTCTAAAAGAAACCTAATGTTGTGACAATGTCGTCTGTTCATCTGTCTGTTAGAGGCTTCTAGTTCTTGAACGAAATAAGTTATACTCTTGAATTTTAAGTGTATTTCAAATTGTTTTGTCTCATAATTGAAATGATAAGTATTGCAAAATTATGAAAAGGTTTAAATCGAAGCAGTGTATATTCATATATGGAAAGTATGCGATTTTATTACTATGGAGTCGAATTAATTTTGCTAACTTATGTACTGCAATATCCTCGAAATGAAGTGTTTGATTTATTTTCGTCAAAAGAAATACATTTATTTCGGGGATTCTCTCTTAAAAGAAAATTGTGAGCCCTCACGGGAAGCCTAACAGATGTGAAATATGTAATTTTTTTTATATTGAAATATTTCTATTTTAACGAATTGAAAACGGAAAATCAAATACCCAGATAGACGTTAATAATAAAATTTTAATTAAATTTTATTATTTTATTTTTATGAATTAATTTATCACAGAAATATTTCTTAATAATCTATTGAAAATACATTTTTAATTTTATGGTACTGTCAGCCAACAAAACGCGAAGCTGTCTTTCGTTCTTCTTTCTTTTCTAGTTCTTTGTGAAGTATCACTTTGTCGAGTGACACGTCGCAAAGAACCGACAAGATGCGTAGCTGGTCGAGTGGCACGTTGCGACGTGCCATCAGAACGTTTTAACTCTCATTTAAATGCGCCATTAGATGTTTTCATTTCACATCAAAACAACAAGTTAAGACCACCCAAAGTAGATTTGAACTGGTCGTTCCATCGCGTGGGCGGTTTTCGGTTTTCGTGCTCTGGTGCTCTCTATTCAGTCTTCTAAGTGACCATGTCTCTGAGGAATGCAATATTCTGAAGAGTCAATACAGTTTTTTAAATGTTTCTGTAACGTAATTCATTGTTTCTTTCGTATAGGTATAATAATTATCAATTTAATACAAATTTAATTTGCTATGAAACTCTAATTTTTTACATGTCTGGCGTTCATTTGCATGGTTTCCTGTATACTGAAATTTTCGTAAATACAAGACGTTTGTTAATTGGTTTAACAAGATTTTCTTTGTATTTCTCTGAAAAACAAAAGAGAAGAACAATCTACAGTTTTTTTTGGCTAGGATGAAAGCGAAATCTGAAAACGGCAGCTTTGACGCTTTTTCCTCGTAGCTTTGAGGAGGCGTCAAAGCCTCATGTATTTAAACATTTGGATAATTGTATACTTCGACTATTAAAGTTCAATATTGGGAATATTTTGTATGTCAAATTGTAGTAGTTTATATTTTACGATTAATGCAAATATAGTTTTAGCTTAATTTCGCAGAAATACACCTACTGAAAGGATTTGATTCTACGTTTTAATGCTTTCTTTAACCAAAACCCTGCTACTTAATATTTCTTATTCTTCTCGTGGCTTACATAGGTACGCTATCAAAACTAAATCGTATCATTATCATATACTTGAAACACTCGTAAAAACACTATAAATGAACAGAGGGACATAAGATTAACAAAAAAAAAGGTTATTATCATATAGAAGCTAAATCGGTCATTATTTCAAAATCACAGAGTAATAACTGGAATGAGGTTATATTTATTATATGTTGCTTCTAATGCAATATAATATTTTTATATTATATTACATTCTTTACAAGAATCTCGCTAATTTATAATTTATTATTTTTTTCATGTCATCAAAAAAAAAAAAGAGAAATAAAAAATATATGTACATATGTATATATATATATATATATATATATATATATATATATATATATATATAACGTCATGTATCGAAACTAAGGTCGTATTAGAAGTTTCTGCTAGGAGATGATGTGTGTTATATAGGTACAAAAATTGAATTAAATATTATTAAAAAACTAATTAAGTTTTTACTAGAAATCAATTAGATGGCGCTGTACTATTTTGCAGAAATAGCATATTTAATTTCTTTAATTTTCTTTTTACATATCAGAGTGGTAATTTACGGCAACTCAACGGAAAATGTTTGTCCCTCATACACGGTTTCGTTTCTTTTTATTGTTTTTTAATTAAAAAAACATGATGGAAAACCCTAAGAAACTCACCTTCCCAATTCACGACGCTTGTCCTCGTTGTTAAACGTCGTTAAGTATACGGCTTAAATATATTTGATTTGGAAATCTTATTTCATTCATTACTTAATTTTTTTCCAGACTACAAATATGTATTGACGATTGGAAAAAACAAATATTTTATGTGATATTTACTTTCGGTTTTGAATTGTTAGGTTTCATTATTTATTTTTGTAAAAATATAAAAAAAGTTCAAAATCTCGAAATGTATGATATATCGAATAGAAAGTTTATTAGCGTTATAAGTAATATATGACTTACACCTTATTATATATGACTATACTTCAAAATATTATTTTTTACGTTTCGTTGAACACGATTTTTCTAAATCTTTATTATTTTCCGTTTTGTTGAACACGATTTTTCTAAACCTATAAAAATCATGTTCATCCCATCTTGGACGAAAGAAGAAAATTTTCTTTGTGATAGATCGAGTTATTTGCCATATTAAATTCTACAAATTTGAATATTTACGTATGTAACAAATATGAAAAACCTAACACAATACCCACTCTAGCACATTGCAGTTGGTTTCAGTCTGACTGTTTAGTTAGTGTTAATAGAATTTCGAGAAGAAACAGCTTCAATCAACTGTTGAATTCGTAATTCTAAATGTCTGTTTGCAAGTCTAGGACATGTTGTTAAGGGCGAGTTACATCTGGTTACGATGTCACGATTCATTATTGAAAAACCACAAGTATAATAATGGGAATGAGGTTATCTTTATTATATATTGCTTCTAATGCATCGTCTTCGCTCATTATTCAATTAGAGTATTATCTAAAGAAACATTATTAAAGCGATAGGATAATCAGATCTTTATCCGTAGTTTTCCCCTTGCAGTAGTCTTGTGCTTTTGTTAATTTCAGTATTTTACATAATCTCATCTGACATGCATAGTAATTTATGAGACATATATATGTATATATATATATATATATATATATATATATATATATATATATATATATATATATATTATATACTAGTTTTTATCTGTTGTAATTAAAGTAAATATTATTAAAGTGATAGAATAATTAGATCCTACCCGTAGTTTTCCCCTTTCAGTAGTCTTGTGCTTTTATTTATTTCAGTGTTTTACACAATATCATCTGATATGTATAATGATTTATAAGACATGTTTAATACATGTCGTGGATACTAGTTTTTATCTGTTATATTTAAAATAAATATTATTAAAACAATGGAATAATTCGATATTTATCTGTAGTTTTCGCCTTTCAGTGTTTTACACAATCTCATCTGACATGTAATTTATAAGACATGTATTTAGTATATACTAGTTTTAGCCCATTTCTTCACTCAGATTTATATATATATATATATATATATATATATATATATATATATATATATGTTTATAAATACGTATGCAATCACATCGACGATTGCATTATAGGTTTGACCCTAGTTTCACCTAAACTGGTTCGGTCTCCAGATTAGGTACACGGTATCAATAAACACTTTTATATACTTTGTTTTCTCTTTATGTGATCAAGTTTTAAGTGGCTTCAGATAAAATGGACATTCACGTTTTCTGGCTTTACATATTGAGCAGGTAAAACTCAAATCTATTCACAAAGATATGGTGGTTGTTTAGGTGGACTCAGCTTCATAGTTATCAACCATCGAAAAGGGTCAATGAAAATTACACGAGACAGGATGGACATCGAAAACGCTCGGGCGGAAAAAAGAAGTTAAATTACGAAACAATAAATGAAAAGAGGGCATAAACCATGCGATGCGACGGAAGAAAATATAGAGGAACCAAAATGTCATTAAGTTCCCGTATTTTGCATAGTCATTTATGTCGCAGGGACGTGGACATATCGAGAAATCAAGAACTGGATGCTCAGGGTACGGTATTGGATAAGATTATTTGAAATATCGTGGTATGAATACCGAACGAATATCTCCAAATTCCAAGTCACATTTCCAACTCAGTAACCTTACTACAACCTGGGGTTCAGATTTTAGCACAACCTGGGATATTCAAGTTTTTGGTTTATGTCTCACTGCGGAATGAGACCTTCATGAACCAACCAGTTCAAAGTTGCTGAGAGCGACCCCTTTGCACGAGTGCACCAGATTGATGGCAAGCAAAGAGAAATAGCGAGATATCGTGAGGCAGGTTATATCAGCTCCACGTGATAACCACGACCTCTCTGGTAAGAATGGAGAAGAATAAACAATCCAAAAAATTAGGATTCAAAACGATCTAGTTCACTAGTGACATATATTTTGCGTACTATCCATAGGGCGTACTTAACGAGAAAAGTACAGAAACGACCGAAGAAGTACGGACAGGCTCTACCATTTACGGCACGTACTCTTGGTCGTATCACAATTGCCAATTTAGTTCCGTAATTTTTTTCATGCGGAGGCGCGCTACAAGAAACGTCCGCTTATTTGTAATTTATCCCTGTTCACAGTTCAATGTGTGCTCAATACGTTCTCTCGATGAAACCAAGTCCAGTCATCGATTTAGTCGAGTTGCAATGCTGATTACTGCCGATATATTTCATTTTGCATTTATTACGCCGGACGTTATATGCACATAACTGTAATCTGGTTAGCAATTGTCTTTATTCGAAGTTGCAATCGGATTATAAAGGTTATTATGAGATGTTAAATATAACCTGTACGTATAATAAAATCTCTGTATCTCTGGAAATTGTTGAGGTAAGTTAATTCAAATTAAATACTAACAAATCTTGAAACATCTTTTCAATTATATTCCACCCAAAGAGGTGCAGGAAAAAATATTTCACCCCCTTATGTATTGGAGATGTTTATTATTTTTTTCTTATATACACGATAAGTGATATCTGCTTCCGATGCATTTAATTGTAAATTTGCATGCATATAGATCTAAAATTGCAGAAACTTTAATATTTTGGCGGCTCTGACGATATTATGAGCGTTTGTTGATTATTTATGAAACTATAACTAAATGCAAAAAAATCTGTACATTCCTAATATTTTGGAAAAAATACGTATTTATTATATTATAGTTTAGGAAAAAATATCACATTATATGATATGACGTCATAAAGTTGTGCAATCAAAAATTATGTTATAAGTTGTGCAATAAAAATCATGTGTAATTATGTAAAACCATTGAATAAATCAAAATAATCTCAGAAGAAATTAAATATGACAAGTAGTTCATAAGAGTAAAGTTTTGAGTAAAAGCTAGAAAATTTTAAAATATAGCTACTAAAGGTAGCTACTTAGCGTATGTCAGTAATACATTGTGAAATAATTATAAAACAAAAAGATAATGTGTGGAGCTAGCTCGCCGCAAGTAAATCTTCTGGTTAGTTCTTGAAGGTCTCATTCATACAATACTTCATGGAAGTAAGAACGTAAAGTTACAGGGTTGCCATATGTATACATTCAAAAGTTGCCAATGCATTGCACCTAGTACCAATAAAACTAAATTGTTATAATAGTTTCATTTCAGTAATTTTAAACTTGCGTGCTTGGTACTGATAATTGAATTTAAAGTTCTCGGCGAAATGTTTGATGGAAAAAAGAGCTTTAGATTTAAACAGTTTACGTGATGCTCAAACAAATAGATATTGAAACACAGATAAAGAGAAACAAGGAAATATCTGGAAGGAGTCAAATGTAACTTATATTATCTTGTGAGCACTAGGAGTTGTTCAGTGGAAGTTTCATATAAGTCAGTTTAGTAGTTTTTGAGTGATACTCGAACAAACGAACAGACAGACAGAAAGAGAAAAGTTCTGAAAAACGCGATTTTTGTTCAGAGAAAACTGTTACATTTTACCATTTTTTTTTCAAAAACATCTAAAATTTGCAGAAACACTTCTCCCTCAGTGATAGATTGTTACTTTCGAAGACAATTGTTTCTATAATTTATTCAATAGAAAAGCCTTCCTAACAGTTTACAAAAATCCATGTTGCTTCATAATATTTTAAAACATTTTTCTTTAAATAAAATTCTCATTATTTTAGCTCATTTTCGCTTACGCGAATATCAAGGCAAATATTGCGAAGAAAAGCGTGCGAGTTTGTGAATCTGTTTTCCTCATAGCGCGTGGATAATTTTCCCTAATTTTCTTCGTTGAGAATATCGGTAGATAACGAGACCTTCAGGTCGTCGCTGCCTACGATCGTAGTTAATTTTATTCTCGTTAAACCCTTTGAAGTCTCAAGGTTCACAGGCGACCCGCGTTGTTTCTGGATGCTTCACCAATTTTAGGTTATTGTGTTTCCCGATCAGATCGTGTACATACTTGGATAAATCTAGGTTTTTAACGGTTATGACAGACATAGTTAGAACCGAGAAAATTAAGCTGCCAAATCTCTTTATATATGCTGTCATTTAATAAATATTGATATATTACAAGAAATAACTATTAATACATTATATTAATTTAGACTTGTATTTAAATATTTTACATATTTTTAAATATATATTGGTCTAAATTTCTGAAACTTCTGATATTTTTCTATATGGTTCTTCTTTATGTATATAGTTTGACGTTATATTTAGAGATATGAAGTTAAATGTTATGTAAGTTAATGTGTATCTGTAATGAAATAGGCCGATTTTTTTTCTCTAATTCTGATTTACTTAAGTAGCTCATAGTTATATAATAAATTACTATGCTTGTCAGATGAGATTATGTAAAATACTGAAATTAACAAAAGCACAAGACTACTAAATATAATACTGAAATTAACAAAAGCACAAGACTACTGCAAGGGGAAAACTACGGATAAAGATCCGATTATCCTATCGCTTTAATAATGTCTGTTTAGATAATACTCTAATTGAATAATGAGTGAAGACGATGCATTAGAAGCAATATATAATAAAGATAAGTTCATTCTCATTATTATACTGTGGTTTTTCAATAATGAATCGTGACATCGTAACCAGATGTAACTCCCCCTTAACAATAAGTCCTAGACTTGCAAACAGAAATTTAGAATTACAAACTCAACAGTTGGTTGAAGCTGATTATTCTAGAAATTTTATTTAAACTCACTAAACAGTCAGACTGAAACCAACTGCAATGTGCTGGAGTGGGTATTGTGTTAGGCTTTTCATATTTGTTACGTACGTAAATATTCAAATTGCTAGAATTTCATATCGCATATAACTCGACCTATCTACTCGACGAATTTTCTTCTGGCATTCAAGATGGGATGAACATGATTTTTATAGATTTAGAAAAATCGTATTCAACAAAACGTAAAACAATAAAGATTTAGAAAAATCGTGTTCAAAGATAGCTGATTTACTTAAGTAGTTCATAGACAACGACTTAAATATTAAAACGAAGTGACGTATAGAAACCAAAACTGTAAATGATGGCGTTATCTAGTTAGAGGGTCATTTGATTTCTTTAAATATGGCAACCTTTCCACTTCAACAACCCTTCATTATAATTTAAATTTTTAAATCACTGTAATAAACAACGGATGATCCAAATTGTATATTTTGAAAGGTGATTAAAACTAGACAATGCAAATAGATAAATAATTAAACATTAAGGAAATTATATAAAGCATAACTCTACATTTTTGTTCTTGACAAAAATTTCTCCTAACCAATCGTTTAATTATTTGCAGTTGTCACAACTGGGCAAAACAAAAATGTCAATATTATTCTTGGGCGAGATATTGAATGAGATTATATGTACTGAAGTAAAACTTAGGATGGCTGAAAAGTTTTCAGTTTTGATTTCGGGTCTTCTCTAGAAATATTCTAGGAAGTTACAGAATATTATATTAAAAAGTATAAGCTGGCTAAAAGTTATATCAAGAAAAATGCATCTGAATCTATATCGAGTAGGGACTTTTCTAGTTTATAATTTAATGTTTATCAACAATCCGGTTAGCTTAAACAATTAGTGATGAAAAGTAGGTTAGTTATTAAGCACGTGAATACCACTGGCTTAGTGCAGGACAAATAAGTGTTTCAATGCATATTTTACTTATGAACTTAATATCCCAAATATGAACTTAATATTAGAAAGCTAATGCTGAGGTACTGACGGATATCAACAGTGTTGTTCATTGAAAATTGTTTTCGGAGTGTGCTACGGTGAATGAATATATTTATTAGCAACAATTAGGGCGACTGGGTTTTCAATTTTCTGGTCATAATAGTGACGACTTTATTTTCTCCATGATAATGGTAGACAATATACTACAAAAAGTACTCAACAATAATTGCAGCAATTTGACTAAGTTCTGCTAGTATATACGCTTTATTCATTCGATATTGTATCTTCTGATTATCATTAATTTATAGAACTTGATAGATTTTAAAATTTTTAAATAGAATTTGTAATATCTTTGCAATATAAGTCTTTAGAATTTTACGCTGAATGTATTGTCACTGTCATACATAAATATATCGCTTATGTAGTTTAATTTCTTTTACACATTTAGATTTAAAAATGTTTCTTGTAATAAGAAAATATATATCAAACCAGTTAATTATGTATTAAACCAGTTAATTATGTATTAAACCAGTTAAATTATTATATTAAACAATTTCTGACAATTTTACTATTGCTGTTTTGACAACGCTATTGAAATTCGTATCAATAAACGAAAGAAGAAATTGATCATTATTATTTTGGAAACCAAATATACCTATATTAGTTTTGTTCGTAAGCCAATATTTGGTTTTTCCATTTACGGGTTAAGGAATTTTCGCCTGTTGACTTAAGATCCGGTCTTCCCTGCAAAGTACACGATTTAATTGTAGCAAAATGGTGGCGGTGTTTACTAAGCAATGCGAATTGGTCGTAAGTGTAACATCTCGTAGCAAGTCGAATATGAACACACTCTGTTCTTTGCTGATAAGAACTTCTCTAAACTAATTGTTGATGTAATAAAAGTCTAATTACTACGTCAATAATAAGGCATGTCTAACAAATTTACTCTTATATACCACTTAACTTACAGTTAAATAAAGACTTTTTTAAATTTATATTTTAATAGGCATAAACTTTTAGTCATATGCGTATTTCTATAAATCGTTGACATTATGAATTAAGTAGTATTTAACTCGATGGTTGTGGCCATGTTAAAAGCAATATTTTTACAGATTACAATATTTTTATAGATATTTTTTTATTTCAAACATAATTTTATTGGCAATCAGTGCACACATTGAAGAACAACAATTAACTAAAATTAAACATGACGTTTGAACATGTACTTATTACGTAAGGAGAGGTTAACTCTCCCTCATGGTCATTGTCGATTTTTAGTCTAAAATGGTTTCTGTTAATTATTGCTAGTTATATTATTAAATTTGATTGCAATATGGTATTTGGTAATATTTTTGAAGTAAAATTTCTTTAAGAGCAACTTAAGAGTAAATCAGTTTTTTCTGTGTCGATATGTGTTATATATACGTACATACTTTAATTAATTTAATTTCTATTCTATTTTCATAAAGTTAAATACTTATAGTTATTTTGTTAAAAGTGTATACTAGCAAGGTGGTGTACATATAGCGTGGTGACAGAGTTTGATGATGAATTTTGTAGATCAACAATGGAACTTTTTAAAAGATGGTAGTAAATTAACAGTGATCCAAAATATTTGCTGCTGATAGTTTTTAATTTGCAAAATAACTTCATCATCGACCAGGTTAGGGCCACATGATGAGTTTTTGAGACGAACAATGGAATTCCATAACGAATAGTAGTAAATCAACCGTGATTCAAGATATTTGTTTCTTTGCAAAATAACTTCAACATCGACTATGTCTGGGTCTGATGATGAGTTCTGGATATGAATAATGTAACTCCTTAACGGATGGAAGTAAATCAACTGTGATAAAAAACACCATCGACTACATAACATCTGCCAAGAAAAACAAAATTACTTCAACTGCGCGTAAAGGTTACTTGCATTCATTTATTTTTATATTGCAAAATTATAATTTTAAGATAAAAGCTGATAAAAAGTGAAAAAAAAATTGATAGGGATTAAAAATGTAATGAGTTATAATCGTGATGACACTTTTAATAATGATCACTGCATTCTATGATTCTATGAGACAGGAAGATTAAATTTGGCAGTTCATAGCTCGCTCATTTTCTAATAAATGTTTATAATTTTTTTCACTATTGGTTTTTAATTAATCTATAATTCCATAACATTTATTCCCAAACGAAGATTTTTAAATTAAGAAGTAATAAACTATTTTTTAATTAAGAAGTAATAACTCTGACTTAGTTTTTGTAACTTTTATAATTATTTAATATTTTTTTTCAAAATTTTAGGAATTCACAATTAATTAATTTTTTTTGGTAAGGCAATTTCATGTCAATCCTGCTTTTTTTCATATTATCTACAGTTTTAAATCCTGTTAGCAAATAAATAATTTGTTGAAATAAATAAAAAAAATATAATTTATAACTCTTACGATAAATTTTAAATTTATATTTATAAATGGTCCCATGTTGGTGATTTTATCGCGTGTTTGTTTGTATTGTTTGTAACACTGGTTAATCTATATCTCTTTTGCCAATGAAATGTCTCTTCTATTGTATATTTAATTTTAAGCAGATTAGTGATATCATGACGAATTTATCTTACTCATTGACAAATTAAAATGAAGGTAGTTTTGGGATCATGTTTTCACCGACAACCACATCATGAGGCCAATTAAATACCCTAAAATGGTAACTTTTGAAATACAATGAAAGGTTGTCATTAACTTAAACTTGTAGATAATGTGTTAAACAGATGGACGCGTAAAACGATATTATATTTTTCCTCATAATAACTTTCATTGTTTATTGTCATAAAAAAGACATATTTTTAACACTATTTTGTGTTTATGACTATTTTTAAATTATGAATATTGGAGCTGAATTCAGTTTATTTAATAAAAATAACTGTTAATTCTGACACAAGAGTAGTGGAAAAACTGTGAGTTTACATGTTAATTATTGATATATCTAAGTCATATATATGTATATATATATATATATATATATATATATATATATATATACATATTTTTTGAGAGAGAAATGAGTTTATTTTAAACCGCAAGTCGTATACAAGAAACGGCAAACTTTTATAAAACAGATCACTTTACGTTCTTAAAAATCCTTACTTACTTTAGAACTTGAAAAAGCTACACACTCCTAGCTATTTAAACGTTTTTCTTTCATCGCGTCACAAAAAAGGAACCTTTGTTAACAGAGATACATTATTTTAATGGGTGTTCAATTTAACGTCATGTCATCACTGTCTATCTCATCTAGACAAAAATTGGTGTAATGGTGTTGATAGTTATATATATCTGTATATAAAAGTTCCTGAGTAAAAGAAAAAATCCTGGGTAGAAAATATAGAACTATAAGAGAGAAAAAATCCTGAGTAGAAAATATTATAGAACTATAGGAAATTTATTAACGGTTGCAGTATAATTTACATTTTAGGGTTCCGTACCCAAAAAGAAAAAAGAATCCTTATAGGATTACTTCTTTGTTCGTCTGTTGGTTTTAATATATTCATATATAAATGTATTCCGTGATATAGAATTAAATAATTTTTTTTTTCGGTGCAAAATTTATTTAAGAAATGAAGGAACGAATAAATTGTGTTCGGCTAAAGAAAATATTCCTACGTTGACTTTGATCGCGACAACAATTGAGATTAGTCGGTCAGTAACGATAGATTGGCAAAAACATGTCTTATTTGCTGAGACGCTTCCGTTGTTTTTCTTAAATTAAACGTTCCTTTTAAAAATTTAATTGAAATACGTCAAAAGGCTACCCTGCGTAAGTTTTCCGCGCCACTGCCTTTTTCCAACATGACAATTGTTTATATTTCGGTTGGTCCCCGCGTCCTGGGTTGTCATGAAAGCTACGACATTATTTGTGTTGCTTCTCTTATTGCCATCGATAGATATCGTTAATCGATAAAGTATTATTGCTTTCCAGTCGCCAAAAATGTGTCTACTTAGAATGCAAGGAGTAAAAAAAGAAATAAACATTTGTGTAACAATAAATCGAAAACCTATATGAAACAATGTTTTAAAATAAAAATGTTATGATTAACCTGTGACTTTAAAAAGCGTATATGAGCATAGTGCCTTTTATAATAACAATCGTGCTCTCAGTTTATATAGGAATGAATAAAATGAAGATGCCTTTAAGAATTTGTTAACATCTTTGCAACACCTTATTGAGCGTTTGACTGCGCACGGTGGAACTGTCTATGGAACATTCTTTGGAAAATGTGTTTCTTATATCTAATAGAGCTGATCGCCAGCTCGCTGCCTAATAGCATTATAAGGAGATAGTGAAGTAATGGTGAAAGTAAATAACGTCATCTCATCTGTTCTGTTCAATACGTAGAATACATAATGGAAAGGCTCTAGAAGAATGAGAAGGAAGCATCTCAATAGGAGACAATGAAATCAGCAACCTCAAGTATGCATAGCCGCATCAGAGCAGGAATTCGCAAAATTATTCAGAAGATTGAAGCACATATCTGAGATGGTGTGCCCTTGATTAATAGATGTAGAACAAAAACCATGGTTACAAACAGAGGTGGCTATTTCTCACGGACGGAGATTTCGTAAGGGACTTTCTGTACCTCGAATGTATGATAAGTTACCAAGGTGGATGCGAGGGAGAGATCAGGAGACGCGCACAGATGGCCAAATCTGCATTGAGCGAGTTCAGTAGAATATGACAAGACAGGAAGATCTCCAATGGCAACAAGAAGAGAGTGGTGTGAATGCTCTTTCCGCCATCTTATCGTATGGATCCAAGTCTTGGAATTTTCGTGCAGTGGACAGAAAGAAGGCTCGCCTATATATTTTATAATTACAATTATCTAATAATTATATACTTAGTAATGGAAATTATTAGTAATTTTGTCGTGTGATTACGGTAATTAAGATTCCAGTGATTGACTGTGTTTAAGTAATCGATACGCATGAATATAGGATTCCATTAACACCACGAGCATCAATTGGTATTATTAAGAAATATATGCACGTTACTGAGATACGTCCATGAGGCCTGTGCACGGCGAGCTTACTAGAGGCGATGTCGGCAAACTTTTTATTAATACAGCGAAGGTAGCTCAGAGGGGAGGGGAAGATAGCGGGGAGCAGATAATTGTCTCTTTCACTCTCGTTCGTTCTATTTATACATTCCAGAACAAGAGAAAAATTAACACGAGAATTATTTGTATTTCATATCGAGATATGATGCACAGTATTTCTTCGCTATTCACCGTGATAGCTATTTTGGTTTTTCCGTTAGAGGGGGTTCGTAGCTCCACAACGTATATACATTTAAGTAACTTGCATACAGTAATTGTTCGTTTAATGTTATAGGATATTTTTTAATGTTATAGGATAATCAAAGACAAATTTAATAAATTGCAATTTTACCAAATGCGTCTTAATTTTGTGATGTAATAATTTTAGTATAATTTAGAACAATTAAAATGGAGAGAGAACCATTATCTATAAAAAGTTCAACCGAATGAACTGAATCTCCCATTTTCAGACTAGTATTTAATTATAACTACAAATAAATAATTATAATTGTTTCTCTAATAACGATAGATTAATTGCTAGGTAGTTGTAATTAGGGAGATTCAAGATCGTAATACGTGTATTTATGTAATCAGCAGTTGATTAAAAAACGTTTTGCTATATATAGTAAAATACGAGTTTGAAAACATTGAACAAGTAGTTACGCTTTGTGGAAAACTTGACAATTTTTGGCTCGACTATAAGCAAAGATTACATATGTTTATATGCACTCTTTATGCTGGAAAAATATACTACGGTACAAATTTCCATTCCATTCGACACAGGTTAGTCTTCTAGTCTCTAATAATTAATAATAATATTGCAGTTACTCATATGCAAATATAAATATATTATTAAATTAAAAATGAATACAACCATCTAGGGAAGAATTATAAAACTACGTTTTATTGGTTGCTTATAAAAAAAGAGATGTAGCTGTTTATTACTTTACCTAATCATCTATGTGAGTATTTATTCAGGTTGGAAAATATCTTCCAGAACTTAAATTAGAAAAAAACGGATATGAATCGCGAGTTTATGTAGCATCTGATTGTAATTTTGCAAAAAAACGTCGCAGATTTTGGCAGAAATGCTGACTGGTTTAGATGACTCTTCCAGAAGAGTAGGCCTCGATATCAAACTGACTAAGACTAAAGTCATGTTCAACACACAGATCGCACCAGGACCGGTAAACATCGATACGTTAGCATCAAAGCTGCTCAAGAGTGTGTCTGCCTGGGACAAATGATTCAACTGGGTAGAAACAAGTTTGACAAGGAAGTTGATAGAAAATTCGTTTGGGCTGGGCAACTTTTGGGAAATTGCTTCAAATCTTCATGTTGTCGATTCCGCAGGTGATAAAGATGGAGGTTTATATTAAGGGCATTCTCACTCAGGGCCTCTCTGATCTATAAATTTAAAGTTGCCCAGGGAGTGATGGAAAGAGCTATTTTTGGAGTGTCGTTCAATGATAAAATTTACTACGAAGAAGTCCGTCGGAGTACCAAAGTAGTCGATATAGCGCTTAATATAAGCAAAGTGATGTGGCAACGGACAGGTCATATTTGTCGAAGAATCGACAACCAATGGGGTGGACGAGTTCTCAAGTCTAGAAGCGCAGTGTAGGATGTTTCCCAGCTAGATGGACTGACTACCTAAAAAGCCGATGAGGAAGTCATTGGTTGCGAACGACAAAGGACTGTGTGGTGGTTTGCCTTAAGAAAACTTAAGCCCAGTGAATAGTTACAGGCTTAAGATGATGATGAAAATGAGGTGGACAAAAGCGAAATAGAGATTTCAAATCTCAATCGAATGCAACATATATTTTGCTATAATATTAACACGTGCTAAGATAACCAATATGTGCCTTCAGCACTTTCGAGGGAAGAGTTATTTTTTAAGGTGGTGATTGTTATTTATATTCATCACGCTTTTTTTAGCGGCCGATAGCTGAACAAATGAAGAGCATTTGATAGATACAATATTAATATGATGTATCAGTATCAGCGTGTGTATATCATTGGATAATCCCTATCACTTTACAGACGTCACACATTATAAACAACTTCCCCGTTTAAAATGCTAATATTTTTTAAACACCACATCGTCCGGAAAATATTTGGGGTATCCATTTATTTACACCAAACTGAATTTGAATTTTTTAATTTCCTGTATATAAATAGGTTATGAATACTTGATAATTCTTAAATACATAAAATTTAGCGTACAACAAAAATTTTAATTTTTGGGATATTTTCATATGGTGAAGTGGGCGCCGAGAATTTGTGAACCTAGACTAGGTTCACAAAGTCTTTTTGTTTCTATAAAGACGCCTACGTTTTCTTAGATTACGATTATTTATCTTGATTTGAATATAATTAAAATTAATTCTATAAAAGTTACTGATAATTGATAAGGATTATTGAGTGTTTATGATACATATGTTGCGGTCCAAATTATCACCCTTAGTGGAATACTTATGAAATTTTTAAAATAACTTTACACAGAGGAGATATTCATAGGAGGTATTACCATTTTTGTTATTAAATTTTCATTAATACTTGGTGGAATTAGATATCAAATTATATTTGTTTTAAAAGGTAACCTACGTGCCATATTTATAGATTTTAAAATAATAACTCATGTGGCCAAGCTTAGAATTTTTCTCTTTGATCTTAATATTAATTTATCCCACTTAGGTACTTGGGAGAATTAAAAATAAGTTTCCAAAATTAAATCAAGATTTTAGAAGATTTGATCGTTTCCAAATAAAATGAATAATATTATTATTTCATAGAAGTCATACCATGTATCTGTCGTGTATTTTACTATACAATTAAGCTTTATTATACCATTAATATCTAAACTAGTCGCCGGCCCTTGCTTCACTTGTATGGCTGAAAATCGTTTAAATCCTTTTAAATAAATAAAAAATAATTAGATACTAAAAATGATTAATCTAGTCATATTAATGAGCACTTAAATTATTAGTAGTAAAGCCGGTGTCGGCTGGAAAAGTAATGAAGTTTCATCATCATCTAATTACGAGTCAGAATTCATGGAAAATTCAGGAATGGATCCGTGGTTCCTTTAATTTCAGAATATTCAAGAACAATGATATTTGAAACAATCCAGGATCCAAATCTTAATAGTCTTGACAGAAACATACAGGTAATGAACATAAAATGCAAAATTTTCTAGAAACTTCCAATGTTTTTCCGATTGTTCGAGAACTGTCCACGGTCTTATATTGACATTACTAAAACTTTCTAAAATTGCCCCGTGCATTCGAGAATTATCCACACTCTCATATTGATTTTCCTAGAATTTTCGTGGCGCTTTCTCGTACGTTTAAGAATATTCATTGCTCTCAAATAGACTTTTCCTAGAGTTTTTCCGTAATTTCATGCACTAAGACTGTTTCGAAAAAAATTCTCTTTCAACGGTGAAAATAGCATCAAAGATCGTTCAATAGAACTTAAGTTACAAAAGGACAAAACTTTTCTAGTTTAGATGAGAAATATATTACTATAACTTGTAATTTGAACAGGATTTTCACAGAATTAGATAAAAGCTCTTGGAAAACGATGTGCTTTTTAAATACTTTTTATACCCATTATTATGCTATGTATAAAAGGCGGACGCATCGTATCAGACTTTTTAAGGTTTACATTCTTTTCATATATTATATTAATATATGTATATTTAATTGTTTTGCGGGGGATTGGCAGTACCACACTGGTATCGCTATTTTTGTTATTGTTTTATGGTTACACATTCATTTTACAGGATTTAGCTTGGCGTTATACAGCAAACATTTCTGGGATAAATGTTCTAATTAAGGTTGGAATTCTCACTAAAATTTCACAAGTTGTTCTCGTGTTTTTAGTGTACACACTGAAAAACAGACGTAAACTGGAACTTTGTTTTATAACATATAGCCGTATTATACAGGGTAAAATTAAAAGTACTTACAGAAGGCCTCTTAAAATTATTTTGCTATGACGACCTTGTCGATCATACATGGAATGAGTTACAGATTTCAAATCTTCATACAGATTAATTTCCAAAATTATATGTCACGTTTAAAATGATATATAATTAATTAATATATAATTAATTATAATTAGTTAATCTGTCGGCAGGTCACCACTAATCGGTAGTGACCGGTCGACAGATTAGCACGAATATAAACTTTTCCAAATTCTCTACCAACATGTTTTTAGCGCTCGGCCGGTTCCGCCGACGGCCGAATGCTTTCAAAATTTATTTTCTCGAGCGTTACAATACTTATACGTTACAATACACAACAGAACGGCTCAGGTGTTACAAAAGAAGTTTCACTTCAAAAGTTATTTTATCTGACATCCGTGAAAATCTATCAGGTATATTTACGTAGTGAAAAATTAATTATTATTTGTAGTCTTAATTGCTTGAACTTTACTATACACGTAAGTATGTATGAAACCTTTCCAGTGTGAATTGCATTAGGATATAATAAGATATTTAATAATTTTTCATTTCTAGCATTTGAATTTATCTTCTTTAACTATAATATAAAAATATTGGTCTTTAACATTAAAATATCTAAATGGACAAAATATCACATCACGCATCACATTCTAGTACTCGCCTGCGACATTTACAGCCAAATACACCACCGACTCAGAGCACATTTCACTATGAGCACGCATAGTCAGTTGTCTACTTGTAATAATGTCGTATGATGCGACCTTTTTGCCGTCAGCGCCGTGTCATTGTGTCGCGTCCCGGCCCTTCGCGAACTACCTAATGGATATTTAAAAATGATTTATAATGCCCCTTTGTAAATCAAGGTTACACGTTGTTATTCGACTACGTGGGGAAGTGAGTGTATTGCGAGCTTTAATTAGGCAATCATGGCCTTATGTAATCCGTGAAGAGTATCTCATCAGAGGAGTTGGACAGGTGAAAGTGTACAAAGGTTTCGATGTTAAAAGCTTTTTAAATATTTAGAAATACTGATACATAAGCACACAAAATATTTAAATACACTTTGGAAGTCAAATTATAGTCTTAAAGGTTACTTAAGTGAGATCATTTAGAGACGTAACGGACTATCGGAAAATTGAAAAACTTGGCGACGAGAGACTTTTGTAACTTTTAATTAAAATTAGACCAAAACTGACGAGATAATTAAGACTATTGTCGTCAACTTGAATTAAATGTATGACTTGAAAATGTATGGCTGTAAAAAAAACTTACAAAGCAGGGTTCCGTAATTATCTATATGTCATGAAATAGTTGATATAAGTTAATATAAATCATTTTATTTTGCAGTTTTAATCAAACGCTAGAACCAAGTACTTTTACAGATTCTTCAAATTGATGTTTACAAAATTAGAAAGGGACACCCATTGTATATAATTTCGGAGCTTTTTATTTAGCAAACGGAGCTTACAAATGAAAAGTGAATAATTTTATTCTGTCACTAATTTTCGTAATGTAATTGTTTTATTATCTTGCTACGATAACATGTTATGAATACATGTTATGAATATATATAGGCTTAAAATTGTAGAAATTGGCTAGCTGTGGCGGATGGACGAACAGAGATATATATAGACGGACGGATACGTGGAAATTAAGAGTTTCTTCTTTTATTATGTAATCTTAGAAAACACTAAATCATCTCGTAAATACAATAAATAAATTGTATATACAATATAAATAAAGGAAAGTTGCGAGCCTCACCAACACAAAAGGATGAAGTATAACTTTTTTAACGAATGAAATGAAAATTCTTAGGGGTCCATGTTAGTTAATAATTTATAACGTTTTTTTCGAGATTCACGTTGGTCATGTTGTTAGCGTTTGGGCAGTTCCATGACTAATGAGTTAAGTACTAAATTAATGTTTTTAAACAAATCGCTTGATAAATTAATATTTTTTAATAAAGTCCTTCTAATTTATTAAGTTCCGTACCTCGAAAGGAAAAACGGAATCACTCACGTGTCTGTCCATATGTTCATCCTAGCCCCTTTCAGAAAGCGCTTGACATAGCAGAGACTTGAAATTTGGCATAAGTAATAAGCATTTCGTCAATATGCATATTTTCACTAGTTCATTTTTTTTAAATATTCATATAGGAATTAAAGAGGGGGAAGAGAAAGTTTTAAATTTTTTTTTAAATTTTATAATCATCTGGACAACAATTTGGACAAATTTTTTCTTCATGATTTTAAATTGTATATTTCAAAAATATGTAAAAACAAGGCGTTTATTATTTCCCAAACTACTTAGGCAAATTGAAGGACCAAATCTATAATGGTTACCTTAGATGTTACAATTTTTGAAAAATACCCACCATGTTTTACGTCTATGAAAGCTATAGTAGAAAATATACAAATTTTGTGAAACATTAATGTTTGTAAATAGTTTAATTGAAGTAATATGTTACTTTGAATATGAGTTTATAGATAAGTGCTGAAATGTAAACGGAACCTTCACAAGGCGAGTTCTACTGTGCGCAATAAGTTTTTTTTTGTATTAAATCGTCATCTATCGCTATAAGTTTTACTAGATTATATTTTTTTATAAAATTTTGACATTGATTACGTCTTGAATTGTTTTCATCTGCATGAACTTCGTTATTTTATCATTGAACCAAAGTCACGTAGCAGTAACTATAAATAAAAACAAAGTTATACAAAAACGTGTCTTTATAAATGAACATAATAATATATCTTCGTCAGGAGAAAGATGGCTTGAAGCTGATTGAAACGCAAGGAAAAAGACTGAAAATGGAAAGGGGAACTCTCGCTTCCGATCGCGTGTGGAATTCACATTATTCATTACTGCTCTGCTGGAGACAATCGCCCAGACGCCAGCAATTGTTACGATGAAATGTTTGAAGACATCAAAAGATTTAAATGTCTTTTGAGTGTTTTCTCGCGAGCAGAGGAAGTCAAATATGACGGGCCTTATACTTGACATTATTCTGTCTTATCTACGCAGCAGGAATTGGAAGGAATAAATAAGCTCCACATTACATTTTTAAAATTTTCATTTGGTGATATTTTTGTTAAATAAATATTCCATTGACGCGTGCACAGCTGACTGGTTTAAATTATCAAATTTAAGTTTTTTGCTGCACCAGACTTGTAGGATCTAGCAAAGAAGCAAAGCCTATTACCACCTATAGTTTTCTTCTGTAACTAAACTATACTTAACCTTTCTATCATCAAACTTTTATCCTGTAATTTAGTTAGTTCCACCACTACTTGAAGTCCTACATTTACTAAGACATTACAACTATTAATATATGTATATAACAATGTAATACTAAATAATAATGCTAGCACGATGTGGCGCTGCATTTGTAGCTCAATGTATATGCTAATTAAAGTTGGAGAAGTTATGGAATAAATATCAAAATTTGTTACTTACTTTTATTGACCTAATAGTTCATAAAACTAAATGAAATTAAAATAAGTACTTGAGTACATATCCGATATCTTCACAGGCATATGGTGTATTTTAAAATATTATAATGTCTAAGATCACCATTATAGATTTTGTCCTTCAGTTTACCTAAGTAGTTTCAGAAATAATTATATCCCCATATTTTTTGGAATATTTTTTAAGTGTACCATTAAGAATAACGAAAAAAAAATTGTATAAGGATAATAGACATAATATTCAGAATATTAGAGAAGTTACCTACAATTTACTTTTAACTTTTGTGTAGGCTTCTGAAAAGTATATTTTTTCATAATTTTAGGTTGAGTTGTCTCGGAAATAAGGGGTTGAACGTATTTTTCATTTTAACTCTGAACACATGCTATCTAAAATCAGGAAAAATGGTTTTTATTTCAATTGGTTATTCTATATATGTATATAAAATTTTTCTGTTCTTTAAGCCGAATAGCTGTAGTAGTCTTGACAAATTCTATTTATCAGTTTTTAGACTCGCATTTTCGTTTACTCTCTTATACACGAGTGTTAATAATTAAATATATAAATTTTCTTACAAAATATCAATTTAAAAAAAAAACTCTACTTATACTAGATATTAGTTTTATTCCACTTAATTTATATCTTAAGTTTGTTCTAGTGAAAGTTCCATTCATTAAAATAGATTGGCTTTATATTCAAACAAATATATTAGATTCACAAAATGACAGATGGATAAACAAAAAAGAAACCTAGATAATATTTTATAGGAAATGGCAGTCCAGCTATTAATCTGAATCCCAAGAATTATTCTGGTAAAAGTCTCATTCAGATCTGTCCTGTAATTTTTACTCGCTGTTCTAACAAACAGGCAAACATTTAATCTAAAATAAATGTTGCTTCGGCCTTTGCTATCAAATATCTTCCGATACAATATTTTTCAAAAATATTCCATCTATAAGTTATTCTCAGAACTATTTTACATAAAACATCTCAAAAGAAGGTAATGATTTCTATTGATCAAACCTCGAAAGTTTGGCTTTCGAAGTTCGAAAAACTAGCAAATATACATTAAAATCAGTCTAGAAGTCTTTGCGTGATGCCTTTTTCTATTTTATTATATATTTCATATACTATACATATATTTATTCCAAATTTCATGTAAACGCAAAAAAATTAGATAAACAAAAAGACGGCCGCCTTGGATCAAACCCCAAAAAATAGAAAATATATCTCTAAGGTTATCAACATCTCTTTCCTCTTCAAGGCTATTAAATGAGTATTAAATAATCTATATATCTTTAATTTAACATCACAGAAAGGAATTTCAATTTCATATAAATGAAAATAAAGTGTCTGTCTATTTTAAATAAATATTTAGAGCAATTCTTATTTGTTTCCTAGTTTATACGAAGATTCTTTTCCAATTTTCTTTGCTCTCTGTGCTTTTGTCAGCTAATTTCAGAAAAGATTAAAGTAACATTAAATACAGTGAATATTCTTAACTTTCCATTCCTGTTTAACGTTGCTTCTTGATAATTATTTGTAACATACAAAATAAACTCTGAAAATAATTTATTATCATTATGGAATAGTTAGCATTGAACCCAATTGAAATATATATTCTTGTGATAGAGCAGAGCAGCAAAACTAAATGTGAATATATAATATCAGGATTTTGTATTTCTGAAAAAAAATTTGGTGTATTAACCAGAATGTGAAGGGACCTTTGGCAACCTATATAACTGTATAAGTACTGTGTATGTTGGAAATTTTCAATACATAAATTAAAAAAATTAAAATAACATATGCGTATTATGTTAAACTATCCTCAAATAAAATTATTTAAAAATAGAACGAAATTCTTGATAGGTTAGTGAACTCGCTCGGATAGTGAGCTCGCTCGAGAGTGAACACGCTCGACCGATGTCGAAGGGACGAGTTTACCTGAACAATGCGTATTCAGATCAACTGAATATTTCCTCACTTTTGAATTTGGAACTCGCTTGAACGATGCCAAAGGGAGCCGAGTTTACCCGGTTCAGCGTCACCGACAAGAATATGACGGCTCAGTTTCGTTCACTGCTCAGAAAAAGTGCGCAGGTGCGAAAAGAGCAATTTAAAGTCGCGCAATAGCTGTAATAGGGAAAAGTATTAAAATATTGGAAACTGATATTTTTACTCTTTTACGGTTTCGTATCTCAAAACGAAAAAAGCGGAACCATCTCTCACGTGTTCGGTAGTCCGGCCGCGTGTCATAGCCGTTTTTCTCAAAAAAATTTTGCCCCAGAATTTAAGTTTTAGAATAGCGAATTTACGTTTTAGATTTAGAATAGCACACATATCACTATAATAAACACTATAAAATAATTTTATGAAGATTACAGAAAGTACAAATAAAGTAACCGATTTTTCTTTATTTCAAGTGACGTGTAGAGGGAGTTAGTTATAAGGATCGCAAAATTGTTTTTTTTATTTTATGTGAGATGGTCTTTCAGATCATCTGCAAAACTGTAATGTCAAAATTATGAAAAAACAGTGTTATTAGAAACTTATCAAAAACTACATCGCTAAAACGAAATCAAAATTTTGGAAAACTTCACCATATTTTGACGCCTGTGAGTGATCTAGTAGGCAATATATCTATATGGCGAAAAATCATATAAAAATTTGTGAATAATTTACTAGATATATTAAATACCTACAGATAAAATAGTATAAATGCTTAAATATGTGTCGATTTTAATAGTTTTTTTTCTATTCTTAAATATTTTGAAGCATAACTCTTTTGGGGAAGATGAAGGTCACACTGGGACTAAAACAGCTATGTGAACACCAATGTATTTTTCTCTGTTTAAACGACCATAACGCCAGCTGTTGGTCCTGCTAATAAACAATAGTAAAAACATGGTGATAGGATATAACAAAAAGGTAATTTTAATTTTTTTTACTAAAAACTAAATGTTATTAAATTATATGTTCATTATGCGTTTTGAGAGGAAAGAAAACATCAGCTAATATTGAGTAAAATTATGATTCACAATTAAAAGAAACTATGTGATGTAGTATTATATCTACTTTCTTTGAGTTCTTTATCACGACCTAGGTTTCGTTGTATTACAACATCTTCAGGTGGGCCATAAGCAAATATCATTGCTAATAGCCCACCTGAAGATGTTGTAGTACAACGAAACCTAGGTCGTGGTAAAGAACTCAAAGAAAGTAGAAATAATACTACATCACGTAGTTTCTTTTAATTGCGAACACTGAATTTCTACAAAATTAACGCCAAATATATTCAATAAAATTAGGATAACGTTTAAATTTTTAATTTTTCATTTAGATTTTCATCGAAGCTTCCAACCTTTGGAGCAGGGTAATTTTGCTTCAAAATGAAACTAAGATACTGTTGACTAACTTTATGGAAAACAACAAAGCATGAAGTAAAAACATATAGAAAATCCCAAGAACGCACGATATATATATTGACATATTCAAGCTAAAAAAATACATAAAAGTAAATTTTAAATATAAAGAAATAAGAATATAAAATTAAGAATATAAAGAAATTAAGAAAATTCGTTGTAACAAGTGTGGAGTAGATTATTAGTTACATTATAATATCGCTATAATTATTTGCGACTGTTTAGAACAGTCGCAAAAACGACGATGGTAGAAAGAAAGATTGGTAAAAATGACGTTAGAAAGAAAGATTGAAAACTGCATTGGTTATTCTTTTGGGTACAAAGTAATCAGGT
Source organism: Druceiella hillmani (assembly GCA_039881145.1). Lineage (NCBI taxonomy): Eukaryota > Metazoa > Arthropoda > Insecta > Lepidoptera > Hepialidae > Druceiella > Druceiella hillmani. The sequence continues at coordinate 9,293,651 of JAYKKI010000004.1, forward strand.
CCACCTTTCTCCCGGATGAAACTGCGGGCTAGCTTATATTTATACAACTATACAAATTTTTTTTCTAATGCTCCAATAGTCAGAATATTCAATAGTCGGTGAACATTTTTCTCAGAAAAATTTAATATTCTATTGAATATTATATATTTAGTATAAACGATACATACATGCTCTGTACATATATCTAGGAATATGCCAACATGATGTGTATTACATAGGGTAAATCCGAGGGCATATGAAAATGGATTATGTACCAGCAATTATATTAATTATCCCATAACATAAACCGGAAATGATTTTGCAACACTTCGTACGCCCGCAATTTGCGCAGCATTTTTTTTATTCCCTCCCGCACGGAGGCTCCGCGGGTTGTAGTACCAACCGGCAAGTACTGTAGTAACAGCGCCGAGGGGTAAAGGATGGCCCGGGCGCAAAACATCGTGACAGGGTATCAATCATACCCCCGTCAGTGCCACTAGTCACTCTCCTTGACGCTGACATCGCTATCGACGTGTATAATGGTCCCGAGCGCCATCTAGTGCCGCGCGCTCCCGCCAATCATTTATTATCGTAGTCGCGTACGAAAATATTAGTCTGCACGATTCTAGAGGAGTGCGAATGTGCGATTGTGTGGGCGAAGGGAGTGGGTCGTGTCTTTTTAGGGTGTGGGCGGGCGTGACGCGTTGAAAGTTGGGCGGCGGTAACTGCTGGGGAATAGTTACTCGCTAAATTCACGTTTACTGCGTAGTTTTGGCAGATCTTGCTTGTGTGTTATTATTCGAGACACTGTACGAGCCAGTGTGCAGCTGAGGTCTGAATAGCCAAAGGTTTATTTTCAGACTTACGCACAAATGTATTAGTTAGTTGGCGTAAATGTGTGCTTGTGTGTTAAGAGATTGTTACAGATGTGACATTAAAATTGAAGTATTAGAAGATGTTTGAACACATTTTATGTTACTATTATAAATAATAAAGGGAATTTCAGGAAAACTATTCCGTTAATATTAATATCCTTAAGGAAATTATTAATAAAGACTAAATTAATTAAATTGCCGTTAGACGGCAATAATCATTTTTTGCTGTAACTAAAAGGTCACTTTCAATCATGCGGTACGAATTATGAGAACAGGCTCTGGCAAATACTTGCAGTTAATTATTAAAAGCTTTTACTTAACTTGCTTCGTTGTTTGTCTGTTATAAATTTTATAATAGATATTTCATTCAATTGCTGATAGTCTAAAGACTTAACATTTGTCACGCATATTTGTTTCTGGTGACAATACATGATGTTGATGGTGTAGTTACGACTTTATGATGGAGACAGAGATGATCAAAGGATCTCTTTAACGGTCAAAAGTAGAACGAGCGATGTCTTCATAAGTATTGTATTTGTTAGAGTTAATCAGGATTTTACCTTTGACAGGAACTGTTAATAAATTAGCCAGGCTCTCTTTTCCTACTTCTTTTATATTTTTCAATCACTTCTCTATCCGTATTAATCGTAGCGTGATAATACATACACCTATAATCTTTATATAATCTTTCTCAAGGCGTGGGCTCTCTAATACAAAAATAATATTTGTCACGTGTGATTCCAGAGATTAGCATATAGAAGCAAATAACTTTTAGCTTTATGTATTAGAATAGACCAATCATGGCTTGTAGTAATTGATTACAACACTAATAAACAGACTGAAAAGTGTAAAAAAAAATTTAAAACAAAGTGTAAAAAGTTTTTTTGAAAGATCTGGGTATTAAGGCGTCGAGTGAGTTTTCATTAAAATTGTTTATAAACATTAAAACATTAATTAACTGTTATATTTATTTGAAATCAATATTCTGTTAATAAAAAAGGGCTTGAAGAAAAACTTTTTTATTATGAATTTTGTCTTTTTAATGTAATAATATACGAGTATTATATGTAATTTATTATGTTACAATTTATAGCAAAGAAGAAGAATGTTACATTTATAAATAGATAAATTGTCATTATTTTACAAAGAGTTTACAAAGAACAACGTTATAAACCCTGTGTAATTAATGATTATTATGTGACCTAAAATTTATTCACATGGCCTTGTAATTATAAAGAAGCTTATAAATATATAAAAGATAGGTAATACGTTTGGAGATTAAATATTAAAATATTTTTTTTAATACATGACTATAATGAATTTGTGCCTCCTATGATTTGTAGTTCAAATTTCAATGAATATCGCAGATAGTTTCGATAGATAGATGGCGCTAGGGTAGCGTTATATGTGGGTAAAATACTACGTCATTTCTTACCTTTGAATGAACCCTCACACTATCAAAGTAAGCATAAATATGTTCGGTACAGTATGAAAATCAACGGACGGTAGTCCATGACGTCAGGATAATATACTAATTTCTCGATTTTAACAAGTAATTTGAATTTTAAATAAAGAAATATCATCCCTATTGCAGCGCGTAATTCTTATGACTTCTGTGCAGGATACTAGCACAGAAACTAATTTTATGACAACGCTTTAATTTAACGTAATGTAGTAAAGGGCCAAAAACATGGATTCATTGTTATTTCTATACATACTCTCGCAACTTCTTCCAATAGATGATATTGAGTACACGTTAACCGGGTGAATTTTGGGGTAGTACAAAATTGGTTGATGAGAAGAATGTATTTAATTAATTTCGTTATACCTGAAAATTCACCCGGTCAAAGTTAGGCTCAATGCAGCATATATAAACTAATTAAATAAACTAGCGTGACCCGTGCGAAGTCTTCGCATTATTTATTCCATTATGAAGCTCAGATGACAGATCAAACAAATATTTTACTAAAATTTACATATAGAGGCGCATCAAAAGCATTGAGCTAAAGTGCCACTTTATTTTTACGTGAGTGGATTTGAAATTAAACAAAAATTTTACCGACCGTCAATCATATTGACGTTGAGCCGTTAGATGGCAGCATTGCTGTTTTGTGTATATAATTTTAATAATTAATTAATTTGCAAAAACAATAGCAATAATAAATTTTTTAGTTGTGGACGCCGGTAGAGCAAGCAATTATCTATAAAATGATATATAATTTATGTGGATTAGTTGTGAGGTTTTTTCTAAAAAGGGAGAGTAACATCTTAACCTTAGCGTATTAATATATATGATGATGATGATGATGATTAGTTCCTAGGTCGAAAGGGTAACTGAAATAGAGATAATCGATCATTTTCATTTTTGAAAGGCTTAAGAAGAAAATCAGAATATAATCTATTTTAAAGCATTAAAACTCGAAATATCATGCTCTACAAGTATTTTTAAATTAACTGCGTGTACACCTACACACACACATACATATATATATATATATATATATATATATATATATATATATATATATATTTATATATGTGTATCATTTGGTTTCAATGGTGCAATCTTCCACGTAATCTAATTTCATTACTTCATCTATTTTTCTAATCCTATGATGTACATAAAGGAATATTTTTAGATGAGACCTGACAAGATATTTTAACACTTAGTGAAATTATATGTAGATAAAGAAACATATATTACGCAAGTCACCGAATAATGAGGATGAAGTACTGGTGTACGGAACTGGAGTACCTGGTTAATTAAGTAAACTTCCCTATAGGTATCATTTGGATGTCTTAAAATAAAACTGGTCGCATCCGTATAGACGTCATTATTTATATAAGAAATCATTTTTACATACATTACACCTACTCTTTTTTAATTCCATTTTATTCAGCTCGAGACGTCTAGAATCTTCGATACTTATATATATTATTATAATTCATTTAATACATAATTCGATAGATATAAGTGTAATAAATTCATACGTATATATTCGATTCGTGAATCTTTTGTTAAATAGATAGTGAACAATTTTGACAGTTTGGCGCGAGACGAAGTAAACAAGTTTAATGGTTTATTTCGAAGATTCTAGAAAGTTCTATAAAAATGATTTGAATATATGTGATAAAATTGATATAAATAGCGCCCCGGCTAGACGACGCGTCGATTTGGTCTGGCGAATAAATTGGCTGTTATTTGCCGGAACAAATACATAAAATATAATGGATAAAAAGTGGAAATCTGCTTATATTATCCAAATAGTAAACAACTTGGTAAGTTGAGAGCGAGATGATTAAACGGTTTATTTCGAAGATTCTAGGACGTTGTTTAAATACGATTTAAATATATGTGATTAAATAGTGCCTTAGCTAGGCGTTGTACCGAGTTTAGGTTGGCAATGATGGTTGGCTATTACTTCATATAAATATTCTTATTCTATATTTAGTCATTTGTAGCTCCAATAATATCCCATTTAAGCCATAGTCTCGCTTCATTATTCGTAGAGAGACAAATACGTTGAAGTTACCTGCTAATATAGTGCATTGTATACCTACTAACGTGGACTTACGAAGGTTTCACTTTTGTAGAATAAGAAATCAAAAGTGTCGATAAATAGAATGGACAGTTAGAATTTATGGAAAATGGGGACTGTCAAAAAGTTGGCACGTCATGTAAAATGCAATATAAAAATAGGCCTTACATCCAGCATTTTTATAACATATCATCTGTGTCCGTAACTTTATTCGCGTAGGATTTGGAGTATGAAAAGTTATTATAAATTTCTTTGTGTTTTTTCTTTTTTCTTTCAGAACTCTATGAGCATAAAGTTTACTAAAAACGCTAATAGATGGCATTGACAGCGAAATCGGTTCCACCGTTTCTGATATTAATGTGCGCAATGAACGTAATCTTAAGACTGATATCTTATCTTTTTTATTTGTGACCCGATTGAAATAAAAGCAAGCCTAAATTTTAAAACAAGCTAATCTAAATTCATCACAGAAAGCCACATCCAAATCGGTTCAGCCATTGTTAAGTTTAATGTGCGCGACAACGGTGTGCTCAGAAAAACAAACTGACGAACACACAGACCAAAATCCTAAAAACTTGTTTTAGGCTTAGTAGCCTGTCTTTAGTAGTCAGAACTTATTTTACTTAATGTACAGACTCAGTTTTTTTACGATTTAATTACATCTATAAATAGATAATAAAACTGTTATAATAGAAAGTAGATTAATACTTTATACGTATTAATCTAGTTTCTGCTTTTCTTGCTAATCTAGTTTCCTGCTTTCGAATGAACTTGTTTAAATTAGTTCATTAAAATTAACTATATACATAAAAAGGAACTAAGCAAAGTCAAACTGAAAAAGCATTCGCATACAAGAAAACGGGAACCTTTATCCCTTATTTGTAAAAAGGGCACGTTATTTAGGGTGTTAGCTGTACAAATCAGGGAATGCTTGAAACGCGGTGCTTTGCGTGGAAATCGGGGCACCTAGCGATACAAATGGATATACCCTTCATTACCGTTTAGATAGATACAATTATGCATCATACGTGACTCAGATTTCAATTAAAAAGTAACTAGTATGGACTTGTAAAATTGATGTTATAAACATTATTTCGTTAAAAGCTATAAGAAGCACCTCTACGTGGAGTAATTCTGTGGGTAAAGCTTTGTAACTTAGTAAAAGTGTTACATTTATAATACTATGGTTACATTTTAAAGATTCATACATGAATAGTAATTGATAATTATTAAATGAAATACTCGTAATTTTCTTATTTTAAAGTAAATTTAAGACTTTGTCAACGAATTTTTTTTCTATTATTTTGATAACTACGTTCTGTCCGATTAAGGATAACCGACTACGTATGGAACCTACCTTCCACTTACTCGGTTGAAACAAATATCACAGTTACACGTCTTATAGGATTAACTCGATATACGTCTGTCTGTTTGTCTGTATGTCAAGACCCTTTTTCTCAGAAACGCGTAGAGGTATCAAGCTGAAATTCATATCAAACACTGTTCTCTGGTCTTTTGGAGCTGTAAAATCAAGATACTAAGTTAACGCAATATAAAAAAAAAACCTGAAAATACGGCCGTTTATGGCGCATATTTTAACAACACTCGCAAATAAATCAAAACCTATAGGGTACTTCCCGTTGATCTAGAATAACGAAATTTGGCAAAAAGTAAGATCTCATAACAAAGTTAAGAAACGTATCCGAAAATCATTAATTCGTAGATATATTTTCAAATATGCCTGATGTTTTTACGCCTATGAAAGATATTGGCAATATATTTACATTGTGTAAAATTAATATTTGTAAATAATGAATACTATGAACGTTTAAATATTTATAACTATCTATATATGTACGGAATACTCGTAGTGTGAGTTTTACTCGTGCTTGACAGGTTTTTCTTTATTTTTACAAGGGGCGTCTGGTTTTAGAAATATATGGCTCAGACGAAATTCGAATTCATACCCACGTGTTTGTATACTATTCTGCATTATACACACACGTATATACACACACACATACACACACACACACACATATATATATATATATATATATATATATATATATATATATATATATATAGTATTTGTGTGTTTATGGTTTTTTTTATGTTTTACTATCTTTATATAAAACACCTTAATGCAGATTCGATTACCTGTTTACTCACGACCTAGAATTATGTTTTGAAACCTAGTTGTACCTTTTTTCAAACACACAACCATAATTTATGAAAATCCTTCTCTGCCGAAGATACAAAACTTTGGAATCAACTGGAACCTGATTTCAAGAACTCGCCTTGTCTAAATACTTTCTATTGTAGTTCATATGAAAAAGCACTTCTCCTCAAAATTTTTGAGTCGTTTTTAGTCTTCTTTTTTAACCATCTCATGTCAATGTTTGTAATTATTAATGTTATTAATAATGTTTTTTTAATGTTTTTTTTTGCTTTTTCCTTAAAGAGTGTATATTTTTTCGTAAATGTTATAATAGAAGGTATCCTATAGTAATACCTTTCGTAAAGGTTTATGAACATTGTGGAAAATATTACTCATGTTGTAATGTATATATAATTTTATGTGTACCATTAAAATTTGAAGTAAATCATTTTATTTAACTATTTATAAATATAAATAATATTTTTCAGAGTGCAAATATATTTCCTAGTATATCGTTTACAGGCACGTAAAAAGTAATTTGATTGCCTGTATTTAATTAAATTATTAATGTAATTATGATAAAGTACTAACTGATGGTCTTTATTTTGACTTTGTTTTGGATATTTTACTTAAGTGTTTAAAAAGTTAAAGGGTGATTGAACACACTGCAAACCGTTTTAGGTACTTTAAATTTTATATATCTTAAATAACAGTCGTGTCCAAAAATATTACTGTAAGTATACATAAAATACAAGAACAATTATAGAATTCATCATCGCAATTGGTCTTAAAATAAAAATAATTGCTTTGGCCGCGCAGACAGACGTGATGAAATTACAAACATTACTTTTATGTTATTTGGGTATAAAACCCTAAAATATATAAATTATTATCATTCTTGTTAAGTGTTGCCATATATTTAATCTATTTATTTTTATACGATTGATTAATGTTTTTTTTTTAAAAGAATTTCATTACATAATTGCTAAATTTCTTAATATATATTTTCTTATTATTCACTGTAAATTTTCTGAAAATTTCATGACAGGATGTGAGGCATTTGATTTAAAAAACCAGCACAATAAATTTTTAACGTTATTTTTAGGGTTATGTCCCTCAAAATGAAAAAAAAATGGAACCCTTATAATATCACTTGGTTGTCCATTCATCCGTCTGTCCGTCTGCCTATCGAAGTTCATTTTCTTGGAAACGATGTGCGATATCCAGTTGAAATTAGTGTCGTATATTGGAGACTTATGTATAGACTTTCAGTGATGTAAAAATTTAATTTCTGTAGTAGTATTTTGGTTCACGTAACAAAAGAGGCTTACCCTTTAAAGCGTAAAAAAGGGCCTTACCCTTTAAAACATATTTTTTCATTCATACTACAGTTTTAATCACTGACCGTCAAAGCCTATTGCGTACTTCCGTTCGTCATAGAATCTTGAAAGTTGACATTATAGGAGGTCTCATATAACAAATAAAAGGAAAATTTAAAACATCAATTATTCCTATTTTTATGTGTTTATACATTTTTATAAATAGTTTGTTTTTAAGCCTGTAAAAGGTGATATATTTATGTTGTGAACTTTTAATGTTTGTAAATAGTTTAATTAGAAATATTATATACACTTAAGTATTTATAAGTATCTAAATGTATATGATAATCTTGTAGTGCGAGTTCTACTCGTACTTGACAGTTTTTTTACTCTATGAATATTTAATGATGGTCTTATTTTACAGCAAATAAAGTAAACTCAATTCCGGCTCGATCTTACCTAAAATGGCTATGCAAATCTAGCTACACATCGAAATCATCCAAGTTTCTAGTTTTAACCGCTGTAAACGACACTATCTTTCGTTGAGAAAGGTTAAAATAATAACGACACCTTTATTAATATAATACAATTTTAATGATTCCGTAACGCACTAAAATTTAAGATCAAAAGTAATCTGCTTCTAATACTTCCCCTATGAGGACTTTTTTACCTTTTCCGTAATATTTTTAAGACTGGTTCATGTTGGTTAGGAAACCGAAGACCACATATATCTATAGTTATGCGTAAATAAATACATTTATCATATTTAAACATTTTTTTAAAAAAATATTTTACTTTTTGTTTCAGGTAAGTGTTTTCACCACATCAAATGTATACGTAGCTGAATCTAATTTTATCTGGTAAGCCAATTTTAATTTGTTTTCATTTCTCTAGGTGAACGAACCTAACGAGTCTGTTCAACAATAGAAATACTTGCGCTAAAACAATAAGATAAGCGACCCGACACCGACCCGGACCTAAGGTCATCCAACAACCACTTCCGAAACAATACCATTTGCGCAAAAGCGCTTTAAGCTCACCCACGGAATTAGCCCACAAGTGAGCTTACAAGTGCGAGCTTTCGTTCCGTGATCATAAGCTCCCGTTCAGCGGCAAGGGCGGCAACGCGATGGCGCCGCCCGCCCATTTATCACACGCGTCGCCCTGCCGGAAATGTAACTATTAATACGCCGCTCGCGTCTAGTGCGGACGACAGTCAATGTCTATGGTTATACTATAGCGTCGAGTGAGAGATGTGAGTAGTTAGCGGTGATGAGCAGAGGGCACTGTATATGTAATTAGTCATAGACGTAATTACAATAGTCATTGATGTAAAGAGAAAGTTTTACTGTTACAAATTTATGTTCCGGAAAAGAAAGAAAAATCATTCGATTTGTCTGTGTCAAAATTTATTTATTTCGTCTATTTTTTGCTAGCGATTTAGTATATAATTAGTGCAACGCCCTTCAGTAATGGCTTGCGAATAATCTTCTGTTTTTTAAAAATAGGGCTTAGTTGATATCTTAGAATAATTGTAATTGGTTTTAAACGAGAAAAAGCTTTTTAAAAGTGGGTTTTAAAAAAGGAGGCTTTATGTCTTCTCAGATTCTTACTAACTAAATAACCATGCCTTTGATTGCAATCATTTTAAGGCAGTTAAAACTTGAGGTAAATACAATATCCTTGTGCCAAATAGCAACGATGGACTGCATGTCTACCATAACTCTCTCTTTACAATTTCCGTTTTGGAAAAGAAAAACTCTTTTTTTTATTTAATTTTTTCTCTTTGATCCTGGTTTATGTGGAGTCATCTTCAAACACCCAAAACTTTTGATTTGGGTTTACAGGGAACCTCAAAAATACAACCAGTTTACGTCGCCCTTAAAAATTGAGTCTCCGGTTTTTGATTCGTTTCAGTTGTATATTTTTTACCCAGCTACGGCAGAGGAAGAGTTATGAATTTCATAGGCTGTATATGTCCAGAGATTGGCCTAGGATAAAGTTATAAATTCACAGACTATGTATGCTAGTATTTTATGATTTTTAATTATTTTTTTCGTAGTCGCGTTTTAGTTTTTCCTCTTGTGACATTTTCTTGCACCGCTCAATCCGTACCGGTCGTTGATTCTCTTTAAGGAAGTGAGGTATCCAGAAAGAGGGTAATTTTTTCGTATTTAAATCTGTGTACAATTGAATATTTCACGACATAACTACAAATTAGTATTGTATTTCATAATATATTCTTCACATTTTTACGTTTCAAAAGACGTCAATTTTAGTTTTGTTTTGAGATCGAAGTATTGGAATTAAACAGTCCGTTATTTCATCAGATTTACCTTTTATTGGACACTTTTTATCAGCTAATTTGTAAAAAGTATTCATTAGTTTTGTTCTTAGTTGGTTTAGTGTAAGGTCTTTCTATGAAGTTTCAGAGCTAGAAAGAGGTTTTTAGCAGAAGTAGGATGTTAACTTATCATTGATGTTCGAAAGAGTGTGTACATATGCCAGTTCGAAAATACTTTAGACCAACCCTAGGCCAGTTCGAAAATACTTTAGATAGTTATCACATGTGAAGAAAAGAGGCTTGCATGTTTGTAAAATATCTCTGTTATTCCTAGCTTTTCACGTATTTTCAAATATTTCTAAAAAAAATTACTTTTAAAAAATCAAATAATGTGTTAATTAATTACCTACAAAGAAATACGATGTAACTTCTTTGTAGGTAATTAATTAACACACTTAAACACTTTAATTAACAAATACGTTTTTATTGTTTCTGAAACTCTCATCTAACTTGCCAGCCAACTGACGGGAGAACTACTCCTGTCCTCTGGTTACTTATTTATACAACACTCTCCCCCGCTTTACATAAGAAATACGTAACTGGAACCTCTAAGTAACTATATATGTATTATATATCTAGATATAGGTATGGTATATGCTATTAAATTATCTTGATGGTAATTATCTCTTATTATAAATTTTGGCCACATTCAACAAGTTGCTTGACTCCAGTGGAAACGACATTCCACCAAATTCCATCCACTTCTATCAGATAGGTTACACCTGGTACTAAAATCTTAATAATTTTACGTAATGATCGATCCTTTTTATTGCTCTTTGAGTCTTTCAATATCACGTTGTCTTCAACTCAAAATGTTTTATAATGCGCCTTACCACTTATAGTTAATTCCAATTGTTCAAAATCTACCTTATTAATAATGAAAAACGACATCTCGACTCCCTTCGTAGCAACACCAAAAAGGTGTATACATATGGTTCTTTATGTATTTTTGAAAATATCTAGTAGTAAAAAAGACATAAGATAGCTTAATATTTGAATTCGTAAAACTCAGTAGATAGTTGTTTGAGTATCTTCAGTTTTGTTATTAGACCATTGTAGTTACTGCAATATTTTCAATGTGAAGACTTTGAAATCTGTACTTTGATAGAATTTCCTCAATTCTTAAAGTTCCGTATCTCCAAAAGAAATAAACGAAAGCCTTACTGAGATCACTCATATATTTATCAGTCTTTCACATGTTTTTCTCAGAAACAATTTGATGTAGAAACTTGAAATTTGATACAATAAAAAAGCATATTAAGTCTCATTTATTTCATTAGAAAATACTCAAAATTATTCACAAGGGAGAAAAATTAAGTTCTCAAAAAAAATTTTTACTTTATATTAAATGTTAGGTATCGTTTGGAAAGGGTTTCAGAAATATGCTATATCTTCAGAGACTTACTGAAAAATATTTCAAAAATATGTTCTCCTCCCTTCTTATTTCCGAGACTACTGAATACAAAATTATGTAAAAACAAAGTCTTTAGAAGTCTATGTAAAGTCATAGGAAAACTATAGTGATGTTCCCCACATCATAATTTTTGAAATATGCCCCAAGTTTTTTAAAGATTTTTTTCAAAATGTTGCGTTAATTTCTCTGAGCTATGTAATATTTTTATATTATGCATCTTATACGTTCTTACAGTATTTTATAAAAACAATTTTATTTGAGTTAAGAACGATACATTTTCAATTACGTCCATTTTTTGAAAAATTGGTGGGATTGTTATACTGGGGTTATTAAAAAATGATTTAAGTGAATGTAATAAATGATATAGAACAAAAAAAGATGTAGTTTTTGAAACTCAACCCAACGCCAATTGCAAATATTTACGAAAAGATTACTGAAGGTTACACTATCATATAAAAACTACAGTGCCAAATTCAGGTAGACGTAACATTTAGTTATTAGTTCATCCTAATTGGTTGACTCCATTGAAAGATTTGCAAATTTAATATGTTCAAAAATCATTTACGTTGCTAAATTACATCAATAAAGTAGTGCCTGGTTACCCGACACATAGTAATTACAGAAATTTATAGTATACATAGTTCCATCAATAGATGGCGCTACGTAAATTTTAAATCGTGTAACGAAATTTACCCTCAAGATATACATTGCTAAAATTAGCGTAGCTGAAGGAGAAATGTGGAATGACGCGGGAAGGGGAGGTGCTTGAGTAAGTCACCCGAATGCGTGCAGACATCATTGTCAGTCGTCTCCCGTACATATACATTTTTGGATATTATATGTATTCAATACAAACTTACTATGTTGCCTCAATTTGTTTAAAATTTCAATCTGTTGTCAAAATTTATAATTTAATTACCTTAGTGAGTTTACTATTATAGCAGTACTTGAATAAGTTTCTCCAGGAATGGAAAACGCAATATTGGCCATACCTCTTTTACTTAAGTATGAGCGTGAAAAATATAATTATGATAATACAGCATTTGAATGGTAATTTGACATAAAATTATTTAGGTTAACTTAAAGCAACAATATTGTGAGATATAGAAGCATATATGTATTTGTTTAGGAATATAGGAATTTGTATATACATACAAGTACTTAGGTATTTTTTTCATATTTAACCTACTTCACTAAAGGAAGAGGTTATCAAATCGACTGTAATTTTTCTGTGCGCTACCTAATTTCTTCGATGTCTATCAACTCTTTCGAATTATTATTTTTTTAATAAGAAGAATATTCTCCGACCATCATTCCATAAAAACTTAGTTAGAATTTTACAAAGAAAATTGAAGATATAGCGTAAAATTCATCAACATATATAGGTCTAAAAAAATGTAATTACCCCATGAAGTGTGACATAAAAGGTGATTATAGGAAAGCTTCAGTGATGAGGAGTGAACTCATCTAGTTTGGGCTCGTCTAACTTGTCTTAACATAACAAGAAAATAAGGGGGTAAATACAAGTAAGTAGGCTAGTATTATGCGGGTACGTACCTGCCTAAATCTAATAAAGGCATAAAGCCACATTTTTAAATGGTTTTAATTAGTTTTAAGTTTCGTACTTTATTATTGTCAATTCAAATCTCGCAATCGATTTTTCTAAGTGAAATGTAGCAATCATTTGTATGAATGTGAGGGCGTGCATAAAGGCAAGAAAGGAGAGAAGCGAAGTAGAAGAGAGCCTGGTTTGTGTGGGTTTTCCCACTGCACATAAGCAGTGGGAAAACCCACACAAACCAGTCTTCCGCTATTGTACTTGAAACATATAAATGCTGTTGGATGTTCCTAAGAGCTAATCTTTGCTAATAGCCCACTTGAAGATGTTGTAATGCAACGAAACCTAGGTCGTGGTAAAGAACTTAAAGAAAGTAGAAATAATACTACATCACGTAGTTTCATTTAATTGTGAATAATGAATTTCTACAAAATTAACGCCAAATATATTCAATATTTCAAAATTTATTTATATTCGGTAATGATATTGTACCGTAAAAGTTCCAGGTGAGGGAAAGTATTTATATTATTTTATATTTTTCAGTGTACTTTTCACTCGGTGGTTATTTCAATTCGGTTTAATTTTTTAGTTTTTTTTTTGCTTTTAGTTAATCGCTCACATAATATTTATAGTTTTAATAGGGTTTAATAAATATTGTTGCATAACCAAACAACCTCCATTCGTAATATAATATTGATATAAAGCACATTATATCTTGTATTCTATTAAAATTTCTGATGAATGCATATCTATAGTAATCTGATTGCAGCCTAAAATATAAATTAACTGATAATTTGGAATAACTTCATTACTTACGCAACGAATTGCTTTTGTAGCAGAAAACAACCATTCATGACAATTTTACTTACGACGTTCTCTACAGTAGAGTATAAAAATTAAAATTTCTACTATCCCCAACGCGCTGGCTAGTGAAGTACGCGCTTTCCACAATGTCACTTAAGATTCCCTCTGCGTCTCGCCATCTTGAGGTCGTAACAGCCTGATAAGGCGGCAGCTAAAAATAGCGCGTCGACATCTTCTGGCAGGAAAATTGCGTAAACAAAACGGGCAATAACAATTTGCTTTTTATTAGAGACTACGCTTTATTAATCTTTCGTTTTTTTATGTTTAAATGTTTTTTATTGATCATTTGAGCATATTTTGTATTTCAAAATTTATTAGCAAAATCGTATTAACTATAAAACTATAATTAAAGTAAGTGTAATGAATCTGAGGAATCGAATAAAATTAACTTTCGATGTATTAGATAAACGTAATATTAATAACGGAACTGCTTCTCACAATCGATAGTTTATATATGTACGAAGGCGAACGATGATTAAAATGAAATAGTGTGAACGTAAAAAATTGTGGTATTTAAAAGTTTAAGTTATCTACCACGGCTACTAGTGTAAAATTTCTGTGAGGTACGTTGACCTCTGCGGATGGACGTGTGATGGGTTTATGGATTTTTGAAGTGAAATTTCTTTGAGCGTGATGAGAGTAAAATGTGATGATCGTAACGTTTGTGATGTCAAAATGTCACGAATCTATCACAAAGAGGACGTAATGTAGGTACTCAGCTAACAACCGAGAGAGATAGCTGAAGATGATACAATTAGACCAGAAGTGCATGCATGCGCTAAAACAAAAATTATACTCACTACAGGTTATACAGCTGTCTTGTACGTTATGTATGTCAAAAGTAAACTGTCAAAATTTTGCCCAAAAACAAACGATAATGGCTCTCACTAATGCTGAGAGCTGTTTCGTACGTCAGGTGTGTCAAAAGTATACTGTTAAATTTTACGCAAAAACAAACAAAAGGGGCACTCACAACTGCGAATCAGCTGTTTTGTACGTTGTGTCTGTCAAAAGTAAACCATCAAAATTGTTGTCGATTTATTTTTTTTTTCCCCATTTTCCTCTATGCTGCAGAGACATGAACGCTATGCGAAAGCGAATGAAAAAATATAGGTGCCCTAGAAATGTGGTGTCGGAGAAGAATGCTTATAGTGTCGTGGATTGAGTTAAGTATTAATGCATCCATACTCCAAGACCTTGGTATCAGGCAGGCTTTATCATATATTGTACAAATCTGTGTAATAAAATTCTTCGGAAATATGTCGCAGCATAACAACGATCATACTGAATGCCTGGTGATACAAAGCAAAGTGGAAGGTACCAGACCACGTGGGAGAGTACCGATGCGATGGATAGATCAGGTTAAGACAGCTATAGACGTTCCTCTACATGAGTGCACCGGGAGAACAGTTGATAAGGAGGAATGAAGAGATATATTATGGTACAGCACTCATCTGTAAGACAATTGACATGATGACCGCGGCCACTCTGGCAAGAGTGTAACGATTGAGAAGATTTATCAATTTGTAATTAATTTTTTTAACTGCTTAATTAATTTGGTTAATAAGTCTTCATTAAACTTTCTCATGTTTTAATTTTATTATTAATATCAAACATTTTTCTTCAAATTTTTTAAAATAATTTCCTCTTTTTTTGTTTGAAAATATATACGAGCAAGACGGTCCCTTATAAACATGATGATGATCTGATGATGAGATCCAGAAATGAAAAATGGAATTGCTTAACGGATGGTAGTGAATCACCCACGATTCAAGATATTTTATACTTTTCTCTCTCGTTCTGTTTCTGACGCTTTATCCCTTACTATATACTTAAAAGGTTTAAATCGCCAAAAAGCTTAACTTCTGTCAAGTGTACTGAGTTACATCCGAAAAATCATATCTTTAATAATTATAAATTTTCTTCATATTTAGACTTCAAAAAATAACGCGTCTTCTATTTTAGTCAAGAAATGCATTCATTGTTCGATTTTAAATAACAAAAATTAAAATACCTTAATAAATGTACGATGCTATCTTAACTAACTGTAAGGTTAATGACTCACTGTAAGGTTAATTTAAACTCATGTGCGAGACTCGCGCTCCAACCAGGCGCGAAGTCCCTGAAACTGAGTAATTAATATTAATTTAACGGTGATTTAACATAACAGACGCGCCCGACTTGACGCTCTTGCGTTGCTTCATTTTTACTTTAATAAATATTTACGAGTCTGAAGAAATACATTTTGAGAGTCGATGTGGTGAGAAATCACTTTCTACTTGTTTAATTATTGTTTGTTTGACTCACTTCCATTCGTTATCATTAATGCTTGTTACGAACGAAGAGGGCGGCGGGAAAACGGATATTGAGGTAAATGGGTATGTATATCAGAAGACATTATTGATAAAATATGGGGGTTCATGAATATGTTTAATTTGTATCTTTCAATAAGAAAAAAAGCAAATTTACTTTTTTTTTATATGTACATGGATTATTTTCGTTGATCTCTATCACATACTAAATAAAATGGTTATGTCGATACACAGATTGCATAAAAACTATTGGAAGGATTAAACTAATATAATTTTGTATCTTTAAAACTTGATCAATATTTGTAAAATAAATAATTACGCTGTTGCTTATGGGTGAAAATAGAATGATAATACATGTGATCGTTACAATAAATTAATTGAATACGACATCTGCTTCTTTTATATTTTTAATATTAACCTTATTAATTTATAATTCCTTCTTAATTAAATATTAGTAGTGTCATCACCATTTATCAAACTACATTGACTACATTGTCTATCCGAGAATGTAGTCAATATTTATATTCGATGAAATTGACGTGTTAGAATATTGTGGAATATTAAACAACTCGCTAGAGTTTTTCCTGTATGCTCTAGGTACATTCAAATAGGCAGAAAATCTGTCAAGGTTTCGATTATATATTAAATGTTCGATAAGGGATAATCGTTCCACTTTTTTAAGACTATAGATATTTTTAACATTAACTTTATTAATATATAATTGCTTCTTAATTAAATATTAGTAATTGCAGTGTCATCACCATTTATCAACTACAGTTTTTGTCTGTCCGAGAATGTAGTCAATGTTTATATTCGATTAAATTGACGTTTTAGAATGTTGTGGAATGTTAAACAACTCGCTAGAGCTTTTGCTGTATGCTCTAGGTACATTCAAATATGCAGAAAATCTGCCAAGGTTTCGATTATATATTAAATATTCGATAAGGGATAATCGTTCTACTTTTTAAAGACTTTCTCATCATGGTTTGGTAAATAGATGCGCCACACATTGCTAAAACATTTTTATACTTTAGGAATGTACGAGGTCGATTTTATCGTTCGTCATTAAATGAAAACGTAGTCAGTAGTAGTTATCATAAATACTTTAAAATAGAGAATAATGCCAAGATTTATTACATATAGATACAAAACGTAAACACCATTTGTAACGTTTATGTTACTAACCTTAGCAAAACGGCAACCGACTACGGTTGTCGCTTGCAGTGGTTCTCTTTGTCGGCACTGGTAGCAAAGTAGTGCGGCGTCTTCAGTTAAATACTTCCTGTTTGAAATTACGAGTACAAACCACTTAAAACTAAGTGACTAAATTACTGAATTTTTTAAATTGATTTTTGGTGTATGTTTGAGGAAAACCATATGGTACAAGAGGGTTCATTAAATGTCGAACGTAGATTTGACATCCATACTGTATATTATTTCCACTCAAATCAGTATCTTCTCTTTCTTTCACAAGCAAAACAATTTTGTAATTTCCCATTTGATTGTAGTATTAATTTTGTAATTTCCCATTTGATTGTAGTATTAATTTTGTAATTTCCCATTTGATTGTAGTATTAATTTTGTAATTTCCCATTTGATTGTAGTATTAATTTTATTCCTATTAATTTTTTTTTAATTTAATGATGTTATTATGCTTACTTATTGGTAATTGCTGTTACCTATTGGACCCTAGAAGGCTCTCATAACTGCCCTCCATAGAAAGAAACTTTTAAAATCTGTATATGTGTAAATATGGTACAAATCTTCACGCGCGAATAGAATATATAGGATACAGAAATTAATCCAGAGGCAATTTTTTTCCTCTTTCTATATAAATAAATAAAAAATAAATTTCAATGCCTTTAATGTTACGAGGGTATGAAAGCTGTTAAAATTGTTTGTATCGACATAAATTATTTCAGGATCGTTCTTAACTGAAAGTAGATATTACTCTAAAATATATGGACTAAAAATATATAGGTATATCGGTCACTGTTTTTAATTCATGTACATGTGTACCAGCGACTCCAATTTTTTGTTAAAAATATTCCAAACAAAATCTTTTGACCCTAATTGAATATAGATTTAAAAAACATAAGAATATACTAAAAATATAAGAAATATTCTTCTTAGTCATTATATTCTTGGCAGAGCGGTTGTGGTCATGTGTGAAGTGTGTTGCAGATAATTGATGTATCTGAAAATATATCACTATTCCTCTCTACTAGCTTTCTCTGAGTGCACTTGTGTAGCAAAACGTCCGTAGCTACCTTGACCTGGTCTTATCCATCTCATCGGTGGTCTTCCACGTAGTCTATATATCAAATAGACCAAATAGATCAGGTCAAGGCAGCCACGGACGTTCTCCTCCACGATTTCACTCGGAGCTATTAGAGAGTATTTGGGACATATCATGTATACCAGTATAGGAATATATATGTATATATTTTTATAAATTTTGTTTTACTACTTTTAATATTAAATAACATTTATAATTTTATGTATTGATATAATCGGTATAAAGTTCGTTTTTGGCCAAAACTTATTGCTCTAAAGTTTCATTTAAAAATAAATAAATACTCCGTTGCATATTTGCCGTATATTTTGTGAATAATCTTTCAAACAGCATATGGCCAATTCTGATCCTTTGATCCTAATCCTTAAATATGTTTACAGCTTTACGCACGTAGTATTACTAGTTAGTACTCAATATGTTTTCCCATCCAACACTCGCACACCTGCCCAAGTTCGCCGAACTACATCCGCCCGATAGTCTCATTACCGGAGCTTACGAAACGGAATACTCGCATCATACAGACAGATATACAACATCGTCTATTTTAGTTATAGATGGGGTAGTTTAGGTAAAGTAGATAGTGCCCCTACCTCTGACATATTTAGCTACTGAGGCGTACCGAAATCACGGCTTACGACGACTCGACTCAGGCTCACGGTGCGGCTTACTGTTAGCAAAGATCCTCTTCTCCCCAGCAATGAGGATTCGGTTTTCAGGCTTGTGGTTGGGTTTTGGATTTCATTTCGTAGAGAACGAGGTGCTGAGCCATCGTGATGATGTCAATTATTTACTTTGTAGTTTCCGTTAGGCCGATGTGGCTCGGAGAAACATGTAGAATATTATGGACGGGAAAATCGAACTAGTGACCAAATTCTGTGTGCTAGATTTGGTACCAGGATCTTATTTTATTAAAAGTTTAGTTCAACGGTTAGACATATAACAAATTTATTCAATATATTCCTTGCAAAGATTTTTGTAGAACCAGGTAGGAACAAACAAAGGTAGGAACAAATTAATAAACCTATCTTTCAATTACAATCATTATTGGCGTTCAAGCTTTAACAATTTTTTGATCTTTACAAGTTAGACATTTTCTTCTTTACTTCTCTAATTGTTGACGCTGTAATCTTTTATTTTTAGATATTATTTATTAAAGTTTGGTTAGTAGATTTGATAAAAAATTGGTACCTGAGTAGAAACAATCATATTAACAGTTAAATCCTTAATTTAATTCGTCTCGTATAATCGTTTTTACTTTATGCAGGCCATCGGGCAGACAGTGAAATATCCTAAAAAATGATGTTTCATCTATACCTTATTAACAATATTTAAATATAAATTAAATGTTTAGACTTTTTGCGTTTAGTGTTAAGGGTTTAATTGGGTTGTTTTGGACAACTCTACCAGACCTACGAGTTCATGTATGTTATGTCTGTTTACGAAGAGTACAATTGTATACAGTACGCACTTTGTTTCATCTTGCTGGTTTAAATAATTTTGTGGAAAAAGCATTTAAAAACTATTGTAAAAAACTTTAGGATTCCGATTACTATTATTATGAAAATTTATTTTGGTTTCGTACCTTATAAGGTAAAAGGAACCCTTATGGATCACTTCGTTGTTCGTCGGTCGCTCTGTCAAGACCCTTTTTCTCAGGAATTCGTGGAGGTGTCAAGTTCAAATTGATATCAAATACTTAGGTCATTTGCCTCTTGGATCTGTAAAAAATCAAGCTACTAAGCCAACACAATCAAGAAGAACCCTAAAAATACGACCGTTTATGCCGTATATTTTGACATTTGCAAATTAATTAAAGCCTATAGAGTACTTTTCTTGACCTAAAATCATGAAATTTTGCAAATAGTAAGTTCTCACACCGCAAATAAAGAAAAATATCCTTGGTTTTTGTTATAGCACATAAAAATATGTTTTTAAATATACGCTTTTGATACAGTAGAAAATATATTTTCTTTTAAAAAATTAAAATGTTGTGAATAGTTTAATAGGATATAATGTACCATTAAATGTTTATAAATACCTAAATGTGTACGGAGTTCGACTCATTCTTGACAGGTTTTTATTAAAAAATATTGCAAGATTCCTTCTTTGTCTGATTAACAATTTAAATAAAACTTTTAAGGAGATTATTTTTTTCACTGTCTCTATTCAAATGTGTCATTACCTGTTTTCTTTTAAGTTAAACCGAATCTCTGTATATTACGAGCTCTAGGGTGAAGGTTTAACGAGTAAACGAATAGCTGTCATTTTCTTCAAACGACATTAAACGAAATACGTTTTCAGTCGAATTATTTGAGTCCAATTTGTTTTCTTCCACTCTTAGAGTAACGAACAGGGGAGGTTCATTCTACAATAATACGAGTCATTTACATTTATATTTTCACCGCTCATTAAGCAGGCAATTTGTTCAATATACTACCGTATTACTGCCTGAGACGGGTGAACGTTATCGAAAATTACTGGGCTGATGATATTGTTATAGTACTCGACGTACATTGATGTAGGTTGTATATGAGACATTAGGCGGGCGGATCAGGTGTATGTGAAAAAGAAATTAGTCACCTGAACTCACACAGGGGAGCGTATTTAACCATATCTAAGTAATACATTTGCAACTACATTCACCTAAATATTATTTGTCAATCCAGCTTAAATTGTGAAAGAAAAATCATCATTTTATCTTAGAAGTTTTGACGAATCACAGCATCAATCCTCAATCCCGATCTCCTGCGCGGAAATTCGCAGCAATGTAAATGGTGTATATTTAATAGACATATTTCCCATAATGCTTATTTTTTTCATCAGGAAAATGTATAGAATATAGAAAAGCAACAAAGAAATAATATTTAAAATCGTTGAAAATATAAGTTGCAAACGAGTCAGATCAAGCGTTATCAAAGATAACTACTTTTTAAGAAAATCCAAAAATGTATATTGTTGATGATTTCATTTTATATATGAAACAAAATTATTACTGAATACATTTACTTAACATTGCTATAATTCACAATTAAATGAAACTACGTGATGTAATATTATTTCTACTTTCTTTAATTTCTTTACCACGACCTAGGTTTCGTTGTACTACAACATCTTCAGGTGGGATATTAGCAAAGATATATCTTAAATATATATATATATATTATAAAGATATATCGTTGCTAATATCGCACCTGAAGATGTTGTAATACAACGAAACATAGGTCGTGGTAAAGAAATTAAAGAAAGTAGAAATAATACTACATCACGTAGTTTCATTTAATTGTGAATAATGAATTTCTACAAAATTAACGCCAAATACATTCAATATTGCTATAATTACTATTTATAAATTTTGTTTATCGTTGCAATATATTTGTAACGCAGCTAGCAATAACAAACAGATATATCGCAGTTAAATGAAACTACGTGATGTAGTATTATTTCTGCTTTTTTTAAGTTCTTTACCACGACCTAGGTTTTGTTGTATTACAACATCTTCAGATGGACAATTAGCAAAGATCTTTGCTATTATCGAAATGATCATTTCATCATTATTGGTATAATATCTTCAGGTGGGCTATTGGTAAAGATCTTTGCTAACAATTAATTTCTACAAAATTAACGCCAAATATATTCAAGATCTATCTCTGAAAAACTTTTATATCAGCCGTACAAATTTTTATTTTTAAATTCACATTGCAAATGTATATATTATCTTATGGGTGTTATTTCGCGTGATTTTTTAAATAAAGGGACACTTGAGGAATTTCTCCCAGATTTTAAATCTGGGAGAATTTCCCACTCACATTTAAATATTACAAATGGCTTTGTATTTTACTAAATAACATTTTGATAATATCATATTTTTTCGTAGTAAATTATACAAAACTGACAAGATTTGGTTGTAAAAAAATTTTGAATTCTCGATAAATAATGCCAAGCAAGAAATTATTTTTTTTTTTAATTTTGTTAACAAAAATATCTTAATGCAATTTAATTTGGTACAATTAGATGTACCAAATTAAATTGATACATTTACAAATTATCGCATGATACGAAAACCGGTTAAGAAATGTTTTTGGTATATAATTGGATGATATTAGTTAAATATTTTCAATTTTAGAGGTTTATAATAAGAAAAACTGGAGAGTTTATAATAAGCGAATGTAGTTTCTATATGTTATGATTATACACTTTCATTTTTCATTATTTATTTTCGTGCTTTCTTGCAAAATATTTTTTTAAACGATTGTAGAATGTCATTCACTTTAAAGAAAATATGCTTCTTCTCATATAATATTAACTACATTTTTCTATCGTGCCAATGTCAGACTCATTTTTAAAATATGGAATTTCAAATATGGGGTTTTAAAATGGAATGAATGTATAATTTTAAATCTCTAATCTTCTGAAGATGCTTGTTTAAAAACATCTATGATGAAACTGTGACTGAAGGGATGTCGTTTATTGACAGATTCAGTCTTAATTTTTATCACAACTAAATGAAACTACGTGATATAGTAGTATTTGTACTTTATTTAAATTCTAAAATACATATTTACATATATAGAATAACTTTCGAAAATATTATAAAAATGACACCGCCATAAACCTCCCCTGCCATAAACTCACTAACGTAAACAGTGGGAAAACCCGCCGAAACCCTGCTACCGCTATTGTTTCGTAAAATATTTAAATGCTGTTGGAAGTTTCTAAGAGTCAATCTTTGATAATTGCCCCCCTAAAGATGTTGTCGTGTAACGAAACCTAGTGAAAGAAGAAATAATACTACATCACGTAGTTTAATTTAGTTATGGATAAAATTAAGTGATAATAAATGTCTACAATATCAAGGCCAAGTATATTCAAAATGAGCAGATTTTCATTTCGATATTACATTGAAAAACCAGAAGGTATTGTTCGTAGTATTGAAAATATTTTCTTCCATACTTTGATCTCGCTGGTGACGATTCGAACCCTATGACATTAAATCATAATTATAACGTATAAATCATGTAAAGTTTCTATGCATCTTTTCATTATCCAGTTTATGTTAATCCATACATTTGGACTTTTGCCTGTTTTTACTTTATGTATTTTTCTGATTATTCTAAACAAGTTAATTTTTTTGAATAATTCTTTAATTGTATGGCGATATCGCTTTTTTCCGTTATTATTAAATGTCGTATAGTTTAAAATTAACAGTCATCAAATTCAGGAAGAATTAAAAAAATTGGCAAAACTTTTGCTCAGCGCACTGCGTCTCTAATAAAATTGTAAGAGGAAAGCTAACTTGATTTGTATATTTATATGGGTCTATGAATATAAATTTCAAGATAGAGAATTAAAAAAGAACTTTCAGATTTTCTCCTATGAATCCTTCACATAAAGGTCCCATTTATCTTGATTATTCCATTGTTAAAATCGTATTGAAAATATTATAATAAAGAGTGTGCATTTAACTAAAATCAGTAAACGAGCATCGGCATTAAATGATGGCTGGTAGCATCTCTATAGAGCATCTACGTGGGCGGCGAGCTACGACGTAAAACGGAGACGGAAGTCGGCTCAGCCTCCCGCCTTCGCAGTTTCCGCCCCGCCCTGGCATTGTTCTCGTAGATTTGACTAATTACGAGCGAGGAGCCTACAAACACATTGTTGCATTGAGCTTTGAACTGAGCTTTAGGTACATTATAGGGGGCTTTTATTTCCATACTTGACTTCTGAACTTTTTTGTTTCCATCCGTGTTTTATATTGAATGTATTGGGCGGAGTTTAATGACGATTGTTTGATATGAATTTTTATTTTTGTTTCCTTGACGTTACTAAAACATTTAATAAAGTGGTATTATAGCTTATATGAAACCTCTTATTAATATGTACTAAAATATTGAAATTGTTTTTTTAATGAAAGAGTAATATGGAGACGAATTTGTTTTCATTCATTCAGTCTAATGAGGTGTCATTGGAAAAGTTTTTTTAAATGAAATTAAGTTGTAATTTATATTTTTCATTTCATATTTTTCATTTTTAAGTCTCATTTTCGAGCTTCCTTAAATAATTAAACTATTAATTATCATAATTAGAATTTTTATTCAAAATTATTTCGATTAATTTGCATAAACAATTTCTCCAAGGATTTAAAACTGTTTAAAATTTCCGTTTTAAAATTCCGTTGAAATGTATGAATAATACAAATTAGTCTCAGTTTCTGTTATTAAGTTGATTAATTAAGTATGTGACTTCAACTAATTTTTTGTTTCCACCACTCAATACCAGTATCCAAGCTGTGTACATCTAAAGTATCGTAGTCAAAGGATTTTTTGTCTTATACCGTAAATTTATATATTCCAAATAAATAAAGAATGATTTGAAAAAGTAGTTCATTAGATTAACGAAAACAATAGTATAAAATATTTTTTCATGTTGAAACCAATTTTAGGGTCCCGTAACTAAAAAAGAAAAACGAGCCCTATAGGATCAATTCATTTTTTGTCTGCCTGTCTATCAATACCCTTTTTCTCAGAAAAGCGTGGAGGTGTCAAGATGAAGTTGACGTTTAACGTTTTAAGACAGTTGAATGCAATACCCCAATATGTAAGAGCTGGTCGAATTAAGTCAGAATGAACAAACAATACAACAAAACTGGTCAAATGAGGAATTAGTCGGAAAAATAACATACGTATATTATATTAAATTATAATCGAAAAATAATATTCAAAAATAGAACATAATTCTTGACGGAGTGCAACTTCTCCGTATTAGAGAGCGAATTCGCTTGTATGATGCCGAAGAAAACCGAGTTTACTCGATTCAGTGTTACCGGTCCCAGCGAACGCTCAGCTTCGTTCTCTCCTCAAAATAAGTTTTCACTACAAAGTGTAGTGCGAAGGTACGCCTAAAGAAGTTTTCACTTTAAAAGCAGGGCTCGAGAGAGAAATAGTACCAATAATATTTAGTTAAAAATGCAGTATATTCCCAAAATGGTACAAAGATACCTTTTGGTAGAAATAATACCAATAATATTTAGTTTAAAATGCAGTATATTCGCGAAATGGTACAAAAATACCTTTTGGTAGAAATAGTACCAATAATATTTAGTTAAAAATGCAGTATATCCGCGAAATGGTACAAAAATACCTTTTGGTAGAAATAGTACCAATAATATTTAGTTAAAAATGCAGTATATTCGCGAAATGGTACAAAAATACCTTTTGGTAGAAATAGTACCAATAATATTTAGTTAAAAATGCAGTATATTCGCGAAATGGTACAAAGATACCTTTTTGTAGGAACTATATTAATGTTTTTGTTTTTATTGTACGAAGTTATCTAGGTATTTAGATTACATAGATACATAAATATTAATTAATTTGTTTATTAGATTTTAGTTAAACGAATACACTAAAATATAGAATACAATGTACAATTTCTCAAGTAAATATTTATCAAAATGTAGTGACTAAAAAATGAAGTGAAGTCTATTACGTGTCATGATGCTAGACGTATAGGCTGGAATACAGTTTAGGGTATTTTTATCATTACCATTAAGTAATAAAAAATATTTATATTACAAAAGGTGTTATTTATTAATAATCAGTTGATTATTTTGTCACAATTTTTAGCAACTTTTTTTCAATTTTTTTAGTAAATTTTCTATCACCAGAACAATTTTATTAATGTAAACTTCACTTACAACTAAAAAAGAAACCCTTATAAGATCATTCATATTTCGTCCGTCTCTTTGCCTGTCTGGCACAGCCGTTTTTCGCAGAAATAGTCGTCGTAGAAAAGAAACTTGAATCTAGTTCTAGTTCTATTTCAGAAATTATAAAAGCGTAAATGAAGTAACTATTCCATTTTTTTTAAATTTCATGATTCGTTTGAAATATCAATTGAAAGAGTATAAGTGTATCAAAACGACACTTTATCAAATTGTATGTAAGATTTTTCTCTAGTCGTTACTCAAAACACCCGGAAAAAATATTTATCCAAGCTAAGTACAATACACATTAACTTAGATTTATCAAAAAACTGTATCGTTGAATCTAGTTCTTAGTTTTTGGCGATTCGCTCTGTTTTTATGATTATAAAATATGTATCATACACACACACACACACACACACACACACATATATATATATATATATATATATATATATATATATATATAATCACATACATATGTCACACAGAGATATTTTCAGAATCTGGAATCAAAACAAGATCGTCCACCATCTATATCGGGAGATTTCTCGAATACTTCGGATACAATGCGCACAATAATCCTACCGACAGTATTAAATGGCGTGGTTGGAGAATAGAGACTGCGGGGACGTTCCCGGTATTCAAAGAGGAAATGTTATCAAAAGGACGCCCAACCTTCAGCAGTGGCGGACCGATTCAAAAAAAATATTTAAAAAAGGGTTGAAAAATAATGCATGCACTTCACTTGCAATGCACGATCTATACTTCAATGCACTTATCCTTCTGCAGAATACGATCTATACTTCAATGCATCAATCTTTCTCCAGAATATGATCTATACTTCAATGCATATATCCTTCTCCAGAATATGATCTATACTTCAATGCATCATTCCATCTCCAGAATACTATCTATACTTCAGTGCATCTATCCTTCTCCAGAATGCGATCTACACTTCAATGCATCAATCCTTCGCTAGAATACGATCTATACTTCATTGCATATATCCATCTCCAGAATACGATCTATACTTCAATGCATCAATCCTTCTCCAGAATACGATCTACACTTCAACGCATCTATCCTTCTCCAGAATACGATCTACACTTCAATGCATCTAACCTTCTCCAGAATACGATCTATAATCCAATGCATCTATTCTTCTCCAGAATACGATCTATACTTCAATGCATCAATCCTTCTCCAGAATACGATCTATACTTCAACACATCTATCCTTCTTCAGAATACAATCTATAATTCAATGCATCTATCCTTCTCCAAAATACGATCTATACTTCATTGCATCAATCATTCTCCAGAATACGATCTATACTTCAACGCATCTATTCTTCTCCAGAATACGATCTACACTTCAATGCATCAATCCTTCTCCAGAATACGATCTATACTTCAATGCATCTATCCTTCTCCAGAATACGATCTATACTTCGTATACGATCATACGTGGAGTGTATCACAGAAAGGACTTTAAAAACTGATTTTATTGTTACATTGTTAGTTATTATTCGGAAAAAAAAATCTGAACAAATTTTAATAGAAGTTATACCTTTAAAATTTAATACCCTCAAGAAGATATTAAAGAGTGGTAAATTTAATGCACTACAATTTTCTTCTTTAAACATATGTCTTTCTACCCTTGTTTCTTTGGAGTGGATCCCGAAACTCACGGTCGGTAATTACGTATTTACAAGTTTTATATTTATTATACTGTGCAATATTTTAGGTACTTTAGAGTTTCTTACGTCAAAAGGCACAATAGAAACGTGTGTTTGTTCGTCTGCCTGTCACAGCTGTTTTTCTCAGAAACCGCTTGTTGTAGAAACAAGCGGTTTCTTTCAATGGCATATATACTTGAAATATAGCATGAGTATTAACCCACAAATATCTCAATAGTTAAATTTAAAAAATATTTGGAAATTGGATAGGGGGCGAGAGGGTACATTAAGTACTTGAATTTTTAAAAAATTCTATGTGCATTGGGGGCTATTGTTAGAAAGGACTAGTCATAAGGGTCTCAAAAATATTTTTTTCATAATTATATTCGAAGATTTACTGAAAAGCATGCCAAAAATATATGTTTACTGCCTTATTTTCGAAACTACTCAACCTAAAACTATAGAAAAATAAGGTTTGAGAAGTCTATGCAAAGATTGTAGAAAAATAATAGTGATAATTTCAGATGTCATAATTTTTGAAATATGCACCACGTTTTTACGCCATGCTGTAAAAATGTGGTGGGCAGTATATTTACATTGTGAAAAATTAATAGTTTTAATATACATCGTATATCTAATTGTGACATACATGAGAGTCTAAATGTATCAAAATCTATCAAACATGAGTTCTACTCATATTTGATAGATTTTATTACATATTACCGCAAGATTCGGGTAAAAGAAGTTGAAGATAACAGAAGTGATAGAGAATAATGGAATTTAATTGAAGTATTATAACTATAAATCGCAACTTAACTAAAGCCACTAAAACCAGGCTTGTAAGAACACTAGTTATTCCCATATTTTTATACGCATCCGAGACGTGGACATTGCGAGAGCTGGAAAAGCGGAAAATAGATGCCCTAGAGATATGGTACTAGACGAAAATGCTGGGAAAATCATGGACAGAATATCGTACAAACACCTGCATACATCAAGAACTCGGTGTCATGCAGCGTCTATCAACCCTAGTATAGTCTCGAATTTTGAAGGTGTTTGGCCATGTCTCGAGGCGAAACAATGACTCCATAGAGCGTTATGGTGATCCAGGGAAGGGGTGAAGGAAACAGACCGCATGGCAGATCATCCAATGCTATGGGCTGATCAAATAAAATCAGCAGTTGGAGACACTCTACATAAATGCACTAGGATATCGACCAATAGGTTAAGATGGCGAGAAATTGTGAGAAGGGTTATATCAAACACGAATGATGATGTAGCTTCATCAGATGATGATGACCAGGGTCGCTTTGTCAAGAGCGACACAAACGAGAAGAAGAGTTATAACTATATGAAAAAAAATTAATATAGGCCAGCATCGTCACAGCACTGTCTAAGTAAGCTATATTAAATGAAAACCAAGTATTACCTTTCCGGTAAACATGCGGCACTTATTGTCACCATTTTTTAAATGTTAGACACAACCATTAATAGAAAATTGACAATCGTCACTCAAACTGGCTCGTTACATTCAACACGCATGGCGTTCAATGTCTTATTTGCCTTTTCAAAAAATGTATTCCAAAGACATATTCATTTTTCTTTCCATCAAACCTTTCGACAGCGAAAGCTTATAGCGCGGCAGGCGTATGAAAAGCTCAAGAAAAAGCTTCCACTCGAGAGGGCGTCTGGGTCCGCCCATTGCGCCCAACTCCACGCTCATTTCCCTCGAGTTTTCCCCGCTCCGGTTACTCTCAATATATTTATTTCTATTCGGCTCGCTGTGGTCTCTGAATTTCAATTTCACGAACCCGCGAGCCGCTATTGAAATCTGTATAAATATTTTTTAATCAGAGCTTCCGGTATTGATTGGCATGTAGCGGGTGTTCATTGATGGCATATTGCAGCAAAAGAACGTGAGGTGAGTCTTGTATTGTGAGGAGGAGAACAAAAGAAATGTTTTTGCTGGTTACTTCAGTAGGTATTCAGGTATTGAAAAACCAGAGATATTGACAGATGCCTGGGTAGATAATGCTTTTCTCGGTCACGACACGTGTATATTTAGTTGGTGGAGGAAATTTAGAAAGATTAGTTAAAAATCGAGCCGTCATGGAAAGCTTGCCAGATGCGAAACAACTAATTTTTGTTTACTATCGCTTTTAGTACCACTGTAACTCATATTTTAAACTAATAAACGCTTTTAACATTGTGTGACTGTAAGTTTAATTCAATGCGATTAAATTAAATATGTATTAATATAAACGAGTAAATTGTAAAACGTTAGTAAATAAAAAACAATGCTGATACACTAACACACACGGAAAATAGTGTGTGTGTAGTGTAGTAGAGAGGGCAGCGTTTATTCGGAAAACGCTGAAATCTGAAGAAAAAAAAAATGAAAGCTGAAAAAAAAGCCTGCCATGTGTATTGTTTATTTAAAAAATAAATATGGGTAAATACACAAATATTTCGTTGAACAGATATGTACAAAAAAAATAATGAATAATGGTGACAAAAACAAAAATACGGGAGGCAATTAAATAAGGAATCGCGAACGATCAATAGACCACTTAAATACTCCACATTTGTAATTTTGAAGTCGCGAATGGAATTTCAAAATATATGTAATTTAGTCACTTACTATAAGTTCAATTTAACATAATACATAATTATCGTCAATCGTATATATTTGTCGCTTATTATAAGTTAACAAAGCAATAACTTTGTGTAAGTTAATCATAGTCAATGCGGGAAATATGGATGATCGCAAGCGCAAGATACTCCTTTTTTCAAAAATCCTAATTCAAAGATTTATATCAGTTGTTTGTTAATGAATTTATTGTACAATTTAGTAGTGAAATTATTTTTAAGTGCAATTATTATTTACTTAGACTAAACAAAATTTGAAAAAGAACATTTAAGTTATAAGTGATGAAAATAGTAGAATTATATTTATATATATATATATATATATATATATATATATATATATATATATATATATATATATATATATATATATAACATTTTAAGAGAATGAAATTTGTACATGACAAATATTTTAGAAAGAGTGATTGATTTAGCTTAAACAATGATAATAGAAGTCAGAAAACCCATTTTTAGGATTTCTGTCTATTTGCTTGTTAATTTATTCGTCAATCACGCAAAATCGGACTGGACGTACTGGACGGATTTTGATGAAATTTGGTATGGTTACAGTTAATACCACGGTTATGAAATTTAGTATCGTTATAGTTCATATCATGGTTATAGTATTATAATTATGGTTATAGTTATACCCAA